>CM054060.1:413000452-413666931 GCA_028641055.1 Alopecurus myosuroides | reverse complement strand
GACTAAAGGGCTGAAACGCGCGGGGGCTTAAGCGTGTTTCTCCAAATTTTGGCCAAATCCCGCAGAAGAACGGGCGCGCCTTCGGGCTCCATCTCGACGACGACGACGATGAAGTGCCGCCGCCGCGCGCCGTAGTGCTGCCCTGCGCCTCCTTGTCGCCGGAGTTTCTTCACTGCCTCTCCTTGATGTGCGCCTGCTGCTCCTCCCAGGCCCGTGCTCCCTAGTCGATCGCCGCCGCGCGGGTGCCTCCGGCCTCCCGTCGAGCGCCACCACCGCGTGTCACCGCCCCTGCGTCTGCGCCTCCGCCCCGGCCCGCCCCTGCCTCTGCTTCACCGCCCCTGCCCATCTGCGTCACTGCCCCTGCCTCTGCGCCTCTGCCTCCGCCCCATGCATAGAGAATCGAAGGTGAGGTTTTCTTTTTCTTTTTTCTTTGTTTTTTTCTAGTGTCAAATACATAGTAATTTTTTTTCTACTGTAAAATACATAGTACTAGCAATATTTAGTATTTAGAATAATATTTAGTACTATCAATCTAGCTAGACTTAGAGAAAAAAAAATTAGGTATTAGACATAGAGAATTATTTTTAGATATTAGACTTAGAGAAAAAATTGCAATTTTTAGTGCTCACAATATTTAGTATTTAGAATAACATTTAGTACTAGCTAGCTAGACTTAGATAAAAAAGATTTAAGTATTAGACTTAGAGAAAAAATTTAGGTATTAGACTTAGAGAAAAAAATTTAGGTATTAGACTTAGAGATTTTTTTTTTTGGTATGAGACTTAGAGAAAAAAATTGCAATTTTTAGTACTCACAATATTTAGTATTTAGATTATTGAGCTAGTTGTTATTTATGAAAGTTGCTATTTAGTATCCTGACATTTAGTACTTAGAAAAAAATATTTAGGTATTAGACTTAAAATTTGTAGTACTTAGAAAAAAATGAGGAGGAAGAAGATTTGGCAATATTTAGTAATATTTTGCAATATTTAGTACTTAGTAATAATCACTTTCGTACTTAGAAAATTGATCATTAGTAATACTTTGCAATATTCTCGCTGATGACCGTTAGTAATATTTTGCAATATTTAGTACTTAGAAAAGTATTTTGCTATTTAGACTTAGATTTTTTTTGCAATATTTAGTACTTACATTATTTAGTACTTAGAAAAAAGTTTTTAAGTCTGAACCGCTGTCGTAGTCAACCATATTTAGACACCGTCATCGTCTGCCATGACCGGAGTCGTAGTACGATTTTCACCGGCAGCCGCACATGTCCCCTTGCCGCCAGGACAACCGACCACCACCGACGAACATGGGAGCCACCACCACCACCCGGACCAAAGCCCCGAACATCCTCATGTTGAAGGTACGGCCCAGGACCGGAGCGTCAATGGCCGGAGTACAGCAGCGACGGGCCGGCCGAGCCCATCTGGCCCCAGATCCCAATGACTCCTCCGCCACCGCCACTCGACCTCCGTCACCACACGCCTGTTCGCCACCATCCTGAAACACCGCCGCCGATCCCCCGAAGAAGATCGGCGCATCCCCCAAGAATCTTGAGCCGAAGGAAGGCCGCCCTGCCGCCACGCCACAGGGGCTTTGGTTGTGCGCGGGGTGCGTAGGTGCGCGGGGAGGGAGCACCCCGGTGCGGCGTGCCGCCGCCGTGTGGGGAGGTTAGGTGCGTGAATCACGTTAATATACATGTCATTAAGAAGCATAAAATAAATCACGTTTAATTCGGAACGGAGGAGTTATTCCTGAGTGAAAATTTGTTTACATCTCTATATTCCATTGTCTATGAAAATGAAATAAAGCCATCATCTGTAAAGCATAGTTGTCTCAAGGTGTTCATATGCCTGCAAACCATCGCTTTAATAGCAAGCTCTTATGCAAAAAAAAAGCCCTCAAAAGCTACGGCTACGGATGAAAAGAAAGATAGCAAAAAACTAAAATTTATCAGTTAAGTCAGAACGCAAAAAGAAAAAAAAAGTTCAATACGACCTTTTACCAACTCACCAACTTTGAGAACGTACGTAGCTCTTGAAAGAACCGGACCAAGTATGATCCTTCATTGATTGTACGTCTAAAACTGATTATATATTAAGCTTCCTTACTGCACGTACTGATTCAGCGAGCATGTGTAGTCTGATCTTGGTTTGCAGATTCATCCGTGGCGGATGCAGATTTAGTGATGGGAGGTCTCGGGCAATGCAGTGTGCTTCCCTAAGTAGGAATCAATCGTCTCACTGGAACAGCTAGTGTGAAGCCAGTAGTGTACCATCTTTTGCAAGAAAACGCATGAAAAGGGAACTTGAGATGGATCATAGAACTTGCTCAGCGCCAGCGTTTCATTATAATCTTCTATCAAAATGGATCCAGGTGTTGCTCAGCGCCATTGCTTCTTGCTGACAAACAGCTCGTTCTTGCAAAATTTTAAATCATTGAAGGTTTTGCTGACCACAAGCACCATGGATCGTAGGTGGCAGAGGAAATAGATGACTTGTCTTGTCATGCTTGTTGCGTTGGAAGCATGGAACAAGAGTATTATTTGCTTGCGTTTCAAAGCCAGGGAAACAAAAAAAAGAAACATATCAATTTTTTTTTGAAAAAGAATATCAGAGCCAGGTTTCGATCCTGGGACCTGTGGGTTATGGGCCCACCACGCTTCCGCTGCGCCACTCTGATTTAGATGTAAATTCTCAGGCAAGACTTTACATATAGACGGACCTGTCCCAATTGTTGATTGTTTTGTCTTGGGTCACCCGTACAGAGTCAGAGACCCCTTGACAGGCAAAATCAACTTGTCTGTTAACCAAGACAGCGATGGCAAGCCTCCTCTATTCTTCAAAAGGGCACAGAAAGAAGGAGAAAACGGCAAATAAAGGGAACCCTACTAGCGTGATTTTTTCGTTTGAAGTTTGAACTTAGGACAGTGCAGATGTCATCTAAGGTGACTAGTTCGTGGGATGGCGTGAGCAAAACGGTTATCGTGGCTTAGTCCTGGACGTGCGCCAGCGGAGCTGGGATGGCAGCTTGTTACGCCTCCTCACAATCCACTCTTTTCGGTTTTTCCGATGTAACCAGAGAATACATATATTTTCTTTTAACAACAACCAGATAATAAATAAAGGATGCACATAAGCTGCATTGCTGCGCACAGCACCAAAATTCTCTTGTCTCTCGCTCTCTCTTGCCACCGCATTCATGTCTCGCAACGACACAATGGCTTTGTTTCTCCATATAAGGGCTATGGTCGAGGACAAACATTTTCGGTCCTGTGCCCTCCCATGATTCGATGGAACGCCCGCCTCTTTGTATCCACCATCGTCTGCTGGAGAAGATGATGCCAATGCTTTAAGAAGCTGTACTCCGACAACTAATCTCTTCCGTCACAACTCCACTCCCCTCCGGCAGTCCGACTCAAAATACAAGATGCATTTTTAGTCGTAAGATAATCTTCACCAACGCTTTCAATAAGCCATCCAATTGTTGTGCGGGATGAATGTTATTGGGAGGACCGGCACAAGGTTCTAACCTCACTAGTGGAAACAACCCATTTCGTCCAGGGGTCAAGGGGCATCTGTCCCGGTTGCACAAAAATCTGGGACAAATGCTATGCACTGGTCCCGGTTTGTGTGCCCGAGGCAGCAGAACCCACATAGGGGCATCTGTCCCGGTTCGTGAAGAGGTATTGGTCCCGGTTCATTCCACAAACCGGGACCAATGCCCCCCTTTTATCTTTTTTTTTTGGCTCGGGGGAGTGAGAGAGGTGGGTGTTAGCTAGCGTGTCGCGGGAGTCCTGCCGCGTGGCGCGGGAGTTGCGGCACGTGGCGCGGGAGTTGTGACGCGTAGCCACGAATGCGCGGTATAAACTGCCGCGCCTCGAGCGTCTTCTGCTCTCCACGCACCGTCGCGCCGCCATCATGCCTCCGAGGAGGAACAACACCACCGGCTTCCGCGGCGTCCGAGCACGGCAGAACGGAATGTTCACCGCGCATATCCGCTGCGGGGACGACCGCATCCCCCTCGGCTCCTTTGCGACGGCGGCGGAGGCCGCCCGCGCCTAGGACGCGGCGGCCTGGCGCCTCAACCACCCGCGGTGGCTGATGAACTTCAACGAGTGCCACACCCTCTGGGAAGCGGAGGCAAAGGCGCCGACGCCGCAGATCGTCACTGCCGCCGAACACCGCCACCTCAGGCACCGCGCGTTTCAGGGCCTAGTCGACGCCAGGGACGACCGCGTGGTCCGCGAGTATTACCGGAGCAATCCGGGGGAGGAGAGCGCAGACGAGGAGCTTTGGCAGACCCGCGCGGCTGAGCGGGCGGAGCGGCGCCTCGAACGCCACCACGCGTTAGATGCCGCTTGGGAGGCGAGGACGAAGGCGCTGCAAGAGCTCCGTCGGGCCGACCACGCCGGCGAAGTCTGGGCCTCCGACGATCCGAGGTGAGTTCCTATCTCGGACATACCATCATGCACCTCCGACGACGACGAGGAGGTCACCGACGACGACGAGGAGGAGTAGTGTTCGTCTGTTTTCTGCTTTTATTAAGAGAATTTGTTGTATTCCGGGAAACTGCGGCGCGCTGGCGCGTCTGTTTTCTGTGTTCCGTGTGATTCTTCCTGATTGGTGGGATTCAGACGCCAGAAAGTAACACACCCATTATCCAACGACTCACGTTAAGGAGGAGGACATGCATTTCGCTAGATAAACGAGGCACAATACACATAATGGCAAGATTGGATCAAAATCTAAACGGAGAGCATAGGTCTAAATAAAAAAGGCAGTACATAATGGCAAGAGTCCATCGATCTACTAGTCATACTACTGCCTAGGCCTATAGTACTCTGACTTGTAGTCGTAGTCGCCGCCGTCGTCGTCACTATCATCGGACGGTGCTCTGGACTCCATCGGAGGATCACGACTCCAGGACTGAGCGTGAGGGTAGCGCAGGCGGGGGTTATCGCCGGCCCTGATGTAGTTCATGACGCTCTGAAGAGTCCGTCCGCCACCCTGATGAAGTTCGAAGGAGGCGGGCCGTTCTCCTCGTACCTGGCGAGCGCACTCTCACGCCTATTAATGAAAAAGGCGTCCCAAGTAGGGCGGTAGTCAGGATTCCAACTAGGATTCCTCCGCTGCTCCGGCGTGAGCTCGTGGTAGTAGTGGTTCGTGATGGCCGCCCGACGCGCCACACCTTGAGGAAGAGGAGTGACCGACACTCCTCCGACGCTCAGCATCTAACCGGCGGGAACGCTGTAGCCGGGCGGGCAGGGGTAGTTCGAGGCGGAAAGTGCCTCCGCCTGGATGAAGATTAGAGTGGGTATGGTAGAAGCCATGAGAGAGTGGTGAGTTTATATGTGTTTATGCCAATGGTGTGGCAATGCATACATATATATAGTGAGAAGAAAACATATCTCTTTAGTCCCGGCATGTTTTACCAACCGGGACGAAATGGTTCGGGTTTCGTTGGGAAACGGATCGTCCCTTTAGTCCCGGCCTGTTTTACCAACCGGGACGAAATGGTTAGGGTTTCGTTTGGACCAATCAGAAAGAATCACACGGATCGTGTGTTTCTTTCAAGCGCTTGTGAGTCGTTGGATCAGGGTGTGTTTCTTTCGAGCTGTTGCGAGCCGTTCGATCAGGGCTATGGTGTGTTTCTTTCGAGCGGTCGTGAGCCGTTGGATCAGGGTGCTTCTTAACCATTGGATCAAAACCCTAGCACAATCCTAGATCAAGGTGTTTCTTAACCGTTGGATCAAAACCCTAGCCAGAGGACCCTATATATAGCCCAGCTTCATACACCGGTCAGTTCATCGACCGAATACAAATCATCCGGATTCGCCATCACACGTCCAACCGTTCTTTTGATATCCATATATATATGCACTCAATAGCAACGTTCGGGGAGTATGATGGCGATACCGATTGTTTTGTTCTACATCCCCCCTTTAAGGTTTGATACATCATTCAGTTCATCGACCGAATACAAATCATCCGGATTTGCCATCATACGTCCGACCGTTCTTTTGATATGCATATTGATATGCACTCAATAGCCACGGTCGGGGAGTATGATGGCGATACCGATTGTTTTGTTCTACATCCCCCTTCAAGGTTTGATACATCATTCAGTTCATCGACCGAATACAAATCATCCGGATTCGCCATCATACGTCCGACCGTTCTTTTGGTATGCATATATATATGCACTCAATAGTCACGGTCAGGGAGTATGATGGCGATACCATTGTTTTGTTCTACACCCCCCCTCAAGGTTTGACAAAAGGTTTGATATATCTAGAAACTGATTTATGGTTTTGCCAGTGCGACAAGGAGTCTGTTAATTATATTGCTATTAATGTAATTGTTACTAATTTTAAAACAATATAAGATATTTATATTTAAATTATATGCAAATAGTAAAATAGTTAATAGTTTGAATATTTAGAATAATTATTTCGTTAAACTGAAAATGGATTTGAATTAGTTATGCAAATTCAAGCAATTTTCATATTGAAACTTTTGTCAAATTCAAAAGTATATAAAAGTTATTCATGTGCATATTCAAACAATATTCAAATTTTGGCGCTAAAACATTTGGTGCGCCCGGTCCAAAAATACGTCTGGTCCCGGCCCGTGCCACCAGCCGGGACCAAAGGGTCTTTTCGTCCCGGTTATTCCCACCAACCGGGACGGAAGGGTCTTTCGTCCCGGTTGTCGCCACCAACCGGGACGGATGCCCGTGAATATATAAACGTCCCCTTCCCCTCCCCAATTTCATAACCGCGCGCAGGGACGAACCGACGCTGCCAGGCTGCCCAAATCTTCCGTCGCCGCACTCCTCCGCCGCGCCGCCACTGCCCGCCACCGCACTCCTCCGCCGCGCCGCCTGCGCGGCCCTCCGTCCCGTCGCGCCGCCCGCCCTCGATCCCGCGCGCCGGCCGCTGCCCTCGATCTCGTCGCGCCGCCCGCCTCGATCCCGTCGTGCCGCCACTAGCCCGCGCACTGCCCCGCGCCGGCCGCCGCCCTCCGTCACGCGCCCGAGAGGAGGGTAAGGCCTGCCTCCATCGCGCCCTAACCAGAGGGCTTTTTTTTGTTTTTTTTCCCTTTTTTGACGTAATTACTGTTTTTGTTTTTACTTATTTAATAGTGTTAGAAATGTTAGAATCATTAGTTATGAATTATTACAAATGTTAGAAATTTTAGATTAGACTTAGAAATTTTAGATTTGTTGGAATTGACATAGGAAATGTTAGGAATGTTAGGAAATTTAAGAATGTTAGAAATGTTAGGAATGTTAGGAAATTTCACTAAGTTAGTGTCAGAAAATTTAACTAAGTTAGAATAACTAATTGATCATTAGTTATTATCTATAAGAAATTTTGATGAAATGGATCTGGAACATATAGTTACCCTTTTTCTGTAGTATGGAGCCAAGAGACGAAGATGCGGAAAACTTGCTCGAGGGTTTCATCCGAGGGGCCGACCCAGAGACCGATGTGAGCCAGTGGATGAACAACTCCGGTGAGGGAGATCCGGAGCTCACCCGGGGAGACGTCTCTGCTGAGGGAGAAGTTGACGGCTCCGGTGAGGAAGAAACCGACGACTCTGGTGAGGGAGCAGCCGACGGCTCTGGTGGAGCCGTACAAATTACAAACACCGGCTCCGAGGTGCGTATATAGATATGTTAATTAATGAAACATCCGTTGTCTATATACATGTATTAACAGTCTTTATATTTTTAGCCATCCGGTTCAAGCATATCAACCGGAAAAAAGACAAAACGAGGCGCAACAAAGAAGCTGAAAGATACAGAAAGATATAGTATCGACATGATCACAGCAGACGGCGCACCCGAGCTTCCCGCTGATGTTGCCCAAAAATTTGTGAAGCAATGCAGAGTGCTAGTTAGGGATCACATCCCGATCACTGTTCATGAGTGGAATCAGCCAAAAGATCCG
Organism: Alopecurus myosuroides; assembly: GCA_028641055.1. Classification (NCBI taxonomy): domain Eukaryota; kingdom Viridiplantae; phylum Streptophyta; class Magnoliopsida; order Poales; family Poaceae; genus Alopecurus; species Alopecurus myosuroides. Next base: position 413,658,968 of record CM054060.1, on the reverse strand, counting down.
CGGAGGCAAGGAATTTCATATGTCAGCAAAATAGCCAAAGATCATCTTTTCTCGTAGATCTTGTCTAATTTCAACTTACCCTTGATGGAGGTGGACGAGAATGAGGCCGATGTGAATGAGGCCGATGTTGCTAAAATGAAAATTGAGTTACGGGAAATGGTCAAGGCGTGGACCCTGGAAAATATGGCCGAGCAATTCAAAAACTAGAAGAAAAGATTGAACCTTGACTATGTTAAGAAGGGCAAGACTCTAGATTTCACTCAAGGGTATGAGAAAATAAAACCCTTATGGGCAGATTTTGTGAAGTACAAGCTGTTAGAGAATGAACAGGAAAGGACAAAAACAAATAAGAAAAACGCCGCCAAAAAGGTATATCACCATGTTATGGGGCAAGCTGGCTACAAGGGTTCCAATCCCAAGTGGGAGAAATGGGAGAACGACCTAATTCAGCTGGGGGATCACTCCTGAGCCGTTCTTGTGGGTCGAGCGGACAAGGTCATGGTTCTACGGGCATGGGGGCACGTTGGACGCCGAAGGAAATGCAATCTATAACCTAAGGCATAAGAGAGTCCTCTACCCATAGAAAGTCTGAGAACCGCAATAAAGGACGTTAAAGAGGGGAAGTTCGTGCCAGATAGAGAGAACGACGAGCTCACATGCGCCCTCGGGAATAAGGAACACGTAGGGCGTACACGAGCCGTAAAAGTCAATTCTTCTTATTACCATCTATTTTAGTTACTTACTTTCATTAATATATATTGACCACTCTTCTCTATATTAGATCGAACGACTCCGGGACGGTCTTCTATCAAGGGACCGCATACGAGCAATTCAGAAGGAAATTGCGGGCTTCTTAGATGCAGAGGTCCTAAATGTAAATGGAGAGTACCATAGCCCCAGTTGGACCTGAATTCGATTTTGTAATTCATTCCATCGGTCATGTAATATGCTCGATATACTTTGCTTCTGTAATATAAGTGTTCCTTCTTTTGCTATATATGTATTACGTATTCACTCGTGGGATCAGGGAGCTCCGGGGAGGGGGGCCACCGAGGCTCCTCTCTTCTCGTGGGATTCGGGATGTCCGGGGAGGGGCCACCGGGAGGTCTGGGGATCGCAAAAAAATAAAAAGGAAAATAATAAACACAAAACATAAAAAAAATGCCGCGGCCGAAGGGGCATGCATCCCGGTTCCTGTTAAGAACCGGGACTAATAGCCCTGGCCAGGTTCGCCACGTGGTACGCGCCATTTGTCCCGGGTCCTGGCACAACCTAGACCAATGGGGGAGGGGCATTCGTCCCGGCTGGACCATCGGTTGCACAACCGGGACAAATGGGCCTTACCAACAGGGACTAGTGCCCCTGTTTCCACTAGTGCCTATTGGGTCCGGCTTCCCCCAGCGACAACCGCAAATAGATTTTTGACCCCCTTTTCTCAACAAATACAATCATATGTCCACCTAAACATAACCATATTGTACACATAAATTAGTTCCACCGCAAGAATTAAAAAACTTAATATGATAACTGAAATAAACAGAAGTCCGAAAAGTCCAACTAGATCAAGAATCGGTTTTAAATTCATTTAAGCGCCCAGAAATGCTAAACTATATCATTTTGCGGTAGGTTATCAACATTTTAAATCACAAATTTCTACATGAATGTAGAGAAAATTAGCAAACTTGGTTGGGACCTATTGATCAACATCGACATTTTCCATGCATCTCGTACATCATCAATCACTAGATCAACACACTCACTCTCGATGATTATGTTGTACATAATAACACAAACATTTATGAACTCTCACATCTGACATTTCGACCAGATAAGAGTAGGGTATAGACAATAGCAAAACGATTTTGGAGCACATTAAATGCCCGCTCGAAATCCTTCCCGTCACTCTCTTGCACCAAAAAAATGAAAGAAATTATGACATAAGAGGATGGATATTCTCTTCACAAATGTTGACCATTGAGAATCCATGCCATCAGCCAGTTAATACCCCTAGTTATATTGGTGGTTATTCATCTCATAGTTGCGCTCTAGCGCATTTCCTTCAGAAAGTCTTGAAAACATTAAAGCAGCGTAGCACGTTGCAGAGGTAAGATCCCACCTTGCAAAAAATAAAGTGTGCCAGATCCACTCTGACATAGCTTCAAGCACGATACTCGACATTGCACTCTCCGATATGACCTTTGTACAATCCTTACCATCATGAGAGAGTCGCACTATGGGAATTAGCGGGTGGTAAGCATTTAAGAATTCATTCTATTGTAAGTATGATTTGAGATCCAAAAAGTATTCAAATCTTCTCAGAAAAGCATATGCATCCAATTAAATAAAATTAATTTTATCGTTGTGATTGAAGATTTACATGTAAATGTCCTTGTTTTATGAATACAAGCCATTTTTTGACAAAGGATAAGTTTGTCGTATATGAAAAAATACATATATGGTGCTCCCAAAAAATACTTATTTTAGCATTTGATTTTTATATGTACCTAGAACAACATATGTCTTGTATTAATTTGAAGGCACATGCAATACATGAATATATGATCTTGTCTTAATTATTTTTTTCAATTTTGTTAGTGATTTACCTATTTTATTGTTCATCCTAGGGACCAAAACACCAATCCTTCACGATATGTTGCTTTTTGTTATTATTTCTGTCTCAGTTGTCTCGACTCGATCTATACTAATTTAAGGAACGAGACATATTTTTTTGGCTCAACCGAGACCTTAAGAATTTTTTTTTGACTTTTTCTACTGTAAGGCAAAAAGCCCCACATCATTTTATTAAAAACTTATAAAGGATTCAGAAAATACAATGGTTAATGATCCTAGGGAAGACTATCTATCCAACTCTTTATAGACCTTAAGATTCATGTCCTTATGTCTCAATACCAGACTCTTTCGAAGGAATAATCCATAATTTATGGATAAAAATAAAGAGAAAAGATATAAAAGAACTATATTTATAAGTCAATCCTGAAAAAAATCAAAATAAGAAGGAAAAAGGGAAGTTCCACATACTCATCTCAGATATGGGAAAGTAATTCAGAGCACAAACATAAAATAAAAAATGAAGACGACATAAAATCTTAATAGCTCCAATTATTTGGGATACAAAGAATCAACAATAAAGGAAATAGAAAAAACCTCCAAAATTAATGTAAGAGATAGGTTTCGATCTAAGCCCTACGGGTTATGGGCCGACAACGCTTCTGTTGCGTCTGATGTTGATGTCGTCAATTATATAAGGTAATACACACACATGAACGTCCAAATCACAACAAGTTGGCAATGAAATCAATGGGTTAGGATCATGAAAGTTTGACAATGACTAAATTCTGTCCATGTATATCCAAAATGTCGGTTCCTTTTTGATTTTTTTGACTTGTTTCTTTCTTTTGACATTGTTGTATATCGAATTTTAGCTCCAAGAACAGAAATTTTCAAATCGTTGACTTCCCCAATGATATATTTCTTTGTGCCGTATGAATCTCCATGTTTTATTCGCACTGAAAAAAGCATTGTTCCTCTTGGCTGTGTATTGTCTTCCAACTATATGGAAGGAAAGTCCAGCTTGCTGTATGGGAATCATTTGTGTTTGTGCTCTAGAAATTAATATGGGTCATTATTCAGCATCCTTCTTCTGGTCTACGCTGTAATTTTTTTTTTGCCCGACGTAGTCCGCCAAGATCACTATGCAGATAACGGTGCATGCCCATACATGGAGAGACCTAGATCACACCTCACTGGGCAGCGGATTCGATGTAGTCGTAGAAGAGATATGAAAATAGTAGATCCTCCTTCAAGGATCACACGTGTAACCCCTCTTATGGTGTGCATGCGTATGCTCGTGTCAATCGGCAGCGCTCCGCCGTCCATGTAACATCCCAAGTATGAAAACAACCCTAGAATGTTTGCTTTTAGTTAAATTATATTTTGCATCATGACATCATAATCATTGCATTTGTTTTGCATTTGTTTTCATTTTGTTTTCATCTGTTTTCACTTGTTTTCCAATTGAAATTCCAAACCAAAATTCAAATATTTGTTTCATACTTGTTCTGTTACAATTTTTCAAATGAAAATTTCAAATCAAAACATCAAATTGTTTACAATAAACTATAAAGTTCAAACTATTTTAATTGTTCTTTCAATAATTAAATTAATAACAAAAGTGGCACAAATTTATTTAAATTACAAACAGAAACATAATTTAAATTTTTTGGAAAACAAAGTTTGCACAGTGATGTTTCTGTAATAAATAACATATACAAATTTTCCCTAAATTTTTCCTATCCTAAAAACCCCTCTTTTCTTCTCTTATTCTTTTCTGCAAAAAAAAAGAGAAAGAAAAATTTAAAACGAAAACGGGTGGGGAAGGCAGACTGGGCCAAGCCCAGCCCACCTTCCACCACAGCACGCAGCGCGCGCGGCCTGCTACCCCTTTCGTCCACCTCCGTACAGCTGACGCCGCGCCTGACGACAGCAGCACGCAGCATGCACCTCCCCCCTCGCCACCTGCTCCTTTTCCTCCCCTATTTCTAGCCCGCAGGCCCCCAAACCCTAGCCCTAGGTTCCCTCTTCCTCCCTGCCGCAGCCAGTTCCCTTCCTCCTCTCTATTTCTTCCTCTCCGGCGAAGTTGGGGTAGGGGTCAATCATGGCGCCGCCGTCGACAGCAGCCTAGGGGGCGCCACCGAGCACGCCAGGGGCACGGACAGGACCGCCACTTCTTCCTCATCCTCATCGACAGCCGCAGCAGGACCCAGGGCCCGCTGAACCTCGACGGCGAGCTCGTCACCGCCGCGGCTTTTCTGAAGAATTTCATCGCGTCGTCGCCTCCGTCTACCTCACGTCTCTCTCTCGCCTCCGACAGCCCCACGGTGAGCCACCGCAGCGCCCCTACCTCGCTCTAGCCTCCCTCGTTTCCTATTTGCACGCGCTAGTTTCTGAAACTCCGGCAGCTGTCGCCACCGTGCCGTTATGTTCGCAATCGAGCACGTTTCCGTGGGTGTACAGGCCATCCAAGCACACGATCACACTCAGCACGCACGCACGCACACCCTAGCGCCGCCAGTTGTTGGTCATCGACGGTGAGCGCGCGCCGCCGTGCCGTCTGTCGCCGCGGTTCAGACAAAGGACTGAACTTTTGTTCAGTTTCGACAGATAAGAACAGTTGCACATCAAAACCATACGCGCACCTCTCTGTCAACAAACGAATCCGCACCGTAGTGGTGGAATCTAACGGTGCGCATCGCGAGGGCGTGGGTTCGAATCCCCGCAGCGCGGATTTAATCCCCAATTTTTGCTCCACTGCCACGCGTGCACGCTGGCCCCCACCTGCCATTGGCAGTGGTGGCCACGCAAGCCCCCACCCACGCACCACGCACGCACAGCTGGGCACTGGCCCACTGCCAGTGACCCAGAGGCAGCTCTGCGCGAGTAGGAAATGTTCCAGGGGCCTTTCTGTGAGTTTTCTTTTGCGTCCAAGCCCCTGGACCAAATCTAAATAGTTTTAAAATTACAGTTTAGCCCACAAACTTCAAATACAAATAACTTTTGAATTTCAAATCCAAATAAAATAAATAAAATATGTATTCTGTACCAAATTTAATTCTCTACCTGTTTAAATCATTTGTTTTCTGTTTTGAATATTTCAAATGTTTTCAAAATTCAAATTCAAACAATTCATTTCACATTTGGTTAATTTCATAACTAATTCAATATTAATTCAAATGTCGCAGATAAAATATGTTTGCCATGCTAAATTGAACCACCTTTCCAAATATAAACTTTGTTTCATGTTTTGACTAATTAAAATTGGTTAAATAATTTAAACCTTGTTTAAATCATTTAATATTGCTAAATTTATAACTTGGTCAAATTAATTTCTTTTTGAACATTTAAAATATGTTTTCAAACCAGAAAAATATAATCTTTTCAAATATGAATTTGATTTAATGTTTTGAACAAATAAAAATTCAAATAATTTCATACTTGAATTAAATTCAATTAAATCTTGTTTAAACTTGTTAAATTCATAATTAATTCATTTTAATTCCTTTGTCAACAAATGAAACATGAATTCCACCTAAAATTTTGTGTTCTTTTCAGTTATGAACTTTGTTATCTATTTTGAACAATTAAACTTGATGAAAAAAACAAGTGCTTGTGTAACTCTTTAAGAAGCCAAAATCTCTTAACTTAATAAATAAAAATTCCAAATTTGGGAAACTTCATTTCAAATTGAAGCTATTGTTGTTTCCTTTTTGTTTTCATCATCCATGCTAATCAACTTTCACAAGATGGTTACTTGTAGATCATTTAATTAAACCTTAATTCATGGACCCTTTCCATATGCAATCTAAATTGCATATGGGTCCATTTAATCATGTTACCATGTCAGCTATCTAATCCTTGATGCATCAATTAAATTGCCATGCATCATCCCATGATTGTGCATTATGCCATGTTATTGATTGTTTGTCTCTCTGCGTTGTTTGTTTGCTTCTTCTCGAATAGACGACGATGTTGAGACAGACGAGGTTTACGATACTACTTCAGAGGAGTTAGCTCAGTACCAGGCTACTGAGTTTGCAGGCAAGTATTCACTCACATGAACCATTGTGTTCCTTTCCACACTAGATACCGATACTTTCCATTGTCTATTCTGCTAGCCTTATGAATCGTTGCTTGTGTTCCGATCCTATCACATGTTATCCTTTAACCCTGATATGGCCTCACCTCCACACCTATAACCCCGTTGCTTGTTGCCCGTGTCCTACTAGCATGCTTAGGGTTGTTTTGCTCGAGTCTGCTGTCCGTTACTTTCTGTTACCTTATTATGTTCTGGGGCTCGATGTTAAACAATCAACCTGTTAATGTTTGAGGTAATAATAATTTGATGATAAGGCACCGACAGGAGGCCCGGCGTGGTTTTGAGGCCTGCTAGTGTCGACCCTAATTAGGAAAAGGGTCTTGTCTACTGATCCATGATGAGCGCACTAACCGCATGTGGGAAGCGTGTATGGGCGCCCCCCTCAATTTGATTCGATTCACATCTCGTCCAAATCGCCTCATTTAGTTCGGGTTTTCCATTTGCCGCATGCATATGCAGGTGCGAACCCGAGGCCAGGGTGGAACTTTTGTAGTCGGCATTTAGGGAGACACGTTCTTAGAGTGCTATGAGGGTCCCGTTTTCTTCGTGGGTCTTGATTAGCCGTGCGCTCACCGCACGGGGTTCTTTGGCTTGATGTGAAGAAGAGTTGGGTTGTGTTGAGTGCCCCGCTTGGTGGAAGGCATTCCATCTGGTGGGTTATTCTTACGTGTACGGCCAAATTGGTGCATCTCTGCAGGGTTAAATCTTCTCGAGAAGCCGTGTTGTCCGCGGTTATGGATGACTTGGTGAAAGTACTGGCTAACAAGTACTCAGACAACTTACACCTAACTATAATAACTTGACTAGTAACATAGATTACTTCCACCATAAGAATGATGTCACCCTAATCCAACTGTGTGAGTTATCCTCGGATTGCTTCTCTGGATAAGGGGCGAGATCCAGGATGGGTTTGTTTGAGGTTAGTTGTAGTTGGTTACGATACGCTATCTTATCTTCTTTCTGTTAGCCGGAAGTTGTAGCAAGTCTCCGTAGTTGGTTAGAGCAGCCCGCTGCCGCACTTTTATATCACCTATTCTTCCGTTGAACCCAAAGCATCTGTGCTTGGTGTTGACGGGTACACTTTGGTATCTTATGAGTCTTGCTTGCCAGTACTTGTCTGTACTGACCCCTTTGGGGTTGTGGTTTCCGCAGACTACGTTTTCGAGGATCCCCATGGTGGCTACTACGTGGAGTATGACGAGGCTGTTGACGAGTAGATAGCGGACCCGGGCAGGATCCGAGACTTCATGGGTGGGCTCCGTTTCCTTTTCATTCCCGGCCTCTTAGGCCTATTTGGATATTGTCTGTACTCAGACACTCTGGATGCTTCCGCTGTCATGTAATGATGAATTGTCGGGACATGTGTCCTCTGGATGATTGTATTTGCTATCTCTGCTCTAATGAGAGCGATTTGCAACTTATTTCTATTTCTTTGTGTCTTAGAGATCTGTTGTGCTATCATTTTGTTAAACGCCGTTGACGTACCATGTGTGTATGGTATGAAGTACGTCGATGGTAGTATCCTGACCTCTATGCGATGGTTTACATCGACGGTGGATAGTAGATATTGGTTGTCACACTATATGTGTTGGCCTACTCGTAAGAGGTGCGGGTGCAGGTAGGCCCCGTAATCCAATCATCTATTATTCAACGGCCCGGTGAGTATCCTATAGAAGTCCGGGTGCGACAAATGGTATCAGAGCCTGTCTGCCTGTAGGATCCCTTTTACTGGTCGCAATTGAGTCTAGAAACTATTTTGTAGCTATATAGGAAAAATGAAACGTGAGAGTAGGAATTCTGTTCTTTTATTTCTTTCCCCACCCACCCTCCCTTTTTCTGGTAAGGAAGTGCAACGTTGTTTTCTCTTCTCATCTAAACTTTCAAGTTAGGATTTCACGTATCCTGGTTTCTCTAGGATAGTTATATCTACTAGACCATAGGAATGGAGGTGGTTGTGACATGATTTATCATGTTGCCTACTCACGATTGAGAACGGAGGCTTGTAAGCCCCGGAAGAAGATCCTCTATTCATTAAGCAGTAGATATTGATCCTTTAGAAGCCCGGATGGGTTTTCCGTAGTACCTCAGGAGTTTTGGTCTCGTGTTTCCCGAATGTTGCTTCGATATCCTGTTCTTCTCAAGATCCTTTTCGTCCGTTGAAACCTTGTTGTTGCTTTCCACTTCGGTTCTTCTACCGGCATCTAATCAAAACTTCCCCGATCATCTGCAGATGGATCTCAGGTTCTACCCGCAGGTGGTTCGTATGACTCGTTGCGAGAGCACTGCCGGTTATCCGGAGATGCTGACAGACATGGCCACTTATCTGGGGTTCCATTGGGCACCAGAGTACCAGGTCTACGAGCAGCAGCAAGAGTTTGAGCAGACCTACTACCAGGCTATCGTCTACATCCTGTCAGATGATGGCATGAGCGTAGTTCACCGCTACGAGGCAGTGGGTTCCACAGTGGATATGGCTGTGCAGCAGGCAGCTTATGTGAGTCTCACCGTCCTTCGTGCTGACTACTGGGGATTTGACGATTCTATCTATCGCCACATCCCCCATGGTTACATCACTTCGGAGGGAGCTCACTTCACTCTCTACGACAACTTGGATGTTTTCGAGCATGATAGCTCCAGGCTGCACACCACCGCTCAGTTTGTGAGACACAGTGACGCAGTTGCCACCACACTATCTCAGGAGTTGGTTTCAGTCAGAGAGCAGCTTCACCTTGCTTTGACTCGTCTGGCGACTTACACCACAGACTTTGTTGGAGACGAGCGCTTTGCCCGTTTCGATCAGCCAGTTGGGTGTCGTTTGCCAGATGCTGGAGGTTACGAGCCGATCAGAGGTCCACTCCTTAACCTCGCTGCTGGTTATACTGGGATTCCTCGCTTTGGAGCACAGGGAGTCGACGCTATGTACTTCACCACACCTAGAGTCGCTCTCAGAGCACGTCCGATCTACGTGGATCGTCGTTCTACCTACTTTTGTGGGCGTGCTCCTCACCGTACCTCTCGCCGTACTCCTAGCCGCCGTCCTGCGTGATGAGCATGGGAGTACCGATGTATCCATTCTTAGCTATGTTTAGTTATCCTTTGGCATTCGAACCATTTATGGTGTGTTGGATATTCTGATGTATTTGAACATGTGATGATGTACCTGTTGGTTATCTATTCATGCGGCAGAATAATCTCTCTTTCGGTTGCCAAGTCTATCCTTTTCTATTGATGTGCTAAAATGCATTTCCATTCAGGATGCCTCCAACAAGGAACAACCCGCCTGAGCCACCGCCAATCGCGGAGCTGTTGACTCAGATGACCCAAGTGATGACGCAGATGGCCCAGTTTCAGGCTAATCAGCACATCAACCAGACTGCTCCACGAGTCAGCATCAAGGAGTTTCTCAGTCTAGGCCCAAGAGCTTTCGTGGCCACACGTGAGCCTCTGGACGCTGATGACTGGATCCGTGAGATAGCTAAGGCTCTGGAGATTGCTCACGTAGCTGAGGAAGACAAGGTCAAGTATGCCTCATATCTGCTGAAGGGTCAGGCAACTACTTGGTGGGAAAACTACCAGGCCATGAGAGCTGGCATGCCATTCACCTGGGGTTGTTTCAAGGAAGCCTTCCTGAAGCACCACATTCCAGATGGTCTCATGGAAAGAATGCGTGAAGAGTTTTGCTCTCTCAAGCAAGGCAAGCTGGACGTCATCAGCTATCAGAGTGAGTTCAATCGCCTCGCTCGGTACGCTGGAGATGAGGTGTCCACCGAAGCTAAGAAGATGGCAAGGTTCCACAGAGGTTTTAACCCGGAACTCAAGTATGCCCTCAACAATGTCAAGGCCAACAACTTCGAAGATCTCGTTAACACCGCGCTCAATGAAGAAAATGGGCGCAAGGCGTTCGAGGAGTCTCGCAAGCACTCGCGTGAGGGTGGTTCCTCCTCCAACATGACCACCCCTCCGCAGAAGCGCCGCATCTGGGTGCCAAATGGTGCTGTCACTCGGGCTCCATATGCCCAAGCTTCTCCAGGCTTCGCTCCCCGCCCACCCAACCCTGCTCACATGCATGATCAGAGGGCTTCGATGGGGCAGCCAAGGCCAGGGCCTCCTCGTGTCGTCACTTGCTACAAGTGCAAGCAACCGGGACACTACGCCGACAAGTGCACGCAGAGGCAGCTACCTCCACCACCACCTCGTCCTAACACAAACCAGGCAATGGTGCGCGCTCCCCCGCCTAAGGCCTTCAACTCCAACAACAGGCCTGTCGGGAGGACCGCAACGGTGAATCATGTCAAGATCGACAAAGCTGAGGAAGCTCCTGACGTTGTTCTCGGTACATTTCCCGTAAACTCTAATCCAGCTAAAGTGTTGTTTGATACCGGTGCATCACATTCTTTTGTGTCAAAGATCTTTTCCGCAACAAACAACCTAATTGTGGTTCCACTAAGCAATCAAATCACCGTTCACTCCCCGGGATCTCAAATGTTGACTTCCAAGATAAGTAAGGACAATCAAATCCTAATTGGAGGTCGCATATTCCTTGCTTCTCTCATGTTGCTGGGAAATTCTGACATTGATGTCATTCTTGGCATGGATTGGCTGAAGGCCAATAAAGCAAAAATTGACTGTGCTCAAAAGTCAATAACTCTGTTCCACCCTTCTGGCCAGATAATCTATTCTCCAAATGAATCAAGTTCCATTCAGCTATGCACCCTCGATGCAAAACCTCTACCTTCACTTGAAAATGTTCCGGTGGTTTGCGAATTCCCTGACGTCTTTCCAGAAGAGTTGCCAGGAATGCCTCCAGACAGAGCAGTTGAGTTCGTGATCAAGCTTGAACCAGGTGCTGCTCCAATCTCTAAGCATCCATACAAGATAGCTCCTCCTGAACTGAAATTGTTAAAGGAGCAAATCGATATGTACATGGAGAAAGGTTACATTCAACCTAGTTCCTCGGCTTGGGGTTGCCCAACTCTGTTCGTTGCGAAGAAGGATCAAACAAAGAGACTCGTTGTTGACTATCGTCCTCTTAACGAGAAAACCATCAAAAACAAATATCCAATTCCTCGTATCGATGATCTTTTTGATCAACTTGCTGGAGCCTCAATTTTCTCCAAGTTGGACTTGAGAATGGGTTACCATCAAATAAAGATCAGAAAAGAGGATATCCCAAAGACAGCTTTCACCACTCGCTACGGTCTATATGAATTCACCGTCATGTCCTTTGGTCTCACCAATGCACCGGCGACCTTCTCTCGACTCATGAATTCTGTCTTCCATGAATACCTCGACAAGTTCGTTGTGGTATATCTTGATGATATTCTTGTCTACTCAAAATCTGAGGAAGAGCATGAAGAACATCTTCGTCTCACTCTCATGAAACTTCGCGAGCATCGTCTTTATGCCAAGTTCTCCAAATGTGAGTTCTGGATTTCAGAAGTTGCTTACCTTGGTCATATCATCTCTTCCAAGGGCATAGCCATTGATCCAGAAAAGGTTAAGGCAATTGTTGATTGGAAACCTCCTAAGACGGTGAAGCAAGTAAGAAGTTTTCTTGGCTTGGCTAGCTATTGCCGTCGTTTCGTCCAAAACTTCTCCAAGATTGCCAAACCTCTCACTGATCTCACAAAGAAGGACAAGAAGTTCATTTGGTCTCCACAATGTGATGAAAGTTTCAATCTCCTGAAGACTAAACTCACTTCTACACCAGTTCTGGTTGGCCCAGATCCTTCCAAACCTTTCCAAATATTCTGTGACGCTTCTCTCCAAGGTCTAGGAGCAGTTCTTATGCAAGAACGTCAAGTTGTGGCTTATGCTTCACGTCAGTTGAACACGCATGAGCTCAACTATCCCACACATGACCTTGAACTTTGCAGCAGTTGTGTTTGCCCTCAAGAAATGGAGACAATACTTGTTGGGTAATCGCACTGAAATCTTTTCCGATCATAAGAGTCTGAAATACATCTTCACTCAACCAGATCTAAACCTCAGGCAAAGGAGATGGATTGAAAAGATTAAAGACTTTGATCTTACCATTTCTTACACTCCAGGCAAGGCTAATGTTATGGCCGATGCTCTCAGTCGCAAGTCGTATTGCAATAATCTCATGATCATGGAAAGCCAACCTCCTCTTCATGAAGAATTCCAGAAGCTCAACCTTGGTCTTGTTCCTCAAGGCTATCTTGCAAACTTGACAGCCAGTCCAACTCTCGAGGACAAGATTCGTTCTGAACAACTTCGTGATGCTGAAATCAAGAAGATGGTAGAGCACATCAAAGAAGGCAAGGAGAAATTTAAGTCCTTCTCAATTGATGACAAGGGAACTATGTTCTTCGAAGGACGCATTGCAGTTCCTCAAGTTCAAAGTCTCAAAGATGTCATTCTCAAGGAGGCTCATGAAACTCCTCTCTTCATCCACCCTGGAAGTACAAAGATGTACCAGGATCTCAAGACACTGTATTGGTGGCCTGACATGAAACGTGAAATTGCTCAATACGTTTCTGAATGCGACGTTTGTCAACGTGTTAAGGAAGTTCATCAGAAAACAGCCGGTCTTCTCCAACCTCTAAAAATACCCGAGTGGAAGTGGGATATGATTGAAATGGACTTCGTCACTGGTTTTCCAAAGTCCAAGAGGGGCAACGACGCAATCTTCGTTGTCATTGATCGACTCACTAAAGTAGCTCACTTCTTTCCTGTCAAAGAGACAATCTCAGCTAGCCAGTTAGCAGAGATCTACACAGCAAAGATTGTTCCTCTTCATGGTGTTCCATTGGAAATAAGCTCAGACCGTGGAAGCATCTTCACTTCCCATTTATGGAAGAGATTTCAAGAAGCATTGGGCACCAAACTTCTGTTCAGCACAGCTTATCACCCTCAGTCTCAAGGGCAAGTCCAAAGAGTCAATCAGATTCTCGAGGATATTCTCAGAGCATGTGGTCTCTCCTTTGGCATGAAATGGGAGGAATGTCTTCCATATGCTGAATTCTCCTACAACAACAGCTTCCAGGCAAGCCTAGGCATGGCACCATTTGAGGCTCTCTATGGCCGCAGATGCAGGAGTCCAATCAATTGGTCTGGAGCTGGTGAACGTTCACTCTTAGGCCCTGACATTGTTAAGGAAGCCGAAGAGAAAGTTCGTATCATTCGTGACAATCTCAAGATTGCTCAGTCTCGTCAGAAAAGCTACTATGACATCAAGCACAGGGATATGATCTATGCACCTGGTGACAAAGCATATCTCCATGTAACTCCCCTCAGAGGCACTCATCGTTTTGGTGTGAAAGGAAAGCTTGCACCAAGATACATTGGTCCTTTCAACATTCTCTCAAGGCGTGCGGAAAATGCCTATCGTCTTGAACTTCCAGAAAAACTATCCAAGGTGCACGATGTGTTTCACGTGTCACAGCTCAAGAGGTGTTTCAAAGATCCAGATCGTGCAGTTGATCATGATTCCATTGAACTGCAAGAAGATCTCTCTTATGAGGAGCACCCTATTCGAATTCTCGATGAGACCGAGCGTAAGACTCGCAACAAGAGCACCAAGTTCTTAAAAGTGCAGCGGTCTCATCATTCCGATAAAGAGGCAACGTGGGAGACCGAAGAGGATCTTCGCAAGAAGTATCCGGACCTTTTCTCTTCTCAGTAGGAATCTCGGGGCGCGATTCCATCAAGGGGGGCGTTTTGTAACATCCCAAGTATGAAAAAACCCTAGAATGTTTGCTTTTTGTTAAATTATGTTTTGCATAATGACATCATAATCATTGCATTTGTTTTGCATTTGTTTTCATTTTGTTTTCATCTGTTTTCACTTGTTTTCCAATTGAAATTCCAAACCAAAATTCAAATATTTGTTTCATACTTGTTCTGTTACAATTTTTCAAATGAAAATTTCAAATCAAAACATCAAATTGTTTACAATAAACTATAAAGTTCAAACTATTTTAATTGTTCTTTCAATAATTAAATTAATATAAAAAATGGCTCAAATTCATTTAAATTACAAACAGAAACATAATTTAATTTTTTTGGAAAACAAAGTTTGCACAATGATGTTTCTATAATAAATAACATATACAAATTTTCCCTAAATTTTTCCTATCCTAAAAACCCCTCTTTTCTTCTCTTATTCTTTTCTGCAAAAAAAAAAGAGAAAGAAAAATTTAAAACGAAAACGACTGGGGAAGGCAGACTGGGCCAAGCCCAGCCCACCTTCCACCATAGCACGCAGCGCGCGCGGCCTGCTACCCCTTTCGTCCACCTCCGTACAGCTGACGCCGCGCCTGACGACAGCAGCACGCAGCACGCACCTCCCCCCTCGCCACCTGCTCCTTTTCCTCCCCTATTTCTAGCCCGCAGGCCCCCAAACCCTAGCCCTAGGTTCTCTCTTCCTCCCTGCCGCCGCCAGTTCCCTTCCTCCTCTCTATTTCTTCCTCTCCGGCGAAGTTGGGGTAGGGGTCGATCATGGCGCCACCGTCGACAGCAGCCTAGGGGGCGCCACCGAGCAAGCCAGGGGAACGGACAGGACCGCCACTTCTTCCTCATCCTCATCGACAGCCGCAGCAGGATCCAGGGCCCGCTGAACCTCGACGGCGAGATCGTCACCGCCGCGGCTTTTCTGAAGAATTTCATCGCGCCGTCACCTCCGTCTACCTCACGTCTCTCTATCGCCTCCGACAGCCCCACGGTGAGCCACCGCAGCGCCCCTACCTCGCTCCAGCCTCCCTCGTTTCCTATTCTCACGCGCTAGTTTCTGAACTCCGGCAGCTGTCGCCACCGTGCCGCCATGTTCGCAATCGAGCACGTTTCCGTGGGTGTACAGGCCATCCAAGCACACGATTACACTCAGCACGCACGCACGCACACCCTAGCGCCGCTAGTTGTTGGTCATCGACGGTGAGCGCGCGCCGCCGTGCCGTCTGTCGCCGCGGTTCAGACAAAGGACTGAACTTTTGTTCAGTTTCGTCAGATAAGAACAGTTGCACATCAAAACCATACGCGCACCTCTCTGTCAACAAACGAATCCGCACCGTAGTGGTGGGATCTAACGGTGCGTAGCGCGAGGGCGTGGGTTCGAATCCCCGCAGCGCGGATTTAATCCCCAATTTTTGCTCCACTGCCACGCGTGCACGCTAGCCGCACCTGCCATTGGCAGTGGTGGCCACGCAAGCCCCCACCCACGCGCCACGCACGCACAGCTGGGCACTGGCCCACTGCCAGTGACCCAGAGGCAGCTCTGCGCGAGTAGGAAAAGTTCCAGGGGCCTTTCTGTGAGTTTTCTTTTGCGTCCAAGCCCCTGGACCAAATCTAAATAGTTTTAAAATTACAGTTTAGCCCACAAACTTCAAATACAAATAACTTTTGAATTTCAAATCCAAATAAAATATGTATTCTGTACCAAATTTAATTCTCTACCTGTTTAAATCATTTGTTTTCTGTTTTGAACATTTCAAATGTTTTCAAAATTCAAATTCAAACAATTCATTTCACATTTGGTTAATTTCATAACTAATTCAATATTAATTCAAATGTCACATATAAAATATATTTTCCATGCTTAATTGAACCACCTTTCCAAATATAAACTTTGTTTTATGTTTTGACTAATTAAAATTGGTTAAATAATTTAAACCTTGTTTAAATCATTTAATATTGCTAAATTTATAACATGGTCAAATTAGTTTCTTTTTGAACATATAAAATATGTTTTCAAACCAGAAAAATATAATCTTTTCAAATTTGAATTTGATTTAATGTTTTGAACAAATAAAAATTCAAATAATTTCATACTTGAATTAAATTCAATTAAATATTGTTTAAACTTGTTTAATTCATAATTAATTCATTTTAATTCCTTTGTCCACAAATGAAACATGAATTCCACCTAAAATTTTGTGTTCTTTTCAGTTATGAACTTTGTTATCTATTTTGAACAATTAAACTTGATGAAAACAACAAGTGCTTGTGTAACTCTTTAAGAAGCCAAAATCTCTTAACTTAATAAATAAAAATTCCAAATTTGGTAAACTTCATTTCAAATTGAAGCTATTGTTGTTTCCTTTTTGTTTTCATCATCCATGCTAATCAACTTTCACAAGATGGTTAGTTGTAGATCATTTAATTCAACCTTAATTCATGGACCCTTTCCATATGCAATCTAAATTGCATATGGGTCCATTTAATCATGTTACCATGTAAGCTATCTTATCCTTGATGCATCAATTAAATTGCCATGCATCATCCCATGATTGTGCATTATGCCATGTTATTGATTGTTTGTCTCTCTGCGTTGTTTGTTTGCTTCTTCTCGAATAGACGACGACGTTGAGACAGACGAGTTTTATGATACTACTTCAGAGGAGTTAGCTCAGTACCAGGCTACTGAGTTTGCAGGCAAGTATTCACTCACATGAACCATTGTGTTCCTTTCCACACTAGATACCGATACTTTCCATTGTCTATTCTGCTAGCCTTATGAATCGTTGCTTGTGTTCCGATCCTATCACATGTTATCCTTTAACCCTGATATGGCCTCACCTCCACACCTATAACCCCGTTGCTTGTTGCCCGTGTCCTACTAGCATGCTTAGGGTTGTTTTGCTCGAGTCTGCTGTCCGTTACTTTCTGTTACCTTATTATGTTCTGGGCTCGATGTTAAACAATCAACCTGTTAATGTTTGAGGTAATAATAATTTGATGATAAGGCACCGGCAGGAGGCCCGGCGTGGTTTTGAGGCCTGCTAGTGTCGACCCTAATTAGGAAAAGGGTCTTGTCTACTGATCCATGATGAGCGCACTAACCGCATGTGGGAAGCGTGTATGGGCGCCCCCCTCAATTTGATTCGATTCGCATCTCGTCCAAATCGCCTCATTTAGTTCAGGTTTTCCATTTGCCGCATGCATATGCAGGTGCAAACCCGAGGCCAGGGGGGAACTTTTGTAGTCGGCATTTAGGGAGACACGTTCTTAGAGTGCTATGAGGGTCCCGTTTTCTTCGTGGGGCTTGATTAGCCGTGCGCTCACCGCACGGGGTTCTTTGGCTTGATGTGAAGAAGAGTTGGGTTGTGTTGAGTGCCCCGCTTGGTGGAAGGCATTCCATCTGGCGGGTTATTCTTACGTGTACGGCCAAATTGGTGCATCTCTGCAGGGTTAAATCTTCTCGAGAAGCCGTGTTGTCCGCGGTTATGGATGACTTGGTGAAAGTACTGGCTAACAAGTACTCAGACAACTTACACCTAACTATAATAACTTGACTAGTAACATAGATTACTTCCACCATAAGAATGATGTCACCCTAATCCAACTGTGTGAGTTATCCTCGGATTGCTTCTCTGGATAAGGGGCGAGATCCAGGATGGGTTTGTTTGAGGTTAGTTGTAGTTGGTTACGATACGCTATCTTATCTTCTTTCTGTTAGCCGGAAGTTGTAGCAAGTCTCCGTAGTTGGTTAGAGCAGCCCGCTGCCGCACTTTTATATCACCTATTCTTCCGTTGAACCCAAAGCATCTGTGCTTGGTGTTGACGGGTACACTTTGGTATCTTATGAGTCTTGCTTGCCAGTACTTGTCTGTACTGACCCCTTTGGGGTTGTGGTTTCCGCAGACTACGTTTTCGAGGATCCCCATGGTGGCTACTACGTGGAGTATGACGAGGCTGTTGACGAGTAGATAGCGGACCCGGGCAGGATCCGAGACTTCGTGGGTGGGCTCCGTTTCCTTTTCATTCCCGGCCTCTTAGGCCTATTTGGATATTGTCTGTACTCAGACACTTTGGATGCTTCCGCTGTGATGTAATGATGAATTGTCGGGACATGTGTCCTCTGGATGATTGTATTTGCTATCTCTTCTCTAATGAGAGCTATTTGCAACTTATTTCTATTTCTTTATGTCTTAGAGATCTGTTGTGCTATCATTTTGTTAAACGCCGTTGACGTACCATGTGTGTATGGTATGAAGTACGTCAATGGTAGTATCCTGACCTCTATGGGATGGTTTACATCGACGGTGGATAGTAGATATTGGTTGTCACACTATATGTGTTGGCCTACTCGTAAGAGGTGCGGGTGCAGGTAGGCCCCGTAATCCAATCATCTATTATTCAACGGCCCGGTGAGTATCCTATAGAAGTCCGGGTGCGACAAATGGTATCAGAGCCTGTTTGCCTGTAGGATCCCTTTTACTGGTCGCAATTGAGTCTAGAAACTATTTTGTAGCTATATAGGAAAAATGAAACGTGAGAGTAGGAATTCTGTTCTTTTATTTCTTTCCCCACCCACCCTCCCTTTTTCTGGTAAGGAAGTGCAACGTTGTTTTCTCTTCTCATCTAAACTTTCAAGTTAGGATTTCACGTATCCTGGTTTCTCTAGGATAGTTATATCTACTAGACCATAGGAATGGAGGTGGTTGTGACATGATTTATCATGTTGCCTACTCACGATTGAGAACGGAGGCGTGTAAGCCCCGGAAGAAGATCCTCTATTCATTAAGCAGTAGATATTGATCCTTTAGAAGCCCGGATGGGTTTTCCGTAGTACCTCAGGAGTTTTGGTCTCGTGTTTCCCGAATGTTGCTTCGATATCCTGTTCTTCTCAAGATCCTTTTCGTCCGTTGAAACCTTGTTGTTGCTTTCCACTTCGGTTCTTCTACCGGAATCTAATCAAAACTTCCCCGATCATCTGCAGATGGATCTCAGGTTCTACCCGCAGGTGGTTCGTATGACTCGTTGCGAGAGCACTGCCGGTTATCCGGAGATGCTGACAGACATGGCCACTTATCTGGGGTTCCATTGGGCACCAGAGTACCAGGTCTACGAGCAGCAGCGAGAGTTTGAGCAGACCTACTACCAGGCTATCGTCTACATCCTGTCAGATGATGGCATGAGCGTAGTTCACCGCTACGAGGCAGTGGGTTCCACAGTGGATATGGTTGTGCAGCAGGCAGCTTATGTGAGTCTCACCATCCTTCGTGCTGACTACTGGGGATTTGACGATTCTATCTATCGCCACATCCCCCATGGTTACATCACTTCGGAGGGAGCTCACTTCACTCTCTACGACAACTTGGATGTTTTCGAGCATGATAGCTCCAGGCTGCACACCACCGCTCAGTTTGTGAGACACAGTGACGCAGTTGCCACCACACTATCTCAGGAGTTGGTTTCAGTCAGAGAGCAGCTTCACCTTGCTTTGACTCGTCTGGCGACTTACACCACAGACTTTGTTGGAGACGAGCGCTTTGCCCGTTTCGATCAGCCAGTTGGGCGTCGTCTGCCAGATGCTGGAGGTTACGAGCCGATCAGAGGTCCACTCCTTAACCTCGGTGCTGGTTATACTGGGATTCCTCGCTTTGGAGCACAGGGAGTCGACGCTATGTACTTCACCACACCTAGAGTCTCTCTCAGAGCACGTCCGATCTACGTGGATCGTCGTTCTACCTACTTTTGTTAGCGTGCTCCTCACCGTACCTCTCGCCGTACTCCTAGCCGCCGTCCTGCGTGATGAGCATGGGAGTACCGATGTATCCATTCTTAGCTATGTTTAGTTATCCTTTGGCATTCGAACCATTTATGGTGTGTTGGATATTCTGATGTATTTTAACATGTGATGATGTACCTGTTGGTTATCTATTCATGCGCCAGAATAATCTCTCTTTCGGTTGCCAAGTCTATCCTTTTCTATTGATGTGCTAAAATGCATTTCCATTCAGGATGCCTCCAACAAGGAACAACCCGCCTGAGCCACCGCCAATCGCGGAGCTGTTGACTCAGATGACCCAAGTGATGACGCAGATGGCCCAGTTTCAGGCTAATCAGCACATCAACCAGACTGCTCCACGAGTCAGCATCAAGGAGTTTCTCAGTCTAGGCCCAAGAGCTTTCGTGGCCACACGTGAGCCTCTGGACGCTGATGACTGGATCCGTGAGATAGCTAAGGCTCTGGAGATTGCTCACGTAGCTGACGAAGACAAGGTCAAGTATGCCTCATATCTGCTGAAGGGTCAGGCAACTACTTGGTGGGAAAACTACCAGGCCATGAGAGCTGGCATGCCATTCACCTGGGGTTGTTTCAAGGAAGCCTTCCTGAAGCACCACATTCCAGATGGTCTCATGGAAAGAATGCGTGAAGAGTTTTGCTCTCTCAAGCAAGGCAAGCTGGACGTCATCAGCTATCAGAGTGAGTTCAATCGCCTCGCTCGGTACGCTGGAGATGAGGTGTCCACCGAAGCTAAGAAGATGGCAAGGTTCCGCAGAGGTTTTAACCCGGAACTCAAGTATGCCCTCAACAATGTCAAGGCCAACAGCTTCGAAGATCTCGTTAACACCGCGCTCAATGAAGAAAATGGGCGCAAGGCGTTCGAGGAGTCTCGCAAGCACTCGCGTGAGGGTGGTTCCTCCTCCAACATGACCACCCCTCCGCAGAAGCGCCGCATCTGGGTGCCAAATGGTGGTGTCACTCGGGCTCCATATGCCCAAGCTTCTCCAGGCTTCGCTCCCCGCCCACCCAACCCTGCTCAGATGCATGATCAGAGGGCTTCGATGGGGCAGCCAAGGCCAGGGCCTCCTCGTGTCGTCACTTGCTACAAGTGCAAGCAACCGGGACACTACGCCGACAAGTGCACGCAGAGGCAGCTACCTCCACCACCACCTCGTCCTAACACAAACCAGGCAATGGTGCGCGCTCCCCCGCCTAAGGCCTTCAACTCCAACAACAGGCCTGTCGGGAGGACCGCAAGGGTGAATCATGTCAAGATCGACAAAGCTGAGGAAGCTCCTGACGTTGTTCTCGGTACATTTCCCGTAAACTCTAATCCAGCTAAAGTGTTGTTTGATACCGGTGCATCACATTCTTTTGTGTCAAAGATCTTTTCCGCAACAAACAACCTAATTGTGGTTCCACTAAGCAATCAAATCACCGTTCACTCCCCGGGATCTCAAATGTTGACTTCCAAGATAAGTAAGGACAATCAAATCCTAATTGGAGGTCGCATATTCCTTGCTTCTCTCATGTTGCTGGGAAATTCTGACATTGATGTCATTCTTGTCGCACCCTGGTTTCTAGGGGATACTCATCGGGCCGAACTGGATAGCAGGTGCTTGGATTATGGGGCATAACTGCTCCCACGTCCCAGCTTCCTGGTAGGCCTGCGCTTATGCGCGACAACACAAGCCCTGCTATTCCATCGTCGATGTAAACTATCCACTAGAGATCAAAGGTACTACTGTCGACGTACTTCAAATCAATCACGCATGGTACGTCAACAGCGTTAAACGAAAGGATAACACAGAATGTCTCTAAGACACAAAAGATCGAAATAAGGTTGCAAATAGCCTTCACTAAGGCAGAGAATAGCAAATACAATCATCCAGAGGACACATGTCCCAACATAGCATTCATTACATCAGCGGAAGCAATCAAAGGTGTCTGAGTACAGACAAATCCAAAAGGCTTAAGAAGCCGGGGAAAATAAAGAAGACGAAGCCCATCCACGTAGGTCCTGGATCCTGCCCGAGGTCCAGCTATCTACTCGTCTGCAGTCTCGTCAAACTCCACGAAGTAGCCATCCTGGTGATCATCGTAGCCGTAGTCGTAGTCTGCGTAAACCACAACCCCAACGGGGTCAGTACATCCAAGTACTGGCAAGCAAGACTCACACTTCATCAAAGAGTTACCCGTCAACACAAGCATAGATGCTTGGGATCAACGAAAGAAGATAGGTGTTATAAAAGCTGCAGCGGGCTGCTCTAACCAACTACAGAAGATATCTACAAGTTCCGGCTAGCAGAAAGAAGATAAGATCGAGTAGTTGTAACCAACCGAAAGTAAATCCAAACAAACCCATCCTGGATCTCGCCCCTTATCCGAAGAAGCAATCCGAGGATAACTCACACCGTTGTGTTAAAGATGAGTCAAGTATTGTGTGAATAACCTATTACTAGTCAAGTTATTAATCATTGGGTGAAACATGGTTGATCATTATGTTTAGGTTGTCCTGAGTACTTGTTAGCCAGTACTTTCACCAAGTCAACCATAACCGCGGAAGACACGGCTCCTCGAGAAGATTTATCCCTGCAGGGGTGCACCATAGTAGCCGTACACGTAAGAATATCCCGCCAGATGGGAATCAAACCCACCAAGCGAGACACTCAACACAATCCAACCCTTCTTCGCATCAAGCCCAAAGCACCGCGTGCTGTGCGTGCGCGGCTAATCCAACCCCCGAAGAAAAGGGGACCTTCATAGCACTGGAAGACCACGCCGCCCTAAATGCCGACTGCAAAAATTCCACCCTGGCCTCGGGTTCGTACCTGCATATGATGTGCAGCAAATGGAAAGCCCGAACTAGTACGGCGATTTGGACGAGATGCGAATCGGGTCAAACTGAGGGGGGCGCCCATACTCGCTTCCCACATGCGGGTAGTGCGCTCATCATGGATCAGTAGACAAGACCCTTTTCCTATTAGGGTCGACACTAGCAGGCCTCAAAACCACTTAGGGCCTCCTGCCGGTGCCTTATCATCAAATTATTATTACCATTAGCATTAACAGGATTGATTGATTAACTTCGAGCCCCCGGTACGATAACAATAATAATAGCAAAAGAAGTAACCGACAACAGGCTCGAGCAAAAGCAACCCTAAGCATGCTAGATAAGAACATGCACAAGCAATGGCTGTAGGTATGGAGGTGAGGCGATATCATTGGTTCAGGGAATCATGTGATAGGTTCGGAGAACAAGCAACGATACATAGGGCTAGCAATAGTAGACAAAAGGATAGTATCGATAACAAGTGTGGAAAGGAACTCGATGATTCATGTGAGTGATAACTTGCCTGGAAGCTCAGCAGCCTGGTACTGGGCTAAGTCCTGGGTAGTGGTGTCGTAAGTCTCGTCGGTACCAACGTCGTCGTCTAAAGCAAGAAGAAGCAAAAACAACAACGAAGGAAGACGGGCAATCAATACATGGCATAGGTGCACAAACATGGGATGATGCATGTCATGTTAATAGATGCATCAAATAAACTAGTTGACATGATACACAAATTAAATGGACCCATATGAAAGGATTGCATATGGAAAGCCCATGCCTTATGGCTGAAATAATTGCTCTACCACTAAACATCATGTGTAAGTGAAATAGCATGATGCATGCATGATTGAAAACAATAAGATAACAATATTAGATGCAATTGGAATGATAGTTAACAAGTTAAGAAAATATTTATTAAGGTTGGAAATGTTTGGTTACTTAATGATGTTATACAAGTAGTTGTTGTTTTCATCAAGTTAAGTTGCTCAACACAAATGAACAAGTTGATAATTGAAAAGGTTAGGTTTTTCTGGTTGGAAAACATATTTTACATGTTTAAAAATAATTAAATTTGAGCAAGTTATGATTTTAGCAATTTTAATTGAATTAAACAAGATTTAAATTGTTTAGGCAATTTTAATTATTCCAAACAGTAAACAAAAAGTTATATTTGGAAAGATGAGTTGAAATGGTATGGAAAACATATTTTATTTGCATTTATTGGATTAATAATGAATTAGTTATTGGTTTTAGAAATTTGCATTTGAATTATTCAAGTTTGAATTTTAAATGCATTTGGAATTTTCAAAACAGTGCACAAATGGATTATTTGGAAAGCTTATTTAATTTGGAACAGAAAACATATACAACTTTTATTTATTAGACTTATAGATTAAAAGTTATTAAAGTTTAAAGTTTAATGTTTAAATCTGTTATTTTAAAAGGAATTAAGTTGAAAACAGAAACGTGGAAACTTTTGGTACCGCGCTGTTAGCCAGCCCCAGCCACTGCAGCGTGGGCCTGCGGTCCAGCGTGGCGCTGCGCGCCTGCGTGGCAGTGGGAGCCACTGGTGTGTGGGCCACGGATGTCAGCGTGCGCGCACAAAAAGAGTTGGATTAATCCACTGCGGCCGCGGGGGATCGATCCCACGAACGCGCGCTAGGCACAGCGCAGTGCAACCACTGCGTTATCTTCGTCAGTTTCGACAGAGTAACAAAAGCGGACAGGTTAACATTCCTCGCTGGCTAACTGAACTTTTTCTGACGAACGAATCCATCCGCGACTGACAGAAGGCAACGCTGCTCGCCGGCGTTGAGATGACCGTGGCCGTGCTAGCTGGTGGTGCGTGCGTGTGCTGGACGGACGTGTGCGCGCGTGCAGAAGGGTAACAGAGAGGGAAGGAGATGGTGGATGCTCACCACCGGTGTAGAGGAGGCAGAGGCTTGCTGACGACGGATGACGACGGCGGCAGCGGCGGAGTAGTGGACGGCGGCGCGTCTGTGGTCGTTCCCCGGTGACGCTCCGGTGTCCAAGCTGTAGAGGAAGAAGCGGCCGATCGTTTCCCGTGCACAGCTAGGAAGGAGACGTACGAGGAGCGGGGTTGGCCATCGGGGTTCAGAGGTGGGATTTTCCGGCGAGGTGACAGTGGAGGGGAACGTCGACGAGGGAAGCAATTGGCGGCGGCGGAGAGGAGGGAACAGGGAACCTAGGGCCTAGGGCTTGGCGCGGAGCCCTAGGGGGTACTTATAGGTTCCCGGGAGCTCGGATCACCGTCTGCTCGCGGCAGTGCCGCCGTGGCAGCACGGATCGGCTGCCGTACTGCGGGAAGAAGGTTTAGATCGAGGGAAAAAAAAACGAAGCGTTTTCCTTGCGGGAAACGGGCTGGGCTGCGGTGCGCGAGAGGGAAAAGGAAGGAAGTGGGCTGGACGCAGCCCACTGATCCTGGCGCCGTTTCTTTTATTTTTTAGATTTCCTTTTCCTTCTTTTTTTTGTAGGGTTTGGTTTTAGAAGAAAAACATAGCTTTTAGTTTAGTAAAAATTCTAGAAAAATTAGGTTAAGTTATTTAGGTAATTAGAAATCAATTTCCAAGATTTGATTTCAAAAAGTTGAGATTAAAATTGCTGTTTGCATTTGAACCAAATTGAATGAATTTTCAATATTAATTAAACATTATTGAAACAAGGCATTTTTAATAGAGTTACCCCTAAGGTTTAAAGTGATTTAAAGATTATAATTGTGTGGTGAACTTCATGGATTCAAAAGGGTACTGATTTGAAGACTTGGTTTGAATTTGAAAATGATTTAGAATTAATTGATTTGAATTAATGGTTTGATTAAAACCAACAATTTAATAAGTGATCACTAATGAATTATTTGGAAACAAAGGAGGTTTTGCATTTGCATTTCTTTCTTTGAAAAGATTGTAACAGACAAGTATGAAGACAAGGTTGATTAAGTTTGAATTTTTATTATGAAAACAATGCAACAGAAAATAAAATGAGGATGATGACATGATGCATTGCTTAAATTAAACAATGAAAAAAACAACTAGGGAGTTTTCATACTTGGATGTTACAAAACGCCCCCCCTTGAAGGAATCGCGCCCCGAGATTCCTTACGGAGAATAGAAAAGGTCCGGATACTTCTTGCGAAGATCCTCTTCGGTGTCCCACGTTGCCTCTTTATCGGAATGATGCGACCCTTGCACTTTCAAGAACTTGGTGCTCTTGTTGCGAGTCTTACGAACGGTCTCATCGAGAATACGAACAGGGTGCTCCTCATAAGAGAGATCATCTTGCAGTTCAATATCATCATGATCAACTGCACGATCTGGATCCTTGAAGCACTTCTTGAGCTGTGACACGTGGAACAAATCGTGCACTTTGGATAGTTTTTCTGGAAGCTCGAGACGATAGGCATTTTCCGCACGTCTTGACAGGATGTTGAAAGGACCAATGTATCTTGGTGCCAGCTTTCCTTTCACACCAAAACGATGAGTGCCTCTGAAGGGAGTTACACGGAGATATGCTTTGTCACCAGGTGCATAGATCATGTCCCGGTGTTTGCTGTCATAGTAACTCTTCTGACGAGACTGAGCAATCTTGTTATTGTCACGAATGATGCGAACTTTCTCTTCGGCCTCTTTAACAATGTCAGGACCTAAGAGTGAACGTTCACCAGCTCCAGACCAATTGATTGGACTCCTGCATCTGCGGCCATACAGTGCCTCAAACGGTGCCATGCCTAGGCTTGCCTGGTAGCTGTTGTTGTAGGAGAATTCAGCATATGGAAGACAATCCTCCCATTTCATGCCAAAGGAGAGACCACATGCTCTAAGCATATCCTCGAGAATCTGATTGACTCTTTCGACTTGCCCTTGAGACTGAGGGTGATAGGCTGTGCTGAACAGAAGTTTAGTGCCCAATGCATCTTGGAAACTCTTCCAGAAATGAGAAGTGAATAAGCTTCCACGGTCTGAGCTTATTTCCAATGGAACACCATGAAGAGGAACAATCTTTGTTGTGTAGAGTTCTGCTAACTGGCTAGCTGATATTGTCTCTTTGACAGCAAAGAAGTGAACAACCTTAGTGAGACGATCAATGACAACGAAGATTGCATCGTTGCCCTTCTTGGACTTTGGAAACCCAGTAACGAAGTCCATTTCAATCATGTCCCACTTCCACTCGGGGATTTTGAGAGGTTGGAGAAGGCCGGCTGTTTTCTGATGAACTGCCTTGACACGTTGACAAACGTCGCATTCAGAAACGTATTGAGCAATTTCACGTTTCATGCTAGGCCACCAATATAGTGTCTTGAGATCCTGGTACATCTTTGTACTTCCAGAGTGGATGGATAGAGGAGTTTCATGAGCCTCCTTGAGAATGATATCTTTGAGACTTTGAATCTGAGGAACTGCAATGCGTCCTTCGAAGAACACAGCTCCTTTGTCATCAATGGAGAAGGACTTGAATTTATCACTGCCCTCTTTGATTTGCTCTACCATCTTCTTTATTTCAGCATCACGAAACTGTTCAGAACGAATCTTGTCCTCGAGAGTTGGACTGGCTGTCAAGCTAGCAAGATAGCCTTGAGGAACAAGACCAAGGTTCAGCTTCTGGAATTCTTCATGAAGTGGAGGTTGGCTGTCCATGATCATGAGATTGTTGCAATAGGATTCGCGACTGAGAGCATCGGCCATAACATTAGCCTTGCCTGGAGTGTAAGAAATGGTGAGATCTAAGTCTTTGATCTTTTCAATCCATCTCCTTTGCCTGAGGTTTAGATCTGGTTGAGTGAAGATGTATTTCAGACTCTTGTGATCGGAAAAGATTTCAGTGCGGTTACCCAACAAGTATTGTCTCCATTTCTTGAGAGCAAACACAACTGCTGCAAGTTCAAGATCATGAGTGGGATAGTTTTGCTCATGTGGGTTCAACTGACGTGAAGCATAGGCCACAACTTGACGTTCTTGCATAAGAACTGCACCTAGGCCTTGGAGAGAAGCATCACAATCTGGAAAGGTTTGGTGGTATCTGGACCAACCAGAACTGGAGTAGAAGTGAGTTTAGCTTTGAGGAGATTGAAGCTTTCATCACACTGTGGAGACCAAACGAACTTCTTGTCCTTCTTGGTGAGATTAGTGAGAGGTTTTGCAATCTTGGAAAAGTTTTCAACGAAACGACGGCAATAGCTAGCCAAGCCAAGAAAACTTCTGACTTGCTTCACCGTCCTAGGAGGTTTCCAGTCAACAATTGCCTTAACCTTATCTGGATCAATGGCTATGCCCTTGGCAGAGATGATGTGACCAAGGTAGGCAACTTCTGAAATCCAGAACTCACATTTGGAGTATTTGGCATAGAGACGATGCTCGCGGAGTTTCATGAGAGTGAGACGAAGATGTTCTCCATGCTCTTCCTCGTATTTTGAGTAGACAAGGATATCATCAAGATATACCACAACGAACTTGTCGAGGTATTCGTGGAAGAGAGAATTCATCAGTCGAGAGAAAGTCGCCGGTGCATTGGTGAGACCAAAGGACATTAAGGTGTATTCATATAGACCGTAGCGAGTGGTGAAGGCTGTCTTTGGAATATCTTCCTTTCTGATCTTTATTTGATGGTAACCCATCCTCAAGTCCAACTTTGAGAATATTGAGGCTCCAGCAAGTTGATCAAAAAGATCATCGATACGAGGAATTGGGTATTTGTTCTTGATGGTTTTCTCGTTAAGAGGACGATAGTCCACAACAAGTCTCTTAGTTTGGTCCTTCTTGGCAACGAATAGAGTTGGGCAACCCCAAGCGGAGGAACTAGGCTGAATGTAGCCTTTCTCCATGTGCATATCGATTTGCTCCTTCAACAACTTCAGTTCAGGAGGAGCTATCTTGTATGGATGCTTAGAGATTGGCGCAGTACCTGGTTCAAGCTCGATCACGAACTCAACTGCTCTGTCCGGAGGCATCCCTGGCAATTCTTCTGGAAAGACGTCAGGGAATTCACAAACCACCGGAACATTCTCGAGTAGAGGTAGAGGTTTAGCATCGAGGTTGTACAGCTGAACAGAACTTGGTTCATTTGGAGAATAGACTATCTGGCCAGCCGGGTGGAAGAGAGTTATCGACTTTTGAGAACAGTCAATTTTAGCTTCATTGGCCTTCAACCAATCCATGCCAAGAATGACATCAATGTCAGAACTGCCAAGTAGTATGAGGGAAGCAAGGAATATGTGGCCTCCGATAAGAATTTGATTTCTGTGACTGATTTTAGAAGTTTGCATAGTTGCTCCAGGAGAGTTTACTACTAGCGGGGAACCCAAACGAACAAAGGGGAGTTTACTTGTTGTCGCAAAGATCTTTGACACAAAGGAGTGCGATGCTCCGGTATCAAACAACACTTTAGCTGGATAAGAGTTTACGGGGAATGTACCGAGCACGACGTCAGTAGCTTCCTCAGCTTTGTCGGCCTTGATATGATTCACCCTCGCGGTCCTCCCGACAGGCCTGTTGTTGGAGTTGAAGGCTTTAGCCGGAGGAGCGCGCACCATTGCCTGGTTGGTGTTGGGGCGAGGAGGTGGTGGAGGCAGCTGCTTCTGAGTACACTTGTCAGCATAGTGCCCCGTCTCCTTGCACTTGAAGCAAGTGACGATACGAGGAGGACCTGGCCTTGGCTGCCCCATTGGAACCCTCTGACTCTGCATCTGAGCTGGGTTGGGTGGGCGGGGAGCGAAGCCTGGAGAAGTTTGGGCGTATGGATCCCTAGTGACAGCACCATTTGGCACCCAGATGCGGCGCTTCTGCGTAGGGGTGGTCATGTTGGAGGAGGAACCACCCTCACGCGAGTGCTTGCGCGACTCTTCGAACGCCTTGCGCCCATTCTCCTCATTGAGCGCGGTGTTCACGAGCTCCTCGAAGTCCTTGGCCTTGATGTTTGTGAGAGCGTACTTCAGTTCCGGGTTAAAACCTCTGCGGAACCTCGCCATCTTCTTAGCTTCTGTGGACACTTCGTCACAAGCGTAACGAGCGAGGCGATTGAACTCGGTCTGATAGCTGATCACGTCCAGCTTGCCCTACTTAAGAGAGCAGAACTCTTCACGCATCCTTTCCATGAGACCATCTGGAATGTGGTGCTTCATGAAGGCATCCCTGAAACATCCCCAGGTGATTGGATAGCCAGCTCTCATGGTCTAATAGTTCTCCCACCAAGAAGCTGCCTGACCCTTCAGTAGTTAAGAGGCATACTTGACCTTATCTTCCTCAGCTACATGTGCGATGTCTAGAGCCCTGGCGACCTCACGGATCCAGTCATCGGCGTCCGGAGGCTCGCGTGTTGCCACGAAAGCTCTTGGGCCCAAACTGAGGAACTCCTTGATGCCAACTCTCTGAGCATTCTGGTGGACTTGCTGATTGGCCTGGAACTGAGCCATCTGTGTCACCACTTGGGTCATCTGAGCTAACAGTTCCCCCATTGGCGGTGCCGGAGGCGGGTTGTTCCTTGTTGGAGGCATCCTGAAGGGAAAATGCATTTTAGCACAACAATAGAACAGGATAGACTTAGCAACCGAAAGACAGATTATTTCGACGTATGAATAGATAACCAACAGGTACATCATAGGTTCGAATACATCAGAATCTCACACCATACATGGTTCAAAAACGATAGGATAAACTAGACACAACTAGTAATGGATACAACGGTACTCCAACGCTCATCACACAGGACGGCGTCTAGGAGTACGGCGAGTGATACGACGAGTGGTACGGCGAGGAGGAGTCCGCTCATGGAAGTAAGTATCACGACGATCCCTGTAGATAGGAACTGCTCTGAGAGGGACCCTCGGTGTGGTGAAGTAGAAAGCGTCCTCTCCCTGTGCTCCAAAGAGTGGAATCCCACTGTAACCAGCTCCAAGGTTGAGAAGTGGACCTCTGATCGGCTCGTAACCTCCAGCATCTGGCAGAGGGAGACCAGCTGGCTGAACGAAACGTGCAAAGCGCTCGTCTCCAACGAAGTCTGTGGTGTACGTCGCCAGACGCGTCAGAGCAAGGTGGAGCTGGTCCCTGACTGAAGCCAACTCCTGAGCAAGTGTGGAAGCAACTGCGTCACTGTGCCTCACAAACTGAGCTGTGGTGTGCAGCCTGGAGCTATCATCCTCGTAGGTATCCAGGTAGGAGTGGAGAGTGAAATGAGCTCCCGCCGAAGTGATGTAACCATGGGGGATGTGACGATAGATGGAATCATCAAACCCCCAGTAGTCCGCACGAAGGACGGTGAGACTCACATACGCTGCCTGCTGCACAGCCATGTCCACTGTGGAACCTACGGCCTCGTAGCGGTGGACTATGCTCCTGCCATCATCCGACAGTATGTAGACGATGGCTCGGTAGAAAGTCTGGTCGAACTCGCGCTGGTGCTCGTAGACCTGGTACTCTGGTGCCCAATGGAACCCCAGATAGGTAACCATGTCCCTCAGCGTCTCCGGATAACCGGCAGTGTTCTCGCAACGGGTCATGCGAACCACCTGCGGGTAGTAGCTGAGACCCATCTGCAGATTATTTTGGGAAGTTGATTAGGCTCCGGTAGAAAGAAATGGAAGTGGAAACAACAACAAGGTTCAATGGACGAAAGGTTTTTGAGAGAAAGCATGATATTGAAGCAACATCGGGAAAACGAGACCAAAAACCTGAGGTACTACGGAGAACCCAAAACACGTGAAATCCTAAGGGTTAAAAATTCAACGTTGCACTTCCTTACCAGAAAAGGGGTGGGAGGGAGGGAAAAGAAGAAAAAGAACAGAGTTCCTACTCTCACGTTTCATTTTTCCTGTATAGCTACAAAATAGTTTCTAGACTCAAACTGCGACCAGTAAAAGGGATCCTACGGTCAGACAGGCTCTGATACCATTTGTCGCACCCTGGTTTCTAGGGGATACTCATCGGGCCGAACTGGATAGCAGGTGCTTGGATTATGGGGCATAACTGCTCCCACGTCCCAGCTTCCTGGTAGGCCTGCGCTTATGCGCGACAACACAAGCCCTGCTATTCCATCGTTGATGTAAACTATCCACTAGAGATCAAAGGCACTACTGTCGACGTACTTCAAATCAATCACGCATGGTACGTCAACATTGTTAAACGAAAGGATAACACAGAATGTCTTTAAGACACAAAAGATCGAAATAAGGTTGCAAATAGCCTTCACTAAGGCAGAGAATAGCAAATACAATCATCCAGAGGACACATGTCCCAACATAGCATTCATTACATCAGCGGAAGCAGTCAAAGGTGTCTGAGTACAGACAAATCCAAAAGGCTTAAGAAGCCGGGGAAAATAAAGAAGACGAAGCCCATCCACGTAGGTCCTGGATCCTGCCCGAGGTCCAGCTATCTACTCGTCTGCAGTCTCGTCAAACTCCACGAAGTAGCCATCCTGGTGATCATCGTAGCCGTAGTCGTAGTCTGCGTAAACCACAGCCCCAACGGGGTCAGTACATCCAAGTACTGGCAAGCAAGACTCACACTTCATCAAAGAGTTACCCGTCAACACAAGCATAGATGCTTGGGATCAACGAAAGAAGATAGGTGTTATAAAAGCTGCAGCGGGCTGCTCTAACCAACTACAGAAGATATCTACAAGTTCCGGCTAGCAGAAAGAAGATAAGATCGAGTAGTTGTAACCAACCGAAAGTAAATCCAAACAAACCCATCCTGGATCTCGCCCCTTATCCGAAGAAGCAATCCGAGGATAACTCACACCGTTGTGTTAAAGATGAGTCAAGTATTGTGTGAATAACCTATTACTAGTCAAGTTATTAATCATTGGGTGAAACATGGTTGATCATTATGTTTAAGTTGTCCTGAGTACTTGTTAGCCAGTACTTTCACCAAGTCAACCATAACCGCGGAAGACACGGCTCCTCGAGAAGATTTATCCCTGCAGGGGTGCACCATAGTAGCCGTACACGTAAGAATTTCCCGCCAGATGGGAATCAAACCCACCAAGCGAGACACTCAACACAATCCAACCCTTCTTCGCATCAAGCCCAAAGCACCGCGTGCTGTGCGTGCGCGGCTAATCCAGCCCCCGAAGAAAAGGGGACCTTCATAGCACTGGAAGACCACGCCGCCCTAAATGCCGACTACAAAAATTCCACCCTGGCCTCGGGTTCGTACCTGCATATGATGTGCAGCAAATGGAAAGCCTGAACTAGTACGGCGATTTGGACGAGATGCGAATCGGGTCAAACTGAGGGGGGCGCCCATACTCGCTTCCCACATGCGGGTAGTGCGCTCATCATGGATCAGTAGACAAGACCCTTTTCCTATTAGGGTCGACACTAGCAGGCCTCAAAACCACTTAGGGCCTCCTGCCGGTGCCTTATCATCAAATTATTATTACCATTAGCATTAACAGGATTGATTGATTAACTTCGAGCCCCCGGTACGATAACAATAATAATAGCAAAAGAAGTAACCGACAACAGGCTCGAGAAAAAGCAACCCTAAGCATGCTAGATAAGAACAGGCACAAGCAATGGCTGTAGGTATGGAGGTGAGGCAATATCATTGGTTCAGGGAATCATGTGATAGGTTCGGAGAACAAGCAACGATACATAGGGCTAGCAATAGTAGACAAAAGGATAGTATCGATAACAAGTGTGGAAAGGAACTCGATGATTCATGTGAGTGATAACTTGCCTGGAAGCTCAGCAGCCTGGTACTGGGCTAAGTCCTGGGTAGTGGTGTCGTAAGTCTCGTCGGTACCAACGTCTTCGTCTAAAGCGAGAAGAAGCAAAAACAACAACGAAGGAAGACGGGCAATCAATACATGGCATAGGTGCACAAACATGGGATGATGCATGTCATGTTAATAGATGCATCAAATAAACTAGTTGACATGATACACAAATTAAATGGACCCATATGAAAGGATTGCATATGGAAAGCCCATGCCTTATGGTTGAAAAAATTGCTCTACCACTAAACATCATGTGTAAGTGAAATAGCATGATGCATGCATGATTGAAAACAATAAGATAACAATATTAGATGCAATTGGAATGATAGTTAACAAGTTAAGAAAATATTTATTAAGGTTGGAAATGTTTGGTTACTTAATGATGTTATACAAGTAGTTGTTGTTTTCATCAAGTTAAGTTGCTCAACACAAATGACCAAGTTGTAATTGAAAAGGTTAGGTTTTTCTGGTTGGAAAACATATTTTACATGTTTAAAAATAATTAAATTTGAGCAAGTTATGATTTTAGCAATTTTAATTGAATTAAACAAGATTTAAATTGTTTAGGAAATTTTAATTATTCCAAACAGTAAACAAAAAGTTATATTTGGAAAGATGAGTTGAAATGGTATGGAAAACATATTTTATTTGCATTTATTGGATTAATAATGAATTAGTTATTGGTTTTAGAAATTTGCATTTGAATTATTCAAGTTTGAATTTTAAATGCATTTGGAATTTTCAAAACAGTGCACAAATGGATTATTTGGAAAGCTTATTTAATTTGGAACAGAAAACATATACAACTTTTATTTATTAGACTTATAGATTAAAAGTTATTAAAGTTTAAAGTTTAATGTTTAAATCTGTTATTTTAAAAGGAATTAAGTTGAAAACAGAAACGTGGAAACTTTTGGTACCGCGCTGTTAGCCAGCCCCAGCCACTGCAGCGTGGGCCTGGGGGGCCAGCGTGGCGCTGCGCGCCTGCGTGGCAGTGGGAGTCACTGGTGTGTGGGCCACGGATATCAGCGTGCGCGCACAAAAAAAGTTGGATTAATCCACTGCGGCCGCGGGGTATCGATCCCACGACCGCGCGCTAGGCACAGCGCAGTGCAACCACTGCGTTATCTTTGTCAGTTTCGACAGAGTAGCAAACACGGACATGTTAACATTCCTCGCTGGCTAACTGAACTTTTTTTGACGAACGAATCCATCCGCGACTGACAGAAGGCAACGCTGCTCGCCGGCGTTGAGATGACCGTGGCCGTGCTAGCTGGTGGTGCGTGCGTGTGCTGGACGGACGTGTGCGCGCGTGCAGAAGGGTAACAGAGAGGGAAGGAGAAGGTGGATGCTCACCACCGGTGTAGAGGAGGCAGAGGCTTGCTGACGACGGATGACGACGGCGGCAGCGGCGGAGTAGTGGACGGCGGCGCGTCTGTGGTCGTTCCCCGGTGACGCTCCGGTGTCCAAGCTGTAGAGGAAGAAGCGGCCGATCGTTTCCCGTGCACAGCTAGGAAGGAGACGCACGAGGAGCGGGGTTGGCCATCGGGGTTCAGAGGTGGGATTTTCCGGCGAGGTGGCAGTGGAGGGGAACGTCGACGAGGGAAGCAATTGGCGGCGGCGGAGAGGAGGGAACAGGGAACCTAGGGCCTAGGGCTTGGCGCGGAGCCCTAGGGGGTACTTATAGGTTCCCGGGAGCTCGGATCACCGTCTGCTCGCGGCAGTGCCGCCGTGGCAGCACGGATCGGCTGCCGTACTGCGGGAAGAAGGTTTAGATCGAGGGGGAAAAAAACGAAGCGTTTTCCTTGCGGGAAACGGGCTGGGCTGCGGTGCGCGAGAGGGAAAAGGAAGGAAGTGGGCTGGACGCAGCCCACTGATCCTGGCGCCGTTTCTTTTATTTTTTAGATTTCCTTTTCCTTCTTTTTTTTTGTAGGGTTTGGTTTTAGAAGAAAAACATAGCTTTTAGTTTAGTAAAAAGTCTAGAAAAATTAGGTTAAGTTATTTAGGTAATTAGAAATCAATTTCCAAGATTTGATTTCAAAAAGTTGAGATTAAAATTGCTGTTTGCATTTGAACCAAATTGAATGAATTTTCAATATTAATTAAACATTATGGAAACAAGGCATTTTTAATAAGGTTACCCCTAAGGTTTAAAGTGATTTAAAGATTATAATTGTGTGGTGAACTTCATGGATTCAAAAGGGTACTGATTTGAAGACTTGGTTTGAATTTGAAAATGATTTAGAATTAATTGATTTGAATTAATGGTTTGATTAAACCAACAATTTAATAAGTGATCACTAATGAATTATTTGGAAACAAAGGAGGTTTTGGATTTGCATTTCTTTCTTTGAAAAGATTGTAACAGACAAGTATGAAGACAAGGTTTATTAAGTTTGAATTTTTATTATGAAAACAATGCAACAGAAAATAAAATGAGGATGATGACATGATGCATTGCTTAAATTAAACAAAGAACAAAACAACTAGGGAGTTTTCATACTTGGATGTTACAATTCTTGGCATGGATTGGCTGAAGGCCAATAAAGCAAAAATTGACTGTGCTCAAAAGTCAATAACTCTGTTCCACCCTTCTGGCCAGATAATCTATTCTCCAAATGAATCAAGTTCCATTCAGCTATGCACCCTCGATGCAAAACCTCTACCTTCACTTGAAAATGTTCCGGTGGTTTGCGAATTCCCTGACGTCTTTCCAGAAGAGTTGCCAGGAATGCCTCCGGACAGAGCAGTTGAGTTCGTGATCAAGCTTGAACCAGGTGCTGCTCCAATCTCTAAGCATCCATACAAGATAGCTCCTCCTAAACTGAAATTGTTAAAGGAGCAAATCGATATGTACATGGAGAAAGGTTACATTCAACCTAGTTCCTCGGCTTGGGGTTGCCCAACTCTGTTCGTTGCGAAGAAGGATCAAACAAAGAGACTCGTTGTTGACTATCGTCCTCTTAACGAGAAAACCATCAAAAACAAATATCCAATTCCTCGTATCGATGATCTTTTTGATCAACTTGCTGGAGCCTCAATTTTCTCCAAGTTGGACTTGAGAATGGGTTACCATCAAATAAAGATCAGAAAAGAGGATATCCCAAAGACAGCTTTCACCACTCGCTACGGTCTATATGAATTCACCGTCATGTCCTTTGGTCTCACCAATGCACCGGCGAC
This sequence comes from Alopecurus myosuroides, assembly GCA_028641055.1. NCBI lineage: Eukaryota > Viridiplantae > Streptophyta > Magnoliopsida > Poales > Poaceae > Alopecurus > Alopecurus myosuroides. The sequence goes on along the minus strand of CM054060.1, from coordinate 413,622,077 downwards.
CTTCTCTCGACTCATGAATTCTGTCTTCCATGAATACCTCGACAAGTTCGTTGTGGTATATCTTGATGATATTCTTGTCTACTCAAAATCTGAGGAAGAGCATGAAGAACATCTTCGTCTCACTCTCATGAAACTTCGCGAGCATCGTCTTTATGCCAAGTTCTCCAAATGTGAGTTCTGGATTTCAGAAGTTGCTTACCTTGGTCATATCATCTCTTCCAAGAGCATAGCCATTGATCCAGAAAAGGTTAAGGCAATTGTTGATTGGAAACCTCATAAGACGGTGAAGCAAGTAAGAAGTTTTCTTGGCTTGGCTAGCTATTGCCGTCGTTTCGTCAAAAACTTCTCCAAGATTGCCAAACCTCTCACTGATCTCACAAAGAAGGACAAGAAGTTCATTTGGTCTCCACAATGTGATGAAAGTTTCAATCTCATGAAGACTAAACTCACTTCTACACCAGTTCTGGTTGGCCCAGATCCTTCCAAACCTTTCCAAATATTCTGTGACGCTTCTCTCCAAGGTCTAGGAGCAGTTCTTATGCAAGAACGTCAAGTTGTGGCTTATGCTTCACGTCAGTTGAACACGCATGAGCTCAACTATCCCACACTTGACCTTGAACTTGCAGCAGTTGTGTTTGCCCTCAAGAAATGGAGACAATACTTGTTCGGTAAACGCACTGAAATCTGTTCCGATCATAAGAGTCTGAAATACATCTTCACTCAACCAGATCTAAACCTCAGGCAAAGGAGATGGATTGAAAAGATTAAAGACTTTGATCTTACCATTTCTTACACTCCAGGCAAGGCTAATGTTATGGCCGATGCTCTCAGTCGCAAGTCTTATTGCAATAATCTCATGATCATGGAAAGCCACCCTCCTCTTCATGAAGAATTCCAGAAGCTCAACCTTGGTCTTGTTCCTCAAGGCTATCTTGCAAACCTTACAGCCAGTCCAACTCTCGAGGACAAGATTCGTTGTGAACAACTTCGTCGATGCTGAAATCAAGAAGATGGTAGAGCACATCAAAGAAGGCAAGGAGAAATTTAAGTCCTTCTCAATTGATGACAAGGGAACTGTGTTCTTCGAAGGACGCATTGCAGTTCCTCAAGTTCAAAGTCTCAAAGATGTCATTCTCAAGGAGGCTCATGAAACTCCTCTCTTCATCCACCCTGGAAGTACAAAGATGTACCAGGATCTCAAGACACTGTATTGGTGGCCTGGCATGCAACGTGAAATTGCTCAATACGTTTCTGAATGCGACGTTTGTCAACGTGTTAAGGAAGTTCATCAGAAAACAGCCGGTCTTCTCCAACCTCTGAAAATACCCGAGTGGAAGTGGGATATGATTGAAATGGACTTCGTCACTGGTTTTCCAAAGTCCAAGAGGGGCAACGATGCAATCTTCGTTGTCATTGATCGACTCACTAAAGTAGCTCACTTCTTTCCTGTCAAAGAGACAATCTCAGCTAGCCAGTTAGCAGAGCTCTACATAGCAAAGATTGTTCCTCTTCATGGTGTTCCATTGGAAATAAGCTCAGACCGTGGAAGCATCTTCACTTCCCATTTCTGGAAGAGTCTTCAAGAAGCATTGGGCACCAAACTTCTGTTCAGCACAGCTTATCACCCTCAGTCTCAAGGGCAAGTCGAAAGAGTCGATCAGATTCTCGAGGATATGCACAGAGCATGTCGTCTCTCCTTTGGCATGAAATGGGAGGAATGTCTTCCATATGCTGAATTCTCCTACAACAACAGCTTCCAGGCAAGCCTAGGCATGGCACCATTTGAGGCTCTCTATGGCCGCAGATGCAGGAGTCCAATCAATTGGTCTGGAGCTGGTGAACGTTCACTCTTAGGCCCTGACATTGTTAAGGAAGCCGAAGAGAAAGTTCGTATCATTCGTGACAATCTCAAGATTGCTCAGTCTCGTCAGAAAAGCTACTATGACATCAAGCACAGGGATATGATCTATGCACCTGGTGACAAAGCATATCTCCGTGTAACTCCCCTCAGAGGCACTCATCGTTTTGGTGTGAAAGGAAAGCTTGCACCAAGATACATTGGTCCTTTCAACATTCTCTCAAGGCGTGCGGAAAATGCCTATCATCTTGAACTTCCAGAAAAACTATCCAAGGTGCACGATGTGTTTCACGTGTCACTGCTCAAGAGGTGTTTCAAAGATCCAGATCGTGCAGTTGATCTTGATTCCATTGAACTGCAAGAAGATCTCTCTTATGAGGAGCACCCTATTCGAATTCTCGATGAGACCGAGCGTAAGACTCGCAACAAGAGCACCAAGTTCTTAAAAGTGCAGTGGTCTCATCATTCCGATAAAGAGGCAACATGGGAGACCGAAGAGGATCTTCGCAAGAAGTATCCAGACCTTTTCTCTTCTCAGTAGGAATCTCGGGGCGCGATTCCATCAAGGGGGGCGTTTTGTAACATCCCAAGTATGAAAAAACACTAAAATGTTTGCTTTTTGTTAAATTATGTTTTGCATCATGACATCATAATCATTGCATTTGTTTTGCATTTGTTTTCATTTTGTTTTCATCTGTTTTCACTTGTTTTTCAATTGAAATTCCAAACCGAAATTCAAATATTTGTTTCATACTTGTTCTGTTACAATTTTTCAAATGAAAATTTCAAATCAAAACATCAAATTGTTTACAATAAACTATAAAGTTCAAACTATTTTAATTGTTCTTTCAATAATTAAATTAATAACAAAAATGGCTCAAATTCATTTAAATTACAAACAGAAACATAATTTAAATTTTTTGGAAAACAAAGTTTGCACAATGATGTTTCTGTAATAAATAACATATACAAATTTTCCCTAAATTTTTCCTATCCTAAAAACCCCTCTTTTCTTCTCTTATTCTTTTCTGCAAAAAAAAAAGGAGAAAGAAAAATTTAAAACGAAAACGACTGGGGAAGGCAGACTGGGCCAAGCCCAGCCCACCTTCCACCACAGCACGCAGCGCGTGCAGCCTGCTACCCCTTTCGTCCACCTCCGTACAGCTGACGCCGCGCCTGACGATAGCAGCACGCAGCACGCACCTCCCCCCTCGCCACCTGCTCCTTTTCCTCCCCTATTTCTAGCCCGCAGGCCCCCAAACCCTAGCCCTAGGTTCCCTCTTCCTCCCTGCCGCCGCCAGTTCCCTTCCTCCTATCTATTTCTTCCTCTCCGGCGAAGTTGGGGTAGGGGTCGATCATGGCGCCGCCGTCGACAGCAGCCTAGGGGGCGCCACCGAGCACGCCAGGGGCACGGACAGGCCCGCACACTTCTTCCTCATCCTCATCGACAGCCGCAGCAGGATCCAGGGCCCGCTAAACCTCGACGGCGAGATCGTCACCGCCGCGGCTTTTCTGAAGAATTTCATCGCGCCGTCACCTCCGTCTACCTCACGTCTCTCTATCGCCTCCGACAGCTGCACGGTGAGCCACCGCAGCGCCCCTACCTCGCTCCAGCCTCCCTCGTTTCCTATTCGCACGCGCTAGTTTCTGAACTCCGGCAGCTGTCGCCACCGTGCCGCGATGTTCGCAATCGAGCACGTTTCCGTGGGTGTACAGGCCATCCAAGCACACGATTACACTCAGCACGCACGCACGCACACCCTAGCGCCGCCAGTTGTTGGTCATCGACGGTGAGCGCGCGCCGCCGTGCCGTCTGTCGCCGCGGTTCAGACAAAGGACTGAACTTTTGTTCAGTTTCGTCAGATAAGAACAGTTGCACATCAAAACCATACGCGCACCTCTCTGTCAACAAACGAATCCGCACCGTAGTGGTGGGATCTAACGGTGCGCAGCGCGAGGGCGTGGGTTCGAATCCCCGCAGCGCGGATTTAATCCCCAATTTTTGCTCCACTGCCACGCGTGCACGCTGGCCGCACCTGCCATTGGCAGTGGTGGCCACGCAAGCCCCCACCAACGCGCCACGCACGCACAGCTGGGCACTGGCCCACTGCCATTGACCCAGAGGCAGCTCTGCGTGAGTAGGAAAAGTTCCAGGGGCCTTTCTGTGAGTTTTCTTTTGCGTCCAAGCCCCTGGACCAAATCTAAATAGTTTTAAAATTACAGTTTAGCCCACAAACTTCAAATACAAATAACTTTTGAATTTCAAATCCAAATAAAATAAATAAAATATGTATTATGTACCAAATTTAATTCTCTACCTGTTTAAATCATTTGTTTTCTGTTTTGAACATTTGAAATGTTTTCAAAATTCAAATTCAAACAATTCATTTCACATTTGGTTAATTTCATAACTAATTCAATATTAATTCAAATGTCACATATAAAATATGTTTTCCATGCTTAATTGAACCACCTTTCCAAATATAAACTTTGTTTTATGTTTTGACTAATTAAAATTGGTTAAATAATTTAAACCTTGTTTAAATCATTTAATATTGCTAAATTTATAACTTGGTCAAATTAATTTCTTTTTGAACATATAAAATATGTTTTGAAACCAGAAAAATATAATCTTTTCAAATATGAATTTGATTTAATGTTTTGAACAAATAAAAATTCAAATAATTTCATACTTGAATTAAATTCAATTAAATCTTGTTTAAACTTGTTTAATTCATAATTAATTCATTTTACTTCCTTTGTCAACAAATGAAACATGAATTCCACCTAAAATTTTGTGTTCTTTTCAGTTATGAACTTTGTTATCTATTTTGAACAATTAAACTTGATGAAAACAACAAGTGCTTGGGTAACTCTTTAAGAAGCCAAAATCTCTTAACTTAATAAATAAAAATTTCAAATTTGGTAAACTTCATTTCAAATTGAAGCTATTGTTGTTTCCTTTTTGTTTTCATCATCCATGCTAATCAACTTTCACAAGATGGTTAGTTGTAGATCATTTAATTCAACCTTAATTCATGGACCCTTTCCATATGCAATCTAAATTGCATATGGGTCCATTTAATCATGTTACCATGTCAGCTATCTTATCCTTGATGCATCAATTAAATTGCCATGCATCATACCATGATTGTGCATTATGCCATGTTATTGATTGTTTGTCTCTCTGCGTTGTTTGTTTGCTTCTTCTCGAATAGACGACGACGTTGAGACAGACGAGGTTTACGATACTACTTCAGAGGAGTTAGCTCAGTACCAGGCTACTAAGTTTGCAGGCAAGTATTCACTCACATGAACCATTGTGTTCCTTTCCACACTAGATACCGATACTTTCCATTGTCTATTCTGCTAGCCTTATGAATCGTTGCTTGTGTTCCGATCCTATCACATGTTATCCTTTAACCCTAATATGGCCTCACCTCCACACCTATAACCCCGTTGCTTGTTGCCCGTGTCCTACTAGCATGCTTAGGGTTGTTTTGCTCGAGTCTGTTGTCCGTTACTTTCTGTTACCTTATTATGTTCTGGGCTCGATGTTAAACAATCAACCTGTTAATGTTTGAGGTAATAATAATTTGATGATAAGGCACCGGCAGGAGGCCCGGCGTGGTTTTGAGGCCTGCTAGTGTCGACCCTAATTAGGAAAAGGGTCTTGTCTACTGATCCATGATGAGCGCACTAACCGCATGTGGGAAGCGTGTATGGGCGCCCCCCTCAATTTGATTCGATTCGCATCTCGTCCAAATCGCCTCATTTAGTTCGGGTTTTCCATTTGCCGCATGCATATGCAGGTGTGAACCCGAGGCCAGGGTGGAACTTTTGTAGTCGGCATTTAGGGAGACACGTTCTTAGAGTGCTATGAGGGTCCCCTTTTGTTCGTGGGGCTTGATTAGCCATGCGCTCACTGCATGGGGTTCTTTGGGCTTGATGCGAAGAAGAGTTGGGTTGTGTTGAGTGCCCCGCTTTGTGGAAGGCATTCCATCTGGCGGGTTATTCTTACGTGTACGGCCAAATTGGTGCATCCCTGCAGGGTTAAATCTTCTCGAGAAGCCGTGTTGTCCGCGCTAGCCGACGGTCGGGGGTTTATAATTAGGAGCTCGGTCCCGCAAGCTGTTCCAGGCGGTTATGGATGACTTGGTGAAAGTACTGGCTAACAAGTACTCAGACAACTTACACCTAACTATAATAACTTGACTAGTAACATAGATTACTTCCACCATAAGAATGATGTCACCCTAATCCAACTGTGTGAGTTATCCTCGGATTACTTCTTTGGATAAGGGGTGAGATCCAGGATGGGTTTGTTTGAGGTTAGTTGTAGTTGGTTACGATACGCTATCTTATCTTCTTTCTGTTAGCCGGAAGTTGTAGCAAGTCTCTGTAGTTGGTTAGAGCAGCCCGCTGCCGCACTTTTATATCACCTATTCTTCCGTTGAACCCAAAGCATCTGTGCTTGGTGTTGACGGGTACACTTTGGTATCTTGTGAGTCTTGCTTGCCAGTACTTGTCTGTACTGACCCCTTTGGGGCTGTGGTTTCCGCAGACTACGTTTCCGAGGATCCCCATGGTGGCTACTACTTGGAGTATGACGAGGCTGTTGACGAGTAGATAGCGGACCCGGGCAGGATCCGAGACTTCGTGGGTGGGCTCCGTTTCCTTTTCATTCCCGGCCTCTTAGGCCTATTTGGATATTGTCTGTACTCAGACACTTTGGATGCTTCCGCTGTGATGTAATGATGAATTGTTGGGACATGTGTCCTCTGGATGATTGTATTTGCTATCTCTGCTCTAATGAGAGCTATTTGCAACTTATTTCTATTTCTTTGTGTCTTAGAGATCTGTTGTGCTATCATTTTGTTAAACGCCGTTGACGTACCATGTGTGTATGGTATGAAGTACGTCAATGGTAGTATCCTGATCTCTATGGGATGGTTTACATCGACGGTGGATAGTAGATATTGGTTGTCACACTATATGTGTTGGCCTACTCGTAAGAGGTGCGGGTGCAGGAAGGCCCCGTAATCCAAGCATCTATTATTCAACGGCCCGGTGAGTATCCTATAGAAGTCCGAGTGCGACGGTCCAGGACTCGACACTGACGTATAGAACCAACCTTTCGGCGTTGCCAATTGGTAGCACTAATCAACATCGATTATAGCCATATGATTCCATAAGTTTCTCAACACATGAGAGAGCTGGTAATTAGAGCTAGGTCTAATCGAGAGAGGACACCTCAAACCCCAATTAGAAGAAGTTCTGATTCAATTAGAGGGGCTCTAATTAGAACCTCTAGTTGCACCCTCTAATTTTACAAGGGAGAGAGGCTTGAGAGACAATTGCTCACAAAATTATGGTTTACCCCAAGCCTTGGAGTACTTTTGATATTTGGAGTGAAAGGGGGACTTACCAAAAGGGAGGGAGGAGTCCTAGTTGTGCTATGAGGACGGGCTGATCGCACCAAGGAGGTGGACACACCCCCTCTCCTATCCAAATAGAACAGCACAACGATAGAAACATGAGGAAAACCGTCTTCATCAATTGATATTTAGCAAAAAAAATTCGATTTTACTACTTTTTTCGATCGACAAGGACGACAAGAGGTTATTTTCCCTAGTTCCTATATATCTAAAGCCTTACCGAGATGTCACGCAAGAACAAAAAGAAAGAGCCCGCCCCTGTTCTATGGCAGAACAAAATGGAGTCTAGTTCTTTTGGTTACTTAAAGTCTCGCCCATTTGAGGTGAATCCTGTCTACCCCACGCGTTGGCTTCGTTTGGACTCCATTTGGCGAGTCCAACTCCACCTCTTCCCCCTTTTCATTTTCCCTTTTTCCTTTTTACTTTCAAATAAATTTAGGAAAAAACCAAAAGGTTCTATGTGCCATGATCAGAGGCTCTGGGCTCACCTGCCAACCCCACCAAGTGGTGCGGCCATGGGGGCGAATCTGCCCCCTCAAACACTCCCCCTTCTCGGGTTTTTCCCGAAACTCTTCTGAGACCCTATGAACCCAATATATAAAATTATAACAACATTAAACCTAAAACATACGAGGGAATTTTCTATCAAGATCAAGAGAACTTTGGGAACTTTGGCATACAAGGTCTCGAGGATCTCGAGGACGATGCACCAACATGGGGTGAGCTAGTTGTGAATATAAAGGACATAGACATGCTCAACAAGTTGCAGGAGGAAAATGACAGCGATGATGAGCCTCCACCGTGCGAGGAGCCTCCAACTTACTACACCCGTGATAGAGAAGTTGATAGTGACGATGAGAACCTAAGAACTAACTATGAGAGTGATGATTCGTGGTGAGGCACTTTGCTGAACTTGCTGCGCCAGAGGAATGCTAGCAAAAGTGGAAGGGAGCCTGTTCCGAACCCGAGATACATTACTGATGAGGTTGGGAGCAGAGGTGGAGGACGAGGGGCAGCTTTTGTTCTACTCCCTCCGAGGGGAGGACGAGGGCGAGGTGGAAGACAAGGGCGAGGTGGCGGACGAGCACTACTAGAGGGTGGTGACATACCCTCCGCTTCTGGCGACGTGGCTTCATACTCCGGTGAGTTGGAGTCGCGGTCTTGTGACGAGGGGACGGTGACTGGCGGAGAGGGGACTGTGTCTCGTGGTGAGGGGTCTACGAAGAAGCCAGAGATTCGTGGAGAAACGACTGTTCCTAACGACATTGAGTATGTTACTATACTAATTTTGACCACACCATTTCATTTGTATCAAAACAATTTGACATGTACTAATGTTTGATTATTCTGCAGCAACTGGACCTTTCCACCGGGGAGCCGTGTTCCTAACAATTTGCTTGCAGCTCTGATTAGGAAGTACTGGCCGAGCTTATACACTGTGGTCCCCAACGGCGAGAAGAAGCTAGCCGGCCATTGGGTAGACTATGAGGTTGCCGATTGACCGGGCTTCGAGACAACTGCTGACGCCGTGATCAACACGTTCTGGGTAAGGCGAGGTTTTCCAATTACATTCATAGTTGATGCCCCCACCATGCAAACTCATTACTCTCACAATCTTTTTATGCATGTTTACAGAGATTCTTTAGGGTGCTTCAGGAGTATAAGGACTCCGCGAACAAGATTGTGCGGGGCGCATGTAAGATGCTTACACGACATCAATTCTACAATATAAAGCATACATGCATGAATCAATTCAGTTCTGAGAAGTTCGGCAATACGGCGCCGAAACATGAGAATGTGATTGCAAAGCCTCCGATGAATTTGGAAGATTACCTCGCGGTAAGTCAAAATTGTCAATGGTATCATATGTTGCTGCTAAACTGCAATTTGTATTATCTGTTCTTCAAAATGAGTCTTGTATTTTTTAGGTTATGCCCCAGTGGGCCGATGGAAAATAGGACGCATGGGGGGCGATGGTGGCAATATGGCTCGGTCAGAACAAGGAGTTCAAAGCCATAAGCGAGCGGAACAAGGCAAACCGCGGCCACGAGGGGACACACTGTGCGGGACCCCGCAACCATGCTCGCTTCAAGGAAAAGATGGTATGTGCATCCATCGAACAACATGCATTTATTCCCGTCATGTTTCTATCTGGTATGCATAAAATTTCTTTGGCGATGCAGGAGTCCATCAAAGGGAATGCCCCTCTTACGGACATGGAAGCATGCGAGAAGATGAGGATCAAGAGGCCCGATCCATCCAAGCCCCAGCCCTTGCTTCCGGAGTACTTCGGCAGCGCTAGGGAGGACTTAGATAGGTACTCCAAGGCGTTTCGGGGTTTTCATCCGTGGGTGGATAACCCTATTCAGCAGGAGACCGACGTGAGGGCTTTGGTCGTGGGCGGGCACGGCAGGGAGCATGGTCGTCTTCGTTGCCTTGATCAGGTGACCCCGCGTACTCCCGAGTTGGGCCTCACGCGTATCAAGGACACCCTCACCGCCAACAGCCCCGATGTCCCTCCTCCTCGATAGACTTCCCGAGCTCGTGAGGAAGTAAGTTTTTCTCAATTTTATTCCCTTTTCGACATTTCTTCCTTATTGGCTAACTTGACGAGATTTAACTTACATCGAAATTCATTTTTCTTGATACCGTAGTATTCTGTCGGAGAGGCCTATGACGCCGTTATGGCGGAGCACGCCGTTGCGTATCAGGAGTGGGCGCAGAAGAGAGAGGCCTATGATGCGTTGGAAGAGCTGCACGATGCTGTAAGTTTCACCCTTTTCTTAGTGCAAATGATGACAAGTCCTATTTTCTCTACTTTGAACCTTTATTTCTACAAAGCCTAACATCTAAAATATCTTGTAGGTGCACGATAGGTTTTTAGCCACTGGAGAGCGAGTTCCGGTACCAATTGCACGACCACCTAGGCCTAGGTTGCCTCCACCGTTCCCATCGAAGGAGGACTTCACTCACGCAGGCTACCCGAGGACACTGGTAAGTTATTTGCCAAACAAGTTGTTACCGCAGTCATGTGCCCGCCAAGTTGCTAAGTTCTGCTAAAAAATGCATGTAGGAATCGGGACACTATGGGGCTACTCCCTTTGGCCGTGCTGATGGTTCGCCAAGTCGCACGATCATGCCGTTTCATCCCGCTCCTGGTGCATCGCCGAGTCCGTCGCGCGAGATCGATGCCCGTGGTATTCCCTCGCCGAGTTCCGCGCATGGTTGGACAGCGGGTACCCAGCGCAGAGCGTCGCCTATTCTCAATCGGTCCGAGATGGGCACATCGAGCTCCCGCGAGATATAGCTAGCTAGGATGATGTCGACCGACTTAGTTAGGATGGCCGATCTTTTGTATGCACGTTTGTGTATGATATCGGAGTATGTATGCATCGTATGTAGGGAGTTTGTATGCTATATGGACGATGTTTGAATTATGTGCATGCTTATTTGGTTCTAATTTTAAATTTCATGCAATTTAATTTGCATTTCAAATCTGCAATTTGATATCGAAACGCAACAATCAGGGAAAAAAAATCAATTAGTAAGGCATACGCCGATGTCCTCCCCATCGGCCTCTTTAGCGCAAAATGGCCCAGGCGCGGCCTGCCGGTCGGCGTCTTCGACGCTGCAGCGCCCAGGGTGCGCCGCGTGGCCCGTTGGGCCGACGGGGTCCCCGTCGGCGTATTCGACACCCGCGCGCCCCAGCGCACGCCACGTGGGCCACTGGGCCAACGGCCCGCCCCGTCGGCGTCTGGCCGTTTGCACGGACCGTAACGGATAGCTGCGGCCACTCACTCCTTTACGGGGGCCCATGGGGGCCGGCCGTCGGCGTACCGCCTGCATCCCGTAGTGGCTCCTGGTCAATCTTGACGGGCTCTTCGCTGGCAGCATCCGCTCGAGCATGGGCAACCTCTCTGGTGTGGGTCGTGCGTGTCGAGGTGCTGAATGGATTAATCGATCATCAATCCGTGGATGCATATGAGGTGCTAGTGTTCGTCTCATAGTTTTAAATAACCGGCTATAGCCCGGCGATAGCCTTTTGTGAATGTCGGGGCTAAATGAATTTATGTACAATATGCGGCTATAGCCCCATTTTAAGGGTCGGGGCTATAACCTACAGCCGGCTATTTAAAACATTGACTTCCCCTTTAGCTGAATCCATCCATCGATTGATGCATTCATATGGGGTGCTAGGCTGCCTGCTGAATCAATCAATCGATCGATGTATATGAAGTGCTAGTGCGCCTGCTTAGCGGAACCATTAATTGATGAATGCATCTGAGCTGTGTTTACGCGGGGATTTGGTCATTAGAGACCTGATTGTTTTTTCTAAAAAAACGTAGTCTTTTTTAGAAAGAAGTTTGGTACATGTTTGTTGTATATTTGTTAAAAAAATATGTTTGTGTTGCTTAATTTTTGTGCGTCTTGTAAAATGCTGCAGTCTGCGTGTCGCATTTTTGTGCATCCAAAAAACTGATATCGACCGCGGCGTGCTAAAACTCCTTAAACTATTTTAGGGCTTATCGATTTGGGCTTCTGTTGAAGATGCTCCTTTTTGTTATATCAAACATGGATGCAGGTGTTCTACCTGTCCGGAAGCCATTGCTTCTTGGTGACAAAAAACCTGTTCTTGACATTTTTTTTCAATAATTGAATAGAAACATAGAGGAAATATATCACTTGTCTGTAATGTTAGTTGCGTTGGAAGCACGGAACAAGATTTCTTTTTTCTAGGGTTTGAAAGCCAGGGAGAAAATTAGAAACATAAAGATTTTTTGTACTAAAAAAACAATAGAGGTATTAGCACCCCACATACAACAACTTGCGCCGTGGAAGCAAAAACATACAAAAACTTACAAAGTTGCATAATCTCATACAACAACTTGTCGAGAGGGAGCAAACGCATACAAATTAGTATTAGACATAACACGTGGCTGCCATGCTGGATTAAATTTTGCAAAAAGCCCCTCAAGAAGAATGCTTAATCAGGCCGCTGCGGCACGGCGCGTGCGCTCTGCCTGTGTGGCTGTGTGCGCCTGCGAGCGTCGCAACTGCGTTGAGGACGTCGTCAAGATATAAACACTGGTAGAAAAAAGTCCTACAGTCCCGGTTCGCCAGGCCCATTAATCCCGTCCAGGCAACCGAGACTAGCTACGCGCGACTAAAGGCCCCCCCTATAGTCCCGCCACTTACAGACCGGGACTAAAGGCCCGTCCACGTGGGCGGGTGGCGGAGCCTGGGGTCGGAGGACATTTAGTCCCGGTTGGCCACATGAACCGGGACTAGATTTATTTCGTAATTTTTTTAATTCATTTGGTTTCTAATTATTTTTCTCACCTTTTTTCACTCCTTTTTTTCACTGCCTTTTTTTCACTCCCTTTTTTTTTCACAATTTGTATTATTTGCTTAGTGTTTAACTAAGATTATTCTAGTCAAATTACTTATTCATGGTCAAACTTCCCGCTCGGTCACCCATCCTCCCACTACTCTAGCACTAGCACGCTTAACTTCCGAGTTCCATCCCGTCCCGAATCCAAGTGTTTCTCACGCATGTATGTGATAGTAGTATCATATCAATCTTATTAACATGTTGGTCGAAGCCACATTTCTTAATTGTTTGAATTTCAAATAAACAAAAGTAATGATGTAATTAATAATTTTGAATAAATAAATAAACATTAACTTTTAATTTGTATTATTTCTAAAAATACAAATAATATATCCAAAAATTGAGAAAAATAGAACTAATTCATTTTAAAATCTTAAAAATACAAATAATATATCAAAAATGAAGAACAATAATACTAATTCATTTTAAAATCTTAAAATACAAATAATATATCAAAAATTAAGAACAATAATACTAATTCATTTTAAAATCTTAAAAATACAAATAATATATCAAAAAATGAAGAAAAATAATACTAATTCATTTTAAAATCTTAAAATGAAAAAATATATAAAAAATAAAGAACAATAATACAAACAATATTCATTACATGCATAGAGTCGATCACACATAACACAAACATAGAGTCGATCACACATAACACAAACATAGAGTCGATCACATTTCATAACATATATATATAGAATCGATCACAAAAGATATCCATTACATATATATACTACTAGCTAATTAGATACCCATTACATGCACATAGATATCGAACGCATACATCATCTATGGCCCCGCCGAGTAGATGCGGAACAACTCGTACGCGACATATGCATCTATGGCCGCATACTTGAGGTTCGTCATGTGCAATGGGGTCTCCTCCCAATAGTTGTGATTCTCCCGGCGGAAATCAGTCTTCATCCTTTGATAGCCGTGGTGGATTAAGGTGCTTGCCATGACAGCCATCCCGGTCTTTGGCCCGGTGAACTGGATAAGATTCTGAAGATCAATGTAGTGATCTTCAGGTATCATAATACCGATGCGCATCAACTTCACACGGTCTTGCGTGATGTCAACGCTGCAAAAGTCAAACCCCAAGTTGACAAGAAAATCAACAAGGTCCGGGCAATGCTTTGAGCTACTGTAACAACAAAAATAGGATATGTGTTAGATATGTTGCAACACATGTATTCTTCACATGCAACAAAAAAAACTCGAAGATGCATGCAAGATTGTACGTGTGCTATAGCTTCTACGTACCTTGACCATTGGAAGACCAACACCGACTGCTTGAACGCAATCTGGATGACGGCAACATCATTCTGATTCGCCGTGTACTCCAGATCGAGCCCAAAGAACCGGTGTTCTTCGGGAGCTGCAAAATAGAGATCGGCCAAATGACCCAGAGCTTCATGCAGCCTCGCGGAACTGTTGGTGAAGAGCACGTCCAAATCCTTGCCGCATGGTGTCTTCCCATTGTATTGCGTCCATTCAGCCATTTGCGTGCTTGTGCTTGGATCGAAAAGAACAGAGAGCGAGAGAGGAAGAACAGAGAGCGAGAGGAAGAACAGAGAGCGAGCAGTGGAATGGCGCCCTTCTGCCTCGCTCGCGAAATAAAAACCGCCACGGGGGAGGCGAGAAGCTTGATGTTTAGTCCCGGTTGACCACGGGCACGGGGAATAAAGAGCCAATGGTCCCGGTTGGCCACGGGAACGGGGAATAAAGGACCAATAGTCCCGGGCGGCCAGGTCAACCGGAATTAATTCCATCCACGCGCCGCAACGCGTTTCCCAACCCGCGACGTCTGACCTTCTGTCGCGGGTCTCCTCCCGACCCGGGACTAAAGACTCATTAGTCACGGTGCGCGACGCTTGGGGACTGATGCTGGCATACCGAAGGCCTTTTTTCTACCAGTGAAAGCTCTACCGATAAGAAGATGGACCATGTCGGAGCGGCGCTGCACAGCCCTACCGGCGACTCGCCGGACCTCCAGCAGCCCTCCTCCACATCCACGGAGGACTGGTGGCAGGAAAAGACCCCGCGGTGACACACGACAAGTAGGCGCAGTGCTCGCCGGAGGATGACGGGACGATGTCCCTGCGCACCGGCTTCAATGGCCTCAACATCCTTTCAGGTGAGTCCAACAACTCCAATCTTTCAAGGCTACCTCCAACCTGTCTGTCGGTCGGCCAACTCGGTCGATTTTGGGTTTTCATGTGTCGGGCTGCTGTCCATGCCATGTACGCGCTAGGAAAGACGTACGCGTGGCTCAGACTGGTGCTCCCGCTCTTCGTCGCGGCGGTCTGCTGCTACACTCCCAGCTCCTGCAGCGGTGCATTGTGATCTTGCCGACAACGTGGCTCAGGGGCCCCAGCGTGCTAGGCTATGTGTCGGCCGGCGGTGCTGGTTTCTGCGTGCTCTGGGCCAGCGGTGCTGGTATTCTACGTGCTCTGGGCCGCCGTGGTCCACGGCGTCGGGTTCAGGGGAAGGGGAGTATGCTCAATGTCACCAGTCTGCCCACTGCTCATGGATTCCCATATTCTCAACATTGTGCAGTTCCATGAAAGAAAAGGACAAGTTCTTTAAGGTAAAGTACTGACTTATGAGTAGGCTAACACGTTGATGCCAACCAAAACATCCATAAGAGCTTGTTTGGTTGAAAAAACCGGAGTGGCATGGGGCATGATGCCATGGTGCCCAAACGTGAGCGCCTGGAAGCAGTATGCGCAGTCCGGGGCGCACTCGGCGGGCAGACGAGCGCATAGTCGCCGTGGAAGTTGTACGGTGTCGCGTCAAATAGCACGACGAAGGCGGGACATGGCCAGGTTCGGCATGGCGGGGATGCAAAGGCGGACCAAGATGCAGTGTACGGGTTGTACTTGACGCGGTCGAGATCGGCGTCCTTGGCCCGTAGCTCTGGCCTCTGGGTGTGCAGACAGGGCTGAATCGCCTCGGCGTGGTAGACGAACTGCGCAAGCTGCTTCCGGCGCAGCAGCTTGGTGAAGGTGCGCGTCTCTTGTGGCTTCCGTCTGTTGGTGGCAGCTGGCCAGCTGCTGCTTGGTGTGGCTGTCTCTGCGGAGGAAGGAAGGGGTCAATGTGAGATAAATTTCTTTCTTTGAGTAATATTTGTGACTAGCATTCTTCTTGAGAGGTTTTTTGCAAAATTCAATCCAGCGTGGGAGCCACGTGTCGTGTTTGAGGCTAATTTGTATGTGTTTGGTCCCCTTTGACAAGTTGTTGTATGAGATTATGCAACTTTGCAAGTTCTTATATGTTTTTGCTCCCACCGAGCAAGTTGTTGTACCCGTGGTGCTAATACCTCAAAACAATATAAGAACCAGGATTCTTGTGGGTTGTTCTTTTGGAGCGTCGAGCGTTGTATGCGGGAGTATCGTGCGTGTCTACATGCTGGACAGCTGGGCTGATCATAGATGGACCTTCTTTTTCCTATTTTGTTTTTTAATGATGTATACTCTGTCCTATATACTGCCAATCCATGTATGGGCCCCAACTTTGGCCGGGGCCCGGGCCGTCGGCCTTTTGCCCTGGGCCAGAGCAAGCCCTGGTTGCGTGGTCGCCCAACAAGTTAGCCAGTACAGCGATGGCAAGCCTCGTGGGATGCGTCAAAAGAGCGGGTGAGGATAGAGAAAGAAAGAGACCGGTATTGTGGTGCCTGTCTAGCTCGACGATATTTTGAGTAATTTGTCTTCATGTGGTCTATAATTTTGGATTTATTCCGTACATCTAATTTTTTTCCTATACGGCTTGATAACGACTTTTAGCGAATTATAACATGTTTTGGATATTTCAATATGGACTACATCCAAACCAAAATGAGTGAGCAAACATAGTGAAACACTTTTATATACATGTAATTAAGAAGAAAAAATATAACATATTTAATTCGGGGCAGAGGGGTTATTCCTGACTGAAAATATGTTTGTGTATCCGCATTCTATCTCTCTAGAAATGAAAGATTCCATCATCGATAAACGTAGCTGTCTCAACTCTCAAGGTGTTCATCTGCCTGCAAACTCTCGCTTTAACGGCAAGCTCCATGATGCGAAAAATCCTGTAAAAGCTACGGATAAAGATGAAGATAACTATAGTAAAAACTAAAGTTTATCATTTAATTCATAAAGTAAAGAAAAAAAAGTAAAAATAGTTTAATACTAGACTTTTTTACCAACTCACGGACTTTGAGTACATTGCTATTGAAAGGATGATCCTTCATTGACTGTACCTCGAAAACGGATCATATATTCAGTGCCCTCACTATACGTATTGATCCAGTGAGAACATGTAGTCCGTGATGATACAAATTTAGGGATGGGAGGTCTCGGGAAATGTAGTGTGATTTCCTTAGTAGGAATTGTTCGTCTAACTGGACCAGCTGGTACTGTACATCTTTAGCAAGCCATCCTATAGATCTATGCTTTGAACTTTAGTTTGTTATGATGACTGTACAAGGGCGGTTTCTGAGTAATAGATCTACACTTTTTTATGGGTGTATTTTGAATTGTAACTGCAACGAGAGAAAGGTTCACTTCGTATATTATTGACGTGAGATCGGGTTTGTATGAATGCCTCCCTCTTTTTTTTCAAGGATACATCATGGAAAGATGTATCAATTTCATAGAAGAGGGGGCCAAGAGGCCAAATTACAACGCGGTCGACACACACGTCGAGAACGCACTCCACCGAGAAAAATAAAAACAAACTACTCGTCAACCCTCCACTTTTCTACCCGAGCTAGGTCTCTCCTACAAAGCCTAGCCGCACGCCATCGCTCGACCTCCTCCACTATATTTCCTATCACGACTGCTGAGAACGGGCGTTCCACTTCGAAAACAATGTTGTTCCTCTGTCTCCACAAGCTCCACGTGATGGCTGTCCACAGCTCACGATCGGAGCCTTGCCCCCTAGATGTTGTGAGCAACCAGTCTATTAGGAGCTCACCCTAATTGGGAATCGAGTCGGTGAGTTCCCAATGCAGCAGGAAGATGGTCCACACCTCCCTCGCTAGGACACACCCCGAGAGAAGGTGGTCAATGCTTTCGCTCTTCTGGTAACAAAAGGGGCAAGCATCCGGTCTTGGCAAGCCACAGATCTCTAGCCGATCCGCCGTCCAACTGCGATTCCGCAAGGCTAGCCACAGGAAGAACTTACATTTTGTGGGGGCGCGAAATTTCTAGATTTGATCCGCTCCATCGACGGCAGTGGTGCCTCCGAACAGAGCCAGATAGGCTAAACATGTCGAGTAGGTGTTGCCTGGCTCCCAGTTCCATCTAAAGGAGTCATTTGATCCTTCCACGAGACTGACCGAAGCGATATGTACGACCAACTCCAAAAGCTCTCTCAGTGCATCGGCTCCTAGGTCTAGGGATATAGCTCCGAGCCAACCAGTCAAGACGCCCTCACGAGTTGTGAGCTACCTTTTTCATTGCTTAGTGACTTTGGCTAAAAGGTTCGGGGCCACCTTCTCTATTGCCCACCACCTGTGGTAGCCTCCTCAAAACGCTATATGACCTCGGGGGGAGCTGGATGTGAAACTCCCTCCAGGGTTTATCAATGTCAACTCTCTCTAACCACATCCATCTGGTTTCTAGCGCCATGTTCATCAACCTCAGGTTGGGAATACCGAGTCCACCTAAGCTCTTGGGCATGCACAACATGTCCCATGCCGCAAAGATAGTGGCGTCCATGGACGTCCTTCCTCTCTTTTCATAGGAATCCCCGAAGGATCTTCTTGGCGGCGTCGAGAGTATTCGTGGGAATATCCAGGGACATCATGGAGAAAATAGACACTGCCGCGAGCGTGGTCTTCACCAACTCGAGCCTACCGCTCATGCTTATCAGGTTCGCGCTCCATCCGGGCAGCCGTCCAGCGACGATATCCACCAAGTAGTGTAGTTGGGCTGCCGTAGGGTTCCTCGGCGACATCGGTGCGATCATTCCTTATATAGCCTCGTCGCATCTAATTAGGTGCACAGAACATTTGCCGATATTGACCCCAAGTCGTGAGGCCACTCCAAAATCCTCAGTGAGCGACACAAAAGTCCACAACTCTCCCGTCATGGTTTCATGAAGGTAACCACATCGTCGGCGTAGATCGAGGTCCTTTTCTGTAGCCCGCCTGGCCAATTCAACCAGGTGATAAAATACTTCCATTACCAAGATAAACAACTGCGGTAAAAGCGTTCCACTTGTCTCAACCCATGCATGTTCGCAATGCAGCATCACGGTCTCCCTCTTTCATTCTCGTTAAAAATGAAACAATGTCATAGTTCAACACAAACTGTAGAGTACATGCCTTACTAGTACATTTTTCTGCAAGAAAGTGCTGACAAACAACCAATTCTTAACATTTATTTAATCAATGAATGCAAACATAACCACAAGCACTATGGATCGTAGATACTCGAGGAAATAGTTCACTTGTCTTGTAATTCTTGTTGCATTGGAAGCATGAAACACAATATTATTTTCTTGGGTTTCAAGGCCAGGGGAAAAAAATTAGAAACATAAAGAATTTTTAGACCTGTGGGCTATGGGCCACGCTTCCCCTACGCCACTCTTATGTTGATGTTAAAACGCAGGAAACAATTTTTTTCTCCAAGTCACCAGTACAGAGAGTCAGAGACCCCTTGGGCGTGTTTCGTAGCCTGTAAGAAGCCGGACCAGTCCCTTGGGAAGTGAAGCGGGCCGTTTGTTTGGTTACATGCACCTAACTTCTGCCGCTGCACAATACTGAAAGCAGGCTTGGGCCAGGCCAGGTGGGAATGGCCGAATCGGCAGTTTTCGTGGACACATTACCACTTTGGTTCTTAGCCCACCCCTTAAGAAAATGACTTAAATGTCTAATTTTATTCTTCCATACCTCTTTGGCCAAATCCCCTTTGACCACAACAGCCCACTCTTTTGTGATCATCTCACAGAAATCATCCTTTTTAAGCCATGGAAGCTCAAATGAAAAACGTACCTTGTTACCCACATGAGCTCGGGCCCCAAAATCCACAAAGAGAGGTGTGTGGTCCCAACCAGGCTTAGTCAAAGCCTGAACTGTAGCCAAAGGAAACTTATGTTCCCATTCTACAGACGATATGATTCTATCTAGCTTTTCATAAGTTGTAGTAGCCCTCCTGCTTGCCCAAGTACATTGCCTATCCGATAGCTCAGTTAGGCAGTGAATCGGTTATTATTATATGACATATCATGAATTATCTATCTGATGATAAACTTCTATGTTGAAAAAATAAGAAGAAGAGCAGAGCAGTCTGATTCGTGCCAAGTTTGATTTCAGTTAAACCTAGCTAGTAAAAAGCGAGAAGAATTATGCATGAGTTTTTCATGTTTTTCTTCTGTATTTAAGTGTGGAAGATCATGACAAATTAAGCTGGCAACTATCATCATTATTTCTCCTTCTTTTCAGTAAATAGTGGATCAGATTGTACGAACTTGTGAGTTTTTGTGACATTTTCTGCTAGTGTGCCTAAAGTGACAGTGAGAGAGGTGGGAGATGTTGATGCTAGAGAGAAGTTCACTATGGTTGAACAATCTTTGTCTCTTCTTGCTGGTTACACTTATGCGTTTTCGACTACAGTGAGTGAATATCATTCATGACATAATTTTGTCAATCTGCTTGTAATTTTCTAGTGCAGTTTCTAGTCTTTGCTAGAGTATATTGTCTGTGGGAGAACGATGTGTACTTGTGCCTTCATACAAGCAACGAAATAAACTAAAGTGGTTTGAGCCGTTTGCACTGTTTATTATACTCAATTAGTCTCTTTGATATATGTATTAATAAATGATGGCAAATATATTGCTTCCTAACTTGGATCGTTATGTTATTTTATGGTGATCCAAATTCATATGAAGATAAAGTAAAGTACGGTACGAGTAGTTACCGAGTTTGAGTTCGATTCACCGTTACCGACCTAGTTAGGTCAGGACCTCCTTTATATACCTCTTGTAAGCCGCCGTACGGGATAATTAAGCCACACATTGTAAATCCCGGCGCATTTGTAACCTCACCCGAAATAGGGAAGTATTGCTGGCTGGCGCCCGTGATTTTTTCTCTTCCTTGTTGGAAGAGTTTTCCACGTTAAAATATTGTGTCCCCGTTGGTTCGATCTTGCTTAATTTCATCGTTGTTTTTCTATTGCCTGTAACACGTTACATGCAAAGGGTGATCCAAAAAAGAACTCAAAGAAACTTCACGTGAGACAGGAAAATGAATTTTGGTGGTGCACAATGATCACAACTTTTCTGATTTCTTTCTTGTCTTTTTATATGCATTTACAATACTTAGACTCCACGCCTAACACGAAACGACAAAGTGGAACCAAACACGACGTGTACCGTTACACATCTCGTACACGGTCTAGACTCTTCACACATTTCCTAAACTTAAACGAAAAACTTCGTAATATTATTGTTTTTTTAGATAAAAGGCACAAGGCCCAACTTTGAATTAACAAATCTCGGCAAGTTCAAACAAGTTTTACAAGTGCTGGGCATACAACTTCGCCAAGGAAAATACATGCTGCGGCATACAGCTTCGCTAACAGGAGGGAAACAGCGGAAATAAAGCAACTAGACGCACAGGTCAGGAAAATGCTAACAAAAGGAACCCATGCAGCAGCCCACAGCTAAGATCTGGGCGGAAAGCGGCAAGACTGGTGAGTCTTCCTGAGGTCCTCCACCAGCCGTCTCGCCAAACATCTGTCCTCAGGCTTCATCGCGAGGGTCCACAGCTGCAAGAACACCAAAGATTTAAAGATAATGTCAGCTGGGTGACGGATAATCAACCCCTCGATAGCGTGCTTATCTCTATCATGCCAAAGCACCCATGCTAAGGCAATAAATAACGCCCAGACCGCCCGACGGACCCCACCCGACAGCGACGATAAGATGGTGTGAAACTCCGCGAAGTTGGCGGGAGCCCAGGAATTCCCCAGAACCTGGCGCAGCGCGCTCCAAGCGAATTTTGCTAAGGAAAAACCAAAGAAGATGTCTCCGCATTTTCAGGTGCCGCGCAGAGGGAGCACTTCCCATCGTAGGGGCTGGCCCGCGTAGCTAACTGAAGACCAGATGGGAGTCGATTAAGGATCAGTTGCCAGGCGAAGACCTTTATCTTGAGTGGAAACGAGTTATTCCAAACATCCTGTGCGAAGGCGGCGCTAGTTCCTCGGGAAAGGGCGGAGCCGCCAGAAAGAGGAGTGGAGATGATGATAGAGTCCAACTCTCTCCAATGGGCCATGGCTGCCTGATTAAGCGTCCGGCGGATGCGGCAACCCGATCTCACTATGTCTGCGACCGACGTCCCTTAGTCGTCGCAGATACTAAAGAGTGCAGGGAACTTGTGGCATAGGGGACCCTCCCCATGCCACCAATCTGTCCAAAAGGATGTGCGCTGCCCATCGGACACTCTGTGTTTGGCTCCCATCTTGAATAGGTGTTTAATTTTATGTAGGCTTTTCCAGAACTGCGATACCCCTCGGGGTGCTCGTGAAGATGTCCCACGACAAAATGTATTTGTTACGCGTAATAGAAGCCCAAATGGACCCATCCACCTGCTACAGTTTCCAAATCCACTTAAGGAGGACAGCCTCGTTCATTTTGAGTGAGTTGATGAGACCAAGGCCCCCTATCTCTTTAGGACGGCAGATCGACGACCAATTAACCATATAGTATTTGCGGTCCGGTCCCGCGACCTCCAAAACGAATCTGGCACGGATAGCATCTAACTCCTTGTGCGTACCCTTCGGAAGGAGGAACAGCCCCATAGCGTACATGGGGAGGTTGTCTAGGCACGCGTTGGAGAGAATGAGACGGCCACCAAAAGAGAGGAAACGTCCCATCCAAGGTTCAATTTTTCGGGCCAGCTTAAGGATAAGGAAGGCCCACTGTTCCTTGCTTAACTTGGAGTCCGAGATGGGAAGTCCGAGGTAGGTTAAGGGGAATTTTCCCAGTTTACAGTTCAGCATCCTAGCTACCCTTAGCTGGACGTCCTGTGGTTGATGCTGCACAATTACCTCGCTTTTGTGATAGTTTATCTTTAAGTCAGACATGCTCTCAAAGCACATTAACAAATTTGAGTTTGGCCACTTCTAGATCGCTACCCTGGATTAGTATGATTGTGTCGTCCGCATATTGAAGATGGGTAACCCTCCTGGAACCAGGTGCAGGACCACCCCCTTAATGTGTCCCGCTTCGCTAGCCTTTTAAAGGATAGCCGAGAGACCTTCAGCGACATAGTTAAATAGGAGGGGGGATAACGGGTCGCCCTGCCGAACTCCCCTCTTATTTCTAGAAAAGGGGCCATCTCCCCGTTGATGCTGATGGCCGTCTGGCCGCCCGAGACCAGCTGCGAGATTCGGTGGATATATCCCGCATCGAACCAGTTTCGACAAAGGACTTCGAGAAGGAACTCCCAATTGACCCGGTCATATGCCTTCTTGAAGTCAAGTTTAAGGAGAATTCATCCTAGCTTCTTAGCTTTCATATCGTGGATGATCTCGTGGAGGGCAAGGGCGCCATCAAGGATAAAACGTCCTTTAATAAACGCTGACTGGTTATGGCTAATGGTTTTGTGTGCGATGGGATCGAGACGCGAGGCGAAAGCCTTGGATATGATCTTAAAAATCACGTTGATCAATGCGATGGGCCTAAATTGCGAGATAGAGTCCGCCCCCGGGATCTTTGGGATAAGGGTAAGGACACCAAAATTAAGACTTGAAATATCAATGAGCCCAAGCATGAAGTCATTGAGAATGTGGAGAACCCCATGTCTAACCAGGTTCCAGCATTTCTTAAAGAAGGGGACCGGGAACACATCCGGTCCCGGTGCTATGTCGGGTTTCATCTCCCTGACGATTTCTTCCAACTCGACCTCAGTGAAGGTTCTGGTTAAGCTCACATTGTCTCTCGCAGACACTAGTTGACCCCCGTCCAGAGGTTGGCGTCCAGGCCAGCGTAGCAGGGGGGCGAGGAGCCGAGCAGCTCTCTGTAGAAGGAGTAGATGTGCTCCTGAAGTTCATTTTTCCGGAGATAGTCCCTGTCTCGAAAACTAGTGAAGTGATCAGACACTTTCTTCTTTGACCATTGCCCACGGCGTGGAAATACGCAGTGTTGGCGTCCCCCTGGAGTGCCCACTGGACCCTGCCCTTTGGCGCCAATACTCTTCTTCTTGTCTAAAGATGCTAAGGAGTTGTTCTTCGAGGTGGTAGTGATATGCCCATTCCTCCTCGTCTAGCCCCGTGGAGTCAGCTTTTAGGTCGATCGATTGAATGGCTTCGAGTAGGGTGGACTTTTGACGGCGCGCGTCTTTGCTGCGGTTGCGACTCCACCCACGGAGATACTCCCGAAGTTTACCACTCATGAACTGCCACCAATCTATGATATCCCGGCCACGTTACCTCACGGGCCAGTTTTTCCCAGGTGGCGAGAAGGAGAGTTTGAAAATCAGGAAGTTGGAACCATCCGGTCTCGGAGAAGAACCTGTTACTCCGGATCGGGGAGCCCTCTCCCATGTCCAAGATGAGGGGAGTATGGTCTGAACCTAGGTTGGTTTCAGCAAACAGCGAGAACAGCGGGAAGTGGAGGTCAAGGGAGGGGAAATAAAAACCCTGTCAAGGACACATATGACAGGGTTTAATCTTTTGTTGGTCCACGTGAACCTTGCGCCAGACCGCTGGACGTCTCGTAGGCCCCAACTGGCAATATGATGATTAAAGAGGGTGAGCCTAGGCCAGTTGATGTTGTCATTGTTTTTATCGGATCTGTCCCGGATCAGATTGAAATCACCTCCCATCACTACAGGGACTGAGCAGCAAGCAATTTTGGCGGATAGCTCATTAAGGAAAGCAGGAGATAAGAAGTGGTCCGCGGGGCTGTACACATTGATGAGCTCGAGTTTTAACTTGGAGGGCATGTGGAACACTAACAAACTGTGGAAATAGCGCCCGCTGTCGAAACTTCCGACTTCTAAAAGGCTGTCCCGTACCCCAATGAGCAACCCCCCAGAGTGCCCGTTGGCCGGTTGCCAGCGCCAGAAAAATTGATCTCCCAGTGTTAGCCCTCGGAGTTCCGTGTCGGTGAAAGTTTGCCTAATAGTTTCTTGCAGGCACACGATGTCGATCTTGTGAATCCGGAGTAGCTCTTTAAGCATGGTTCGGCGCCCCGGCACGCCGAAGCCACGTAGGTTCAAGAAGAGCCACCGCATTAAGTAACTGGTAGGTTAACCCGTGCTCGGCGGGTGGGGGTTTTTGACGACCCATGCAGTTTTTTCTTGGCTAAGCGGGTATAGGGAGCATTGGTGCGAGGGTTCTGATTCTTGCGTGGGCGCGCACGTTTAACTGGACCTGCCCCCACGGCCGTGGCTTGAGAGGGTTCTTCCTGGGGGATGGGCCCTCCCATTCCCAGTTCGGAACCCTGGATAGTGATCTCAGGTCTATGGGAGGTGATGGTCAGGGCAGCCGCTTCCTTGACCCTTTCTTCAAAGGCTTTGGTCTCGGCCAGACGAGCGCAGCAGCGGCATCCCTAGCTGAAGCAAGTTCGGCCTGGGCGATCTCGGAGGCGCGAAGTAAGGATAGGGTCGCAATCGGCGTGCATGTAGTCATTCGAACCCAGACGAATGCCACTATCCGAGGCTACCGCGAGCAGGTGTTCATTCGACAAATCAGTTAAAGCCGAAAAATCGCGGATGGACAGCGTACCTGGAGAATTGATGATCTTTGCGCGGGAGGTGGCTCGCTCCAAGACGGGCGCGTCAGTGAGCCCGGCACCCCGAGCGCTCTTGCATTCCGACAGCACCGGCACCGCCTTGCTGCGGAGGCCCCTAGCCACCGGAGGCGCGAGAGCCTGTACCACCCCGCACACCTGCGCCGCAGGGGCGGAGCTCACATACAAGAATTGGGTTCACATGAACCCAATAGATTATTGAAAGTCAGTAGTAAAATAGTGATTAATAGTGCATAAACACTATTCACAGACCATGGTGAACCCAATGGCTATATTATCTAGTTTCGCCACTACTGCGCCGAGTCTCCGGAGAAGTCCGGCTGTGGGAAGGCCGCCAGCGCATCCGCGAGAAAGACGTGCGGGGCGATCCACGTTAGCTTTGCTGCGGCGTTCCCGGCTTTGCAATGATTCCCTCGGGGTGGGGTCGCTAGAGGGGGTGAGCACCGCGGAAGAGGCGCCGGGGGGTTGGAGCAGAGGAGCGTCCGCGGCGGGAGATGCAGGAGCGTGCTCGCTCAGTTTAGGATACTAAACTTGGACGTCAAGATTAACTTCAACAAGATCTACCTCTAGAGTTGCGTCATGAGAGGAGGAAGAAAAGGAAGAGGGCAGCAACTATTTCTTTCCGGTACATGAGGAACAACTTGGTGCTGGTTGTCACCCGCGACCACTAGTGGAAACAACCCCTCTCGTCCAGGGGGCCAGGGGGCACCTATCCCGGTTGCAACCAAATCCGGGACAAATGCTATGTATTGGTCCCGGTTTGTGTGCCCGGGGCAACAGAAATCGCCTGGGGGCATTGGTCCCGGTTCGTGGGGGAGATATTGGTCCCGGCTCGTGCCACGGACCGGGATCAATGCCTATCCACAGGCCACGTGGCACGCGCATGAGAATTTGTCCCAGTTCAGGCCACGAACCGGGACCAATGTCCCCCTTCCCCTATATATACTGCCCCAGCCCCCCCCTTCCATCTTTTTTTTACTTGGAGGTGTGAGAGAGGTGGGTGTTAGTGTGTTTTATTTTACTATGCACACGAGGTGTTCGACGAAATTCCCGTGACCACACATAAGCTCATTGAAAATGGTATCTTCGACCGAGGTTAACAAACTTATCTTTTTCATCTGTAACTGATACATAAAAAAGTAGTATATGTCGATGTAATGTGGTCATTTGTGTATTAATATGTTATTGTAATGTATTTTGATAAACTTAATTATACGATGCAGATGGATGCACGGCAGCGATGGATGTACGGTGACCGACGCACTTTCGAGTATATGGCAGGCCTGAATGCATTTTTTGCTGTAGCTCAGGCGAACAAAGATAATTGCTTCATGTGTTGCCCATGTGTTGATTGTCAGAACGTCAGAGAGCACTCTTCCGAAAGAATCCTTCACGGCCATCTACTTCAGAGAGGTTTCATGCCCAGTTACAATTGCTGGACCAAGCATGTAGAAAGAGGGGTTGTTATGGAAGACGATGAAGAAGAATAAGAAGATCCTTTGTTCCCTGAATACGACGATACTGCAATGGAAGAGAATGCAGAAGAAGGAGGTGATCAAGAACAGGCATCAGACGAGCCCGATGATGATCTTGGCCGAGTTATTGCTGATGCAAGGGAAGACTGTGAAAATAAATTGGAGAGATTGAAGCTGGACAACATGTTATAGGATCACAAAAAATTGTTGTACCCAAATTGCAAAGATGGTAGCACAAAGCTCGGTACCACACTGGAGTTGCTGAAATGTAAGGCACAGAACGGTGTGACTGACAAGGCATTTGAGAGTTTACTTCAACTAATGAAGCCAAAACTTCCAAAGGACAACAAATTTCCTGATAGTACGTACGAAGCAAAGAAAGCTCTCTGCCCTCTAGGATTAGATGTGCAGAATATACATGCATGCATTAATGACTGCATATCCTCTACCGCGGTGAGAAGTACGAGAATTTGGATGAATGTCCGGTATGCACTGCACTGCGGTATAAGATCAGAGCAGTTGACCCTGGTGATGTTGACGGCGAGACCCCCCCCCCCCCCCCCCCCCGTAATAGGGTTCCTGCTAAGGTGTGTGGTATGCTCCTATAATACCACGGTTGAAACGTCTGTTTAGAAACAAAGAGCATGCTAGGTTGTTGCGATGGCACAAAGAAGACCGTAAGAAAGAATGAAAGTTGAGGCACCCCGCCGATGGATCGCAGTGGAGAAAAATCGAGAGAGACTTCCCAGACTTTACAGGAGAGGCGAGAAACTTATGGTTTGGTCTAAGTACAGATGGCTTTAATCCATTTGGGGAGCAGAGCTCCAGTCATAGCACCTGGCATGTAACTCTATGTATGTACAACCTTCCTCCTTGGTTGTGCATGAAGCGCAAGTTCATTATGATGCCTGTTCTCATCCAAGGCCCGAGGCAACCTGGCAACGACATTGATGTTTATCTAAGGCCATTAGTGGAAGAACTCTTACAATTGTGGGGCAAACTCTCTTTTTCGAACTTTATATAAAGTTGCAACAAAGGCTGGAGAAAATGTTGAAGCTCATGCATTCATGGAGATCCAATATGATCAGCTCCTAGAGCAAGTTGAGCTTATTTTGCAAGCAAAGCTGCATGACAAACCTTCCTTGAGCACTATCCTTGGGTTCATCGACGGAATATAAATCACCCGGATTCCTTGTATGCTCTGGACTCACTCGGAAGATCACAAGAGAAAACAAAAATTATAAGATATTTATATTCAAATTATATGCAAATAGTAAAATAATTAATAGTTTCAATAGTTAGAATAATTATTTAGTTAAACAAAAATTGGATTTGAATTAGTTATGCAAATTCTAGCACTTTTCATGTTGGAATTTTTGTCAAATTCGAAAGTATATAGAAGTTATTAATGTGCAAACTTAAACAATTTTCAAATTTGGGAGCTAAAAAATTTGGGCGCGCAGGGTGGCACCAAATTTCAAAATAAGGTTTGGTCCCGGCCCGTGCTACCAACCGGGACCAAAGGGGGTACCTCTAGTCCCGGTTGGTGGCACGGGCCAGGACTAGAGGCCCAGATGTATAAATATATCGGCCCTCTCTCCAGGCCGAGCCACCACTCAGGACAGCGGACTAGCCTTGGCGAAGCCCTGCCGGCGGCGGGAATGGATAGGAAGATCCCGCCGATGCTGGTTCCGCTGGCGGGGTTGAACTAGCGAACGAGTTTTCGACGGAAATATATATATTAAAAAGGCCGGGGGCCGTGCTTACATCGGGGGCGCATCGTGGCCATAGACGTCCGGCCGTGTTTCTTGACGGCGATGGCCCTATTGGCCGTCCTTCTACATGATTCAGGGGCGGCGGCGCGACCACAGGCGGCCGGCCGTTTCTTGGGGGGGGGGGTAGCCTAGGTACTATATATATAGGTGGCCGGGGGCGCGCCAGCGCCGGCCTAGTCCTCCTCGTCGGAGGAGATGCAGTGGTAGGCAGGCGCCTGCCACAGGTAGGCACGCAGCTGGGGGCCGCCGGTGGCTGCGGAGGCATCGGGGGTGCGTTCGCCGGTGGCGGCGGCAGCGGCAGCTCCTCCGGCGCCCATTCGCCGCCGGTCCAGGACCAGCTCATCCCGTACTCCAGGCCGGGGGGCAGCGGCTGTGGCGGCGGCTGGTCCTTCGACGCCTCCAGCTCGGCGTTTATGGTCTGCCACCACGGCGCCGGCGCTGGAGGGGGCGGCATCGCGTCGTCGTCGGCGGCCGCGCTGGCCAGGACCTGCTCCCACCGCTTGATCTCGTCCTCGATGTGGGAACGGCGTGAGGCCTCGTAGGCGGCCTCCAGTCCGGCCTAGAGCTCGGGGTCCTCCTCGTCGGCGGGGATGTCCTCCTCGAGCCACAGCTCCGGCTCCCTGTTGAATACATAATTTGGAAGCTAAGTATTATACGAGCCAAGTTAATTTGAATGACCGTGGTTCGAATATTATGTGACATATTTACTTGAATTTGCTGTTAAGTGTAAAATACAGGCTGAATTTGGCGGATGTCGCGGCAGCAGATTATACGAAAATGTCATGGACTGGCAGCTACGAGGACATGTCCTGGAGGAATTCAGAGATGCGCTAAGCTGAAAATGCAGAGGTGGAGGACAAGTCCTAACAGGCATCAGCCGATTCCACGTCGAAGATGCGTTGGTTCCAGGCTAAGGGCTGAAAACGTGTGCTTGTAATCAATGTACGGGAAATATTTCCTTATTGGCTTGGATGGAACGTATACTAGGATTAAGCTAGCCGGATTGATTAGAGATTCGGAATTTTATATTTGTCTTGCATGCCAAGGAAACAGTCCGTGTACGACTCTATTTGTCATAGACCAGGCTGCCTATATAACGTGGGCATATGGCCGATTGAAAGAACCAATCGTTATTCTACAAAAAACACATTTACTTTTTACGTTCATACTTTTTTCCCTACTGTTTCTTCGCCGAGCCCTAGCAGCCCTAGGGTTTAGCAAAATCTTTGCCGTTTTGCGCTGAAAAGCGGCCGTATCTCCTCCACGAAATCGAGGAATCCTTTGTTGCTTTGCCGGAAAAGCAATCGTTCGTCGTCACGAAAGCACGACGGTTATCGTGGTGTCGCGCGGGAATTTTGCGTGGCAACACAATTGGCGACTCCGCTGGGGACGAGAAGAACAAGAACACATACGCGATGGACGTCGGATCGAAGAACGGAAGCGACCTCGACATGGACAACGTCATCGCCGTCACACTTGAAGATCTATCGGAAGAAGATCGGCGCGAGTTTGAGCGGGAGCTTGAGGAAGAGCAAGCTGAAAGGAGGAGACTGAAGTTGGCTGGATACCAGAAGACGAGGAACGGCGTCGTCAAGAAGGTAGCCGCGCCGAACCCTTCCCTTCCGCTCGGCGCTGAGGTAAAAAGGCCAACAGAAGAAATTGCTCATTTAATTGATGTGTCCGTAGCTAATAAATATGGTTATGATATGACAAATACGGCACGCACAATTACTAAAGCTGTAGTCGACAAATTTGAAGAACTTAAGGACCAGCTTAGTAAAGATCTAGGAATTAACTTACCTAGTCACGTTCAATCCATGGGGCTGCAAATTGATCATGAGAATTACGGTAAAAAGCTGATGCCTATGGAAAATAATAGATTATATAACTTGTCTAGCAATATTCATTCGTCTGGTGCATCGGCTAATGTTATTCAGCCTCACGTTGCTTTAAATAATTATCAAGGTGGCCGTAACTATGGCAGCAGTTCGGCTAATAATTTTGTTTCGGATGTTGCTCCTTCTATTGTTACGACTTTGGCCCCACAAAATTACAGCAACATTAACCGAAGTGTAGGCGTACATTCTAATTTGCAACAGCCTTTTTATCAAACCGTAGCATATAATACGCCACCGCTGCCGCCTACCGGTACCGGCGTCCCTTATGGGCCGGTACCTGATTCATATTTTAGTGGACCTCCGTTGCAAAATTCACATGCTCAAATTTCTATGCCGGAGTTTCCACCGCGTGCTTACGTTCCACCCGCTCCGCAAACCAATTCTCCACAGCCCAATGATACTTTTAAAGATCAGCTTGCTAATATACTTAGAGAATTTGGTTTAGAACCTAAGGGTAGAGCACGTGTTTATCAAAAGCCATATCCTGATTATTTTGATTCGACGCCTTATCCTCGTGGTTTTCGAATTCCAGATTTTGTTAAATTTACAGGAGAGGATAGTAGAACAACTTTTGAGCATGTAGGCCAATTTTTAGCACAATGTAGTGAAGTCGGCACATCAGATGTTTTTAGAGTTAAACTGTTTCCTTTATCTTTGTCCGGCACTGCATTCACTTGGTTTACCTCGCTTGCTCCTAATTCTATTTCCACATGGGCACAGTTAGAGCAAAGATTTCATGAATATTTTTATAGTGGTGAAACTGAGCTTCGACTTTCAGATTTAACTATGGTTAGACAAAAATATAATGAACATGTCCATGATTATATTAGGAGGTTTAGAGATGTCAAAAACCGATGTTTTAGCTTGACCATAGCCGAAAAGGATCTAGCTGATCTCGCCTTTTCAGGTTTACTCACTCATATTAAAGATAAATTAGAAGGGCAAGAATTTTTAGATGTTAATCAAGTTTTGCAAAAGGCTTTGGCGCAGGAAAACCGGACTAAGGAAATTAAACAATATAGCCGGTTTAAAGATAATAGGACTAAAGAGAAGGATAATCAAGCGGTAAATTATTTAGATCATGATAGTGATTCGGCTAGTGATGATGACGTAGACGTATGTGTAGCCGAATGGGTTCAAGCGCCAAAGTCAAAACCTTATGCATGTCCGGCTTTAAAACCTACACCTGCTAAAAGAGAAGAAATTAAGTATACTTTTGATGTTAGCAAGTGTGATAAGATTTTTGATATGCTCCTGCAAGGAAAATTAATTAGGTTGAAACAAGGTCATGTTATTCCATCTCGAGAGGAATTGGGTAAAAGATCTTATTGCAAGTGGCACAATTCTTCTTCTCATTCTACTAATGATTGTAATGTGTTTCGTCGACAGGTGCAATCGGCCATAAATGACGGACGATTGACGTTTACAGAAAGTACTACGATGAAACTTGACAGCGATCCTTTTCCTATTAACGTGATCGAGTTTGAGAACAAGAAAATGTTAATTCGGCCGCATCAGACCGAATCTACGGAAGGAAAAAATGTTGTCATTGACAACAATGCTGCACCAAGGATGATCAAACCAAAAAATCCAGAAATAGGAGTGTGGAAAGTCAATGGAGGAAGGAAAACGGCTCATAAAATAAAGCCGACAGTTAGTATGCTGCTAGAAAAATACACGTCACGCAGGGCCGGTAATGTGTTTAATCGGCTTGGAGGTGTTAAGCGTTCAAGATCTCCTTCTGGACCTGGCAGTCATGCGCGTTGGAGGAGAAATTCATATGGCCAACAGTCGTATTTTCCAATGGAACCGGCTTATTGGGAAGGCGTACCTCCTATGTATCCACAATTTCCTCCGTGGAGTTTTAATCCTTGGGCACCATACGCTACGCAGCCAGCAGGTTATTTTAAGCCGGAGTGGGTTCCTTCAAGGCCTGTATACAGAGAACCATTGCGTGACAAAAGAGCTCGTTTTAATCAAGATCATCGACCGCGCGATGCAATTTTTGTTCAAAGGAAACAATCACCGGTACGCAATACATATGACAGGAATTATAGTGGTGGACGCAAACTCACTTGGGTGCCGAAGCGTGCAAAAAGTTCAGGAGTTTTAAATACTGATCGTGCTTTGAAGCTTAGAGAAGGCCAGTCAGCTGAAGGTGTCAAAAATATTACAGCAACAAAAAACGCTGATACTGTAAGTTGTGTATCGGCGCAGGAAAAGAATACAGTTGTTACTTCTTCTAGTACTAATCAAAAAATTTGTTCAGCTAGCACAACTGATTTAAACATGGGATGCAGTAGCTCACGTGCACTCTCAGGTTGGTCTCCTCAAATTGTTTTTGGCACCTTTAGCCATGCAACTGATTTGGAACCTGTTGTACGTGCACGTTCAGAAAGGGAGGCGTTTGCTGAAAATAATGGACCAGCTGAAGTATCCGATCAGCAAAAAGGTATTTTGGCCAAGGAAAGAATTTGCGTGCCAGGCACGACAACACGTCAATATAGGCCGAGAGATTTGGGGGGCGGTAAAATTCAATCAGTCGCTCCTGGAACCAAACCGGGACCTCGGTGGTGTCCGACGGGAATAACACATACACAAAAACGCCGAGTACAGCGGCTGCGAACATTGGAAATCAGGGAGGAAATAGCTGAGAAGAAGCGCGATGAACTATTTAATCGTGAAAGACCAATGTTCCCTACAAAAACTTGGAAGGAGAAGCGCATCATAGCTGAGGAGAATAGGGCCGTTGATGACACAACGGACGACATCGCACATGAATCGCCGGAGGACCTTGCAAATGATACGGTCGATGGTGAAAATTCAGAGGACAGCGATGATATACTTAGTGACATGGATGTTAACATGGTGTTCGCCTTACCTGCTGAATTTCGTGCGCCCGAGGCTGAAGTTGCTGAACTTGTTCTTGGTGCGAAAAATGCTACATTTGAGAAACCCGAGAAGCCTGATCAACATCTAAAACCATTATTCATCAGGGGTCATATTGATGGTAAGCCTATTGGTCGCATGCTTGTTGATGGCGGTGCCGGGGTTAATATTATGCCTTTTTCGGTTTTCTCTAAGTTGGGCCGAAAAGAGAGCGAATTGATGAAAACCAACATGGGACTTAGTGGATTTTCTGGAGAATTGTCTGAAGCCAAGGGTGTTATTTCTATGGAGCTCACAGTAGGTAGCAAAACATTGCCGACTGCATTTTTTGTTGTTGAAGTCAAAGGTCGGTACAATGTTCTTTTGGGGCGCGATTGGATTCATGCAAATTGCTGCATCCCTTCCACTTTACACCAGTGCTTGATTCAATGGGTTCATGATGATGTGGAGGTGATCGAGGCGGATAACTCAGCTTGCATTGCGTTGACGGAGGCACCGGTTGATTGGCAACACGGTGAGATGCGATGTTTGACCGGTAGGGATTTATCGGACTACGATTATATTAGCATCGGTAGAGATGGTTTTGTACCCATACATGCACAGCCGGCTAGCATAGCTCGGCTTAATGATCTGTCTTTATAAATGATGAATAAAGAAGATAATATTAAGTGGCTACAAAGACGCACCGAGGAATATCGTTCCGGGAAGAACGATATGCATGAAGCAATTGAAGATTTTGATGATATGGAGAAGCTTGGACAAGGATTCTCATCGGCTGATCCGCTTGAAGAGATTGATATTGGTGACGGGAGCATTCCGAGGCCTACATTTATTAATGCTAAATTAAAAGCCGATCAGAAATACAAGGTATGTGTATTACTTAAAGAATTCGTTGATTGTTTTGCTTGGAATTATACTGAGATGCCTGGTTTGAGTAGAGATTTAGTGGAGCATAGATTACCTATTAAATCTGGTTTTAGGCCGCATAAACAACCTCGTAGGAATTTCAACCCCAATATGTACGACCGCATCAAAGAAGAAGTTGATCGGTTAATAAAAGCTGGGTTTATTCGGCCATGTAGATATGCGGACTGGGTCTCTAATATTGTTCCTGTTGAAAAGAAAAACACCGGTAAGATTAGAATATGTGTTGATTTTAGAGATTTGAATAAAGCCACTCCAAAAGATGAGTATCCTATGCCTATTGCCGACATGCTTATTAATGATGCTTCGGGACATAAAATAATTAGTTTTTTAGATGGCAATGCTGGTTATAATCAAATATTTATGGCCGAAACGGACACGTCTAAGACCGCTTTTCGCTGCCCAGGTTTTGTTGGTTTATTCGAGTGGGTTGTCATGACTTTTGGTTTAAAAAATGCCGGCGCTACATACCAGCGTGCTATGAACTTAATTTTTCATGATCTTCTTGGCATTGTACTAGAAATATATATTGATGATGTGGTTGTTAAATCGGATGGTTTTGATCATCATTTAGCCGATTTGCGATTATCTTTTGAAAGGATGCGTCGGTATGGGTTGAAAATGAATCCACTCAAGTGTGCTTTTGGTGTGTCGGCTGGGAAGTTTTTAGGTTTCATAATTCATGAGAATGGCGTAGAGATTGATCCTACAAAAGTGGAGTCAATTGGAAAGTTGAAGGAGCCGACATGTAAAAAAGACGTGCAAAAGTTGTTAGGAAAAGTTAATTATTTAAGACGATTCATATCTAACCTTGCAGGAAAAATTGAATCGTTTGTTCCATTACTTCGGCTAAAGAATGAAGCCGAATTTACTTGGGGGGCAGAACAGCGAGAAGCTTTTAATAATATAAAAAGATATTTATCGAGTCCTCCGATACTGCGAGCGCCCAAGTCCGGTGTGCCGTTCAGATTGTACATTGCTGCACAAGATAGAGTGATCGGCGCAGTGTTGGCCCAGGATGACGGCGGGAAGGAATATATTATTGCATACTTAAGTCGCCGTTTGCTGGATGCCGAGACTCGGTACGTGTTTATTGAAAAGTTATGCTTGTCTTTATATTATGCATGTACCAGATTTCGACCGTATTTACTTTCTAGCACATGTGTCGTAGCTTGTCAAGCCGACGTGATTAAATATATGTTGCAACAACCGATTCTTAGTGGTAGGATTGGAAAATGGGCTTATGCGCTAATAGAATATGATTTAGAATATGAATCGCTGCGTGCTATGAGAGGTCAAGTTATCGCCGATTTTATTGTTGATCATAGAATAAAAGATGAAGAAAGTATTAATTATGTTAGTGTATGCCCATGGAAGCTTTATTTTGATGGATCGGTTTGTGGAGAGGGACAAGGCGTCGGTAATGTTTTAATTTCTCCTAACAATGTTATTTACGAGACATCGGTCCGTTTAGAATATCTTTGCACTAATAACCAAGCTGAGTATGAAGCTTTATTGTTTGGTTTACAAAATTTAGTTGATATGGGTGTGAAAGATATAGATGCTTTTGGGGATTCGCTTCTAGTAGTGGAGCAAATTAAAGGCGAATTTCAGTGTTTTGATGGATTACTAAATAGTTACTTAGACCGATGTTTGGACATAATTAAGTCTCTAGATACATTTACTATTAGTCATATCCCTAGAGAAGAAAATGCTAGAGCTAATTATTTGGCACAGCAAGCATCCGGTTATCGAATTAGTAAAGGGAAATTTTTAATACAAGGACGACCGATGCTACTCGCGGCAAAAAATGAGACCGACATGGTGTTTATTGATCCCATACGTAGTGCATCAATTTCTGATTTGATCCAGCAACATATAGTAGCAGGAAAAGAGAATTCGGTACATGGCACAGAAGCAACCGAATTAGCTAATAGTATAGAACCTGCTGATTGGAGAGTTCCTCTAATTAATTTTTTAAAGTATCCAAGTCAAACAAGAGATAGAAAAATTCGGCGACAAGCTTTAAAATATACTCTATTGGATGATGAATTATATCGCCGAACTATAGATGGGATACTTTTAAAATGTTTGGATTCTGATCAGTCTAAAATAGCTATGGGTGAAGTACATGAAGGTATATGTGGGACACATCAGTCGGCGCAGAAAATGCGATGGTTGTTAAAAAGAGCAGGTTTTTATTGGCCGACTTTGTTAGAAGATTGCTTTCGATATTATAGAGGCTGTGAGGCGTGTCAAAAATTCGGGAATATCCAATCAGCACCTGCAGCTATGTTGAATCCCATAATTAAGCCGTGGCCCTTTAGAGGGTGGGGTTTAGATTTTATTGGTGAAATACATCCTTCATCTTCTAAAAGACATCGCTTCGTCTTGGTAGCCACAGATTATTTTACTAAATGGACTGAAGCGGTTCCTTTGAAGAATATGACTCATAAAGAATTGATAAGTTTTGTCTTAGAACATATTATTCATAGATTCGGCATTCCTCAAACTTTGACTACTGATCAAGGTTCTTCTTTTATGTCTCACCAATTTCGTGAATTTGCCGAATCATTTAGAATTAAGTTGTTAAATTCGTCGCCTTATTATGCTCAAGCTAATGGACAGGCCGAATCTAGCAACAAGACTTTAATTAAGCTTATCAAAAAGAAAATTGAGGAGCATCCGAAAAGGTGGCATGAGGTACTTTCGGAAGCTTTATGGGCTCATCGGATATCTAAACATGGAGCAACTCAAGTAACACCGTTTGAGCTAGTTTATGGCCAGGAAGCGGTATTACCCGTGGAGATTAATTTACAGGCTCTTAGAGTGGCCAGACAAAATGATTTGTCGGCTGTAGATTATAACAATTTGATGATGGATAGAATAGATGATGTTTCTGAAGAAAGATTACGAGCCTTACGGGAAATTGAGAAAGAGAAATTAAGAGTGGCTAAGGCTTATAATAAAAAGGTGAGAGAAAAATCGTTTCAGATAGGAGATTTGGTGTGGAAAACGATTTTACCTATTGGAACTAAAGATAGGAAATTCGGCAAATGGTCGCCGAGTTGGGAGGGCCCTTATAAAGTTGTAGAAATTGTTCCTGGAAATTCATATTTTGTACAATCTTTGCAGGGGATAACGTTGCCCAAAGCTCTCAATGGAAAATATTTGAAAAAGTACTATCCTAGCATGTGGCAGGAGGCTTGATGATAGTATGGCCGATATATTATTGAAGTATCGCCCTAAGCAAAAATTTGGCCGATGTGTTCTTTGAACATCGCCCTAAGAGATCATATGGCCGGTGAGATTATCGACATCGTCCTAAGGTACTGTTACTGTGTTTTCGATAAATAAAATTGTACCAAAAACAGGGGGGCATGTGTTGAATACATAATTTGGAAGCTAAGTATTATACGAGCCAAGTTAATTTGAATGACCGTGGTTCGAATATTATGTGACATATTTACTTGAATTTGCTGTTAAGTGTAAAATACAGGCTGAATTTGGCGGATGTCGCGGCAGCAGATTATACGAAAATGTCATGGACTGGCAGCTACGAGGACATGTCCTGGAGGAATTCAGAGATGCGCTAAGCTGAAAATGCAGAGGTGGAGGACAAGTCCTAACAGGCATCAGCCGATTCCACGTCGAAGATGCGTTGGTTCCAGGCTAAGGGCTGAAAACGTGTGCTTGTAATCAATGTACGGGAAATATTTCCTTATTGGCTTGGATGGAACGTATACTAGGATTAAGCTAGCCGGATTGATTAGAGATTCGGAATTTTATATTTGGCTTGCATGCCAAGGAAACAGTCCGTGTACGACTCTATTTGTCATAGACCAGGCTGCCTATATAACGTGGGCATATGGCCGATTGAAAGAACCAATCGTTATTCTACAAAAAACACATTTACTTTTTACGTTCATACTTTTTTCCCTACTGTTTCTTCGCCGAGCCCTAGCAGCCCTAGGGTTTAGCAAAATCTTTGCCGTTTTGCGCTGAAAAGCGGCCGTATCTCCTCCACGAAATCGAGGAATCCTTTGTTGCTTTGCCGGAAAAGCAATCGTTCGTCGTCACGAAAGCACGACGGTTATCGTGGTGTCGCGCGGCAATTTTGCGTGGCAACACTCCCTGCCGGGCGGTGGCGGGGCATAGTCGTCGGCTCTCTCCTCCGGGGCCGTGGGGATGTAGGAGCGGCGGCGATGGTCGTGCTCCTGCTGGAACCAGACGGCCCAGTACGTGGAGCTCCGCGCGTACGCGCGGTCCCTAAGGAGGTGGGCCGGCAGGAGCGCGTGCCAGCGGTCGATCTCCTCGCAGGCAGCTGCGGGTTGAGGTGCCAGCCGTCCGGGAGGTGGGCGTCTGGCCAGAAGACCGGCGTGGCGTGCTCCCAGTGCCACTCGGCCTCCTCCTTCCGCACCTGCGGGGACGCACGGCTGCCCCCCGACCCGGATGCCTCCCGGACCGAAGCCAAACGCGTCCTGCGGCGGCGGGGGGACGCAGGCGCCTCTCTGGCCGGCGCCGCTGGAGGACCCGGCCTCGTGCTCGTTCTTCGGGCGCTTGAACCAGCGGCGGCGCGACATGGCGGCTACGGTTCTTGGAGCTGGGACACGGCCTGGGTGAGTGGGGTGTACGGGCGGCGGGGGCCCTTTAAAAAGGCCCCGGGAGGGGTTGGCATGCCAACCGGTGGCGAGAACGTGGCGGCGGTTGCAGGCGGCCATGAATGCGCGGGGAAACCGAGGCGTGCCGTTCGTGGCCACGCGCGCGCGGGGAAGTTGAGGCGCGGGAAGACGAGGCGGCCAGTGGGCCCTTTGACCGCGCGCGGCTGTGGTCTTACTTTAAGGACCGGGCGAGCCAGCCACTAGGTCGCCGGCCAGTGGTCCCTTTGACCGAATGTGGCTAGTGGGCTTAATTAAAGACGTGGGCCAGTGGGCCCTTTGACCAAAATGTGGCCAGTGGGCTTAATTAAATACGTGGGCCAGTGGACGCGGTTGAGGATTGCGAGGCAGAATCGAAAATTGGAAAAAAAAATGCGAAAAAAAAACCCCTGCCGCGGCAGAGAAAGTGACCAAAATGCAGCTTTTTCATAGGAGACATTCATCCCGCTTCCTAAGACGAACCGGGACTAACTCCAGTCCCATTTGTCCCGGGTCCTGGCGCAACCGACATGTAACATCCCAAGTATGAAAAATAGCCATTAGAATGTTTGCTCTCTGTTATTTTATGTTTTGCATCATGACATCATGTTGATTGCATTTGTTTTGCTTGTTTTCCATTTGTTTTCCTTTGTTTTCTATTTGAATTTCAAACCAAATTTTAAACCTCTTGTTTCATACTTGTGATGTTACAATTTCCAAAATGATATTTCAAATCAAAACAATCAATTGTTTCCATTAAAGTGTGATTTCAAAACTGTTATTTTGTTTCTATCAAAAATTCACTTAATATCAAACCCTTTGCAAATTCAATTAATTTCCAAAACAGCAACTCCTTTGAATTTTATGAAAATTACAAAACAACTAAACCATTTGTTTCAAAGAAACTTGATTTTAAAAACTTATTTGCTTAAGATCAAGTATTTCAACTAATATTAAATGTCATTCAAATTTTAAACAAATTACAAACAACACTTAAATTCAAATCATTTTGAAAAACCAAAAGTTGCACTTTGTGTTTCTGCAATAAATAAACAATCTACAAAATTATTCCCTAATTTTTCTAACCCCACAACCTCTCTTTTTCTTCCTTTTCAATTCAGCAAAAAAAAGTAATAGAACAGAAAAAACAAAAAAAAAACACAAGAGAGAGAGAGGGGCAGCAGGCCCAGCCCAACTTCCCTCCCCTAGGCCCATACCCCTTCGCACCTTTCTTCTACCTCGGTACGGATCGCATCGGTTCTGTCCACGTTGACAGGAACGAACAGGGAACGGCTGAGGAGCTCGCCCCCCTCCCTATAAACCCAGCTCGGTGCCCTAGAGTTCCCCTCTGCCCTCTCCTTCTCCCTCCATCTCTTCTCCCCCGCCGTTCTCTTCCTCTCCCTCTGTTCTCTCCTCTCTGTATTTCCTCTGTAACTGAACCTGCACCACCGAAATTCCTCTGTTTCCCTCCGGCGATCACCGGAGCTAGGGACTCCCTCCGGCCATGGCGAGGGCGGGAATGGAGAGCCCCCGGCGCCCTCTCCCTCCTCCACCACTCGGCGCGGGCGGGGACGGCCTGAGGTGCCGCCGCCGTGCCCATCTTCCCGCCGGCCGTCGCCCTCTGCTCCGTCCGCCCGTCAGGTCCTGCTCTGCCCCGACCTTCTCCTCCGCCTCCCGAGGTGAGCGCTCCCTCCCCTCGTCTCGCCTCCCTCCTCCTCTCGCAGCACACCGCCCCTCCCACAGCGCGCACGGCATCGGCCACCACGGCGAGCACCGTGCCGTTCGCTGCCTCCGTCGTGTTCAGTTAGCGAACCTGCAAGTTTCAGTTACGCAAGGTTCAGTTAAGCTCGCTGCTGCATCTTATCCTCACCGCTGCCCCCTTCCTATCACCAACCGAACACCACCGCAGTGGTAGCACCTCTCTGTGCGCAAGCAGGAGGGCAGGGGTTCGAGTCCCCCCTCCCTCAATTAAACCAAAACTTTTTATTCCATTTGTTTTGGTACAGCAACTCCCCAAAAATCACCAACAAGTCCCTTTCAGTTTTTTTTCTAGCCCCTGTAATATTTTTCTAAGTCCCTAAATATTGTTTAATTGGCAGAATAACACCTAAATTTGGAAATTGCATAACTAATTCATCTTAACTCCAAATTCAACTTTTTAAATATGTTTTCTGTACCAAATTGAATTCTCTATCCAAATATAAAATTTGTTTACTGTTTTGAATATTTTAAATTGGTGCAATATTTGAAAACTTGTTAAATTCACTTAAATTTGCAAAATTCATAACTTGGTCATAAAAATTCCAAATTCAACAAACTAAATATGTTTTCCAATCATTTTTTCATGTAAATTCCAAATATCAATTTTGTTTGCTGTTTTGAATAATTTAAATTGCTGAAAAAACCTGTTTCTTTTTTATTGCATTTAAAATTGCCAAATTAATAACTTGCTCATTTTAAATCCAATTTCAACAAATGAAATATGTTTTCCATGCAAAAGTAAACCACCTTTTCAAATATAAAATTTGTTTCATGTTTTGAATAATTAAAATTGGTTAAATTATTTAAACCTTGTTTAAATCATTTAAAATTGTTAAATTCATAACTTGGTCAAACTAATTTCTTTTGGGACATATAAAATATGTTTTCCAACCATAAAATTATAAGCTTTTCAAATATGAATCTCACTTAATGTTTTGCACAAATAAAAATTCAAATAAGTTCATGTTTGAATTAAATTCATTTAATTCTTGCTTAAACTTGTTTAATTCATAAATAATTTATTTGAAATCCTTTTTCAACAAGTGAAACATGTAATCCACCAAAAATTGTGTGTACTTTACAAATATGAACTTTGTTATTAGTTTTGAACAATTAAAATTGGTGAAAACAACAAATGCTTGAGGGACACCTTTAAGTAACCAAAATTTCTTAACTTAATAAATAAAAGTCCAAACTTGGTAAACCTTATTTCAAATTGTTTCTATTGTTGTTTTCTTTCTGTTTTCCTCATCCATGCATCATGCTAACTCACTTACACATGATGATTAGTTGTAGAACAATTAATTCAACCATAATTCATGGTCTTTCCATATGCAATCCAAATTGCATGTGGGTCCATTTAATTATGTTATGTTACCATGTCAACTAGTTTATTTCTATGCATCAATTAAATGGTCATGCATAATCCCATGTTTGTGCACTATGCCATGTTATTGATTGTTTGTTCTCTGCGTTGTTTGTTTGCCTCTTCTCGGATACACGACGACGTTGAGACCGACGATACTTACGACACCCCCTTCTAAGGATCTAGCTCATTACCAGGCTACTGAGTTTGCAGGCAAGTATTCACTCACATGAACCATCGTGTTCCTTTCCACACTGGATACCGATACTTTCCATTGTCTATTCTGCTAGCCATATGTATCGTTGCTTGTTCTCCGAACCCATTACATGTATCCTTTAACCCTGATATTGCCTCACCTCCACTCCTATAACCCCGTTGTTTGAGCCTGTGTCGTACTAGCATGCTTAGGGTTGTTTCTGCTCGAGTCTGATGTTTGTTACTTTCTGTTATCATATTCTACTATGTTCTAGGGCTCGATGTTAATCAATCAACCTATTAATGTTATGGGTAATAATAATTTGCTGATAAGGCACCGGCAGGAGGCCCGACGTGGTTTTGAGGCCTGCTAGTGTCGACCCTAATAGGAAAAGGGTCTTGTCTACTGATCCATGATGAGCGCACTACCCGCATGTGGGAAGCGTGTATGGGCGCCCCCCTCAATTTGATTCGATTCGCATCTCGTCCAAATCGCCACACTTAGTTCGGGCTTTCCATTTGATGCATGCATGTGCAGGTGCGAACCCTTGGCGCCAGGGTGGAACTTTTGTAGTCGGCATTTAGGGCGGCGTGGTCTTAGAGTGCTATGAGGGTCCCCTTTTCTTCGTGGGGCTCGATTAGCCGCGCACGCACATCATGTGGTTCTTTGGGCTTGATGCGAAGAAGAGTTGAGTTGTGTTGAGTGCCCCGCTTGGTGGGAGGCATTCCATCTGGCAGGGTATTCTTGCGTGTACGGCCAAATTGGTGCACCCCTGCAGGGATAAATCTTCTCGAGAAGCCGTGTTTTCCGCGGTTATGGATTAATTGGTGAAAGTACTGGCTAACAAGTACTCAGAACAACTTACACCTAACCAATGATAACCTGTCTAGTAATAGTCTTATTGACACAATAACTTGAACCATCATTAATTCCAACTGTGTGAGTTATCCTCGGATTGCTTCTTTGGATAAGGGGCGAGATCCAGGATGAGTTTGTTTGGTGGTTAGTTGGTAGGTTGGTTACGATACGCTATCTTATCTCCTTTCTGTTAGCCGGAAGTTTTAGTATGTTTCTGTAGTTGGTTAGCGCAGCCCGCTGCAGCATCTTTTGTATCACCTATTTCTTCCGTTGAACCCAAGGCATCTGTGCTTGGTGTTGACGGGTTACACTTTGGTGAATTGTGAGTCTTGCTTGCCAGTACGTTTATGTACTGACCCCTTTGGGGCTGTGGTTTCCGCAGACTACGTTCCCGAGGATCCCCATGGTGGCTACTAC
The DNA here is from genome assembly GCA_028641055.1 of Alopecurus myosuroides. Taxonomy (NCBI): domain Eukaryota; kingdom Viridiplantae; phylum Streptophyta; class Magnoliopsida; order Poales; family Poaceae; genus Alopecurus; species Alopecurus myosuroides. The sequence goes on along the minus strand of CM054060.1, from coordinate 413,578,440 downwards.
ATGGAGTATGACGAGACTGCTGACGAGTAGATAGCGGACCCGGGCAGGATCCGAGACTTCGTGGATGGGATCCGTTTTCCTTTCATTGCCGGCCTCTTAGGCCTATTTGGATCTTGTCTGTACTCAGACATGTTGAATGCTTCCGATGTGATGTAATGATGTATTGTTGGGACATGTGTCCTTTGGATGATTGTATTTGCTATCTCTGCTCTAGTAAGAGCTATTTGCACCTTATTTCAATCTTTTGTGTTGTAGAGATCTGTTGTGATATCACTTGTTCAAACGCCGTTGACGTACCATGTGTGTATGGTTTGAAGTACGTCAATGGAAGTATCCTGATTTCTATGGTATAGTTTACATCGACGGTGGATAGTAGAGATTGGTTGTCACACATAAGTGTTGGCCTACTCGTAAGAGGACGCGGGTGCAGATAAGCCCCGTAATCCAATCATCTACTATTCAGTTCGGCCCGGTGAGTATCCCCTAGAAGTCCGGGTGCGACAAATGGTATCAGAGCCTGTCTGCCTGTAGGATCCCTTTTTACTGGTCGCAGTTGAGTCTAGAAACTATTTTGTAGCTATATAGGAAAAATGAAACGTGAGAGTAGGAATTCTGTCATTTTTCTTCTTTCCCCACCCACCCACCCTTTTCTGGTAAGGAAGTGCAACGTTGTTTTATCCTCTCATCTAAACTTTCAAGTTAGGATTTCACGAATTCTGGTTTCTCTAGGATAGTTATATCTACTACACCATAGGAATGGAGGTGGTTGTGACATGATTTATTATGTTGCCTACTCACGATTGAGAACGGAGGCGTGTAAGCCCCGGAAGCAGATCCTCTATTCCTTAAGCAGTAGATATTGATCCTTTAGAAGCCCGAATGGGTTTTTCCGTAGTACCTCAGGAGTGTTTTGTTCTTGTTTTCCCGGTGTTGCTTCGTTATCCTGTTCTTCTCAACATCCTTTTCGTCCGTTGAAATCTTGTTGTTGCTTTCCACTTCAGTTCTGCTACCGACGTCTCATCAATAACTCTGTTTCACCCTTCTGGCCAGATAGTCTATTCTCCAAATGAATCAAGTTCTATTCAGCTATACACCCTCCATACAAAACCTCTACCTTTACTAGAAGATGTTCCGGTGGTTTGCAATTTCCCTGACGTCTTTCCAGAACAGTTGCCAGGAATGCCTATCGTCTTGAACTTCCAGAAAAACTATCCAAGGTGCACGATGTGTTTCACGTGTCACAGCTCAAGAGGATCTTCCCAAGAAGTATCCAGACCTTTTCTTTTCTCAGTAGGAATCTCGGGGCGCGATTCCTTCAAGGGGGGGCGTTTTGTAACATCCCAAGTATGAAAAAAAGCCATTAGAATGTTTGCTCTCTGTTATTTTATGTTTTGCATCATGACATCATGTTGATTGCATTTGTTTTGCTTGTTTTCCATTTGTTTTCCTTTGTTTTCTATTTGAATTTCAAACCAAAATTTAAACCTCTTGTTTCATACTTGTGATGTTACAATTTCCAAAATGATATTTCAAATCAAAACAATCAATTGTTTCCATTAAAGTGTGATTTCAAAACTGTTATTTTGTTTCTATCAAAAATTCACTTAATATTAAACCCTTTGCAAATTCAATTAATTTCCAAAACAGCAACCCCTTTGAATTTTATGAAAATTACAAAACAACTAAACCATTTGTTTCAAAGAAACTTGATTTTAAAAACTTATTTGCTTAAGATCAAGTATTTCAACTAATATTAAATGTCATTCAAATTTTAAACAAATTACAAACAACACTTAAATTCAAATCATTTTGAAAAACCAAAAGTTGCACTTTGTGTTGCTGCAATAAATAAACAATCTACAAAATTATTCCCTAATTTTTCTAACCCCACAACCTCTCTTTTTCTTCCTTTTCAATTCAGCAAAAAAAAGTAATAGAACAGAAAAAATAAAAAAAACACAAGAGAGAGAGGGGCAGCAGGCCCAGCCCAAGTTCCCTCCCCTAGGCCCATACCCCTTCGCACCTTTCTTCTACCTCGGTACGGATCGCATCGGTTCTGTCCACGTTGACAGGAACGAACAGGGAACGGCTGAGGAGCTCGCCCCCCTCCCTATAAACCCAGCTCGGTGCCCTAGGGTTCCCCTCTGTCCTCTCCTTCTCCCTCCATCTCTTCTCCCCCGCCGTTCTCTTCCTCTCCCTCTGTTCTCTCCTCTCTCTATTTCCTCTGTAACTGAACCTTCACCACCGAAATTCCTCTGTTTTCCTCCGGCGATCACCGGAGCTAGGGACTCCCTCCGGCCATGGCGAGGGCGGGAATGGAGAGCCCCCGGCGCCCTCTCCCTCCTCCACCACTCGGCGCGGGCGGGGACGGCCCGAGGCGCCGCCGCCGTGCCCATCTTCCCGCCGGCCGTCGCCCTCTGCTCCGTCCGCCCGTCAGGTCCTGCTCCGCCCCGACCTTCTCCTCCGCCTCCCGAGGTGAGCGCTCCCTCCCCTCGTCTCGCCTCCCTCCTCCTCTCGCAGCACACCGCCCCCCCCCCACAGCGCGCACGGCATCGGCCACCACGGCGAGCACCGTGCCGTTCGCTGCCTCCGTCGTGTTCAGTTAGCGAACCTGCAAGTTTCAGTTACGCAAGGTTCAGTTAAGCTCGCTGCTGCATCTTATCCTCACCGCTGCCCCCTTCCTATCACCAACCGAACACCACCGCAGTGGTAGCACCTCTCTGTGCGCAAGCAGGAGGGCAGGGGTTCGAGTCCCCCCTCCCTCAATTAAACAAAAACTTTTTATTCCATTTGTTTTGGTACACCAACTCCCCAGAAATCACCAACAAGTCCCTTCAGTTTTTTTCTAGCCCCTGTAATATTTTTCTAAGTCCCTAAATATTGTTTAATTGGCAGAATAACACCTAAATTTGGAAATTGCATAACTAATTCATCTTAACTCCAAATTCAACTTTTTAAATATGTTTTCTGTACCAAATTGAATTCTCTATCCAAATATAAAATTTGTTTACTGTTTTGAATATTTTAAATTGGTGCAATATTTGAAAACTTGTTAAATTCACTTAAATTTGCAAAATTCATAACTTGGTCATAAAAATTCCAAATTCAACAAACTAAATATGTTTTCCAATCAATTTTTCATGTACTTTCCAAATATCAATTTTGTTTGCTGTTTTGAATAATTTAAATTGCTGAAAACAGCTGTTTCTTATTTATTGCATTTAAAATTGCCAAATTAATAACTTGCTCATTTTAAATCCAATTTCAACAAATGAAATATGTTTTCCATGCAAAAGTAAACCACCTTTTCAAATATAAAATTTGTTTCATGTTTTGAATAATTAAAATTGGTTAAATGATTTAAACCTTGTTTAAATCATTTAAAATTGTTAAATTCATAACTTGGTCAAACTAATTTCTTTTGGGACATATAAAATATGTTTTCCAACCATAAAATTATAAGCTTTTCAAATATGAATCTCACTTAATGTTTGGCAGAAATAAAAATTCAAATATGTTCATGTTTGAATTAAATTCATTTAATTCTTGCTTAAACTTGTTTAATTCATAAATAATTTATTTGAAATCCTTTTTCAACAAGTGAAACATGTAATCCACCAAAAATTGTGTGTACTTTCCAAATATGAACTTTGTTATTAGTTTTGAACAATTAAAATTGGTGAAAACAACAAATGCTTGAGTGACACCTTTAAGTAACCAAAATTTCTTAACTTAATAAATAAAAGTCCAAACTTGGTAAACCTTATTTCAAATTGTTTCTATTGTTGTTTTCTTTCTGTTTTCCTCATCCATGCATCATGCTAACTCACTTACACATGATGACTAGTTGTAGAACAATTAATTCAACCATAATTCATGGGCTTTCCATATGCAATCCAAATTGCATGTGGGTCCATTTAATTATGTTATGTTACCATGTCAACTAGTTTATTTCTATGCATCAATTAAATGGTCATGCATCATCCCATGTTTGTGCACTATGCCATGTTATTGATTGTTTGTTCTCTGTGTTGTTTGTTTGCTTCTTCTCGGATACACGACGACGTTGAGACCGACGATACTTACGACACCCCCTTCTAAGGATCTAGCTCAGTACCAGGCTACTGAGTTTGCAGGCAAGTATTCACTCACATGAACCATCGTGTTCCTTTCCACACTAGATACCGATACTTTCCATTGTCTATTCTGCTAGCCATATGTATCGTTGCTTGTTCTCCGAACCCATTACATGTATCCTTTAACCCTGATATTGCCTCACCTCCACTCCTATAACCCTGTTGTTTGAGCCCGTGTCGTACTAGCATGCTTAGGGTTGTTTCTGCTCGAGTCTGCTGTTCGTTACTTTCTGTTATCATATTCTACTATGTTCTAGGGCTCGATGTTAATCAATCAACCTGTTAATGTTATGGGTAATAATAATTTGCTGATAAGGCACCGGCAGGAGGCCCGGCGTGGTTTTGAGGCCTGCTAGTGTCGACCCTAATAGGAAAAGGGTCTTGTCTACTGATCCATGATGAGCGCACTACCCGCATGTGGGAAGCGTGTATGGGCGCCCCCCTCAATTTGATTCGATTCGCATCTCGTCCAAATCGCCACACTTAGTTCGGGCTTTCCATTTGATGCATGCATGTGCAGGTGCAAACTCTTGGCGCCAGGGTGGAACTTTTGTAGTCGGCATTTAGGGCGGAGTGGTCTTAGAGTGCTATGAGGGTCCCCTTTTCTCCGTGGGGATCGATTAGCCGCGCACGCACAACATGTGGTTCTTTGGGCTTGATGCGAAGAAGAGTTGAGTTGTGTTGAGTGCCTCGCTTGGTGGGAGGCATTCCATCTGGCAGGGTATTTTTGCGTGTACGGCCAAACTGGTGCACCCCTGCAGGATAAATCTTCTCGAGAAGCCGTGTTTTCCGCGGTTATGGATTACTTGGTGAAAGTACTGGCTAACAAGTACTCAGAACAAGTTACACCTAACTAATGATAACCTGTCTAGTAATAGTCTTATTGATACAATAACTTGAACCATCATTAATTCCAACTGTGTGAGTTATCCTCGGATTGCTTCTTTGGATAAGGGGCGAGATCCAGGATGGGTTTGTTTGGTGGTTATTTGGTAGGTTGGTTACGATACGCTATCTTATCTCCTTTCTGTTAGCCGGAAGTTGTAGTATGTTTCTGTAGTTGGTTAGCGCAGCCCGCTGCAGCATCTTTTGTATCACCTATTTCTTCCGTTGAACCCAAGACATCTGTGCTTGGTGTTGACGGGTTACACTTTGGTGAATTGTGAGTCTTGCTTGCCAGTACGTTTATGTACTGACCCCTTTGGGGCTGAGGTTTCCGCAGACTACGTTCCCGAGGATCCCCATGGTGGCTACTAAGTGGAGTATGACGAGACTGCTGACGAGTAGATAGCGGACCCGGGCAGGATCCGAGACTTCGTGGATGGGCTCCGTTTTCTTTTCATTGCCGGCCTCTTAGGCCTATTTGGATCTTGTCTGTACTCAGACATGTTGAATGCTTCCGCTGTGATGTAATGATGTATTGTTGGTACATGTGTCCTTTGGATGATTGTATTTGCTATCTCTGCTCTAGTGAGAGCTATTTGCACCTTATTTCAATCTTTTGTGTCGTAGAGATCTGTTGTGATATCACTTGTTCAAACGCCGTTGACGTACCATGTGTGTATGGTTTGAAGTACGTCAATGGAAGTATCCTGATTTCTATGGGATAGTTTACATCGACGGTGGATAGTAGAGATTGGTTGTCACACATAAGTGTTGGCCTACTCGTAAGAGGACGCGGGTGCAGATAAGCCCCGTAATCCAATCATCTACTATTCAGTTCGGCCCGGTGAGTATCCCCTAAAAGTCCGGGTGCGACACGACACCAATGGGCGAGGTGCATTTGTCCCGGCTGGACCATCCCGGTGGCACAACCGCGACAAATGGGCGGGACAACCGGGACTAGTACCCGTGTTTCCACCAGTGGACCGCTGGATACTTGCTGTGACGACATGGCTGGGCTCCAAATAGACAACGGTGAGGAGGACAGGTTCTGGCTTTACTGGAGCAGCTTCCTCTACTTCATCAGCGGCACGTCGGGACACTGCGACAGAAGGATGAGGTGTCTCACAGTGTGTGTCATGGTGCATCACGATGCCTCGTCTTCCGGGGCTAAGGCCGCACGCTGAGAGAATGCAATATTTAAACATGGCAGCCAAACGTGATTTTTGTACCTTAGAATTCAATTTGGAAAAATGAAATGGTTGCATAAGTGTGTATTCATTATATTTTTTTTACAAATTAAATGAAAAGAGGGGTGCCAAACAAGGTCGAATGGTTTGGAATTGCTTCAGACCTTCAGTTTGGTGGCTGAAGGCGATGCCCTTCAGTCTAACTGATATGGGCCGAAATTTGATGGTCTTGACACTATGCTCCAACTATTCCCCCTGCATCTAAGACAAGTAATCGCGATGGACCTGCCGCGCCACTGCGGCTATCCACGCGTACGTTCCGTGCGATGGTATTTTCCGTGTGAGTCGCGTTTGCGGCGGTTCCGTGTCAACGCGTTTTTCTGTGTCAGGGCGTTCCCAGCGTTACAGAGCGGCACGGAAGAACGGCGCGTGTGCCTGCTTGTGGGGCTACGCTCGGGTGGAGCCCACGCGTCATCCGGTTGCGATTTTGCGTCCGGTGTGATCGAATTGGTCTTTTCCCTCGTTTTGCCTCTTTCTTTTGGTGTGTTCGTTTGTCTCGTTCGTCTCGGTTCCAGCAGAGCGATATAACCGCGGCCGGCGCCCGTGCGCGAGAATCACGCTCTTTGGCTGCTCGTGGGCCTATGCCAGGGTAGGGTCTGCTTGTCATACGGTTCCTCCTGTCTCGTCGGGTGTGAGCGAACCGGTGTTGTCCGTACAGACCCTGGCGATTCGCTGGCAAGGGCAGACTCGCCGCGCGACCGCGTCCTTTCTCCTGCGAAGGTTCTGTTTTTCGTGTGTGGCTGTTGGTGGGCCTTCTTGGCTATGGAACCCGTATGTCACTGGCCAATGCCTCGTCCTCCGCGTGTGCGTGTTTGTGGTTCGTCGATGCGCGGCGCAGGGGCGTGGTCTAGGCTGCGAGTGCCTTCTGACAGCGCTCGGGCGCGCCGTCTCGCGTAAGCGCATGGTACGTTAGTGCCACTTTTCTGCGGGCCTGCCCTCCTCCTGGTCCCACATGTCATCGTAGGTGCGTAGTCTGGTTCGTTGTGGCCTCTGTTTCCTACCGTGAGGAACTGATAGTGCGACGGGTACACGCCACAATAAAGTTTACGTCTCTTCTCCTTGTGTGCTCGCCTTTCGCTTTCTTCCCCGAAAAGCTCTGTTTTTCTTCGTGCTATCCTCCTCGCGCTCCGCCGGTCGCCGTTGCATGCCTGCGTGCCATGGAGGAGCCCGGTTAAGGTCTGCGTTTGCTCGTGTTCTCCTTCCGTGCTCCGCGTCGTCTCTTCTCACCTTCCTTGTTGATTGTGCAGTTTCTTCTTCGTCTTCGTCGTCGTTCATCCGACCGCCGCCTGCTCGTCCTGCCGCTTCGTGCCTCCTCTGAGCTGAGCTTGCCCCGGTAAAGGTGTGTTTTCCGTTGTTGTGCTTGCGTGTTCCACGTCACCTCTTCTCAGCTTTCTTGTTGGTTTTGCAGTTCCCTGTTCATCGCCGCTCACCCGACCGCCGGCCGCTTGTCCTGCCGCTTCGTGGCTCCTCTGAGGTGCCCTCGCTCCGCTTCCTCCACGAAGGTATCGCACCCGTGCGCCCCTGCTCTTCTACGTCCGTACCCGGTCTTGTGTTAGTAAATGTTAATTCTGTCTATCCTGCAGTACATGTGTTCGATGAATTGCCTGCCGTTTGAATTCGCTTCGTGCTGTGCTTCTGAGACGCTCTAGGCCAGTTTTCTGTGTGCGTATGACGGATCCGTTCGGTCGCCGCAGGTTTTGGTGGATGCGTCTTCGTCCAGGTCATCTCGCTCTGCTGCGCGTCGCCGCGCTCGAGTGTCTACGCGTGTACCCCTGTTTCGTGGTCTGTCCTCGTGTGCTCTCGGTGCGTTCGGTTGTTTTAGCGTTGCCATCGCCCGGTCTGATGTTTTGTTGTGTGCTATATTTCTCCTGATGTAGCTGCGTTTGATCCACGGAACAAGGCATCGTCTGATCCCGTGTTGGATACCTCACGCCTTATGGGTGAGTGCTTTAACAGAAATAAGATATTAACAGAAATGTCGTTAATTTATATTTGGTCTTCGGTTTCTCTTATGGATTGGGAGATACACGTTTAGCTTGTTGTTATAGCTGCAGCTGCAGGCTTGTAAAAAATGGAATGATTGTCTGTTCTTCACTGGTAGAAAATAGGCCTATAGTCCCGGTTCGCCAGGGCCAGTAGTCCCGGCCGCGCAACCGGGACTAGCTCTGCGCGACTAAAGACCCCCCCTTTAGCCGCGCCTCTTACGAACCGCGGCTAAAGGCCCGGCCACGTGGGCGGGTGGCGGAGCCGGGGGCGGAGGACCTTTAGTCCCGGTTGGCCACATGAACCGGGACTAGACTTTATTTTGTAATTTTTTTAGTTCATTTGGGTTTCTAATTATTTTTCACACCAATTTTTCTCTCCCTTTTTTTCACTCACTTTTTTTTTTTGCAGAATTTGTATTATTTGCTTAGTGTCTAACTACAATGATCTCTAGTCAAATTACTTACTCATGGTCAAACTTCCCGCTCGGTCACCCATCCTCCCACTACTCTAGCACTAGCACGCTTAACTTTCGAGTTCCATCCCGTCCCGCATCCAAGTGTTTCGCACGCATGTATGTGATAGTAGTATCATATAATTCTTATTAACATGTTGGTCGATGCCACATTTCTTTATTGTTTGAATTTCAAATAAATCTTTTAATAAACAAAAGTAATGATGTAATTAATAATTTTTAATAAATAAATAAACATTAACTTTTTAATTTGTATTATTTCTAAAAATACAAATAATATATCAAAAAATTAAGAAAAATAGAACTAATTCATTCTAAAATATTAAAAATACAAATAATATATCAAAAAATTAAGAAAAATAATACTAATTCATTTTTAAATCTTAAAAATACAAATAATATATCAAATAATTAAGAAAAATAATACTAATTCATTTTAAAATCTTTAAAAGACCAGTAGGCTCTTCTATTATTTTTAGAATGAGTTCAAAAATGTATTTTGAAATAAATCCAACTGGATGAGTTTGGTATTGACTAGATATATGTTTTCCTGGCTTAGATTAATTTTTGGTGAACAAATATATAGAAACTGTAGTTTTTCTGTTTTGTTTTCTTGATGTGTTTTTGTTTGTTTGTTTTGAAATGTGTGTTCAACATAATATAGAAATAGTATAGCTAGGAATTAATATAGAAATAATATCCATTACACTTTGCAACACTTTGAAAAAATTTCCAAGTCATTTAAAACTAGGAAACAAAAATAGTTTTATGAACAACAAAAGACAAGTGATAAATCACAAGTAAAATATGAGTAGAGACATCACAATCATGAATAGAACACAATCATATCACATTCATAACATAGGGTCTTACGATCACATATAAAACAAACATAAGTCTCACAATACAAGCTATGCTTCAAGAGCTACATACTAAGATATCCATTACATACTAAGATATCCATTACATGCATATATCGAACGCATACATCTATGGCTCCGTCGAGTAGATGCGGAACAACTCGTAGGAGACGTATGCAGCTATGGCTGCATACTTGACGTTGGTCCAGTCCAGTGGGGTCTTCTCCCAATACCAGTGATTCCTCGAGGGGAAACGAGACTTCATGGTTTCGTAGCCCTCGTGGATAAAGGCAGTTGACATGGGAGCCATCCCGGTCTTATACCCGTTCAAATCATCAAAATGGATAAGGTACTGAAGATCAATGTAGTGATCTTCAGGTATCACAATACCCAAGCGCATCAACTTCTGACGGTCTTGAGTGATGTCAACGCTGCAAAAGTCATACCCCTTGTTGACAAGAAAATCAACAAGTGCCGGAGAATGCTTTGAACTACTGCAACAAAAAAAATTTGATACGTGTTAGATATGTTGCAACACATGTATTCTTCAGATGCAACAAACAAATCGAAGATGCAAGATTGTATGTGTGCGTTACCTTGACCTTTGGAAGACCAAAACGGCCTCCTTGAACGCAATCTGGATGACGGCAACATCCCGTTGATCCGCCGTATACTCTAGATCAAGCCCGAAGAACTGGTGTTCATCAGGAGAGGAGAAATAGAGATCGGTCAAATGCTCAAGAGCACCGGGGAGCCTCTCGCAATTGTCGGTGTAGCACACGTCGAGACTCTTGCCGCATGGTGTGGCCACACCATATCTCTTCCAAACTTCAGCCATGGTTCTTGGTGGAGGAAGATCGAAGAGAGGGAAGAGAAGAGAAGAGAGAAGAAGAAACAGAGACTCGGGTGTGCACTGTAGCAATGGCGCCCTTCTGCCTCTCGCTCGCGAAATAAAACCGCCGCGCGGGATGCGAGCAGTTTGTATCTTTAGTGCCGGGTGGCCAGGCCAACCGGGACTAAAGACTGGGAGGCCAGCAGACTGGACCATTAGTCCCGGGTGGCCAGGCCAACCGAAATTAATGCTCTCAACGCGCCTCCACGCGCTTCCCAACCCACGACGCATGACCTTCTGTCGCGGGTCTCCTCCCGACCTGGGACTAAAAGCCCTTTGGTCACGGTGCGCCAAGTTTGGGGACTGATGGGGGCGTATGGAAGGCTTTTTTTCTACCAGTGCTTGTTCATTTGCCATGTATTGAACCACTTTTGGTCCATTCCATCACTAGCGTAAAGTGACTTTACTTTGGATCCTTCAAACTTCGTGGACATGCAGTCTTAGGAACAAAGGGAGGCATTGCAAAGTATGTGAATTAGCAATATAAAAACTCTAAATCATGTCTCTTTTCAGCCTGTTGTGTGAGATTGATGAAAGAGCCAAGCCATGATTTTTAGTTAAACTGATGATGTATCTCCCAGCAAATTCATTGATATATATGTACATGATCATGCCGTATTTTATTTTCTGAATTGATGAAGACTTTTTTCTGTGTATCCTGTCTTGAAGTGATCAACACCTGTATGTTTTTGATTTAAATGTTGATTAATGGTTCAGGGCTGCAGGTTCCTCATAAGAATGTAGCTATATGGTTGTTCTCAAGGACGTTAGCACTTAGCTTAGAGTTTATTTTCCTAAAAAATAACTTAGTAGTGCATGGTATGTGTATGTGCTTTGGGTCCTGATTTCTGGATATGTCGCTCTGACTTCATCATTTGCATAAGTAGGCCATCTTCAGATTAGTGAGATTAAATATTATCCAAGTGGTGGAGGTGCTCTTTGCGGAGACAATGAGATCCTAAGATCAACCGCAACAGCAGACAACAAGATATGTACCATACGTTATTTCAAAATAGGCCATTGTTTATCGTATTGTTCTTAACTCAGATGTTTATAGTTTCATTGCAGTGGAGAAAGTTTTTGTGCATTTCCAATCCAACGTTGAATAAGCAAAGACGCTCGAGATGAATTCTTCTTCTAGCACAGGGAAGCATTATCATCTTAACACTTCATCTAGAATGAATGAATGCAGTCTTACATTATGTGGTTTCATTCACAATAAAATTAGTCCACACATGGTGAGGTGGATGAAAATTGATTCAATGTAAATTGGTGATATATCTATCTAGAGATGGCGTGTCTCACTGGTCCAGAAGTAGCATATTCCAGATTAGAAAGTGTGAACTAAATGACATATTAACTTACCATTCTTGATCGCAGATTCAATTTCAAATATTACTTATATCACAAATGCCTTTCTGAGATTTGTACGGAATGAAGCTGCCTTCTGAATAAACGCCATGCTGAACTGATCGACTACACACGTGCGACTGTGCACAAAGGTATGCTCATTGGAAACTTTTTCTTTTTCTTCAAATGCTATTCATATGAATAGTGCTCTTCAACGGCTAGCTATTTATGTTGGCTAAACATTGAACTTTGTTTACCAATGATGGTTCTGAATACATGATAGGTGTGGAGCCACTCTAACAAGAACCTGCTGATGTAGCAGTTCCGGGCAGTGGCATGGGTTAAAAGTGTTCACATGCCAAGTTCGGTGGAGATTATGTGGTAGTGAATATTATAGGCTTTCAATCACCTTTTTACTACCCATGTAGAGGACATCTGAATTCATAAGGGCACATATTGTGAATTGGCAATATAAAGTCCAAAACAAGAAGACTCCTTGCAAATTGACAACAGATGTCAGTGGTCCAACCACATATTACGCTTATTCAAGCAAAACGATATTTGTAGATGATGCATCAAATTTGGATCCCATTCCCTAGATTATTCTGAACAATATGACCCTGGCACGCAGTGTACTTTTCCTTGCATGCCCATCTAAATCATTTTAAAGCTAACATAAAATTGGGGCACACCAGGCAATACTAAATTACCAAGCCCAGCTTTGTTAGTTCAGGAAGATATGGAACTTAGTCACAGGCTAACACATTATACTAAAGAAGGAATTGTTTCCGAGTCTGCAGTACATGAAGTTGGCCTCCAGAAATTTGGAGTAGACAGAGTTGTTGATTTTGTTTTTGTTCCTTTGGTCGATTCTTCACAAGCACACACTTTGGGCAATGGGCCAGGACGCCATGACGAGTCACTGAGATTCGGGGGAAAGGAAAAAAAATTCCTGCTCAAGCAAAGGAAGATGCAGGAAAGCCTAGCCAGTGTATTAGATCCTTAAGCTACTGAACGTCTTGGTTTACCCAGAGATAGTGTATTAGATCAGACTGAAGAATAGGCAGAACAGCCTAGCCAAGAAGTTCAAATATCACTGCTGCAATCTGGCTGTAATTGGGGCGTGATTTGTACGAAAATCGAACTTTGTATGATGACAATTCATGTCGATTCGTTGTTCCACACTTTGACATGTCTTGTATTCGGTTTTATAGTTCGCTCGCAATTTGTTATTCCTCTTGATTTTCTCTATGTTTAGTTATAAAAAAGTTGGTTCAAAATCAAGATAATGACCTTGATATTGGTGTTGTACATGACAATAATTCTCTTGATAGAACGCAGATGACTGGCTAGGGGGCGCCCCAGCCTCTAGTAGGAGTAATATGAGATCCATCGAGAGATATGTTGAATATTAAGGAGTTTAATAATGATCAAGCGGGTCTCTCAGGTCTGCAAATTTTTTGGGTTCGTTCTAAATTTTTTGTGCAAGTAATATATATTTGGTTTCCTTCTCCTCTCATACCCGCATCAATCCGTTCTCCTCCCAGTCTTAGGTCGCTAGCTGTTGTGTTGTCTTCATAGCATACGCACACCTTCATCTTTGCTTGCTGGATAGCATGGCAGGAACCTCTGGATAGGTGGCGTCACCGGTATCCTTCAAGCAAGGATTGCATTTGAAAGTGTCCTATAGATCTTATTTGCGTCATGTCCTGCACCACGCCGAAGTAGAGGGTCATAGGACAAATCGCCATGCGAAGATGCCATGTCGACGACGACAGCAGGGATTACACAAATGGATATGGTCTCCACGACCTTTTTTAATTTTGATAACCGCTACAACCTAATCTGCATTGACAATGTGTTTCTCGGGTGGAAATTTATTCAAGAACCACCCTGGCATACGTGTGGGTAATTTCTTCCTATGCGCAAAAGGCTATTATTTGGTTCTAAAGACTACGGTTTCTAAAGACATTATTTAGATGGCCAGATGTTTTGATTTTTCATGAGAATTTCTTGCCTATTTCCCTATTTTTAATTGGCCCATTCCATAATGTAAGATTGTTTAGGTGTTTCACATGTTGTCCAGATTCGGACTTAAAACGAGTGAACACATATACCACTAAAATGTGTCTAGATACATTGTATATATGTGAATGTGGAAACGGCCTAAAACATCTTATATTATGGAATAGAGTGAGTAATAGATAGATCTCTAACTAATTATAAATCATAATGTACTATGCGTGTATTCGCACTACGCGGACAAGTTAAAGAGTTCTATAGTAGCCTTACAAAAATCATAGAGATGTCCAATGAGATAAAAATACAATGGATAACAAAGATGAGATGATGTTCACTGCCTTAATGCCTTTGCACTTCTTATTCCTCGAAACAGGCTTTCGCGTTGCTTTATAAATGAAACCACACACAAATGAACGATACAAGGTAGTGAGATTTCTTTCCAAAAATGATACCAGGATAATCGGACAAAACATCATGACGTGAAAAAACACTACAACTACCATGCCAAACTTGCACTCCGGAAGGCTAAACGCACCACGCCATGCATGCCATTGAGCACCTGAGTTCCACGACAGTGTCCCCAAGAGGGTAACGGCGCAAAGTGTCGCCTCCATCGAGTACAACTGTACCTAGGTTTTTAACCAGGACTCTATCATGGAATGAGCACCCCGACGACGTCCTCAAGAAGAAAAGCGGCACCAGCAGGCGTCGCCGCCATTGGTACCAAAGAATGCATGGAGCTTTCGTACGGTAACTCCCCCGTGACACCAAGAGGGCCCAATGGCACGTGCGCAATGAGACTATCCATCCAGCTCTAGATCTGGGTCTCACCGTTGTAGAGGTTACACCTGAGTCACCCGCCACTATGCTCAACGTGACCAAAGACCGCAGCCGCCACCACCACTACCAGCACCATGGTGCTCACCGGAAATACACCCATAAGGTCCTCCACCTGGGGCCGCCAGCCCGACGTCCAAGCACCTGGCCGAGAACATCGACGCCTAGCAACTGCCACACGACAAGTCGAAGAAGTGCCCACGAAGGCACGGCTAGATCTAGGATCGCGTAGCCCAGACGCAGGCCTACCTGGCCCGCTGCTGCCCAGATCTGGCCCGCGCAGCCTCTAGAGAATACGCCAGGCAGGACTCCTACTGTGCATCCGCTCATGCCGTCCCCGACTCCATTCGCGCAGCGCAGGGACCATCCCCGCCGGAAAAGGAGACACCACACCTATGCCGCACCGCCGCCGGACGGGAGAGCTCCTCGCCACCCTCCTAGCGCACGGGGAGAAGCAGTGCCGCCGCGGCCGACACCGCGCGGGAGTTCCCGGTGGCGCACGCCGCGGCGGCCGGGAGGAAGACGAGGAGGACCTGGGGAACTTCGACCCGTTTCCAACTAAATCGGCACACAATTTGGTTATTTGTGCATATAACATGGTCTAATATTTTTCAAAAGATGCAGTTCTCATGTTTTGCAACATATTTGTGGTTGGTCCTTCACAAAAAAACCCACAATTCACACCTGAAAAATCGAAAATGGTTTTTTTATTCAATGAAAAGGAAAATTTTCTTCATCAACATTATTCGTGCGTCCAAGATGCATGTTTGTGTGGAATATGGGCACATTCCAACAAAATATGCCATGGATTTAGCCATGAAACTCGTCATTTGGCTCCCCCCTAGAATCTTCGGAGGAGATAGGTCATTTCTGTGAACATCATTTCAAGCCACATCTCGTATTCCCATGTTTATTATTTTATGTGGATACTAGTACATATAAAATCGCGAAGGTCTTGCATCATTTTGAGTTTTTTTTTGAATTTTTGGAATATTCTAAACTGGTTTTAGGGAAGAAACAAGACGGCGTACATGGACGTTTGTAGCTAGGGAATGAATATTAACAAACTGTTTGTCTATATCTAATGAAATAGGTAGTTGTGTACCTAATTTTTTTTAAAAAAATCACGAGCAAACTACGATGCACCTGTAGTTCAAACTTGACATGTTTCCACCTGAATCGATAAAAATTTGTGTTTTTCAAAAGAGGTGGATGGAAACCTTTTCCGAGGCCACAATTTGGTTATTTGAGCATATAACATGATCTAGTATTTTAAAAAACTCACCGTTGTAGAGGTTACTCCTGAGTCACCCGCCACTATGCTCAACGTGACCAAAGACCGCAGCCGCCACCACCACTACCAGCACCATGGTGCTCACCGGAAATACACCCATAAGGCCCTCCACCTGGGGCCGCCAGCCCGACGTCCAAGCACCTGGCCGAGAACATCGACGCCTAGCAACTGCCACACGACAAGTCGAAGAAGTGCCCACGAAGGCACGGCTAGATCTAGGATCGCGTAGCCCAGACGCAGGCCTACCTGGCCCGCTGCTGCCCAGATCTGGCCCGCGCAGCCTCTAGAGAATACGCCAGGCAGGACTCCTACTGTGCATCCGCTCATGCCGTCCCCGACTCCATTCGCGCAGCGCAGGGACCATCCCCGCCGGAAAAGGAGACACCACACCTATGCCGCACCGCCGCCGGACGGGAGAGCTCCTCGCCACCCTCCTAGCGCACGGGGAGAAGCAGTCCCGCCGAGGCCGACACCGCGCGGGAGTTCCCGGTGGCGCACGCCGCGGCGGCCGGGAGGAAGACGAGGAGGACCTGGGGAACTTCGACCCGTTTCCAACTAAATCGGCACACAATTTGGTTATTTGTGCATATAACATGGTCTAATATTTTTCAAAAGATGCAATTCTCAAGTTTTGCAACATATTTGTGGTTGGTCCTTCACAAAAAAACCCACAATTCACACCTGAAAAATCGAAAATGTTTTTTTTATTCAATGAAAAGGAAAATTTTCTTCATCAACATTATTCGTGCGTCCAAGATGCATGTTTGTGTGGAATATGGGCACATTCCAACAAAATATGCCATGGATTTAGCCATGAAACTCGTCATTTGGCTCCCCCCTAGAATCTTCGGAGGAGATAGGTCATTTCTGTGAACATTATTTCAAGCCACATCTCGTATTCCCATGTTTATTATTTTACGTGGATACTAGTACATATAAAATCGCGAAGGTCTTGCATCATTTTGAGTTTTTTTTTTGAATTTTTGGAATATTCTAAACTGGTTTTAGGGAAGAAGCAAGACGGCGTACATGGACGTTTGTAGCTAGGGAATGAATATTAACAAACTGTTTGTCTATATCTAATGAAATAGGTAGTTGTGTACCTAATTTTTTTAAAAAAAAATCACGAGCAAACTACGATGCACCTGTAGTTCAAACTTGACATGTTTCCACCTGAATCGATAGAAATTTGTGTTTTTCAAAAGAGGTGGATGGAAACCTTTTCCGAGGCCACAATTTGGTTATTTGAGCATATAACATGATCTAGTATTTTAAAAAAAAAATCAGTTCTCAATATTTGCAACTTATTTGTGGTTCGTACTTCACAAAAAACCCCATTTTTTCACACCCGGAAAATGAAAAATGATTTTTTTGTTGAACGAAAATGAAAACTTTCTTCACCAACATTGTCTTCATCGTTGAATCCATGTAAATGGAGGATAACCCAGAACTTGCAATGGTTGAATAGAATTCCATACAAAGGGACATCTTGCTTTAGCAATCTTCCTCACTACCTCAAGAGCAATGACCTTTACCGAAAATGATGCAACATTACCTGTTGACTCATGCTCAAGGTCAATTCTTTTGTCAGGATACATTTTAGGTCCTGGATGAAATGGCCTTTGCTGGAGAAGCAAGAAATGTGTCCTGGTATTCCTTTTCACTGTCTGGTTTGCAGAAAGACTGGAATTTCTTGGCAAAATTAGCCATTCCTACAAAGCACGAGCAGAGTCAGATCACAAGCTATTTGCATTTACCACTACCACCAGCTCGATCAACAAATTGGAAAACAGGTGTCTCTAACAGGCAGGAAATGGAGCTTACAAGAAAATGAGCCCGCATAAATCTATAGGAGTAGCAAATCATGATAGCATGTGTTATCAGAAAAATGGAGATTGGATGACGTATAAGCAGAAAACCAGGAGAGTCCTTACTTAATATTTCTACCTATGATGGCAGGGGAATAATATATATGCTATATGATGTGGATGTAACTCCTGTAGTTTCATACTTTTGTAACTAGTTAGCTTATGTTCGTACTACAACCAGAGAGCCTTTCTGCACTATTAAAACCGGAAAAAAAGGTCAGCACGAAATTTGAACTGCAAACTAATATTATTTAAAATACATCACATATTTTTAAATATACACTCCACGTATGAATTTCTCGACGGAAAGTTTCCAAGCTATTCTACAGCCCAATTATTAGCTTAGGGCATGTGGCTGCATAATTCAACAGAATAGCAGAAATTCAGCCGCTGACCTACACTAGGGATTGCAGGTTAAGTTCAGTCCCCAAATTTTTTTGGGGCGTAAAAGGCCTGCCACAACCAAATCAAACCGTGACGGAACATAATGCGATATCTGGGAAATAAATCAAACATAAGGCACTCGACAATCCGAGAGAGATGCGTTAGGGCTGTCAAAGACTAGGCATGAACCGGTGCTTGAGTCCACCCGGTCTTCGTGTTAATATAGATGGCACTAAGGCCAGGTTTCGGTACAGGAATAGGTACCCGTGTACAACACATACGGTGTACCAAAACTTTACAGAAAATACTTCTAACACTCCCCCTTAATCTGAACCTTGCGAAAGGTTTAGATTACGCTTACATTCTTCTAATTGCTTGACAGGAAGAGCCTTTGTAAAACCATCTGCCACTTGATTCTTACTACAAATAAACTTGATATTCAGCAAATTTTCAGCAACCCTTTCTCTTACGAAGTGAAAATCTATCTCAATGTGTTTGGTACGAGCATGAAACACTGGATTTGCAGACAGATAAGTAGCACCCAAGTTATCACACCAAAGACAAGGTTTCTCTTTTAGCTTGACACCAAGTTCACCAAGAAGAGCTTCAACCCAAATTAATTTTGCTGTTGCATTTGCTAAGGCTTTATATTCAGCTTCAGTGCTAGACCTGGATACTGTAGCTGGCTTTCTAGCACTCCAAGAAACCAAGTTTGGTCCAACAAATATTGCAAACCCTCCTGTTGATCTTCTATCATCATGAGAGCCTGCCCAATCTGCATCAGAGAATGCACTTAAAAGTGTAGATGAAGATTTCACAAATGTGGTTCCAACTTTTAATGTATCCTGTATGTATCTCATCATACGTTTAACAGCTAACCAATGTTCTATAGTTGGAGCATGAAGGAACTGACAAACTTTATTTACTGAATATGAAAGATCTGGACGTGTCAATGTTAAATACTGCAAACCTCCAACAATGCTGCGGTATTTTGTGCTATCATCGGGACCCAAGAGTGTACCATCAGTAAGAGATAATTGCTCTGTAGAGTATAATGGTATAGGTGCAGCCTTGCAACCACACATACCAACCTTAGCAAGCAATTCATTTGCATACTTTTCTTGTGTCAGAATTAACCCATTATCAGTCTTCTTAACTTCAATACCAAGAAAGTAATGCAAATCACCTAGATCCTTTATAGCAAAATTCTCCTTCAAATCTCGAAGTAAAGCATTGATAGCATCATCAGATGAACTTGTTACTATAATATCATCAACATATATCAATAGATAGATAATGATAGTTGACTTGTTGTAAAGAAACAATGAGGTATCAGCTTTTGAGGGTATAAAACCAAGATCATTCAGCTTAGAACTGAGTCTTAATCCATAAAGGGCTTTGTCAAGTTTGCAAATATGATGCGGAGCATGAGGGTTTTCAAAACCTGGGGGTTGTCTCATATATACCTCCTCATCCAGAACACCATGAAGAAACGGCGTTCTTGACATCTAGCTGCTGTAAACTCCACCCTCGAGAAACAGAAATAGACAAGACAATTCTGATAGTAGCAATTTTAACCACAGGACTGAAAGTATCCTCATAATCGATGCCATACCTCTGTTTAAACCCTTTTGTAACTAGTCTGGCCTTATACCTGTCAATAGACCCATCAGCCTTCTTCTTGACACGATATACCCGTTTGCAATCAATCAAGTTCACATTATTTCTTGGAGGAACAAGATGCCATGTTTTATTATCAATCAATGCATCATACTCTTCTTGCATTGATTTATTCCAATTTGGATCATTTAGGGCCTCACCAAGAGTACATGGTTCCCCTGTAGAAGACAATAGACCATATTTAACAGTATTATTAGTATATTTCTTTGATTTTTGTATACTTTTTTACGAACCCCAATGCCATATGGAATAGTGCCATCAGTATATTTTCTTGGCTTTTGAATTCCTTTCTGAAGACGTGTATGAATTCCAGTTTCTGGAATTGTAGTAGCAGCAGATTCAACAATTTTCGGCGCAGCATCATTTTCGCCCCCAGCTGCTGCGACCACAGAAGATCCGGCCAGCAGCGAGCCAGAGGCTGTCGGGTGCGCTGTAGCACGTGTCGGGTGCAGGGGCGCTGTAGCGCCAGGTGGAGGCCCTGGAGTGGCTCCTGGCGACGGAGCCCGTGGTGGTGAATCCACACCACACGCCTCCTCGAAGACAGCATCGACAGAGGACAGGGACCGCGTGAGCATCTGCTCACCGCGCATGTGCTGGGGCTACATACAGCGGGACCCACTGGCCTGGTCCGCTGCACCTCGTGGACTGGACGTCCTGGCGGGAGAATCCGCCTCGGGGAAGGACGCCTCGGGATCAGAATGATCAGGAGAACGTTCAGGCAAATCTGCTTCGTGTTCTGTGTCCGTTTTGTCAGCTTCTGCCTGAACTTCTAACTCACTTTCGGAGCTATCAGAGGTATCTTCTGAAGCAGAATTTTGTTCCGAATCTTCTTCTACCTGTTCTCGCACAATAGGAAACACATGGTTATCAATATTAGTAACACCCTCATTTGTATCAGATGGTAGAAGCAATATTTGTTGTTTAAGAATGGCACCGGCATTGGGATGAAGAGCTACAAAGGGAAACACATTCTCGTCAAAGACAACATCACGGGAGACATATATTCTACCCGTGGAGACATCAAGGCATTTTACACCCTTATGAAGAGGACTATAACCAAGGAAAACACATCGTGTAGATCGAAAGGCAAGTTTTCTTTTGTTGTAGGGATGTAAGTTTGGCCAACAGGCACAACCAAAAATACGAAGAGCATCATAATTGGGTTTAACATGGAGAAGACGTTCAGCAGGGGTGTCAAAATCAAGAACCTTGCTAGGGAGCAAGTTTATGAGAAAAGCGGCAGTAATAAATGATTCATCCCAATATTTTAAGGGTATGGATGCATTGGCAAGCAATGCAAGACCAACTTCAACTATATGACGATGTTTTCTTTCAGCTGAACCATTTTGTTGGTGTGCATGAGGACAGGAGACATGATGAGTGATGCCAACCTTTTGGAAGAAACCATTCAATTTTTCATATTCACCTCCCCAATCAGTTGGCATAGTTATAATTTTCCTATCAAACTTGCGCTCAACATATTGCTGATAATTAAGAAAGGCTTGATAAACATCAGAACGCTTCTTAAGCAAATATATCCATGTGAATTTACTGAAATCATCAATAAAACTTACATAATATGCATGTTTTCCCACAGAGAGAGGAGCTGGACCCCATACATTAGAAAAAACTTGTTCCAAGGGAGCAGTAGAGACACTAGAAGACACAGGATATAGAAACTGATGACTCTTTGCTAACTGACAAGAATCACAAATATAAGGGGTACTCTCTGGGGTGTAAGCTATTTTATTTTTCCTAAGAACCTGCTGAACCACAAACGAAGAAGGATGTCCTAAGCGACGATGCCACGTAGAGGATGATGGCTTTATTGTGAGGAAGGCATGCTTGGAGGTCTCATGAAACATAGGCACCATAGGATAGAGACCATCATAGCAAGGTCCTCTAAACAGAACTCTTTGAGTTGCTTGATCCTTGATTAAAAAGAAGAAAGGATGAAATTCAATAAAGACATGATTATCAAGGGTAAATCGATGAATAGATAAAAGATTCTTAGATGCACTTGGAATATGAAGGATATTTTTGAAATCAAAAGAACCATGAGGGGTATGTAATATTGAATTACCAATGTGGCTAATGTGCATACATGTTCCCTCAGCGGTGCGGACCTTGTCCTGACCATAATATTTGTTGGCGACGAGTAACTTGCTCAGCTCACTAGTAATATGATCAGTAGCTCCAGAATCAACATACCAATTTGTATCCACGCCATAAGGGGCAGCAGCAAGATGTGCCTCTTTTTCTGCTTCTTCTCTCTTCCTCTTGTCATCAGCATAACACCACCAACATTCATTTGCAGGATGTCCATGTTTCTTACAAATCTGGCAATCTATATCAACGTACTTAGAGGGGGTACGATCAATATAGCGGCCTCCACCATCATTGCGCCTATCCCGACGGTCATCACGTCGATCTGGACGTCTGTCATCATCACGGGTCCATTTGCCACGGGTGTCATCACGTCTGGGATCATCACGGCGCCAATTCCCGCGGGTATCACCACGGTTATCGTCACGGTAGCGATCCCCAACGGATCGTGTGTTTCTTTCAAGCGCTTGTGAGTCGTTGGATCATGGTGTGTTTCTTTCGAGCTGTTGCGAGCCGTTCGATCAGGGCTATGGTGTGTTTCTTTCGAGCGGTTGTGAGCCGTTGGAACAGGGTGTTTATTAACCATTGGATCAAAACCCTAGCACAATCCTAGATCAAGGTGTTTCTTAACCGTTGGATCAAAACCCTAGCCAAAGGACCCTATATATAGCCCAGCTTCATACACCGGTCAGTTCATCGACCGAATACAAATCATCCGGATTCGCCATCATACGTCCGACCGTTCTTTTGATATGCATATATATATGCACTCAATAGCCACGGTCGGGGAGTATGATGGCGATACCGATTGTTTTATTCTACATCCCCCTTTAAGGTTTGATACATCACCGAATACAAATCATCCGGATTCGCCATCATACGTCCGACCGTTCTTTTGATATGCATATATATATGCACTCAACAGCCACGGTCGGGGAGTATGATGGCGATACCGATTGTTTTGTTCTACATCCCCTTTAAGGTTTGATACATCATTCAGTTCATCGACCGAATACAAATCATCCGGATTCGCCATCATACGTCCGACCGTTCTTTTGGTATGCATATATATGCACTCAATAGCCACGGTCGGGGAGTATGATGGCGATACCATTGTTTTGTTCTACACCCCCCCTCAAGGTTTGACAAAAGGTTTGATATATCTAGAAACTGATTTATGGTTTTGCCAGTGCGACAAGGAGTCTGTTAATTATGTTGCTATTAATGTAATTGTTACTAATTTTAAAACAATATAAGATATTTATATTTAAATTATATGCAAATAGTAAAATAGTTAATAGTTTGAATAGTTAGAATAATTATTTAGTTAAACTGAAAATGGATTTGAATTAGTTATGAAAATTCAAGCAATTTTCATATTGGAACTTTTGTCAAATTCGAAAGTATATAGAAGTTATTCATGTGCATATTCAAACAATTTTCAAATTTTGGCGCTAAAACATTTGGTGCGCCCGGTCCAAAAATACGTCTGGTCCCGGCCCGTGCCACCAGCCGGGACCAAAGGGTATTTTCGTCCCGGTTATTCCCACCAACCGGGACGGAAGGGTCTTTCGTCCCGGTTGTTGCCACCAACCGGGACGGATGCCCGTGAATATATAAACGTCCCCTTCCCCTCCCCAATTTCATAACCGCGCGCAGGGACGAACCGACGCCGCCAGGCTTCCCAAATCTTCCGTCGCCGCACTCCTCCGCCGCGCCGCCCGCACGGCCCTCCGTCCCGTCGCGCCGCCCGCCCTCGATCCCGCGCGCCGGCCGCCGCCCTCGATCCCGTCGCACCGCCACTAGCCCGCTCACTGCCCCGCGCCGGCCGCCGCCCTCGATCCCGTCGCGCCGCCACTAGCCCGCGCGCGCGGCGCCTCCACTGCCCCGCGGCGGCCGCCGCCCTCCGTCACGCGCCCGAGAGGAGGGTAAGGCCTGCCTCCATCGCGCCCTAACCAGAGGGCTTTTTTTTGTTTTTCTTTTCCTTTTTTGACTTAATTACTGTTTTTGTTTTTACTTATTTATTAGTGTTAGAAATGTTAGAATCATTAGTTATGAATTATTACAAATGTTAGAAATTTTAGATTAGACTTAGCAATTTTAGATTTGTTAGAATTGACATAGGAAATGTTAGGAATGTTAGGAAATTTAAGAATGTTAGAAATGTTAGGAATGTTAGGAAATTTCACTAAGTTAGTGTCAGAAAATTTAACTAAGTTAGTATTAGAAAATTTAACTAAGTGAAAAAACACTAAGGTATTAGGGTTAAATAAAATGAAGCCGAGCTATATGTAACTCTTGGTGTGTATTATCGTACGTTTAAATATTTCATGAATATGTTGCTCTTTTTGTGTATTATCTATAATCAATTTTGATGAAAAACTAATTGATCATTAGTTATTATCTATAAGAAATTTTGATGAAATGGATCTGGAACATATAGTTACCCTTTTTCTGTAGTATGGAGCCAAGAGACGAAGTTGCGGAAAACTTGCTCGAGGGTTTCATCCGCGGGGCCGACCCAAAGACCGATGTGAGCCAGTGGATGAACAACTCCGGTGAGGGAGATCCGGAACTCACCCGGGGAGACGTCTCTGCTGAGGGAGAAGTTGACGGCTCCGGTGAGGAAGAAACAGACGACTCTGGTGAGGGAGCAGCCGACGGCTCTGGTGGAGCTGTACAAATTACAAACACCGGCTCCGAGGTGCGTATATAGATATGTTAATTAATGAAGCATCCGTTGTCTATATACATGTATTAACAGTCTTTATATTTTTAGCCATCCGGTTCAAGCATATCAACCGAAAAAAGACTAAACGAGGCGCAACAAAGAAGCTGAAAGATACAGAAAGATATAGGATCGACACGATCACAGCAGATGGCGCACCCGAGCTTCCCGCTGATGTTGCCCAAAAATTTGTGAAGCAATGCGGAATGCTAGTTAGGGATCACATCCCGATCACTGTTCATGAGTGGAATCAGCCAAAAGATCCGCGGAGGCAAGGAATTTCATATGTCAGCAAAATAGCCAAAGATCATCTTTTCTCGTAGATCTTGTCTAATTTCAACTTACCCTTGATGGAGGTGGACGAGAATGAGGCGGATGTGAATGAGGCCGATGTTGCTAAAATGAAAATTGAGTTACGGGAAAAGGTCAAGGCGTGGAGCCTGAAAAAGATGGCCGAGCAATTAAAAAACTAGAAGAAAAGATTGAACCTTGACTATGTTAAGAAGGGCAAGACTCTAGATTTCACTCAAGGGTATGAGAAAATAAAACCCTTATGGGCAGATTTTGTGAATTACAAGCTGTTAGAGAATGAACAGGAAAGGACAAAAACAAATAAGAAAAACGTCGCCAAAAAGGTATATCACCATGTTATGGGGCAAGCTGGCTACAAGGGTTCCAATCCCAAGTGGGAGAAATGGGAGAACGACCTAATTCAGCTAGGGATCACTCCCGAGCCGTTCTTGTGGGTCGAGCGGACAAGGTCATGGTTCTACGGGCATGGGGGCACGTTGGACGCCGAAGGAAATGCAATCTATAACCTAAGGCATAAGAGAGTCCTCTACCCATAGAAGGTCTGAGAACCGCAATAAAGGACGTTAAAGAGGGGAAGTTCGTGCCAGATAGAGAGAACGACGAGCTCACACGCGCCCTCGGGAATAAGGAACACGTAGGGCGTACACGAGCCGTAAAAGGCAATCCTCCGTGGAATACTGGGTTCGACGACACCGAAAAGAGATACCCCGATAGAAGTCGTCAACGGAAAAAGGACGCGGAGGCAGCTGAAACAGAGATTCAGGCAAACTGGAGGCATCAACTTGAAGATCAGATAAAGCTTACGCAGGATGTAGCAAAGAAGAAGCAGGACCAAATTAACACACTTAGATAGTGTCTACCGGCGTACCACACATGTTAGAAGGTGAAGTCGAGGCTACCGGCGCCGCACATTCTCATCGGAAAAGCAGCGTTGCGTCCACGCAGCTATCGGGTGATGATGCACCACCGATGATTCACCCGGTGGATGATATCACGGAGATGACAACCTGTGAGCTTCACGTGAAGGTCGTCAATATAACCATCAAGGCGGCGGCCGGCTATGTCTTACCAATTGGCAACGAACCAACTCACCATAGTCTTCCGGTTCCACGGGGCTACGTTGTTGTTGGGGTCGATGAAGTTGTCAACGGATTCGAGCGGGTAAAACTTGATTTCCCTAAAGGTGAAGACGAAGAGTTGACTGAACTCGGAGAAGCCAAGAAATTAACCATTCTATGGCTAAAGGAATGCATTATGCTCCCAAATCAGATGGCAAGGCCATCGAATCCTCGCCATTCTCCAGCGCAACAGTCTCCAGCGCGGTCGTTTTCGCCATGCATGCCGTCTCCAGCGCGGTCGCCTACGCCGTGCACGTCTCCACCGCGGTCGCCTACGCCGTCGCGTCAGACTTCTCCGCCCACTAAGTTTATGCGAAAAAGTAATAGATCACCCAAACGTCAACGGTCACCCCTACCGAAGGTACCAAAGGAGGTACCCAAGTTACCTTACGATTATACTCCTGAGGAAAACCAGAAATTTGCAAGGGACGAATACGAGGCGTGGAAATCGAAGCGGAAGGAGAAGAAAAAGCCAGATTTCCCCGAGACCAAAGAAGATATAGAACGAGCATGGAAAATGGTGAAGACTCTTCATCAACCCGAGCCGAGTTTGACATCTGACTATGACCGCTCTATTCTGAAGTCACACTAGGAAATGGTGTGGTCGACGAAGAGTAGTAGAGCAAGCGGGAAAAGTGGGAAATCAGTTGCCCAGCTCGGAGAGCAGAAAAAACAATCCATGTCCCCGCTCAAAGTGATTTCCAATACCCAGGTGGGGCCGAGCACTAATATTACCGACGAGCAAATTGATCCGGAGTTTATAACACTGTACGCAGACAGGGCTGCTGCTGTGGGTTTGTCCATTGCTAAGTATATGCAAACAGTAGAGTACTTCCCCGAAGCTGAATGTGCGTACAAATACCAGCACGGGAAGCCTCTCGTCAAACCCTAGGAGATAAAGGATCTACCAACGAAAATGTGAAGAGTGCATAGTTGGTATATGGAAGCCGCTGAGAAATCTGAGGACTGGATATGTCTCCGCGTTAAGGACGAGCACTACGGGTATGGAGATGGATTGGTTATGATTCAATTTGAAGAATTGTTTCACTTATTCCAGCAGCAGGCCCTCGACAAATCTGTTGTTAGTGCCTTTTGTCTGTAAGTACTTATTTCTGTAGCTCACCTCGTTCATTGCATATTCATATTATAATTCCAGAATGAAGATTCTCGAATGCAAAAGAGGTGGAATCTATGATATTGGGTTCATTGATCCACATTTTGTTAATGCAAAGACTTTTGAGCTATCTTCCAAGGATACAGAAAATAATTTTCTGAGGGCAATACTGTTTCACCAACACCGACAGGAAATACTATTTCCTTAGAACTTCGGGTTAGTGTTACTGTGTTGTACACATTATGTTTTCCTTACTCGATGTTCACTGTATAATTGATGAGTTCTGTGTGCGCAGTTTCCACTATATTCTGCTAATCTTCCAAGTTAACAAAGGAAAAGTACTGGTAATGGACCCGAAACGTAAACCCCTAGCGATGTGGGTGGACATGCAGGAAATGATCCAGCGGTACTTTCAATCTTTATTAATTTCAGTCTTTATATATGACACTATATCGACTACTTTGTTTCGTTTTCGGATATCAAGTAATTACTAACTATTTTTTTTCTATTTTTTTTCTGGGGTAGCGTTTGGAAGAGGTTCACAAGAAAGTCTCCCGGTGAATGGAAATCAAATCTTACATTTGATGTTGTGCAAGTAAATACTATCTAGATCCGCGCACATCTCCTTTATTCTAGTGTCGATACCATTATCATGGCTGGTTGATTATTATTTTGATTGAAACCATTTCTTGTAAAGTGCTTGCAACAAGGAGACGGAAATCACTTGTGTGGATACTACGTGTGCGAGTTCAATCGTCAGACGACATGTCCCAAGGGAAGAAATTTACAGCAGCTAAATGTACGATAGTCGTCAATTCTTCTTATTACCATCTATTTTAGTTACTTACTTTCATTGATATATATTGACCACTCTTCTTTATATTAGATCGAACGACACCGGGACGGTCTTCTACCAAGGGACCGCATACGAGCAATTCAGGAGGAAATTGCGGGCTTCTTAGATGCAGAGGTCCTAAATATAAATGGAGAGTACCATAGCCCTAGTTGGACCTGAATTCGATTTTGTAATTCATTCCATCGGTCATGTAATATGCTCGATATACTTTGCTTCTGTAATATAAGTGTTCCTTCTTTTGCTATATCTGTATTACGTATTCACTCGTGGGATCCGGGAGCTCCGGGGAGGGGGGCCACCGAGGCTCCTCTCTTCTCGTGGGATTCGGGATGTCCGGGGAGGGGCCACCAGGAGGTCTGGGGATCGCAAAAAATAAAAAGGAAAATAATAAACACAAAACATAAAAAAAATGCCGCGCACGAAGGGGCATGCATCCCGGTTCCTGATAAGAACCGGGACTAATAGCCCTGGCCAGGTTCGCCACGTGGTACGCCCCACTTGTCCCGGGTCCTGGCACAACCTAGACCAATGGGGGAGGGGCATTCGTCCCGGCTGGACCATCGGTTGCACAACCGGGACAAATGGGCCTTACCAACAGGGACTAGTGCCCCTGTTTCCACTAGTGCCTATTGGGTCCGGCTTCCCCCAGCGACAACCGCAAATAGATTTTCGACCCCCTTTTCTCAACAAATACAATCATATGTCCACCTAAACATAACCATATTGTACACATAAATTAGTTCCACCGCAAGAATTAAAAAACTTAATATGATAATTGAAATAAACAGAAGTTCGAAAAGTCCAACTAGATCAAGAATCGGTTTTAAATTCATTTAAGCGCCCAGAAATGCTAAACTATATCATTTTGCGGTAGGTTATCAACATTTTAAATCACAAATTTCCACATGAATGTAGAGAAAATTAGCAAACTTGGTTGGGACTATTGATCAACATCGACATTTTCCATGCATCTCGTACATCATCAATCACTAGATCAACACACTCACTCTCGATGATTATGTTGTACATAATAACACAAACATTTATGAACTCTCACATCTGACATTTCGACCAGATAAGAGTAGGGTATAGACAATAGCAAAACGATTTTGGAGCACATTAAATGCCCGCTCGAAATCCTTCTCGTCACTCTCTTGCACCAAGAAAATGAAAGAAATTATGACATAAGAGGATGGATATTCTCTTCACAAATGTTGACCATTGAGAATCCATGCCATCAGCCAGTTAATACCCCTAGTTATATTGGTGGTTATTCATCTCATAGTTGCGCTCTAGCGCATGTCCTTCAGAAAGTCTTGAAAACATTAAAGCAGCGTAGCACGTTGCAGAGGTAAGATCCCACCTTGCAAAAAATAAAGTGTGCCAGATCCACTCTGACATAGGTTCAAGCACGATACTCGACATTGCACTCTCCGATATGACTTTTGTACAATCCTTTCCATCATGGGAGAGTCGCACTATGGGAATTAGCGGGTGGTAAGCACTTAAGAATTCATTCTATTGTAAGTATGATTTGAGATCCAAAAAGTATTCAAATCTTCTCAGAAAAGCATATGCATCCAATTAAATAAAATTAATTTTATCGTTGTG
Source organism: Alopecurus myosuroides (assembly GCA_028641055.1). Classification (NCBI taxonomy): domain Eukaryota; kingdom Viridiplantae; phylum Streptophyta; class Magnoliopsida; order Poales; family Poaceae; genus Alopecurus; species Alopecurus myosuroides. The sequence goes on along the minus strand of CM054060.1, from coordinate 413,548,682 downwards.
ATTGAAGATTTACATGTAAATGTCCTTGTTTTATGAATACAAGCCATTTTTTTGACAAAGGATAAGTTTGTCGTATATGAAAAAAATACATATATGGTGCTCCCAAAAAATACTTATTTTAGCATTTGATTTTTATATGTACCTAGAACAACATATGTCTTCTATTAATTTGAAGGCACATGCAATACATGAATATATGATCTTGTCTTAATTTTTTTTTCAATTTTGTTAGTGGATTTACCTATTTTATTGTTCATCCTAGGAACCAAAACACCAATCCTTCACGATATGTTGCTTTTTGTTATTATTTCTGTCTCAGTTGTCTCGACTCGATCTATACTAATTTAAGGAACGAGACATATTTTTTTGGCTCAACCGAGACCTTAAGATCCATGTCCTTATGTCTCAATACCAGACTCTTTCGAAGGAATAATCCATAATTTATGGATAAAAATAAAGGGAAAAGATATAAAAGAACTACATTGATAAGTCAATCCTGAAAAAAATCAAAATAAGAAGGAAAAAGGGAAGTTCCACATACTCATCTCAGATATGGGAAAGTAATTCAGAACACAAACATAAAATAAAAAATGAAGACGACATAAAATCTAAATAGCTCCAATTATTTGGGATACAAAGAATCAACAAGAAAAGAAATAGAAAAAACCTCCAAAATTAATGTAAGAGATAGGTTTCGATCTAAGCCCTACGGGTTATGGGCCGACAACGCTTCTGTTGCGTCTCTATGATGTTGATGTCGTCAATTATATAAGGTAATACACACACATGAACGTCCAAAGCACAACAAGTTGGCAATGAAATCAATGTGTTAGGATCATGAAAGTTTGACAATGACTAAATTCTGTCCATGTATATCCAAAATGTCGGTTCCTTTTTGATTTTTTTTTGACTTGTTTCTTTATTTTTACATTGTTGTATATCGAATTTTAGCTCCAAGAACAGAAATTTTCAAATCGTTGACTTCCCCAATGATATATTTCTTTGTGCCGTATGAATCTCCATGCTTTATTCGCACTGAAAAAAGCATTGTTTCTCTTGGCTGTGTATTGTCTTCCAACTATATGGAAGGAAAGTCCAGCTTGCTGTATGGGAATCATTTGTGTTTGTGCTCTAGAAATTAATATGTGTCATTATTCAGCATCCTTCTTCTGGTCTACGCTGTAATTTTTTTTTTGCCCGACGTAGTCCGCCAAGATCACTATGTAGATAATGGTGCATGCCCATACATGGAGAGACCTAGATCACACCTCACTGGGCAGCGGATTCGATGTAGTCGTAGAAGAGATATGAAAATAGTAGATCCTCACAATTATACCTCGTTTTAATTATGTCACTAAGATCCCCCTTCAAGGATCACACGTGTAACCCCTCTTATGGTGTGCATGCGTATGCTCGTGTCAATCGGCAGCGCTCCGCCGTCCAGGACTCGACACTGACGTATAGAACCAACCTTTCGGCGTTGCTAATTGGTAGCACTAATCAACATCGATTAGAGCCATATGATTCCATAAGTTTCTCAACACATGAGAGAGCTAGTAATTAGAGCTAGGTCTAATCGAGAGAGGACACCTCAAACCCCAATTAGAAGAAGTTCTGATTCAATTAGAGGGGCTCTAATTAGAACCTCTAGTTGCACCCTCTAATTTTACAAGGGAGAGAGGCTTGAGAGACAATTTCTCACAAAATTATGGTTTACCCCAAGCCTTGGAGTACTTTTGATATTTGGAGTGAAAGGGGGACTTACCAAAAGGGAGGGAGGAGTCCTAGTTGTGCTATGAGGACGGGCTGATCGCACCAAGAAGGTGGACACACCCCCTCTCCTATCCAAATAGAACAACACAACGATAGAAACATGAGGAAAATCGTCTTCATCAATTGATATTTAGCAATTTTTTCGATTTTACTACTTTTTTCGATCGATAAGGACGACAAGAGGTTATTTTCCCTAGTTCCTATATATCTAAAGCCTTACCGAGATGTCACGCAAGAACAAAAAGAAAGAGCCCGCCCCTGTTCTGTGGCGGAACAAAATGGAGTCTAGTTCTTTTGGTTACTTAAAGTCTCGCCCATTTGAGGTGAATCCTGTCCACCCCACGCGTTAGCTAGGATTGGACTCCATTTGGCGAGTCCAACTCCACCTCTTCCACCTTTTCATTTTCCCTTTTTTCCTTTTTACTTTCAAATAAATTTAGGAAAAAACCAAAAGGTTCTATGTGCCATGATCGGAGGCTCTGGGCTCACCTGCCAACCGCACCAAGTGGTGCGGCCATGGGGGCGAATCTGCCCCCTCAAACACTCCCCCTTCTCGGGTTTTTCCCGAAACTCTTCTGAGACCCTATGAACCCAATATATAAAATTATAACAACATTAAACCTAAAACATACGAGGGAATTTTCTATCAAGATCAAGAGAACTTTGGGGACTTTGGCATACAAGGTCTCGAGGATCTCGAGGACGATGCACCAACATGGGGTGAGCTAGTTGTGAATATAAAGGACATAGACATGCTCAACAAGTTGCAGGAGGAAAATGACAGCGATGATGAGCCTCCACCGTGCGAGGAGCCTCCAACTTACTACACCCGTGATAGAGAAGTTGATAGTGACGATGAGAACCTAAGAACTAACTATGAGAGTGATGATTCGTGGTGAGGCACTTTGCTGAACTTGCTGCACCAGAGGAATGCTACCAAAAGTGGAAGGGAGCCTGTTCCAAACCCGAGATACATTACTGATGAGGGTGGGAGAAGACGTGGAGGACGAGGGGCAGCTGTTGTTCTACTCCCTCCGAGGGGAGGACGAGGGCGAGGTGGCGGACGAGCACTACTAGAGGGTGGTGACATACCCTCCGCTTCGGGCGACGTGCCTTCACACTCCTGTGAGTTGGAGTCGCGGTCTTGTGACGAGGGGACGGTAACTGGCGGAGGGGGGACCGTGTCTCGTGGTGAGGGGTCTACGAAGAAGCCAGAGATTCGTGGAGAAACGACGGTTCCTAACGACAATGAGTATGTTACTATACTAATTTTGACCACACCATTTCATTTGTATCAAAACAATTTGACATGTACTAATGTTTGATTATTCTGCACCAAGTGGACCTTTCCACCGGGGAGCCGTGTTCCTAACAATTTGCTTGCAGCTCTGATTAGCAAGTACTGGCCGGGCTTATACACTGTGGTCCCCAACGGCGAGAAGAAGCTAGCCCGCCATTGGGTAGACTATGAGGCTGCCGATTGACCGGGCTTCGAGACAACTGCTGACGCCGTGATCAACACGTTCTGGGTAAGGCGAGGTTTTCCAATTACGTTCATAGTTGATGCCCCCACCATGCTAACTCATTACTCTCACAATATTTTTATGCATGTTTAGAGAGATTCTTTAGGGTGCTTCAGGAGTATAAGGACTCGGCGAACAAGATTGTGCGGGGAGCATGTAAGATGCTTACACGACATCAATTCTACAATATAAAGCATACATGCATGAATCAATTCAGTTCTGAGAAGTTCGGCAATACGGCGCCGAAACATGAGAATGTGATTGCAAAGCCTCCGATGACTTTGGAAGATTACCTCGCGGTAAGTCAAAATTGTCAATGGTATCATATGTTGCTGCTAAACTGCAATTTGTATTATCTGTTCTTCAAAATGAGTCTTGTATTTTTCAGGTTATGCCCCAGTGGGCCGATGGAAAATAGGACGCATGGGGGGCGATGGTGGCAATATGGCTCGGTCAGAACGAGGAGTTCAAAGCCATAAGCGAGCGGAACAAGGCAAACCGCGGCCACGAAGGGACACACTGTGCGGGACCCCGCAACCATGATCGCTTCAAGAAAAAGATGGTATGTGCATCCATCGAACAACATGCATTTATTCCCGTCATGTTTCTATCTGGTATGCATAAAATTTCTTTGGCGATGCAGGAGTCCATCAAAGGGAATGCCCCTCTTACGGACATGGAAGCATGGGAGAAGATGAGGATCAAGAGGCCCGATCCATCCAAGCCCCAGCCCTTGCTTCCGGAGTACTTCGGCAGCGCTAGGGAGGACTTAGATATGTACTCCAAGGCGTTTCGGGGTTTTCATCCGTGGGTGGATAACCCTATTCAGCAGGAGACCGACATGAGGGCTTTGGTCGTGGGCGGGCACGACAGGGAGCATGATCGTCTTCGCTGCCTTGATCAGGTGACCCCTCGTACTCCCGAGTTGGGCCTCACGCGTATCAAGGACACCCTCACCGCCAACAGCCCCGATGTCCCTCCTCCTCGATAGACTTCTCGAGCTCGCGAGGAAGTAAGTTTTTCTCAATTTCATTCCCTTTTCGACATTTCTTCCTTATTGGCTAACTTGACGAGATTTAACTTACATCGAAATTCATTTTTCTTGATACCGTAGTATTCTTTCGGAGAGGCCTATGACGCTGTTATGGCGGAGCACGCCGTTGCGTATCAGGAGTGGACGCAGAAGAGAGAGGCTTATGATGCCTTGGAAGAGCTGCACGATGCTGTAAGTTTCACCCTTTTCTTAGTGCAAATGATGACAAGTCATATTTTTCTCTACTTTGAACCTTTATTTCTACAAAGCCTAACATCTAAACTATCTTGTAGGTGCACGATAGGTTTTTAGCCACTGGAGAGCGAGTTCCGGTACCAATTGCACGACCACCTAGGCCTAGGTTGCCTCCATCGTTCCCATCGAAGGAGGACTTCACTCACGCAGGCTACCCGAGGACACTGGTAAGTTATTTTCCAAACAAGTTGTTACCGCAGTCATGTGCCCGCCAAGTTGCTAAGTTCTGCTAAAAAATGCATGTAGGAATCGGGACACTCTGGGGCTACTCCCTTTGGCCGTGCTGATGTCTCGCCAAGTCGCACGATCATGCCGTTTCATCCTGCTCCTAGTGCATCGCCGAGTCCGTCGCGCGAGATCGATGCCCGTGGTATTCCCTCGCCGAGTTCCGCGCATGGTTGGACAGCGGGTACCCAGCGCAGAGCGTCGCCTATTCTCAATCGGTCCGAGATGGGCACATCGAGCTCCCGCGAGATATAGCTAGCTAGGATGATGTCGACCGACTTAGTTAGGATGGCCGATCTTTTGTATGCACGTTTGTGTATGATATCGGAGTATGTATGCATCGTATGTAGGGAGTTTGTATGCTATATGGACGATGTTTGAATTATGTGCATGCTTATTTGGTTCTAATTTTAAATTTCATGCAATTTAATTTGCATTTCAAATCTGCAATTTGATATCGAAACGCAACAATCAGGAAAAAAAATCAAATGGTAAGGCATACGCCGATGGCCTCCCCATATTTTGAGTAATTTGATTACGAGCGCACAAGACTGCCCTAGCGCTGCCTGTCTAGCTCGACGATATTTTGAGTAATTTGACTCCATGTGGTCTATAATTTTGGATTTATTCCGTACATCTAATTTTTTTCCTATACGGTTTGATAACGACTTTTAGCGAATTATAACATGTTTTGGATATTTCAATATGGACTACATCCAAACCAAAATGAGTGAGCAAACATAGTGAAACACTTTTATATACATGTAATTAAGAAGAAAAAATAGAACATATTTAATTCGGGACAGAGGGGTTATTCCTCACTGAAAATATGTTTGTGTATCCGCATTCTATCTCTCTAGAAATGAAAGATTCCATCATCGATAAAACGTAGCTGTCTCAAGGTGTTCATCTGCCTGCAAACTCTCGCTTTAACGGCAAGCTCCATGATGCGAAAAATCCTGTAGAAGATACGGATAAAGATGAAGATAAATATAGTAAAACACTAAAGTTTATCATTGAATTCATAAAGTAAAGAAAATAGAAGGAAAAAAAAACTTATATAATACTAGACTTTTTTACCAACTGACCGACTTTGAGTACATTGCTCTTGAAAGGATGATCCTTCATTGACTGTACCTCTAAAACGGATCATATATTCAGTGCCCTCACTATACGTATTGATTCAGTGAGAACATGTAGTCCGTGATGGATACAGATTTAGGGATGCGAGGTCCCGGGAAATGTAGTGTGATTTCCTTAGTAGGAATTGTTCGTCTAACTGGACCAGCTGGTACTGTACATCTTTAGCAAGCCATCCTACAGATCTATGCTTTGAACTTTAGTTTGTTATGATGACTGTACAAGGGCTGTTTCTGAGTAATAGATCTACACTTTTTTATGGGTGTATATTGAATTGTAACTGCAACGAGAGAAAGGTTCACTTCGTATATTATTGACGTGAGATCGGGTTTGTATGAATGCCTCCCTCTTTTTTTTCAAGGATACATCATGGAAAGATGTATCAGTTTCATAGAAGAGGGGGCCAAGAGGCCAAATTACAACGCGGTCGACACACACGTCGAGAACGCACTCCACCGAGAAAAATAAAAACAAACTACTCGTCAACCCTCCACTTTTCTACCCGAGCTAGGTCTCTCCTACAAAGCCTAGCCGCACGCCATCGCTCGACCTCCTCCACTATATTGCCTATCACGACTGCTGAGAACGGGCATTCCACTTCGAAAACAATGTTGTTCCTCTGTCTCCACAAGCTCCACGTGATGGCTGTCCACAGCTCACGATCGGAGCCTTGCCCCCTAGATGTTGTGAGCAACCAGTCTATTAGGAGCTCACCCTAATTGGGAATCGAGTCGGTAAGTTCCCAATGCAGCAGGAAGATAGTCCACACCTCCCTCGCTAGGACACACCCCGAGAGAAGGTGGTGCTCTGCTGGTCACAAAAGGGGCAAGCATCCGGTCTTGGCAAGCCACAGATCTCTAGCCGATCCGCCGTCCAACTGCGATTCCGCAAGGCTAGCCACAGGAAGAACTTACATTTTGTGGGGGCGCGAAATTTCTAGATTTGATCCGCTCCATCGATAGCAGTGGTGCCTCCGAACAGAGCCAGATAGGCTAAACATGTCGAGTAGGTGTTGCCTGGCTCCCAGTTCCATCTAAAGGAGTCATCTGATCCTTCCACGAGACTGACCGAAGCGATATGTACGACCAACTCCAAAAGATCTCTCAGTGCATCGGCTCCTAGGTCTAGGGATATAGCTCCGAGCCAACCAGTCAAGACGCCCTCACGAGTTGTGAGCTACCTTTTTCATTGCTTAGTGACTTTTTGGCTAAAAGGTTCGAGGCCACCTTCTCTATTGCCCACCACCTGTGGTAGCCTCCTCAAAAAGCTATATGACCTCGGGGGAGTTGGATGTGAAACTCCCTCCAGGGTTTATCAATGTCAACTCTCTCCGGCCACAGCCATCTGGTTTTTAGCGCCATGTTCATCAACCTCAGGTTGGGAATACCGAGTCCACCTAAGCTCTTGGGCATGCACAACATGTCCCATGCCGCAAAGATAGTGGCGTCCATGGACGTCCTTCCTCTCTTTTCATAAGAATCCCCGAAGGATCTTCTTGGCGGCGTCGAGAGTATTCGTGGGAATATCCAGGGACATCATGGAGAAAATAGACACCGCCGCGAGCATGGTCTTCACCAACTCGAGCCTACCGCTCATGCTTATCAGGTTCGCGCTCCATCCGGGCAGCCGTCCAGCGACGATATCCACCATGTAGTGTAGCTGGGCTGCCGTAGGGTTCCTCGGCGACATCAGTGCGATCATTCCTTATATAGCCTCGTCGCATCTAATTAGGTGCACAGAACATTTGCCGATATTGACCCCAAGTCGTGAGGCCACTCCAAAATCCTCAGTGAGCGACACAAAAGTCCACAAGTCTCCCGTCATGGGTTCATAAAGGTAACCACATCGTCGGCATAGATCGAGGTCCTTTTCTGTAGCCCGCCTGGCCAATTCCACCAGGTGATAAAATACTTCCATTACCAAGATAAACAACTGCGGTAAAAGCGTTCCACTTGTCTCAATCCATGCCTGTTCTCAATGCAGCATCACGGCCTCCCTCTTTCATTCTCGTTAAAAATGAAACAATGTCATCGTTCGACACAGACTGCAGAGTACATGCCTTACTAGTGCATTTTTCTGCAAGAAAGTGCTGACAAACAACCAATTCTTAACATTTATTTAATCAATGAATGCAAACATAACCACAAGCACTACGGATCGTAGATACTCGAGGAAATAGATCACTTGTCTTGTAATTCTTGTTGCATTGGAAGCCCGAAACAAAATATTATTTGCTTAGATTTCAAGGCCAGGGGAAAAAAATTAGAAACATAAAGAATTTTTAGACCTGTGGGTTATGGGCCACGCTTCCCCTACGCCACTCTTATGTTGATGTAAAAACGCAGGAAACAATTTTTTCTCCAAGTCACCAGTACAGAGAGTCAGAGAACCCTTGGGCGTGTTTCGTAGCCTGTAAGAAGCCGGACTAGTCCCTTGGGAAGTGAAGCGGTCCGTTTGTTTGGCTACATGCACCTAACTTCTGCCGCTGCACAGTACTGAAAGCAGCCTTGGGCCAGGCCCGGTGGGAATGTCCGACTCGGCAGTTTTTCGTGGACACATTACCACTTTGGTTCTTAGCCCACCCCTTAAGAAAATGACTTAAATGTCTAATTTTATTCTTCCTTACCTCTTTGGCCAAATCCCCTTTGACCACAACAGCCCACTCTTTTGTGATCATCTCACAGAGATCATCCTTTTAAAGCCATGGAAGCTCAAATGAAAAACGTACCTTGTTACCCACATGAGCTCGGGCTCCAAAATGCACAAAGAGAGGTGTGTGGCCCAACCAGGCTTAGTCAAAGCCTGAACTGTAGCCAAAGGAAACTTATGTTCCCATTCTACAGACGATAGGATTCTATCTAGCTTTTCATAAGTTGTAGTAGCCCTCCTGCTTGCCCAAGTACATTGCCTATCCTATAGCTCAGTTAGGCTGTGAATCGGTTATTATTATACGACATATCATGAATTATCTATCTGATGATAAACTTCTATGTTGAAAAAATAAGAAGAAGAGAAGAGCAGTCTGATTCGTGCCAAGTTTGATTTCAGTGAAACCTAGCTAGTAAAAAGAGAGAAGAATTATGCATGAGTTTTTCTTGTTTTTCTTCTGTATTTAAGTGTGGAAGATCATGACAAATTAAGCTGGCAACTATCATCATTATTTCTCCTTCTTTTCAGTAAATAGTGGATCAGATTGTACGAACTTGTGAGTTTTTGTGACATTTTCTGCTAGTGTGCCTAAAGTGAAGGTGAGAGAGGTGGGAGATGTTGATGCTAGAGAGAAGTTCACTATGGTTGAAAAATCTTTGTCTCTTCTTGCTGGTTACACTTATGCGTTTTCGACTACAGTGAGTGAATATCATTCATGACATAATTTTGTCAATCTGCTTGTAATTCTCTAGTGCAGTTTCCAGTCTTTGCTAGAGTATATTGTCTGTGGGAGAATGATGTGTACTTGCGCCTTCATACAAGCAACAAAATAAACTAAAGTGGTTTGAGCCGTTTGCACTGTTTATTATACTAAATTAGTATCTTTGATATATGTATTAATAAACATGGCAAATATATTGCTTCCTAACTTGGATCGTTATATTATTTTATGGTGATCCAAATTCATATCAAGATAAAGTAAGGTACGGTACGAGTAGTTACCGAGTTTGAGTTCGATTCATAGTTACCGATCTAGTTAGGTCAGGACCGCCTTTATATACCTCTTGTAAGCCGCCGTACGGGATAAGCCACACATTGTAAATCCCGGCGCATTTGTAACCTCACCCGAAATAGTGAAGAATTGCTGGCTGGCGCCTGCGATTTTTTCTCTTCCTTGTTGGAAGGGTTTTCCACATTAAAATCTTGTGTCACCGTTGGTTCGATCTTGCTTAATTTCATCGTTGTTTTGCTATTGCGTGTAACACGTTACATGCAAAGGGTGATCCAAAAAAGAACTCAAAGAAACTTCACGTGAGACAGGAAAATGAATTTTGGTGGTGCACAATGATCACAACTTTTTTGATTTCTTTCTTGTCTTTTTATGTGCATTTACAATACTTAGACTCCACGCCTAACACGAAACGACAAAGTCGAACCAAACACGACGTGTACCGTTACACATCTCGTACACAGTCTAGACTCTTCACACATTTCCTAAACTTAAACGAAAAACTTCGTAATATTATTATTTTTTTAGATAAAAGGCACAAGGCCCAACTTTGAATTAACAAAGCTCGGCAAGTTCAAACAAGTTTTACAAGTGCTGGGCATACAACTTCGCCAAGGAAAATACATGTTGCGTCATACAGCTTCGCTAACAGGAGGGAAATAGCGGAAATAAAGCAACTAGGCGCACAGGTCAGGAAAATGCTAACAAAAGGCACCCATGCAGCAGCCCACAGCTAAGATCTGGGCAGAAAGCGGCAAGACTGGTGAGTCCTCATGAGGTCCTCCACCAGCCGTCTCGCCAAACATCTATCCTCAGGCTTCATCGCGAGGGTCCACAGCTGCAAGAACACCAAAGATTTAAAAATAATGTCAGCTGGGTGACGGATAATCAACCCCTCGATAGCGTGCTTATTTCTATCATGCCAAAGCACCCATGCTAAGGCAATAAATAACGCCCAGACCGCCCGACGGACCCACCCGACAGCGACGATAAGATGGTGTGAAACTCGGCGAAGTTGGCGGGAGCCCTGAAATTCCCCAGAACCTGGCCCAGCGTGCTCCAAGCGAATTTTGCTAAGGAAAAACCAAAGAAGATGTGTCCGCATTTTCAGGTGCCGCGCAGAGGGAGCACTTCCCATCGTAGGGGCTGGCCTGCGTAGCTAACTGAAGACCAGATGGGAGTCGATTAAGGATCAGGGTCCAGGCAAAGAACTTTATCTTGAGTGGCAACGAGTTATTCCAAACATCATTTGCGAAGGCAGCGCTAGTTCCTCGGGAAAGGGCGGAGCCGCCAGAAAGTGGAGTGGAGTTGATGATAGAGTCCAACTCTCTCCAATGGGCCATGGCTGCCTGATTAAGCGTCCGTCGGAAGCGGCAACCCGATCTCACTATGTCTGCGACCGACGTCCCTTGGTCATCGCAGATACTAAAGAGTGCAGGGAACTTGTGGCATAGGGGACCCTCCCCATGCCACCAATCTGTCCAAAAGGATGTGCGCTGCCCATCGGACACTCTATGTTTGGCTCCCATCTTGAATAGGTGTTTAATTTTATGTAGGCTTTTCCAGAACTGCGATCCCCCCTCGGGGTGCTCGCGAAGATGTCCCACGACAAAATGTATTTGTTACGCGTAATAGAAGCCCAATTGGATCCATCCACCTGGCACAGTTTCTAAATCCACTTAAGGAGGAGAGCCTCGTTCATTTTCAGTGAGTTGATGAGACCAAGGCCCCCTGTCTCTTTAGGACGGTAGATCGACGACCAATTAACCATATAGTATTTGCGGTCCGGTCCCGCGCCCTCCCAAAAGAATCTGGCGCGGATAGCATCTAACTCCTTGTGCGTACCCTTCGGGAGGAGGAACAGCCCCATAGCGTACATGGGGAGGTTGTCTAGGCACGCGTTGGAGAGAATGAGACGGCCACCGAAAGAGAGGAAACTTCCCATCCAAGGTTCAATTTTTCGGGCAGCTTAAGGATAAGGAAGGCCCAATGTTCCTTGCTTAACTTGGAGTCCGAGATGGGAAGTCCGAGTTAGGTTAAGGGGATTTTTCCCAGTTTACAGTTCAGCATCCTAGCTACCCTTAGCTGGACGTCCTGTGGTTGATGCAGCACAATTACCTCGCTTTTCTGATAGTTTATCTTTAAGTCAGACATGCTCTCAAAGCACATTAACAAAGAATTTGAGGTTGGCCACTTCTAGATCGCTACCCTGGATTAGTATGATTGTGTCACCCGTATATTGAAGATGGGTAACCCCTCCTGGAACCAGGTGCGGGACCACCCCCTTAATGTGTCCCGCTTCGCTAGCCTTTGAAAGGATAGCCGAGAGACCTTCAGCGACATAGTTAAATAGGAGGGGGGATAACGGGTCGCCCTGCCGAACTCCCCTCTTATTTCTAATAAAGGGGCCATCTCCCCGTAGCCGTCTGGCCGCCCGAGACCAGCTGCGAGATTTGGTGGATATATCCCGCGTTGAACCATTTTCGACGGAGGACTTCGAGAAGGAACTCCCAATTGACCCGGTCATATGCCTTCTCGAAGTCAAGTTTAAGGAGAATTCCTCCTAGCTTCTTAGCTTTCATTTCGTGGATGATCTCGTGGAGGGCAAGGGCGCCATCAAGGATAAAACGTCCTTTAATAAACGCTGACTGGTTATGGCTAATGGTTTTGTGTGCGATGGGATCGAGACGCGAGGCGAAAGCCTTGGAGATGATCTTAAAAATCACGTTGATCAATGCGATGGGCCTAAATTGCGAGATAGAGTCCGCCCTCGGGATCTTTGGGATAAGGGTAAGGACACCAAAATTAAGTCTTGAAATATCAATGAGCCCAAGCATGAAGTCATTGAGAATGTGGAGAACCCATGTCTAACCAGGTTCCAGCATTTCTTAAAGAAGGGGACCGGGAACACATCCGGTCCCGGTGCTATGTCGGGTTTCATCTCCCTAACGATTTCTTCCAACTCGACCTCAGTGAAGGTTCTGGTTAAGCTCACATTGTCTCTCGCAGACACTAGTTGAGCCCCCGTCCAGAGGTTGGCGTCCAGGCCAGCGTAGCGGGGGGGGGGGGGGGCGAGGAGCCGATCAGCTCTCTGTAGAAGGAGTAGATGTGCTCCTGAAGTTCATTTTTCCGGAGATAGTCCCTGTCTCGGAAACTAGTGAAGTGATCAGACACTTTCTTCTTTGACCATTGGCCACGGCGTGGAAATACGCAGTGTTGGCGTCCCCCTAGAGTGCCCACTGGACCCTGCCCTTTGGCGCCAATACTCTTCTTCTTGTCTAAAGATGCTAAGGAGTTGTTCTTCGAGGTGGTAGTCATATGCCCATTCCTCCTCGTCTAGCCCCGTGGAGTCAGCTTTTAGGTCGATCGATTGAATGGCTTCGAGTAGGGTGGACTTTTGATGGCGCACGTCTTTGCTGCAGTTGCGACTCCACCCACGGAGATACTGCCGAAGTTTACCACTCATGAACTGCCACCAATCTATGATATCCCGGCCACGTACCTCACGGGCCAGTTTTTCCCAGGTGGCGAGAAGGAGAGTTTGAAAATCAGGAAGTTGGAACCATCCGGTCTCGAAGAAGAACCTGTTGCTCCGGATCGGGGAGCCCTCTCCCGTGTCGAAGATAAGGGGAGTATGGTCTGAACCTAGGCTGGTTCAGCAAACAGCGAGAACAGCGGGAAGTGGAGGTCAAGAGAGGGGGAAATAAAAACCCTATCAAGGACACATATGACAGGGTTTAATCTTCTGTTGGTCCACGTGAACCTTGCGCCAGACCGATGAACGTCTCGAAGGCCCCAACTGGCAATATGATGATTAAAGAGGGTGAGACTAGGCCAGTTGATGTTGTCATTGTTTTTATCGGATCTGTCCCGGATCAGATTGAAATCACCTCCCATCACTACAGGGACTGAGCAACAAGCAATTTTGGCGGATAGCTCATCAAGGAAAGAAGCAAATAAGGAGTGGTCCGCGGCGCCGTACACATTGACGAGCTCGAGTTTTAACTTGGAGGGCCTGTGGAACACTAACAAACTGTGGAAATAGCGCCCGCTGTCGAAACTTCCGACATCTAAAAGGCTGTCCCGTACCCCCAATGAGCAACCCCCCAGAGTGCCCGTTGGCCGGTTGCCAGCGCCAGAAAAATTGATCTCCCGGTGTTAGCCCTCGGAGTTCCGTGTCGGTGAAATTTTGCCTAATAGTTTCTTGCAGGCACACGATGTCGATCTTGTGAATCCGGAGTAGCTCTTTAAGCATGGTTCGGCGCCCCGGCACGCCGAAGCCACGTAGGTTCAAGAAGAGCCACCGCATTAAGTAACTGGTAGGTTAACCCGTGCTCGGCGGGTGGGGGTTTTAGACGACCCGTGGTAGGCTAAGCGGGTATAGGGAGCGTTGGTGCGAGGGTTCTTATTCTTGCGTGGGCGCGCACCTTTAACTGGACCTGCCCCCACGGCCGTGGCTTGAGAGGGTTCTTCCTGGGGATGGGCCCTCCCATTCCCAGTTCGGAACCCTGGATAGTGATCTGAGGTCCAGGGGAGGTGATGGTCAGGGCAGCCGCTTCCTTGACCCTTTCTTCGAAGGCTTTGGTCTCGGCCAGACGAGCAGCAGTGGCATCCCTAGCTAGCGCAAGTTCGGCATGGGCGATCTGGGAGGCGCGAAGTAAGGATAGGGTCGCAATCGGCGTGCATGCAGTCATTCGAACCCAGACGAATGCCACTATCCGAGGCTACCGCGAGCAGGTGTTCATTCGACAAACCAGGTAAAGCCGAAAAATCGCGGATGGACAGCGTACCTGGAGAATTGATGATCTTTGAGCGGGAGGTGGCGCGCTCCAAGACGGGCGCCTCAGTGAGCCCGGCACCCCGAGCGCTCTTGCGTTCCGACAGCACCGGCACCGCCTTGCTGCGGAGGCCCCTAGCCACCGGAGCCGCGAGAGCCTGCACCACCCCGCACACCTGCGCCGCAGAGGCGGAGCTCACATACAGGAGTTGGGTTCACATGAACCCAATAGATTATTGAAAGTCAGTAGTAAATTAGTGATTAATAGTGATTAATAGAGGTGTGTATTCATTATATTTTCTTTTACAAATTAAATGAAAAGAGGGGTGCCAAACAAGGTCGAATGGTTTGGAATTGCTTCAGACCTTCAGTTTGGTGGCTGAAGGCGATGCCCTTCAGTCTAACTGATATGGGCCGAAATTTGATGGTCTTGACACTATGCTCCAACTATTCCCCATGCATCTAAGACAAGTAATCGCGATGGACCCGCCGCGCCACTGCGGCTATCCACGCGTACGTTTCGTGCGATGGTATTTTCGGTGTGAGTTGCGTTTGCGGCGGTTCCGTGTCAACGCGTTTTTCTGTGTCAGGGCGTTCCCAGCGTTACAGAGCGGCACGGAAGAACGGCGCGCGTGCCTGCTTGTGGGGCTACGCTCTGGTGGAGCCCGCGCGTCATCCGGTTGCGATTTTGCGTCCGGTGTGATCGAATTGGTCTGGTCCCTCGTTTTGTCTCTTTCTTTTGGTGTGTTCGTTTGTCTCGTTCGTCTCGGTTCCAGCAGAGGGATATAACCGCGGACGGCGCCCGTGCGCGAGAATCACGCTCTTTGGCTGCTCGTGGGCCTATGCCAGGGTAGGGTCTGCTTGTCATACGGTTCCTCCTGTCTCGTCGGGTGTGAGCGAACCGGTGTTGTCTGTACAGACCCTGGCGAGGGCAGACTCGCCGCGCGACCGCGTCCTTTCTCCCGCGAAGGTTCTGTTTTTCGTGTGTGGCTGTTGGTGGGCCTTCTTGGCTATGGAACCCGTATGTCACTGGCCAGTGCCTCGTCCTCCGCGTGTGCGTGTTTGTGGTTTGTCGATGCGCGGCGCAGGGGCGTGGTCTAGGCTGCGAGTGCCTTCTGACAGCGCCCGGGCGCGCCGTCTCGCGTACGCGCGTGGTACGTTAGTGCCTCTTTTCTGCGGGCCTGCCCTCCTCCTGGTCCCACATGTCATCGTAGGTGTGCAGTCTGGTTCGTTGTGGCCTCTGTTTCCTACCGTGAGGAACTGATAGTGCGCCGGGAACTGATAAAGTTTACGTCTCTTCTCCTTGTGTGCTCGTCTTTCGCTTTCTTCCCCGAAAAGCTCTGTTTTTCTTCGTGCTATCCTCCTCGCGCTCCGCCGGTCGCCGCTGCGTGCCTGCGTGCCATGGAGGAGCCCGGTTAAGGTCTGCGTTTGCTCGTGTTCTCCTTCCGTGCTCCGCGTTGTCTCTTCTCACCTTCCTTGTTGATTGTGCAGTTTCTTCTTCGTCTTCGTCGTCGTTCATCCGACCGCCGCCTGCTCGTTCTGCCGCTTCGTGCCTCCTCTGAGCTGAGCTTGCCCCGGTAAAGGTGTGTTTTCCGTTGTTGTGCTTGCATGTTCCACGTCACCTCTTCTCAGCTTTCTTGTTGGTTTTGCAGTGCCCTGTTCATCGCCGCTCACCCGACCGCCGGCTGCTTGTCCTGCCGCTTCGTGGCTCCTCTGAGGTGCCCTCGCTCCGCCTCCTCCACGAAGGTATCGCACCCGTCCGCCCCTGCTCTTCTATGTCCGTACCCGGTCTTGTGTTAGTAAATGTTATTTCTGTCTATCCTGCAGTACATGTGTTCGATGAATTGCCTGCCGTTTGAATTCTCTTCGTGCTGTGCTTCTGAGACGCTCTAGGCCAGTTTTCTGTGTGCGTATGACGGATCCGTTCGGTCGCCGCAGGTTTTGATGGATGCGTCTTCGTCCGGGTCATCTCGCTCTGCTGCGCGTCGCCGCGCTCGAGTGTCTGCGCGTGTACCCCTGTTTCGTGGTCTGTCCTCGTGTGCTCTCGGTGCGTTCGGTTGTTTTAGCGTTGCCATCGCCCGGTCTGATGTTTTGTTGTGTGCTATATTTCTCCTGATGTAGCTGTGTTTGATCCACGGCACAAGGCATCGTCTGATGCCGTGTTGGATACCTCACGCCTTATGGGTGAGTGCTTTAACAGAAATAAGATATTAACAGAAATGTCGTTCATTTATATTTGGTCTTCGGTTTCTCTTATGGATTGGGAGATACACGTTTAGCTTGTTCTTATAGCTGCAGCTGCAGGCTTGTAAAAAATGTAATGATTGTCTGTTCTTGTTCATTTGCCATGTATTGAACCTCTTCTGGTCTATTCCATCACTAGCGTAAAGTGACTTTACTTTGGATCCTTCAAACTTCGTGGACATGCAGTCTTAGGAACAAAGGGAGGCATTGCAAAGTATGTGAATTAGCAATATAAAAACTCTAAATCATGTCTCTTTTCAGCCTGTTGTGTGAGATTGATGAAAGAGCCAAGCCATGATTTTTAGTTAAACTGATGATGTATCTCCCAGCAAATCTATTGATATATATGTGCATGATCATGCCGTATTTTATTTTCTGAATTGATGAAGACATTTTTCTGTGTATCCTGTCTTGAAGTGATCAACACTTGTATGTTTTTGATTTAAATGTTGATTAATGGTTCAGGGCTGCAGGTTCCTCATAAGAATGTAGCTATATGGTTGTTCTCAAGGACGTTAGCACTTAGCTTAGAGTTTATTTTCCTAAAAAATAACTTAGTAGTGCATGGTATGTGTATGTGCTCTGGGTCCTGATTTCTGGGTATGTCGCTCTGACTTCATCATTTGCATAAGTAGGCCATCTTCAGATTACTGAGATTAAATATTATCCAAGTGGTGGAGGTGCTCTTTGCGGAGACAATGAGATCCTAAGATCAACCGCAACAGCAGACAACAAGATCTGTACCATACGTTATTTCAAAAGACGCCATTGTTTATCGTATTGTTCTTAACTCAGATGTTTATAGTTTCATTGCAGTGGAGGAAGTTTTTGTGCATTTCCAATCCAACGTTGAATAAGCAAAGACGCTCGAGATGAATTCTTCTTCTAGCACAGGGAAGCATTATCATCTTAACACTTCATCTAGAATGAATGAATGCAGTCTTACATTATGTGGTTTCATTCACAATAAAATTAGTCCACACATGGTGAGGTGGATGAAAATTGCTTCAATGTAAATTGGTGATATATCTATCTAGAGATGGCGTGTCTCACTGGTCCAGAAGTAGCATATTCCAGATTAGAAAGTGTGAACTAAATGACATATTAACTTACCATTCTTGATTGCAGATTCAATTTTAAATATTACTTATATCACAAATGCCTTTCTGAGATTTGTACGGAATGAAGCTGCCTTCTGAATAAACGTCATGCTGAACTGATCGACTACACACGTGCGACTGTGCACAAAGGTATACTCATTGGAAACTTTTTCTTTTTCTTCAAATGCTATTCATTTAAATAGTGCTCTTCAACGGCTAGCTATTTATGTTGGCTAAACATTGAACTTTGTTTACCAATGAGGGTTCTAAATACATGCTAGGTGTGGAGCCACTCTAACAAGAACCTGCTGATGTAGCAGTTCCGGGCAGTGGCATGGGTTAAAAGTGTTCACATGCCAAGTTCTCTGGTAAAAAAAATCATCTACACTGTTCGGTGGAGATTATGTGGTAGTGAATATTATAGGCTTTCAATCACCTTTTTACTACCCATGTAGAGGACATCTGAATTCATAAGGGCACATATTGTGAATTGGCAATATAAAGTCCAAAACAAGAAGACTCCTTGCAAATTGACAACAGATGTCAGTGGTCCAACCACATATTACGCTTATTCAAGCAAAACGATATTTGTAGATGATGCATCAAATTTGGATCCCATTCCCCAGATTATTCTGAACAATATGACCCTGGCACGCAGTGTACTTTTCCTTGCATGCCCATCTAAATCATTTTAAAGCCAACATAAAATTGGGGCACACCAGGCAATACTAAATTACCAAGCCCAGCTTTGTTAGTTCAGGAAGATATGGAACTTAGTCACAGGCTAACACATTATACTGAAGAAGGAATTGTTCCCGAGTCTGCAGTCCATGAAGTTGGCCTCCAGAAATTTGGAGTAGACAGAGTTGTTGATTTTGTTTTTGTTCCTTTGGTCGATTCTTCACAAGCACACACTTTGGGCAATGGGCCAGGACGCCATGACGAGTCACTGAGATTCGGGGGAAAGGAAAAAAAATTCCTGCTCAAGCAGAGGAAGATGCAGGAAAGCCTAGCCAGTGTATTAGATCCTTAAGCTACTGAACTTCTTGGTTTACCCAGAGATAGTGTATTAGATCAGACTGAAGAATAGGCAGAACAGCCTAGCCAAGAAGTTCAAATATCACTGCTGCAATCTGGCTGTAATTGGGGCGTGATTTGTACGAAAATCGAACTTTGTATGATGACAATACATGTCGATTCGTTGTTCCACACTTTGACATGTCTTGTATTTGGTTTTATAGTTCGCTTGCAATTTGTTATTCCTCTTGATTTTCTCTATGTTTAGTTATAAAAAAGTTGGTTCAAAATCAAGATAATGACCTTGATATTGGTGTTGTACATGACAATAATTCTCTTGATAGAACGCAGATGACTGGCTAGGAGGCGCCCCAAGGGGCGCCCCAGCCTCTAGTAGGAGTAATATGAGATCCATCGAGAGATATGTTGAATATTAAGGAGTTTAATAATGATCAAGCGGGTCTCTCAGGTCTGCAAATTTTTGGGGTTCGTTCTAAATTTTTTGTGCAAGTAATATATATTTGGGTTCCTTCTCCTCTCATACCCGCATCAATCCGTTCTCCTCCCAGTCTTAAGGTCGCTAGCTGTTGTGTTGTCTTCATAGCATACGCACACCTTCATCTTTGCTTGCTGGATAGCATGGCAGGAACCTCTGGATAGGTGGCGTCACCGGTATCCTTCAAGCAAGGATTGCATTTGAAAGTGTCCTATAGATCTTATTTGCGTCATGTCCTACACCACGCCGAAGTAGAGGGTCATAGGACAAATCGCCATGCGAAGATGCCATGTCGACGACGACAGCAGGGATTACACAAATGGATATGGTCTCCACGACCTTTTTTAATTTTGATAACCGCTACAACCTAATCTGCATTGACAATGTGTTTCTCGGGTGTAAATTTATTCAAGAACCACCATGGCATACGTGTGGGTAATTTCTTCCGATGCGCAAAAGGCTATTATTTGGTTCTAAAGACATTATTTAGATGGCCAGATGTTTTGATTTTTCATGAGAATTTCTTGCCTATATCCCTATTTTTAATTGGCCCATTCCATAATGTAAGATTGTTTAGGTGTTTCACATGTTGTCCAGATTCGGACTTAAAACGAGTGAACACATATACCACTAAAATGTGTCTAGATACATTGTATATATGTGAATGTGGAAACGGCCTAAAACATCTTATATTATGGAATAGAGTGAGTAATAGATAGATCTCTAACTAATTATAAATCATAATGTACTATGCATGTATTCGCACTACGCGGACAAGTTAAAGAGTTCTATAGTAGCCTTACAAAAATCATAGAGATGTCCAGTGAGATAAAAATACAATGGATAACAAAGATGAGATGATGTTCACTGCCTTAATGCCTTTGCACTTCTTATTCCTCGAAACAGGCTTTCGCGTTGCTTTATAAATGAAACCACACACAAATGAACGATACAAGGTAGTGAGATTTCTTTCCAAAAATGATACCAGGATAATCGGACAAAACATCATGACGTGAAAAAAACACTACAACTACCATGCCAAACTTGCACTCCGGAAGGCTAAACGCACCACGCCATGCATGCCATTGAGCACCTGAGTTCCACGACAGTGTCCCCAAGAGGGTAACGGCGCAAAGTGTCGCCTCCATCGAGTACAACTGGACCTAGGTTTTTAACCAGGACTCTATCATGGAATGGGCACCCCGACGACGTCCTCAAGAAGAAAAGCGGCACCAGCAGGCGTCGCCGCCATTGGTACCAAAGCATGGAGCTTTCGTACGGTAACTCCCCCGTGACACCAAGAGGGCCCAATGGCACGTGCGCGATGAGACTATCCATCCAGCTCTAGATCTAGGTCTCACCGTTGTAGAGGTTACACCTGACCAAAGACCGCAGCCGCCACCACCACTACCAGCACCATGGTGCTCACCAGAAATACACCCATAAGGCCCTCCACCTGGGGCCGCCAGCCCGACGTCCAAGCACCTGGCCGAGAACATCGACGCCTAGCAACTGCCACACGACAAGTCGAAGAAGTGCCCACGAAGGCACGGCTAGATCTAGGACCGCGTAGCCCAGACGCAGGTCTACCTGGCCCGCTGCTGCCTAGATCTGGACCGTGCAGCCTCTAGAGAATACGCCAGGCAGGACTCCTGCTGTGCATCCGCTCATGTCGTCCCCGACTCCATTCGCGCAACGCAGGGGCCATCCCCGCCGGAAAAGGAGACACCACACCTATGCCGCACCGCCGCCGGACGGGAGAGCTCCTCGCCACCCTCCTAGCGCACGGGGAGAAGCAGTCCCACCGCGGCCGACACCGCGCGGGAGTTCCCGGTGGCGCACGCCGCGGTGGCCTGGAGGAAGACGAGGAGGACCTGGGGAACTTCGACCCGTTTCCAACTAAATCGGCACACAATTTGGTTATTTGTGCATATAACATGGTCTAATCTTTTTCAAAAAATGCAGTTCTCAAGTTTTGCAACATATTTGTGGTTGATCCTTCACAAAAAAACCCACAATTCACACCTGAAAAATCGAAAATGGTTTTTTTATTCAATGAAAAGGAAAATTTTCTTCATCAACATTATTCGTGCGTCCAAGATGCATGTTTGTGTGGAATATGGGCACATTCCAACAAAATATGCCATGGATTTAGCCATGAAACTCGTCATTTGGCTCCCCCCTAGAATCTTCGGAGGAGATAGCTCATTTCTGTGAACATCATTTCAAGCCACATCTCGTATTCCCATGTTTATTATTTTATGTGGATACTAGTACATATAAAATCGCGAAGGTCTTGCATCATTTTGAGTTTTTTTTTTTTTTTTTGAATTTTTGGAATATTCTAAACTGGTTTTAGGGAAGAAGCAATACGGCGTACATGGCCGTTTGTAGCTAGGGAATGAATATTAACAACTGTTTGTCTATATCTAATGAAATAGGTAGTTGTGTACCTAATTTTTTTTAAAAAAAATCACGAGCAAACTACGATGCACCTGTAGTTCAAACTTGACATGTTTCCACCTGAATCGATAGAAATTTGTGTTTTTCAAAAGAGGTGGATGAAAAACTTTTCAGAGGCCACAATTTGGTTATTTGAGGATATAACATGATCTAGTATTTTCAAAAAAAAAATCAGTTCTCAAGTTTTGCAACTTATTTGTGGTTGGTACTTCACAAAAAACCCCATTTTTTCACACCCGGAAAATGAAAAATGATTTTTTTGTGGAACGAAAATGAAAACTTTCTTCACCAACATTGTCTTCATTGTTGAATCCATGTAAATGGAGGATAACCCAGAACTTGCAATGGTTGAATAGAATTCCATACAAATGGACATCTTGCTTTAGCAATCTTCCTCACTACCTCAAGAGCAATGACCTTTACCGAAAATGATGCAACATTACCTGTTGACTCATGCTCAAGGTCAATTCTTTTGTTAGAATACATTTTAGGTCCTGGATGAAATGGCCTTTGCCGGAGAAGCAAGAAATGTGTCCTGGTATTCCTTTTCACTATCTGGTTTGCAGAAAGACTGGAATTTCTTGGCAAAATTATACATTCCTACAAAGCACGAGCAGAGTCAGATCACAAGCTATTTGCATTTACCACTACCACCAGCTCGATCAACAAATTGGAAAACAGGTGTCTCTAACAGGCAGGAAATGGAGCTTACAAGAAAATGAGCCCACATAAATCTATAGGAGTAGCAAATTCATGAAAGCATGTGTTATTAGAAAAATGGAGATTGGATGACGTATAAGCAGAAAACCAGGAGAGTCCTTACTGAATATTTCTACCTACGATGGCAGGGGAATAATATATATGCTATATGATGTGGATGTAACTCCTGTCGTTTCATACTTTTGTAACTAGTTATTTTATGTTCGTACTACAACCAGCGAGCCTTTCTGCACTATTAAAACCGGAAAAAAAAGGTCAGCACGAAATTTGAACTACAAACTAATATTATTTAAAATACATCACATAGTATACACTCCACGTATGAATTTCTCGACGGAAAGTTTCCAAGCTATTCTACAGCCCAATTATTAGCTTAGGGCATGTGGCTGCATAATTCAACAGAATAGCAGAAATTCAGCCGCTGACCTACACTGGGGATTGCAGGTTAAGTTCAGTCCCCAAATTTTTTGGGGGCGTAAAAGTCCTTCCACAACCAAATCAAACCGTGACGGAACATAATGCGGTATCTGGGAAACAAATCAAACATAAGGCACTCGACAATCCGAGCGAGATGCGTTAGGGCTGTCAAAGACTAGGCATGAACCGGTGCTTGAGTCCACCCGGTCTTCGTGTTAATATAGATGGCACTAAGGCCAGGTTTCGGTACAGGGTTTCGGTACAGGAATAGGTACCCGTATACAACACATACGGTGTACCAAAACTTTACAAAAAATACTTCTAACACTCCCCCTTAATCCGAACCTTGTGAAAGGTTTAGATTACGCTTAAATTCTTCTAATTGCTTGACAGGAAGAGCCTTTGTAAAACCATCTGCCACTTGATCCTTACTAGAAATAAACTTGATATTCAGCAAATTTTCAGCAACCCTTTCTCTTACGAAGTGAAAATCTATCTCAATGTGTTCGGTACGAGCATGAAACACTGGATTTGCAGACAGATAAGTAGGACCCAAGTTATCACACCAAAGACAAGTTTTCTCTTTTAGCTTGACTCCAAGTTCACCAAGAAGAGCTTCAACCCAAATGAATTCTGCTGTTGCATTTGCTAAGGCTTTATATTCAGCTTCAGTGCTAGACCTGGACACTGTAGCTTGCTTTCTAGCACTCCAAGAAACCAAGTTTGGTCCAACAAATATTGCAAACCCTCGTGTTGATCTTCTATCATCATGAGAACCTGCCCAATCTGCATCAGAGAATGCACTTAAAAGTGTAGATGAAGATTTCACAAATGTGGTTCCAACTTTTAATGTATCCTGTATGTATCTCATAATACGTTTAACAGCTGACCAATGTTCTGTAGTTGGAGCATGAAGGAACTGACAAACTTTATTTACTGAATATGAAAGATCTGGACGTGTCAATGTTAAATACTGCAAACCTCCAACAACGCTGCGGTATTTTGTGCTATCATCAGGACCCAAGAGTGTACCATAAGTAAGAGATAATTGCTTTGTAGAGGATAATGGTGCAGGTGCAGACTTGCAACCACACATACCAACCTTAGCAAGCAAATCATTTGCATACTTTTCTTGTGTCAGAATTAACCCATTATCAGTCTTCTTAACTTCAATACCAAGAAAGTAATGCAAATCACCTAGATCCTTTATAGCAAAATTCTCCTTCAAATCTCGAAGTAAAGCATTGATAGCATCATCAGAGGAACTTGTTACTATAATATCATCAACATATATCAATAGATAGATAATGATACTTGACTTGTTGTAAAGAAACAATGAGGTATCAGCTTTTGAGGGTATAAAACCAAGATCATTCAGCTCAGAACTGAGTCTTGAATACCAAGCTCTAGGTGCTTGTTTTAATCCATAAAGGGCTTTGTCAAGTTTGCAAATATGATGCGGAGCATGAGGGTTTTCAAAACCTGGGGGTTGTCTCATATATACCTCCTCATCCAGAACACCATGAAGAAACGAGTTCTTGACATCTAGCTGCCGTAAACTCCACCCTCGAGAAACATAAATAGACAAGACAATTCTGATAGTAGCAGTTTTAACCACAGGACTGAAAGTATCCTCATAATCGATGCCATACCTCTGTTTAAACCCTTTTGCAACTAGTATGGCCTTATACCTGTCAATAGACCCATCAGCCTTCTTCTTGACACGATATACCCATTTGCAATCAATCAAGTTCACATTATTGCTTGGAGGAACAAGATTCCATGTTTTATTTTCAATCAATGCATCATACTCTTCTTGCATTGCTTGATTCCAATTTGTATCATTTAGGGCCTCACCAAGAGTACATGGTTCCCCTGTAGAAGACAATAGACCATATCGAACAATATTATCAGTATATTTCTTTGATTTTTGTATACCTTTTTTACGAACCCCAATGCCATATGGAACAGTGCCATCAGTATATTTTCTTGGCTTTTGAATTCCTTTCTGAAGAGGTGTACGAATTCCAGTTTCCGGTATTGTAGTAGAAGCAGATTCAGCAAATTTCGGCGCAGCATCATTTTCGCCCCCAGCTGCTGCGACCACAGAAGATCCGGCCAGCAGCGAGCCAGAGGCTGTCGGGTGCGCTGTAGCACCTGCCGGGTGCAGGGGCGCTGTAGCGCCAGGTGGAGGCCTTGGAGTGGCTCCTGGCGACGGAGCCCGTGGTGGCGAATCCACACCACGCGCCTCCTCGAAGACAGCGTCGACAGAGGACGGGGACCGCGTGAGCATCTGCTCACCGCGCATGTGCTGGGGCTGCATACAGCGGGACCCACTGGCCTGGTCTGCTGCACCTCGTGGACTGGACGTCCTGGCGGGAGAATCCGCCTCGGGAAAGGACGCCTCGGGATCAGAATGATCAGGAGAATGTTCAGGCGAATCTTCTTCGTGTTCTGTGTCCGTTTTGTCATCTTCTGCTTGAACTTCTAACTCACTTTCGGAGCTATCAGAGGTATCTTCTGAAGCAGAATTTTGTTCCGAATCTTCTGCTACCTGTTCAATGTCAGTAATTGGCACAATAGGAAACACATGGTTATCAATATTAGTAACACCCTCATTTGTATCAGATGGTAGAAGCAATATTTGTTGTTTAAGAATGGCACCGGCATTGGGATGAAGAGATGCAAAGGGAAACACATTCTCGTCAAAGACAACATCACGAGAGACATATATTCTACCCGTGGAGACATCAAGACATTTTACACCCTTATGAATAACCAAGAAAAACACATCGTGTAGATCGAAAGGCAAGTTTTCTTTTGTTGTATGGATGTAAGTTTGGCCAACAGGCACAACCAAAAATACGAAGAGCATCATAATTGGGTTTAACATGGAGAAGACGTTCAGCAGGGGTGTCAAAATCAAGAACCTTGCTAGGGAGCAAGTTTATGAGAAAAGCGGCAGTAATAAACATAGTTTTAAATAGCCCGCTATAACCTCGCTATAGCTCCGATATAGCTGTTTTAGCATGTTGCCGCTAAATGATGCCGTGTACAACTTGCCGCTATAACGCCGCTATATCCCGCTATATGTCCGCTATAGCTGTTTTTAAGGGTTGCCGCTATATGCAATATCCCGCTATTTAAAACATTGGTAATAAATGCTTCATCCCAATATTTTAAGGGTATGGATGCATTGGCAAGCAATGCAAGACCAACTTCAACTATATGACGATGTTTTCTTTCAGCTGAACCATTTTGTTGGTTGGCATGAGGACAGGAGACATGATGAGTGATGCCAACCTTTTGGAAGAAACCATTCAGTTTTTCATATTCACCTCCCCAATCAGTTTGCATAGTTATAATTTTCCTATCAAACTTGCGCTCAACATATTGCTGATAATTAAGAAAGGCTTGATAAACATCAGAACGCTTCTTAAGAAAATATATCCATGTGAATTTACTGAAATCATCAATAAAGCTTACATAATATGCATGTTTTCCCACAGAGAGAGGAGCTGGACCCCATACATCAGAAAAAACTTGTTCCAAGGGAGCATTGGAGACACTAGAAGACACAGGATATGGCAACTGATGACTCTTAGCTAACTGACAAGAATCACAAATATAAGGGGTACTCTCTGGGGTGTAAGCTATTTTATTTTTCCTAAGAACCTGCTTAACCACAAACGAAGAAGGATGTCCTAAGAGACGATGCCACGTAGAGGATGATGGCTTTATTGTGAGGAAGGCATGCTTGGAGGTCTCATGAAACATAGGCACCATAGGATAGAGACCATCATAGCAAGGTCCTCTAAACAGAACTCTTCGAGTTGCTTGGTCCTTGATTAAAAAGAAGAAAAGATGAAATTCAATAAAGACATGATTATCAAGGGTAAATTGATGAATAGATAAAAGATTTAGGAGGAATTCTATTCCTTCCATCTCTGATGCTTCTGGAAATGTGTTGGTGGATCATATGGACAAAGCTGCTGCTTTCTGGTCCTGCTTTAAGAACAGAATGGGTGTTTCATGCCCACCCATGGCTGATTTTGATTTGTCAGTTTTCTTGCATGTGGTTGATGGTTTGGATACATTGGCTAATCCGTTCACTGTTGAGGAGATTGAGGGTGTTGTAATGCACCTAAAATCTGATCGTGCGCCTGGACCAGATGGTTTTACTGGACTATTTATTAAACACTGCTGGAGTATAATTAAAGATGATTTTGTCATGTTATGCAATGAGTTTCACAGTGCCAACATCTCTTTGGAGAGCATTAATGGATCTTTCATTACTCTGATTCCAAAGATTAATTCTCCTGAGACAGTAAATGATTTCAGGCCTATTTCCCTGACCAATACTTGTTTGAAATTTATCACCAAAATTGTGGCTAATCGTTTCCAAGACAAAATCTTTGGTTGCATCCATGCTAATCAATATGGTTTCATCAAATCCAGAACTATTCAAGATTGTCTGGCATGGTGCTTTGAATACATTCACCAATGTAAACAATCTAAGCAGAAAGTGGTGATCTTCAAGATTGATTTTGAGAAAGCTTTTGATACAATTGAGCACTCTGCTATTCTGCAGATTTTGAAATTTAAGGGATTCCCTCCCTTAGTAATCAAATGGGTCAAGGAAATTCTAGCTTCAGGATCTTCATCAGTTCTTTTGAATGGAGTTCCTGGCAAAACTTTTGTTTGCAAAAGAGGTGTCAGGCAGGGAGATCCTTTGTCCCCAATTCTTTATGTGTTGGGTGGGGATTTGTTACAGAGTATTGTTAATCTGGCACTACGGGAAGGAAGGCTCAGGCTGCCAATTCCAATTGGTGGAGACTTTCCTATAGTGCAATATGCGGATGACACCTTAGTCATCCTTCCTGCTGATCCGGCTCAGGTTTTGGTTTTTAAGGAGCTGCTTAACCTTTATGCTAGTCTCACTGGGCTAAAGGTGAATTATAATAAATCTTCGATGATTCCGATTAATTTATCGCAGCAGGAAAGTGTTGATTTGGCTTCTGTTCTTGATTGCAATGTGGCCTCTATGCCATTTACTTATTTAGGCTTGCCTATGGGAACCACAAAACCAACTATCAAGGATTTTGCACCATTAATTGACAGAATTGAGAGGAGACTCTCTGCCACAGTCTTTTTCTTTCTTATGGAGATAGTTTGGTTCTTGTGAACTCGGTTCTTTCCTCCTTGCCCTCATATTATATGTGCACTCTTGTAATTCCTAAAGGTGTCATTGATATAATTGATAAAGCAAGGAGGAGATGCTTATGGAGAAAGGACAAGAATAAGCAAAGAGTGAATTCTTTAGCTGCCTGGGATATGGTATGCAGACCCAAATCCAAAGGAGGATTAGGGATCATCAATATCCAGATTCAAAATAGAGCTCTGCTACTGAAGTTCTTGGCAAAATTCTATAACTCTTTGGATATCCCTTGGGTTCATTTAGTCAAGAATGCTTATTATTTTCAAACTGTACCACATGCTGTCACATCTTGTGGTTCTTTCTGGTGGAGAGGAGTTATGCAACTAGCAGATACCTGGTGTTCCTTATCCTCTTGCGTTTTGGGAAATGGTTTTTCGGGGCTTTTTTGGAAGGACTAGTGGATTGGGCAACCTTTGGCCATAAAATTCCCGAGATTATTCTCTTTTACCAAGGATCCTTTGTCCTCAGTAAGAGATTTAATACTGATGACAGACCTTTCGGAGGCTTTCCACTTGCCGCTTACAATTGAAGCTTTCCAGGAGTTTAATGATCTGAGTGTCATTGTGAATAATGTTCAGTTGTCTGACAGTGAGGACAGTTGGAGATGCAATTTCAATAAAGGCATTTATACCTCCAGCAAATTCTATCAGCTACAATTTGCTCATTTACCTTCGGATGGGCCTGCAAATTGGATATGGAAATCCAAATGCATGTCAAAACATAAATTTTTTGCTTGGTTGATCCTCAAGGATAGGATTAATACAAAGGATATGATCAAAAGAAGAAACTGGAAGATTGATGGTACTGATTTTTGGGTTCTTTGTTGCACTCATTGCAATGAAGATTGGATACACCTGTTCTTTCAGTGTGTCTTTAGCTCTAGAATTTGGAACTATTTACAAATCAGCTGGAGTGATAAAACACTTGTGCAAAATCTTACTGTCGCCAAGAAGTCTTTCAAAGGGCCCTGTTTCACTGAGATAGTGATTCTTGCTTGTTGGAACATTTGGAAACAGAGAAATGGAGTCATTTTTAAATCGGAAAGACATTCCTTTATGGGATGGAAAGTGGGCTTCATGTTAGATCTATTTATGCTTAAGCATAGATTGACTGCTTCTGTGGCTGCTGATTTAGTTTCATGGATTAACTCCTTACTTTAGTCTGGGATAGACTGTCTTAGTCTATTTCCATGTTTATTTGTAAATATCTGTAACTGTAACTCTTTGGTTGGTAATAAAGGGCTGTGGGGGACTCCCCTGCAGTAGAAAATGTTTCAAAAAAAAAATAGATAAAAGATTCTTAGATGCACTTGGAATATGAAGGATATTTTTGAGATCAAAAGAACCATGAGGGGTACGTAATATTGAATTACCAATGTGGCTAATGTGCATACCTGTTCCCTCAGCGGTGCGGACCTTGTCCTGACCATAATATTTGTTGGCGACGAGTAACTTGCCCAGCTCACTAGTAATATGATCAGTAGCTCCAGAATCAACATACAATTTGTATCTACGCCATAAGGGGCAGCAGCAAGATGTGCCTCTTTTTCTGCTTCTTCTCTCTTCCTCTTGTCATCAGCATAACGCCACCAACATTCATTTGCAGGATGTCCATGTTTCTTACAAATCTGGCAATCTATATGAACGTACTTAGAGGGGGTACGATCAATATAGCGGCCTCCACCATCATTGCGCCGATCCCGACGGTCATCACGTCGATCTGGACGTCTGTCATCATCACGGGTCCAGTTGCCACGGGTGTCATCATGTCTGGGATCATCACGGCGCCAATTCCAGTGGGTATGAGCACGGTTATCGTCACGGTAGCGATCGCCACCTCGAGGGTCGTCACGGTACCGATCAGTGACTGCACCTCCACGGTAGGGTGCACCACGGTCGGGACTATGATGACGTGTAGGGGATGGGTAGACCCGTGGGGGTGGTGTGCGAGCACGAGAACGCTCATATCCTCTCCGAGCCAGATGTGCTGAAGAAACAAAAGAACACTTTCCTCTACGCCATTGCGCATGTCATAACCACATAGCTGCTCATAAAACTCATCAATGGTGGTGCTAGGATTCCCATGAACTGATGTGATGAGAGGGTTATATTCTCCCTTATCCAGACCATGTAAAAGATACCCAAGTAGCTCATCATCTCCTATTGGTTTCCCAAGTGCCGAAAGCTCAGAGGCAAACCCCTGCATCTTCGTGTAATACTTATCGGTAGTCATTGTCAGCTTCTTTGTGTCATTTAGTTTCTCACGAAGATGTTGTGCCTTAGTACGTGAGGCAGTTTCGAACATGGCATTGATGGCAAACCACGCAGCAGCAGTGTTATCCATCCCTAGAACATGAGACAGAATCTCCGGAGAGAGCGAGTTAAGGAGAAACCGTAGCACTTGTTGATCTCTAGCAATCCAGGCCACATATGCAGGATTTTCAACCTCTATCTTCTTCTTCTCAGAGTCCTCTCCTTCAATGGTCTTCACAGGGGCACGATCTGAACCATCGAGGAGCCCCATGACGTTGGCACCACGAAAGGCCGGGATGATAAGTGCTTCCCATAGGAGGAAATTCCCCCTTGTGAGCTGCTGCGAAGGAGGACAACCGAGGGCAGTGGCCAAGCTTGATGATGACGAACTCATAATCACGGACTAGGGTTTTGGCTCGGGATCTTGTGGGTGTTGGGTAAGGGTTTTTTGCGGCGACAGAAGAGATCTGCGGCGGCTTTGGGATTTTAGTGTATTGGATGTGGGATTATATTGGGGTTTTTCGCGACGAGAGAGAGAAGGTCTCCGGCGATCTTTGGTTTTTGTGTACGGGTTTTGATCTGGGCAGCAGCAGAGGAGACCTGCGGCGGCGGCTTTGGTTTTTCTGGTGTTTGTTTGTTTGGGACGATCGGATCGATGGCGACGACGAGAGTCGACGGTGATCGACGGGATCTTGGGTGCTTATGCGGCGGCGATGCGGCTGGAGCAGCGGCAATGGCGGCGGCAGCTAGGTCGTGGGAGGAGGTGCTCTGATACCATGTCAAAGACTAGGCATGAACCGGTGCTTGAGTCCACCCGGTCTTCGTGTTAACATAGATGGCACTAAGGCCAGGTTTCGGTACAGGGTTTCGGTATAGGAATAGGTACCCGTATACAACACATACGGTGTACCAAAACTTTGCAGAAAATACTTCTAACAAGGGCTTGCATACGAGCGAGGGGATTGGCATCCTGAGTTGATCGCCTTGCGCACTCCACGCCTGCCCAGTGGAGAGTGGACGCCGGGGGCGAGGTGGCGTGGATTCGGTGGGAGAAGAGAAGGGGCCTGGACGAGGACCTTCTCCGGCGGCCGCACGGCGCGGGGCGTAGGACTCGTGAGTTTGTTCGGGATCTCCGCGCAGGGCGTAGGCGCGTGGGGCATAGGACGTCGTCCGGCAGGACGGTGAGGACGGAGACGGCGATGGAAGCGGCCCCCGCGGCGATGAAGGGCCGGCGGCGTGAAGCATGGAGCGGCGACAGCGACCGTGGAGCGCTGGATCGAGAGAGAGAGGGGAGGAGATGGGGAAGAAAGGGCGACGCGCGCGCGTGTATTAACCACAGGGTTAGAATATGCGAGGCGCATCGGGAAAAATTCACCTTCTATATGTTAGGCGAGGCGCGTATGCAAAGTGCGCCTCCTATAACTTATGGTACTAGTCAAAAGACGCGGGTATGGTTTGTATCACAAAACAACCTCTAGCTTATTTGGTTTGTGCTGCTGCATCTCTCTGGCCACCCAGGTTCGAATTCTGGTGTGGCCATACTTTTTAGGCTTTTTTATTTAAGGTTATTTGTAATGTAAAAACATTAGCGAAACATAATATGAACTATAAAATAAAGTAAAAGTATTTTAAATATCCAAATAGCTTCAAAACATAAAATTGACAATTATGAATGTGTCTCGTCAATACATAATATTCGTAATGCAATATTATGGCATTACACAATCTAAGGATGGGGTGGTAGTGGCTCCCCATGTGCCAAAAAGCAGCAAAAAAAACCGTGCAGCATATTATAGGAGGCACATTTAGCTCAATATGCGCCTGCTATACCTCCAAATATAGGGGGCGCATTTCCAAAATATGTGCCTCGCCTTCGCTACCACAGACGCCACGCGGGCCCACAAAAAATATAGGAGGCGCATATTATAGAAGTGCGCCTCCGATACTTACATTATAGGAGGCACATATGGCCACATGCGCCTCGCATAACCTGGGGCCAGGAGGCTGTGGTCCCCACATGAAGTATGTGAGGCGCATATTTTGGAAATGCGACTCCTATATATGCACTATAGGAGGCACATCTTGGAAATGCGCCTTGCATAATATATAGGAGGCGCATTTTGCCAATATGCGCCTCGAGCCCTTATTTCCTCCTATAGGCTTTTCTCTAGTAGTGTTACCATATCCATACAGTAAACACCCCACTTAGTAAAGTCCTATACATGATGAAATAATTATATGGATGTTATATTTTAATTTATCTCATTTTTCTAATTGATTTAGACATATTATTTGTCAAATTTTGTTTTACAGATTTGTAGATATAAATTATTCAATATTAGATGGAAAAAGGCAAAAATATTAATTATTATTGGAATTCAAGATTTATTTGAATTGAATATTATTTATTAGTTATTATTTTGTACTCAAATAATTGTTTGGGTAAATTACAAAGTATGAAATGATGATACTATTGTCAGCAAAACATTCGTTGTTTCTAGGCAGCTCACAGAGCAGGAACTAAAATGTGAAGTGTGCTGAGACGGGAGTAGTCTGAGGATGGATGACCGAACGAGAAGTGTTAGTAGAGTCGTGGTTATCTAACTAAGAATGATTAGAGAAATATAAATATGTCTATAGTGCGATTAATTATACAATTCAAATAAAAAAATTGAAAATATTTTTTTTTCTATTTTTTTTCCGGATTATCTATACTGGAAGGCCTACGCCGATAGGGAAAAACGCCGAAGGGGCATACGCCGACGGTCCCGTCGGCCTACCACTACGCCGACGAGGTTCCAGCTTCCCGGCGACAAGGTGCGATTGGTTTGATTTATCCTATGCCGGTACCATACTAAGCGCTTGTTACCTTGTTGTTTGTGTTGATCCTGTTAGAATGTGTTGTCCGACCTCATTTGGATTCTCATGCGGTAGAAACGGATTTTAGGCATCAGAGGCATCGGGCGATGTTGTGTGTCCTGCTTAGTAGGAATCGTTTGGTGTGAACATCCAGCAGGTAGCGTACCGTCTTGTGCAAACCATTCTGGTTCCATTGGATCTACAGATAGGCACAGACATGTAGTATGCCTTGTTGATTAGTAAAGGACAAGAACCGAGTGACGGGCCATCGTCTCGCGTGACTATACTCAATTCGAGTCTGTCATCGGAGCGAACCTACATTGTTTTACTTAAGTCTGTGATCACACCGCAGCCTCATGTATACACCTGATTTCTTTCTCCTTGAAATTCTAAATTTTCTCGCATTCATTCGTTATCTAATTATTTTGTTTAGTGTCTAATGTATCCTAAGAATGTCTTGAAGAGGCAATTTTCCTTGATTACACATCCTAAACTGGTCCTATTTTCTGAAAAAACAAGATCAATTCTAAAATGAAAAGCAGTTCACGGTTTGAAGCCCTTTTAGAGCAGACTGTTATTTCTTGCCATGATATTTATCTTCAAGTAATTAGGGAAACAACTGGTTTGCTCCAACAAATCTACAAGGATGGTATCATAGTAAGGAGCCACTTAAAAAGGTCCTTCTCTGATTATACAGCCAAAACTGATCATATATTTCGAGCATTCTTGTGCAACTTGTAATGAACAGCTATAAATAGCTTTGTCAGGGTTCTGGAATGCTCCTGCTATTTTATAAACATGTTGTTTAACTTGAAATAATAATAATTTGTTGCCTAAACTTGGTCGTTTTTGGTTCGAGCAATAGGTTTGTGTAAGCCTAATGATGATTACAAGAGCATAGTTCAAATGATCAAACTGTGACTACTTGAACAAAATAGTCTTCAGCTCGTATCTGATGGCCGTCACCACAAATCTTTAAACAATCAAACAATGCCTTCCTTTTGATAGGTTTTTTGGATAGAATAAGTTATTTTTGCCATGTATAAATTTCTTCAGAGGCAAAAAATAGTGTTCTCAAAAAGTATTGGGGCGATGGTATCCCAGAAGGGTCACTCTTGACAAAGTGTACCTTCCTTGAATACCCATCCTAAACCGATCTAATATTCTTATAAACAATGTATAAAATTTAATCTACTAATATATCTTACTAGTTCATATATCCGTATGCTCCAAATGACAGAAAAACTAGGTATTATTGCACATGTCCGGTCATTTGATAAGTCTTTTGTCCAGGCATTGAAGAAGTCCTTTTTAGGTTTGATGCTTCAATTTTTTATGAAATAACGATTTAATGTTATTTTCAATATCACCAGTAGAGCAGTGTTGTTCTGATATTTATTCTGTGTTAGGATGACCTATCATATTCAAAATACTGCATTGCTGGAAGCAAATCCTGTAGGAAGAAGGAATCGGCTGTCTTCGAGACTCAACATAGTAGGAGCAAGGATTCCTCAGCAGTGTCCTATAGCTCACAGATATGTCTCAAAAATATGAAAGACGTTGCTCCGTAGTGAAAAGTGGCACACTTACCGCAAGAGGGATAGCTTGGACGAGTCTTGGATATATGTGACTTGTAGGGGTACATGCTATAAGTGCTATGTAACTTTAAAATAATCAAAGTCGTGGAACCTCCATCGTCCGTGCCGGAAGGCATTTCCCACAGAGACCATAGATAAAATATTGTTAACGATAAAGTATATTTGTACGACGCTGCTTCAAATTGAGTTCATCAACATACATATTCATGGAGGCCATTGCCTCGTGGTGTGGAAGCGAGTCTGCATGCCCAAACATTTGGGAGGACTCGGGATTCCTAACCTCCGACTCATGAACCTTGCTCTAAGGCCGAGGTGGCTTTGGCTTAGCAGGACTGACTCCTCGAAGCGGTGGAACGAGTTTAACATACAGGTGCCCAAGGTGGTGGTCAACCTATTTGAGACAGCTACCGACTCTATCCTTGGAGACGCGGCAACCACCTTCTTATGGACCGACAGATGGCTGCCCCAGGGTAGGGGTGAAGGAAATTGCCTCAAAGCTGCTGATGAAGGTGCCCAAACCTGCCGGTTCGAGCCGTAAAGTGCGGGAAGGACTTGTCGGGGGATGGTTGGAAGACATCTCACCAGACATGGATGCTACAGAACTGAGGAAGTGGCTACTACTATCTCACAACTTAGCAGGTATTGCCATGATAGAGGGTGTGAAGGATGTTTTCACGTGGAACTGGGAGGCGGGACACACCTACTCAGCCTGATCTGCTTATAGGGCCTTCTTTGCTGGATCAGAAGGCCTTGCTGGGACACAGCAGGTTTGGTACTCCAGAGCGCCGAACAAATGCAATTTTATTTTCTATGGCTGGCCTTGAAAAACAGAAGTTGGACGACAGACAGGCTGAGTTGTAGAGGGTTGCCACACCCGGCCTCATGCCCTTTCTGTGATCAACATGGCGAAGATCTTGATTATCTGCTCCTGGGTTGTGTCCTTGCTAGACAGTTGTGGGCCACGCTAATTGGTTAGTGGGGCCTAGTATTAGGGACCCCGACACAACAGGATAGTCTCGTTGTTTGGTTTCGTCTAAGCTCGCTGCCAGGTCAGGATAAGAAGTACATGTGGACGGCTATCAACTTAACCTGCTGGTGTCTTTGGAGGCATGTCAATGCTGTGGTTTTCGAAGGACAGCAACCTTCGGTGGAGAAGGTCCTTAGGATCGTAGAGGCTGAGGCCTCGCTGTGGTGTTCCGCGGGCCTCTTTAGGGGCAGCCTGGGCCAGGTGGATTGGTGGAGGTGTGGCGAGTAGTCCCTTTTGTAGTGGGGTGGAGTGCGTTCTGAGCACATGTGCCAAACGCGTTGTAAACTGGCTGTCCGCCTTCTTCTTCTATGAAACATATACGTCTGAGTTCTGAGCACATGTGCCAAACGCGTTGTAAACTGGCCGTCCGCCTTCTTCTTCTATGAAACAAATACGTCTCCCAGGACGTATCCTTAAAAAAAATCTGGTTTATAAAATGCATTTTTACTGTAAGATCCTAGTTTAGAACTCACTTCAACACTGTTTCTAATGCCTTAAGGTGCTATTTTCTAGTGCCTCATTGATCTGGCCGGAGTGTCGGGTTCCGTAAAACTCCGCTGGTGCTCTCCCATGGGACCCTAGGACTTTGGGAGGTGCGGGTTTTGTATATTCTCGTTAGCTAATCCCATGGCCCAATTCCACAATTTTTATTGACAGTATTGGTTTAACCGATTTGACATTCAAGAACTGAATCACAAATGCTTCATTCTTTTTGCTCATCACTGATATCGATCAAGGCAAAACATTGATTGTTCGTGGTTGTATGAAAATGTTTTTTTCTTTGAACATTGCTAAAACAGTTGGTTATGATTTAAAGAAGAGGTGCATTAATTATTCATGGTTGTACAGCACCGTGGGTTCCAGTGTTAAACACTATGGTAGGTCACCATAGATCCTTAGTTACGAGAACAAGATATCTTCTCCTACCATGCTTGTTGGGTCAGGTATACATAAGGGAGAAGTGGGTTGGATGGGAATTCAATCCACATCAACATCGCCGGTTCTACTAAATATCATGTCGGGAGAGACTCTATGGGCATAAGGGGATTTCTTCGCCGTAAAGTTAGGATAAGATCTAATTGTTTGGATCTAAGGATGGGAGGTCTCAGGTGATTTAGTGCGCTTTGCTTAGCTGGAACCCATACGCAGCGGCCATATGCAGGTGGACACGGTTCATGCGGAATAGCCATTGTCCCGAGTGCACGAGTTGTAGCGTCGTTTTTTAGCCGAGGCAGCAGGTGACCACGTAGGTTACTATTTTGTGCGAGTGGTTGCGGGACATACGGCGAATCAGCGATCTTGCTTTGCGGTAGCTATGGCGTTCCTAGGTTTGTTATGTTGAATACTTAAGGACGTTATATATCAGAGTGAAGATCAGACCCCTTGCGTGATTTTACCCTATTTGAGACTATTATTTTTTGCAAAGAATTTTATTTTACTTAAACTAGCAGGGAGACCCTCGCAAAAGCGAGGGCAATATCTCTAAAATATATTTTAGTTTTAACAAAATACTTTTAATTTGGACAAAATTATAATCTCACTCGCCACTTGTATTATTCATGAATGGGGCATGACAATTTCAGGATTTTTATTGGGCTTAGTTGGGCTGGACATGTGAGGCCCATAGAAAATTTCAACAATCCCTCACAAAGTGTCATTAGCACATCTCATAATCTCAGTTCTAAAACAGTTTTTATATACCGGTGTTTAGTGAAGACTGTTAAGTTGAACTTTCACTTAGAACATTATGGTACACTAGTTCACAACTTGAAAATTGGACTACGCCTTGAACTCCAAGTTTTCTGTGATACCAGTTTCATACAACGTCTTAACCGAGCCGCAAGGCTTCCCCGCGGGTGGAGCGTATGCGTCATACTCCGAAGGCCTTTCATGAGTTTATTAGAGAGCACCTGATTCTCATGGACTGCGACGTCTAACAGTCAGACTCATATAGGTGAGTTCCTCTGGAGATGTTCTACAGCACACATCTCTGCTTATGTAAATAAGCCACTTGAAACACATTAAGACAAATGTCAACCTATCATACAGATTAAGAGAGTATTGCATCTCCATGGAGTGGGATAAAATATAAGGATACTATCCTCTCAGCCGACCAACACCTTGTCTCCCACTTCTGATTTACGGGATCTGCGATCACATAGAGTGAGTTAGCACTATGGGCAACTCATACCGTGGGTCTCAAACCCACCTCCCTCGATGCATTATCTATCACATTCCGTGATAAACCCTTTGTGAAGGGATCTGCCAAGTTCATAGATGTTTTGATATAATCCAACACAATAACTCCGGAGTTCTTCAATTTTTGACAGATTTCAATCTCCTCTTCACATGTCTTTATGACTTCGCATTATCCTTGGAACTGTTCACTTTGATGATCACAGTTCATTAGGATTGCGGGTATTGGTTTTTTAACCACAGGCAAGTCCATCAAGAGCTCACGAAGCCACTCTGCTTCAACAGTGGTTGTGTCTAATGCTGCGAGTTCTGCTTTTATAGTTGACCTTGTTAACATGGTCTCCTTGCAAGACTTCCAGGAAACAGTGCCACCACCAAGTGTAAACACATAACCACGAGTGGCCTTAAGTTCATCAGCATCAGATATCCAATTAGAATCACTATATCCTTCCAGAACCCTCGGGTTTCCGGTATAGTGAATTCCATAGCTCGCAGTGCCTTTTAAATATCACATAACTCTCTCAAGGGCATGCCAATGATCATCTCCCTGATTGGAAACAAACCGGCTCAATTTGATCACAGCAAAAGAGATGTCAGGCCTCGTGGCACTAGACAAATACATAAGCGAGCCTATAATCTGAGAATACCTCAGTTGATCTCTAGTAATACGTTGATTCTTTCGAAGCAACACACTAGCATCATATGGACTTGAAGAGGGCTTGCAGTCACTATACCCAAAGCGACTCAACACCCTTTCCACATATTGAGACTAAAGCAGTGTGATCCCACCATTATCATCTCTCAACAGCTTGATGTTCAAGATAACATTAGCTACTCTTAGATCCTTCATCTCAAAACAGCGAGATAAAAAATCCTTAACTTCATTGATTAAATCAAGATTGGTCCCAAAGATCAATATGTCATCAACATATAGACACAGAATAAATCCCTCGCCCCCATCATGGCGATAGTATACACACTTGTCAGCTTCATTTACAACAAAGCCTTCAGCAGTCAAAGTCCTTTCGAACTTTTCATGCCATTGCTTAGGTGCTTGCTTGAGGCTGTATAATGATTTCAATAACTTGCACACCTTGCCTTCCTGACCAGGTACTACAAAACCATTTGGCTTTTCCATCTAAATTTCCTCGTCCAACTCTCCATTAAGGAAAGTCGTCTTAACGTCCATTTGATGAACGAGAAGACCGTGCGAGGCAGCCAGTAAAAGTAGCCGACGAATAGTGGTCAATCTAGCCACATGTGAGTAAGTATCAAACAAGTCTTCACCTTCTTTCTGGGTATAACCGTTGGCCACAAGCATTGCCTTGTACTTCTCAATTGTACCATCATGCCTAATATTTTTCCTGAACACACACTTACATCCTACAGGTTTAAACCCATAGGGACGATCAGTGATTTCCCAGGTTCCGTTAGCCAAGATGGAATCCATCTCGCAACGGGCAGCCTCCTTCCAGTAGTCAGCATCAAGAGATGCAATAAGCTTCTGAAATAGTCTTGGGTGTGTCATCCACGAGGTACACAATGAAATCATTGCCAAATGACTTTGCAATCCTCTATCTCTTGCTCCTTACAGGAACTTCATTGTCATCATCCTCGGGATTCTCAACGTGTTCTATCGGAATGGTGGGTTCAGGAATCTCAGCTAATTCCTGACTAGATGAAACAGGTTTCTCCTAATTTGATGAGCTAGGATTCATAGGAAATATGTTCTCAAAGAAAGTTGCATCGTTCGACTCCATAATCGTACCAACATGCATGTCAGATACCTCAAATTTTACTATCAAGAATTTATAACCGATTCTATCAAAAGCATAGCCCAGAAGAACACAATCTACGGTTTTAGGTCCAAGCTTGCGCGTCTTCGGAATTGGTATATCGACTTTTCCCAAACAACCCCAAGTACGTAGGTAGGAGAGTTTCAAACTTTTCCTTTCCCATTCCTCAAATGGAGTAATGGTTTTATTCTTTGTGGGAACTCGGTTTAGGACATGACATGCAGTCATTAGCGCCTCCCCCCACCATCCCATGGAGAGACCCGAAGTATCTAACATGGAGTTAACCAAATCAGACAACGTTCGGTTCTTTCTTTCAGCCACCCCATTTGACTGAGGTGAGTAGCGAGGCATCCTCTCATGAATAATTCCATGTTACGCACAAAACGAATTAAACTCGTTGGAAAAATACGCTCCACCACAATCAGACCTAAGCCGTTTAATTGTACGATCAAGTTGGTTCTCAGCTTAGGCCTTATAGCTCTTGAAATAAGTTAGAGCTTCATCTTTAGATTTCAGAAGATACACATAACAATATCTAGTGGAGTCATCAATAAGTGTCATGAAATATTTCTTTCCACATTTTGTCAATACACCATTCATCGCAAAAAGAACATAATGTATAAGTTATAGTGGTGTCAAGTA
Source organism: Alopecurus myosuroides (assembly GCA_028641055.1). NCBI lineage: Eukaryota > Viridiplantae > Streptophyta > Magnoliopsida > Poales > Poaceae > Alopecurus > Alopecurus myosuroides. Next base: position 413,508,253 of record CM054060.1, on the reverse strand, counting down.
TCTCGCCTCCGCAGTCTTATGAGATTTTTTGCGAGGTTGCTCAGCTTGGACACACACACTTGACATTTGGAACCTTTAATAGTACCGAATTTTGGAATTAAACTCATATTTGCTAATCGCGCCATGCAACCAAAATTAGTATGACAAAGTCGTGAATGCCAAACATCAGAATCATTATCGTGACAAACATGATTAATAACTTTGGTGCAAATATCTGACAAGGATAAGAAGAACAAGCCTCCGCACTCATAGCATTTACCAATAAATTGTCCATACTTGGAAATTACAACTTTATTAGACTCGAAAACCAACTTAAAACCATCTCGACATAAATGTGAGCCGCTGACGAGAGTTTTATTGATGGAGGGCACATGATGAACGTTCTTCGGTCGCACGGCCGTCCCCGAAGTAAACTTCAGATCGACCGTACCAACACATGTGACCCATTCCCCATCAGCACGGGGAAGTCAGTGTGACCTGATAAGAAGAGAACATGGAAGCATCAGCACAAACATGTACATTGGCACCAGTGTCAATTAACCATTCAGGAGAATAACAAACTGAAATAATAGTAGGAACTATACCGTACCCAGAATCTTTCATCGTAGTGTCAGCCATGACAACATTAGCGGTCTTGCCGCTGTTCTCCTGCTGTTGCTGCAACTCATAACGTGTAGGGCATTTTGGATCCTAATGAGTCAGTTCACCGCAAACGTGACATGAACCCTTCCTCTTCTTGAAGTTGGTAGAGTGTGACGGCTTAAATTTCACATCGGTTTTGCCTTTAGCCTCGGCTTTCTTCTTGTTATATTTAGGCTTGTTCGGAGGGTATTGTTTCTTCTGTACCACATGGGCATCAGAAACTAACTCAGCAACCCGAGCACGTGTATCCTTTGCTCTCGCCTTTTCTTCCACATCAAGAGATCCGATGAGGTCCGAAACGGGAAACTCCTCTCCCTTGTGTTTCAGAGAAGTAGCAAAGGTGCTCCATGAAGATGGTAGCTTGGCAATAATGCCTCCGGCCACAAATTTTTCAGGTAACATACACTTAAAGTGCTCAAGTTTTTTAGTGAGTGACTGTATCTCATGAGCCTGTTGAACAATAGAGCGCTCATCAGTCATCCTGTAGTCATAGATTGCTCCATGACATAGAGCTCGCTGCCAGAATCCGAGGCCCCAAATTTGGCCTCGAGTGCAGCCCACATATCCTTGCTGTTATCAAACGACATATACAGATCCAATATGGAATCATCAATACTACCAAGGAGGACACTTTTAAACATAGTATCCATATTCTCAAAAGCCTCCAGCTATGCTGGATTGAGATCGCCCTCAGGCTTGCCCTTGGTGGCCGCATAGCAGCGCAAGTTTTGAAAGGATAGCACTGCTCTCGTGCTCCACCTCTTATAGTCCACACCCTTGAAAGGGTTTGTCCTTGTCGCCGCAATAATAGACGGTGCAGGTGCAACAAATTGCCTACAGTCAGGTTTTGGATTGCTGAACATATTAGAAATTTAGCACATGATTTAATTCGAAATAGCATCAGATGAATTACTATAGTAGCAAATACGGTAATCATGCAAATATCTAGATCTAGTACAGTAGACAGATCGATCCAATCTATAGTAAGAACTAGACATATGAATTCCAGTAACATCTCATATAGATGGAATAGAGATACGTACGGTGCAACGGCAGCGGCACCGCCTGTCGTGGTGGTGTCACGGCAGATGCCATGGGATGGCTAAAGATGTGGGAACGATGGACGCTGGAGGTATTCGGGGAGGGATCACGCGACGAGTAGCCGCGTGAGGTAAGATCCACACAACACAAACAACACGATGTACCCAGGTTCAGGGCCCTCGTGAGGAGGTAAAACCCCTACTCCTGCCTTTCTCTATGTATTACGATGCCTCTCCGAGTAGCCACAGTACAAATGGTATCGCTACCGAGTAGCCTTTTTCTCCTCTCCGAGTAGAGCTAGGTTAAGAACTTAGGGTTTCTAGGGTTCCAAGTGAGCATCTATGAGCCTGCCTCTCGCAGGAGGCGGCGGGGCACCTTATATACACGGTGCCCAGCCGGATACGTCCAAATCTAGACAAGTGTCGACATAGTGTGCACACCGTCCTTTCTCCGAGTACCCGCTGACAGCTTTGGTTGCTAACCTTGGCTGTTTCTGTAAAGTCGTTGGGCAAAACTAGGGGACAGACTGGTATCACTGTGCCCAAACACAGAGTAGGGCCCCCTTATCCTGCGACAGCCTGCTTCCATGCTGTCACTGTCAGTCAGTTGGCCCCACGTGAACAGTAGTTCGAATGCTGCCAAGTACGGACCCAGGATACGCGGGATCCTGTGTCAGAACGGCTCCTTTGACTTTCTGCCCGAGTAGGTTCCCGCCAATTCTACTCGGGCCAACTCTTCTACTCGCACGGACGTGACTTGATTGATTCCTTCTTCTGGTCTTCCTTCTGTATGACCGAGTAGCACTCGACCGGGTAGCAAGCTGCCGGGTAGAACGCTACTCGGGCAAACTTCTATTCTGACCCTTGCCTTTATCACTCGCCTTTACCCTACTCGGGGGTAACCCCCCGACAGCAGTCCCCGAAGCTGGTAGAATCTTGCGAACTTGTTCACTAGGCTCTGCCAGCTTAAAACCAATCTTTGCCGTATAGCCCTTGAATCATCAAGAAGCCGAGTAGAACCTCCGAGTAGCTCTCTGAAAAGCACCTTGAGTTTCTTCTTTTCCGAGTAGCAGCTGCTTTCTACTCTGCTCCCGAGTAAAAAGACTTAGCGAAATTTCGCAAACTGAGCCTCTGCGGCGCAGTGCACAATCCAGCCCTTTACGCAGGAACTGCCCACGTGTCAAGCATCCACGACCTTGTCGTTTGGTTGTCCAGGACACGACGTGCCACGTGCCCAGTTTTCACGCGGCGGGCCCGCTGGCCGTCGTGTCCCATCAAGCGCAATTACTGGCCACGATCCTGTGGTGGGATCAATTGCGGCCGTTACGCGCGCAACCTGCGCTTGTGTGCGTTTCTAGCCGGCCACAGGACCCACCACATGCCACAGTCGATCCCACTTCCGCGGTGGTAACGGTAAACTCGCGGAGAGGGTATAAATACCCCGCCGGTAACTTCCTTTTCCCCTTCCCTGCACTTTTCCTCTTCTGCCTCCCGCTTTTCTTCGCCACCGAGCCCTCCGCCGCCGCGCAAGCTTTCGCGCCGCCGCGGAACCAATCTACCGATCAATTCCTTCAAAACCTTCCACTCCTCCTACTCGCAGCAATGGCCAAGGCTGGCTGGGCCGGTTCTTCCGTCACCCAGGCCGACTGCGCCTGGCTCGTGACCAGCAGAAGGGTTCCTCCCGGCGTGGAGTGCCGGGCGCCCGATGACGAGACCGTGCCGGCTCCACGGGAAGGTGAGCGGGTGGTCTTCATGTCGCACTTTGAGCGCGGCTTTGGACTGCCCGCCTCCGACTTCCTGCGGAAATTCCTCGACCACTTCGGCCTGCAGATGCACCATCTACCGCCCAACGCCGTCGTCTTCCTCGCCTACCACGCTGTGGTCTGCGAGGCCTTCCTCGGCATCAAGCCCACGTGGGAGACGTGGCTCTGGTACTTCCACCTTCGCCAACAATCCATCGGAAGGAAAGACGCCGCGGGCGTTCCTCGCGCCACCGACACCGGCTGCGCCATGATGGTGCAACGGTCCGGGACGAACCATCCCCGCGTCCAGGGGCTGGACTCCTGCCGAATGTGGCAGCAGTCGTTCTTCTACGTCAAGAACGTCGCCGCCGCTGAAGGAGCCGAAGTCGATGATCGAATCAACCTGCCCGCTTGGAGGAATCGTGCTCCAATTGGGTCGAATTGGAAGGAGAAGCCCGCCAATGACGAGGACGCCATCGAGATAGAGAACAGACTCGGCTGGCTGAAGGTGCAAGGCCTCAAGAACGACGACCCGGTGGTGTGCTGGATCAAGCGCCGAGTACTTCCTCTGCAGGAGCGCTGCCATCTCATGTGTTACATGGGAGGCCCCCGCGACTGCACCAGGACAACCACCATCGAGATTGACGACATCGACGTTCCCTGGCACGCAAAGAACATCCTGAAGACAAGCCTCAGCGACAAGTGGCGGTACGGGTTCATCCTGTACAGCCGCACGCAGCCGATTGCGCGGGTACGCTTTCCTTACTCTGTTTTTGCCTCTGCTTCCCGAGTAGATAACTTCTCCTTCCCGCCCCGACTAGCAATCGCCTTGTGTACCGAGTAGGACACTCAGCCGAATCGCCTTAGGCTTAGTGTGCTTTGTGCCTGCACGCCTTGTCGAGTAGGATTCTCAGCAATCGTACTTAGGCTTAGCATGCTTTGTGTTTGCACGCCTATCCGGGTAGAATACTTAGAAAACTGCCTAGGCTTAGTGTGCTTCGTGTTTGCACGCCTATCCGAGCAGAGTTCCATCCCGATACTCGGCTAACTTGTGATTCTTCTCTGTCCTTCAGATTCTCACTCGCCAGCTGATCGAGAGCCGCGAAGTTTTCGAGGACAACTGGTCCGATGATCGCGAGGAAGATGATATGCCTCCTTCTGATGACGCGGAGCAGAGCAACCCCGTCCCTGATAAGCGCGACGCTCTCCGCACTTGGTCGGATGAGGACTCCGACGGTATTGTTATTTTCACCTCACTCGTTTCCGAGAAGCCCCACTTCCTTGTATTACTGTTTCTGATTCACTTCTTCTCTCTTTTGAATTCTCAGATGAGGTCGCCGCGGAACAGGGCGACGAGGGCGAAGACAAGAACGAGGGCGATGCGCCCCTCGTCGTCAAGCCTCTGTCTGTCGCCGCTCCCGAAACCCGCAAGCGGACTGGCAGCGGAGCACAGGCACCTCCTGCCAAGAAGAAGAAGCCCGCCGAGAAGGAAGAGGCCGCCGAGAAGAAGAAGAAGGTTGCTGTGAAGAAACCCCGACGACAGCTTAAGTCCACCACTGCGTAAGCCCTCTTCTCGGTCGTTTCCCTTCTCGCGCGGTACTGTTTTCCCAAATCTTCTTCTAATTCCTGATTTCTCTTTCTCTGCAGACCTCCCATGGACGCGAACGCAGCTCTCGCCTCCGAGCAAACCAAGGAAACATCAGTACCTCTGATCAATCTGGAAGATGACGAGGACCAGACCGTCGACGCTGCTGCCGCCAATGCACAGGCCAGTGATGCTCGAGGAGCAGAACCAGAGCCAGCAGCACAAGATACCACCGTCCATGATGAGAGACCCCCTTCTCCTCCGGCCAGCAATGCCGAGGAGAACCAAGATCAAGAGATGCAAGACGACGCCGCCGATGAGCGGCCAGAAGCAGAACAAGAGCAGCCCACCACAGAGGCTGCTGCACAAGAGAATCTCGCTGCCGAGCAGCGAGTAGAGGACAACGCCACCATGGATTCCAACATTGCAGATGCTTATCCACTTAGCAGCGTGCAGCCAGGCGACACACCGAGTGGCGCCCAACCAAGTGATGGATCCGTGGCGCCACCCACTGCGCAAGGCCCTACGCCGCCAACTTCCTCCTCGTCGCCACAGACCAGGCAACGCGCCCTTGATGCTCTGAAGGATGAGGTTGACAGAAGGGCGGCCGAGAAGGAAGCTGCTGAGAAGGCCCAGGCCGAGAAGGAAGCCGCCGAGAAGGCGAAGGCCAAAGCTGACGGGAAGAAAGCTGAAGATCCCGAGAAGCAGCGGGCCGAGAAGGAAAAGACGAAGAAGCGTGCCAGGGATCAAGTGCCGCCACCAGTCTCAGGTGGAGCACTCGTGATCCGCGAGTCTGGCTCGATTCCCGCCGCGCTCTCAGCTGCTGGTCTCGCTGCAGGCCAGCCTTGCTACCCGGAGTATATGATCGAGGTTAGCCATCAGCACTCAATCGGCTTCCCTCCCAAAGACAAAGCTTTAGCTATTCAGAAGGGAAGGAAAGTTGTAGCCGTGAACTCCCCTCCTCCAGTTCCAAGCCAACACCAGTCTGTCAACATTGCTTCTCGTGGAGTCCAAGACAGACCAATAACTTCAAAGGGCCTTGAGCAGGTACTGGACACCATTGGCTTCATCGACGCCAAGTGGGATAGCAAGGTTCTCGGCGTGGAGAAGTGGCACGGTCTTGGCCTTGGCGGCATCGACCACATGCGCGTGGAATGGAACAAAGTCGACTTGGGACACCAGCCCATGTCCGTCTCCACCGAGACCGCGACCCTCGCAGCCAAGATGTTCCTGCACCGCAAGAATGCCGAGGACACCGAGCAGTCCTATGCAGTAAGTTCTTCTTATCTTTTCCGAGTTGAATTTTCTTCTCTTCTATTCGCCTTTCTGCTTCTTTCCATCACTCCCAGTCCCCGAGATTCTAGCCGAGTAGGTGTATACTCTCCGAGTAGGCTCCTACTCGGGTTGAATCTACTCTGCTTTTTCTAACTTGCTTTTTCTCGCTTCTCAGGATAGCGTCCTGAAGCGGACCAATCTATACCGCCATCTCCTCTGGAACCACTCCATCGCCAGGAGGCGAATTGCTGTGCTAGAGAAGGAAAAGGCTGTCGCAGAGGCAGCTAGCAAGAATGTCACTGACAGCACCCAGCAACTGGCTGAAGTGCAAGGTACGCCTTTAGCTACGCGGTTTCTGCGTTTTATGTTTACGCCCGCTTCTGCTTTCTTTTGCCCTAACCTTTTCTACTCTGCAGAGAAACTGAAGGCCTTAGCAGACGAACACGAGAAATGCCGTAGCTTCGTGGAGAACTCCGAGGCCACCATCAAAAGGCTAGAGGGTGAGTTTGTTGTCTACTCGGTTTGACCTTGAATTTGTTTCTTCTCTGCTCCTCTGCTAACCTCATCTATCTCTTCGCAGAAGACCACAAGTTGTTTGCTGAGGCACACCAAGGCTGTGTCAAGCCAGTAGAGGTGGAGAAACAACTGTCCGACCAGGCCACTGTGCTGTTGAAGGAGCACACCACCGAGACCGAGCAGCTGCAACTCCAGCTGCAGAAGGCACTCCAGGACGCCGTCAATATTGGCGCTGAGAGGGATAGAGCGATCGCCGAGAAGGCCAAGGCCGAGACCACATTCAAAGCCAAAGAAAAAGCCCTTGAGCTGGAATGCGAAACATTGAAGAAGACCAATGCTGATCTCTTCGCTCAGATGACCACTCTGCGCGAGATCCAAGAAAAGCACATCTCCAACGAGGAGTCCTGGAAAACCAAGCTGCAGCAGCTGCGCCGCCAACTGATCGGTAAGTTTTCTCTTCATTGCATCTTTTCTTCTCGGTCTTGTTCCTTCTCGGTTTCTTTTTTTCTTCTCGGTTTTTGAACTTGCCACTTGCTATTTCAGATATCTGGCCTCATCTTGACTCTCCCTCTGTGCCTACGGTAGCCAAGGCTCGAGCAGTTCGCCTTTCGTTGGGTGAGCCAATTGACACCAGGGCTGAGATCGAGGACAGCTTGCTGGTGCTCAAAGGTTACTTCGAACAGCTGGCCGGCGTCGGAACTGACTTGGTGCACGTGGGCTTTGAGCTCCACAGGCTGTTCTGGCCTCACGATCCTCAGCCAAGAACCATGCGGGATCTCGCCCTCAAGCTGGAGAACGTGAAGGCCGAGCTGAAGAAATGGCGAGCCTCTGGAGCCCGTGCTGGTGCGGATGTGATGCTTCTCTGCATAGCATCCTGGTATGAAAACCTCGATATGCAGCGCATCCGCGGGAAACGCAATGATTCCAAGTGGGAGGTGGATGCCGAGAGCGTGGCCTTGCGCAAGCAGATTGCATACGAGGTCGCAGAGTGCGCCGAGACGGAGGTCTACATCGAGGGTCTTCCCGAGCCCGACACCGAGTACGAAGACGAAGGAGATGATGACGAAGACGAAGACTTTGACGATTTCTTCGAATCTCCCAGGAGCAAGGCCGGGAAGGGGAAGAAAGCCGCCGTCGCGAGTAGCGATGAGGATGAGGGTGCGCACATCGACACCGACCCACTCGACTTCGGCACCTCCTCAGGTGCTGCTCTCGACGACACGGTGCCTCCTCCTGGCCAGGCGCCTGGTTCTTCTTCGGCCCCAGGGCCCGTCTCGGTGGCCACAGCCACTTCCGAGCAGACGGCCACTCAGCGCGATGCCGAGATGGAGGAATCCGCCACCGTGCAGACGGAAGCGGACGCCACCAACAGCGAAGAAGCTGCCGAGAAGGCCACCACCGAAGAAGCAGCAGCCAAGGCCAGCTCCGAGAACACTGCCTCCTCTACTTGAACCAACCTGCAATTTTTTTTCACTTGAACGCTTATCAGATCCCCGGGATGCCGGGTGCAGATGTAACAGACAATATTTGTTTTTGCTTGCTACTCATCTTTTATGCCCACTCTGTTTTATTCGACATTAATCAATTTGAGTAACTCTGGCTCAATGCCGAGTTGCGTTATCATGCGAGTCCCCGAGTAGCTTTTCTTATTCACTCCCTCTTCTCATCTCAGCTCTACCTGCAACTTGTTGCTTTTTTGGTATTCGAGTCACAAGAGTCAAAGAGCAGAGCTGCAAATACTTAGCCGCTTAGAAACAATCATAGTAACGCAGCCCACCACTTAGCCGACAAGCCGAGACAGAGAACAAAAGTAACGAACTCTCTACTCGGTTCCTGCACTTTTTCTTCCTTAGCGATTTTCTTGTGCTCATTGACCTTTTGCTTGTTCTCTTGCTTGCCATGAAGCCGGGTTTCGGACAGCAGCAAAGTCGAAGAGTTGGCATATAGGTTTAAACACAGTACTCAGCACGCTTATGAGTTTCGAAGTGAAGCAACCGAGTAGGAAAACAGTAAAACCGAGTAAAAAACACTTAGAGCAATTAGGACGAGGGCAGTCCCCGAGCACAATTTCAGATTGCAGAGTAGAAATTTCAACTCGGTTCAGAGGGTACATACACATTTTTTGCTCACGAATGGAAACGACGAAGTAGTGCTACATTCCAAGGGCGCTTGGTTTCCTCTCCAGCCTTATCGGCCCTGTTCGCCTGTGATGGGTGCACATCTACAAGGTAGTACGCATCATTGTGCAGCGCTTTGCTCACAATGAAAGGTCCTTCCCATGGAGGAGACAATTTGTGCATCCCGGCTGTGCGTTGCACAAGCCTAAGGACCATGTCTCCTTCTCGGAACACCCTTGGGTTCACCTTTCGGCTATGATAGCGCCGCAGGTTTTGCTGGTAGATAGCCGAACGTGACAGAGTCAGCTCTCTTGCTTCTTCAAGCAGGTCAACGTCGTCTTCTCGAGCTTCTCTCGCCTCCACCTCAGTGTAGAGGGTTACTCGGGGGGAGTCATGCTCTAAGTCTATTGGCAACACGGCCTCGGCCCCGTATACCAAGAAGAATGGCGTGTAGCCGGTTGACCGGTTAGGGGTAGTCCTTAGACTCCACAACACCGCTGGCAACTCTTCTAGCCAACACCCAGGTGTTTTCAGTAGTGGCTCAATCAGCCTTGGCTTGATGCCTGCCAGTACCATGCCATTTGCTCTTTCAACTTGCCCATTGGAGGCAGGGTGCGCGACTGACGCAACGTCTAGTCGGATGTGCTTATCTCTGCAGAATCGCACCATTGCCCCCTCTGCGAAATTGGTACCGTTGTCGGTGATGATGCTGTGCGGGTAGCCATATCTCATGATCACATCCTTCACGAACCTCACAGCTGTGACCCCATCGCACTTCCGAATAGGCTTCACCTCGATCCACTTGGTGAATTTGTCCACCATGACCAAGATATGCGTCATGTTGCCTTTAGCCGGCTTGAAGGGGCCAACCATATCCAAGCACCAAACAGCAAATGGCCATGTGATAGGGATTGTTTTCAACTCGGAAGCAGGCATGTGAATCTTACTTGCGAACATCTGACAGCCAGTGCACTTCCTTACGATATCTTCAGCTTGTTGCAGGGCAGTGAGCCAATAGAAGCCATGCCGAAAAGCTTTCTTGACCAACGCCCGAGAAGAGGCGTGGGCCCGCATTCTCCTTGGTGTATTTCTAGCAGGATTTCTTCTCCCTCCTCTGGGCTTACGCAGCGTTGCAGCACGCCTGTGGCACTCCTCTTGTGCAGCACTTCTCTTACTATTGCATAGCCCTTGGATCTTCTCTGAATCTGTCTTGCAGTGACTTCATCTTCTGGCAAGGTACCGTCCCTTAGAAAGGATAATATGGGCAAAGCCCAACTCGGTGTCTCCCGTGTAGGAAACACTGGTTCGTCCAATTCCATTGGAACAGGTACTTGCTGCTGTATAGGAGGAGCAGGAGGATTGGGGGCAGCTCTTTGAAGCCCTGACCGATTAGCGAGAACCTCCTCAATGAATGCAACAGCCTCTGGATTAAGGACAGCAGTCCCCGAGTAGGGAACGGCAGTCCCCGAGCAGGGAAAGGCAGTCCCCGAGTAGGGAACGGCAGTCCCCGAGTAGGGAGTGGCAGTCCCCGAGTAGGGAACGGCAGTCCCCGAGTACAGCACGGCAGTCCCCGGGTTCCCTGTGGCATTCTCCCAGTCAATATCCATGGGCTCAGCTTCCTCGCTTGGCAGAGAAGGAACAAAGATAGACTCCGAGTTGGGAGAGGGCTTGATAGATGGTTTTCTCAAATGCTCCAAAGCAATCCCTGCCGGTATGGACTGCCGAGAAGATCCCAGTTTGGACAGCTCATCTGCTGCTTCATTCTCTGCTCGGTGAATATGTTGGAACTCACAGCCCTCGAAGAATCCAGTCATAGACTGCACCAGAAAGCGATACGATGCCATGTTGGCATCCAATGCATCCCAAGTGCCAGAAACTTGCTGCACCACCAAATCAGAGTCACCATAGCAAATGATGCGCTGCACTCCAACTTCCTTGGCTACTCGCAAGCCATGAACAACTGCTTCGTACTCGGCAACATTATTGGAGGCCTTGAAATGTATTTGCAGTACGTACTTGAGCTGATCTCGCTTGGGTGACGTGAGCACCACGCCAGCACCGAGCCCTTCCTTCACCTTCGAGCCATCAAAGTGCATCTTCCAATAGTTTGAGACTGGAGCAGGAGGTTCATACTGCATCTCGGCCCAGTCCACAAGAAATTCCGCCAGAACTTGAGATTTGATGGCTTCTCTTCTCGTATACGCGGGAGCGTACGCGGCTAGCTCAATTGCCCACTTTGCTACTCGGCCACTCGCATCCTTGTTGCCCATGATGTCCGAGATGGGAGCGGAGCTCACAACAGTGATGGGGTGCTCCTGGAAATAATGCTTCAGCTTCCTGGCGCCCAGGTACACACCATAGGTCATCTTCTGGTAATGCGGGTAGTTCTGCTTGGAGCTCGACAACACCTCGCTCAGATAGTACACAGGGCGCTGCACACTTTTGCCTTCTTCTTCTCGCTCCACCACAATCACCACGCTGACTACTCGGTTAGTTGCAGCAATATACAACAGCATTGGCTCCTTGGGTAGCGGACTAGCCAAGACGGGAGCGCTACCCAGCATTGCCTTCAGCTCGTTGAATGCCACGCCCGCTTGCGGAGTCCAGACAAACTTGTCACTTTTCTTCATCAGCTGGTATAAAGGCAAGGCCTTCTCGCCCATTCGGCCCAGAAACCGGCTCAGAGATGCCAAGCAACCTGTGAACTTCTGCACATCTTTCAGTGATCTCGGCAAAGACATGCTCTCAATAGCTTTTATCTTTAAAGGATTGGCTTCAATGCCCCGACTAGAAACCAGGAAGCCGAGTAGCTTTCCAGCCGGCACACCAAAGGTGCACTTACTCGGATTCAGTTTCATTTTGTACTTGCGTAGGTTAGCAAAGGTTTCCTCAAGATCGGCAAGCAGAGTATGTGTTTTATTCGTTTTGATGACAATGTCATCTACGTACACCTGCACGTTCTTGCCGAGCTGATCATGCAAGCATTTCTGCATGCATCTCTGATAGGTTGCACCCGCATTCCTCAAGCCAAAACACATGACACGATAGCAATAAGCCCCGTACGGGGTAATGAAAGCAGTCTTTATTTGATCAGCAGGGTTGAGTGCAATCTGGTGGAAACCAGAGTAGGCATCAATGAAAGACAACAGTTCACAACCAGCAGTGGAGTCGATCACCTGATCGATGCGGGGTAGCGGGAAAGGATCCTTGGGGCATGCTTTGTTCAAGTCGGTGTAGTCGACGCACATACGCCATGCGGTAGCAGCCTTGGGATCTTCTTTCTTCTTCTCGACCATGACCGGGTTGGCTAGCCAATCCGGATGCAGCACCTCCATGATGAAGTTACTTATTAGCAGCTTGGTGATCTGATCACCGATGGCCTTCCTTCTCTCATCTCCGAAACGGCGCATAGCCTGCTTCACGGTCTTGGCATCAGGACGCACATGCAAAGAGTGCTCAACCAACTCCCTCGGGACCCCTGGTAAATCTTCATTGGTCCAGGCGAAAACATCCCGATTCTCACGGAGGAAGTGGATGAGCGCGCTTTCCTATTTCTCCTCCAACCCGGAGCCAATGATGGCCACGCGGTCGGGAAACTCAGGGTCGACCTGGATCTTCTTCGTCTCCTTGGCAGCCTGGAAAGCAGTACCTTGCTGGGTACTCGGCACGCCTTGCACACCAGCTTGTGCGGACTGAGCCAAAGCCACCACCTCGTACATCTTCTTCTTCTCGGCCTCAATCACCATGGACTCCGCCAGCTTGGAGCTAGCTGATGCACACTCGATGGACTTCTTGTAGTCGCCAGCAATAGTGATGATGCCATTGGGACCAGGGATCTTCATCTTGAGATACGCAACATGCGTGGAAGCCATGAACTTGCTCAGAGCAGGCCTGCCGAGTAGAGCATGATAAGGGCTCTGATGGTCAACCACCTCAAACTGCAAGCGCTCTGTGCGACAGTTCTCCCGGGTACCGAATAGCACATCTATCCACACTCGGCCAATCGGGTTGCAGGAGATCCCGGGCACAATGCCATGGAAGGTGGTCTTGCTGGGCAGCATCGTGTTCTCGGTCATGCCAAGCTTCTCGAGTGTATCCTTGTACACAATGTTGATGCTGCTGCCGTTGTCGATCAGCACCTTGCTGAACCTCACATTCTTCTCGGGGCCCAGGAAGGTTGGATCCAGCACCAAAGCATAAGTACCCGGGTTGGGCATCACCTTGGGATGATCTACTCGGGACCACCTGATCTCCTGGTCGCACCAGTACATGTAATGAGGAACAGCCGGAATCACTGCATTGACCTCCATAGCACGCCTGTGCTGTGACTGCTTGTCGAGTGGCTCTGAAGTGAAGATCATGTAACTCTCATGGTGCTCTTGGTACTGATTGGAGCCATGGCCCCCATTGTTGCCATTGTTGTTGTTGTTGCCCTGGTAGTTGTTGTTGTTGCCTCTGTTGTTGTTGCGGTTGTAGTTGCTGTTGTTGTTGCGGTAACCATCGTTGTTGAAGTTGCGGTTGGCTCCTAAAGCCACCTGGTTCACATTCTCCCTTCTCGGGTACACTGGAGGCCGAGCTGCGGGTGCGCGAGTAGGCTGAACAGGAGCAGTTGCGGCTGGCAGAGGAGGGGGAGGAGGCAAGCCATCACTCTTGATTATCTCCCACCATTCGCATTGCCGAGTAGTGTGGTTCACATGCCTTGAGGGATGATGAGTGTGGAAGCTGCACGGGCCATCCTTCATGTCATCAAAGACAAACTTCTTCGGCTGCTCGGTGTTACCGCTACTCGACTGCGGAGTACGGAATGGCTTCTTGTTGCCCTGGCCCTGGTTCTGGTTCTGCCCGTAGGCTCCAGCAGGTTTCTGCCTTTGGCCACCGCTGCCCCCAACATTCACTGCATTGACCTCTTCAGCATCATACCGAGTATCTACTCGGCGCTTGTTGCGGAACTCATTGCGCTTGTTGCTGTTGAAGTTCCTTCTCGGCTCAGAAGAGTCCATCAGGGGCTGAGTAGGATCACCAAGTGCGTACTGATCCGCAATCTTGATGGTCTCGGCCAGAGTGTTCGGCATCTCCCTCTGCAATCTCTGCCACAGCATGCTGCCATGTCGGCAACCCTGCGCAAACCAAGTAATGGCCTGCGCCTCATTCACACCCTCACATGTGTTTCTCAGTGTGCTCCACCGAGTAAGGTACTCACGATCCGTCTCGTCTTCTCGTTGTCGGCAAGCCGACAGCTGCTGCGGCCTATTCGGCCTCTTGTACGTGCTGGTGAAGTTGCTGATGAAAGCATCCGAGAAGTCCAGCCAGCAGTTAATGCTGTTCTTGGGCAAGTTGTTGAGCCAAGTGCGAGCTGGACCCTCTAGCATCTGCGGGACATAGCGCACCGCCCACCTTCTGTTGCCATTCGCGATATGAACCGCTGTGACATAGTCATTGAGCCAATCTTCAGGCTTGGTGCTGCCATTGTAGCTCTTGGTGCCTCTTGCAAGCTGGAAGTTCTTCACGGAGGGCTCGTTCATGATGCGCGGCCCAAAGCACTCGGGGCCAGGAGGACCCGTGCTCTCAAGCCGTGCCGACAAGTTGATACGATCCAGCTGATGCCTTGCATCTCCAGGCGCCAACATGCGCTCACCAACACGGTCATGAATATCATACCCGGCCATCTCTGAGTGTCTTGGCGGGTGTACTGTACCTTGGCCTGTTGGAGGTGTTCGCGGTAGCAGACTGAGCAGGGACCTCAGCAACAGTTGCCATCTCGACACCCAAGTTGCGCCGAGTGCCACCTACTCGGCTGGCCCTTCTGGCGACTGGCGTGAAGCCGTGCGCCTTGTTGTACTCGAGCTGATCCAGGCTCAACTCGAGCCTGATCTTCTCCAACTCCGCCTGCTCGTTAAGCAGCTCAAGGCGTTGCCGCTCGAGCTGCTCCCTCATGGCCAGGAGCTCGATGTTGGTGGGAGTAGGGATGCTGGTCCGCGCAGCCGACGGAGGAATGGCCGTAGAAGTGGAAGGCGGCAAGTTGCTCTCCTTCTCATATGGCCGGTGAGTCCTGCCACCAACAGGTGGTGCGTCAAGATCCTCAGCGGCGGCTGCAGTGTTAGTCACAGCTGCGCCAGAGCCTGCCGCCAAGCCAGTCACCAACACCTCGGCGCAGTCCGCAGAGCGGCACGCGGGCCTTCCGCGCGCAGCGATCACCGCGGGAGGATCCTCCGCGTCATGCACCAGCTCGGGGTACGCGCGGTTGGCGACGGTGGCGACGTAGACGAGATGAGAGCCGAAGGAGATCACCGAGCCGCCCTCCGGCATGGCCATGCCACCGAAACAGCCGGCGTTGTCGGTGATGAAGTCGAAGGAGCCGAATCTGTGGACAAGGCCACAGACCACGCGCTCCGCTGAAGAAGATCCCGTCCGAACAGAAACTCCAGCCAGCGCCGCTGGTTGCCCCACGGTGGGCGCCAACTGTCGTGGTGGTGTCACGGCAGATGCCATGGGATGGCTAAAGATGTGGGAACGATGGACGCTGGAGGTATTCGGGGAGGGATCACGCGACGAGTAGCCGCGTGAGGTAAGATCCACACAACACAAACAACACGATGTACCCAGGTTCAGGGCCCTCGTGAGGAGGTAAAACCCCTACTCCTGCCTTTCTCTATGTATTACGATGCCTCTCCGAGTAGCCACAGTACAAATGGTATCGCTACCGAGTAGCCTTTTTCTCCTCTCCGAGTAGAGCTAGGTTAAGAACTTAGGGTTTCTAGGGTTCCAAGTGAGCATCTATGAGCCTGCCTCTCGCAGGAGGCGGCGGGGCACCTTATATACACGGTGCCCAGCCGGATACGTCCAAATCTAGACAAGTGTCGACATAGTGTGCACACCGTCCTTTCTCCGAGTACCCGCTGACAGCTTTGGTTGCTAACCTTGGCTGTTTCTGTAAAGTCGTTGGGCAAAACTAGGGGACAGACTGGTATCACTGTGCCCAAACACAGAGTAGGGCCCCCTTATCCTGCGACAGCCTGCTTCCATGCTGTCACTGTCAGTCAGTTGGCCCCACGTGAACAGTAGTTCGAATGCTGCCAAGTACGGACCCAGGATACGCGGGATCCTGTGTCAGAACGGCTCCTTTGACTTTCTGCCCGAGTAGGTTCCCGCCAATTCTACTCGGGCCAACTCTTCTACTCGCACGGACGTGACTTGATTGATTCCTTCTTCTGGTCTTCCTTCTGTATGACCGAGTAGCACTCGACCGGGTAGCAAGCTGCCGGGTAGAACGCTACTCGGGCAAACTTCTATTCTGACCCTTGCCTTTATCACTCGCCTTTACCCTACTCGGGGGTAACCCCCCGACACCGCCGTTGTTGTTGTCCATGATTTTGGACATGTCGTCGATGAAGAGGTTGCCGAGGTCGGGGAAGAAATCGTCGTTGGGGAAGTAGTCGCGCGAGTGCGCTTCCCAAGAACCTGATCGCACCTTTCCCGTATAGGATCACAAGAGGCATGGTTCCGGAGGCCTCCTGTCCCTCTCGCGGTGCACGCCGGAAGGAGGGATGGAGAAGGCTTGATTGGCGGCGCAGTGCTTTGTAACGGTGCGAAACCATATGATGAAGTGGCGGCTAACTGTTCATAATCAACATATCATGGACTCTCTTGAGAGCTCACTTTTACTGCAGCTAACTGTTCATTAGGGAAACTATCATTAACAGGAAGAGGGCCATCAGGGATATTTTATAATCTAGAAATATTATCAGCAACAGGATTTCCAGCACCCTTCCTACCCACAATATATAAATCAAATTCTTGTAAAAGAAACACCCATCAAATAAACCTAGGCTTAGCATCTTTCTTTTCCATTAGGTACTTAATAGCAGTATGATTAGTATGAATAGTAACTTTAGAATCAACAATATACTGCCTAAATTTATCACAAGCAAAAACTACAACTAGGAATTATTTTTCAGTGGTAGCATAGTTATTTTGAGCAGCATCAAGAGTTTTACTAGAATAATGAATAACATTTAACTTCTTGTCTATCCGCTCTCCAACAACAGCACCTACAGCATAATCACTAGCATCACACATAATTTCAAACGGTAAATTCCAATAAGGTGGCTGAACAATAGGGGCAGATATTAAAGCCTTCTTTAAAATTTCAAAAGGTTCTCTATAATCTTCATCAAAACCAAAAGGTACATCCTTTTGAAGAAGATTAGTAAGAGGCTTTGATATTTTAGAGAAATCTTTAATAAAAATTCTATAGAAACCAGCATGACCAAGAATACTATGAATACCTTTAACATCCCTGGGACATGGCATTTTTTCAATGGCTTCAACTTTAGCTCTATCAACTTCAATGCCTCTTTCAGACATTTTATGTCCAAGACAATTCCTTCATTAACCATAAAATGACATTTCTCCCAGTTAAGAACAAGATTAGTCTCGTCACATCTCTGCAAAACTTTATCAAGATTCTGCAAACAATTATCAAAAGAAGTTTCATAGACCGAGAAATCATCCATGAAAACTTCCACAAATTCTTCACAAAAAACCATGAAAGATAGCAGACATGTATCTTTGAAAAGTAGCAGGAGCATTACATAAACCAAAAGGCATACGTCTATAAGCATAGGTTCCATAAGGACAAGTGCAAGTTATTTTCTCTTGATCAAGCTTTTTAACAACAATTTGAAAGAACCCAGAATAACCATCAACAAAGCAGAAATGAGTTTTCTTTCTAACATTTGATCAATAAAAGGTAAAGGGTAATGATCTTTCGTAGTGACTTTGTTAACCTTTCTAAAATCAATGCACATCCTATAACCAACTACTACTCTTTGAGGAATAAGTTCATTATTTTCATTTGGCACAACAGTCATCCCCCCTTTCTTAGGGACACAATGCACATGACTAACCCATCTACTATCAGCAATAGGATAAATAATGCCACCATCAAGGAGTTTTAATACCTCATTTCTTACAACATCCTTCATTTTAGGATTTAAACGGTGTTGATGTTCAACAACTGGCTTTGCATCAGGTTCAATATTAATAGCATGCTGACATATAGCAGGAGAAATCCCCTTCAGACCATCAAGAGTATAACCAATAGCACCTCTATGTTTCTTAAATATCCCCATTAATCTCTCCTCTTCTTTATGAGAAAGTTGAGAACTAATAATAACATGATATAATTTCTTATCATAAATATGAGCATATTTAAGATTATCAGGCAAAGGCTTTTAAAAAAACAGGATCTTCCTTGGGTGGTAATGTTGTACCCAAGTCTTCCACATATAAATTATGTTTCACCATTGCTGGCTGATGTAGTCATTTTCATTCCTTTCTTCCATAAAGACATCACTTTCGTGGTCTTCCATGTATTTCTGTAAAGGATTGTTAGGAGAAAGAGCAATATCAGCCAACTGTTCAACTCTATAATTTTCATTAGGTAATTTACCTTCATAGGGTGTTTTAGCAAATTTGGAGAAATTAAATTCATAAGATTCTCCATCAAACTTTGTAAGGATTTATCCTTTTTACAATCTATAACAGCACCACAAGTATTTAAGAAAGGTCTACTAAATATGATAGGACAAGTATCACTAGCAGAAGTGTCTAGTACTAGAAAATCAACAGGATATTTAGTTTTACCACATAAGACCTCCACATCTCTAACAATACCAATTGGAGAAATAGTTTCCCTATTAGCAAGTTGAATAATCACATCAATGTCTTCAAGTTCAAAAGAACCAATTTCATGCATGATTTCTTTATACATCTCATAAGGAATAGCACTAGAACTAGCACCTATATCACATAAACCATAATAGCAATGATCACCTATCCTAACAGATAGCACAGGAACACTAGGTTTCCTAGATTTACTAGGATGAGAGACAATATTGCGGATAGTAGATGGGTATCCCTCTTCTACATTTTCAGAACAAGGTCCTTTACTATTGCTACTGTAGGTTCTACAGTTATGTGTTCCTCAGGTTCTACAAGTTTGTGTGCACATTTATTAATCACACTAGCTAACATAGAGTGTTCTTTTACCTCAGCGGGGTAAGGCATTTTCTCAATATAAGGTTCAGGCACAATAAAATCAACAACATGAATTTCTATATCTTTAGAAGGAACACAAAACAATATCTTTATAAGGTGCATGGTACTTGTCCCATTCCTTTTTAGGAATATCAATGTATGAAGCAAAAGCCTTATATAAGTTTGCAGCAACTTGAGAAACAAGACCATAAACAACACTAACATTTTGAAAATCCTCAGATTCCATAAAGGTTTTAATGCGTTCATAGTCATAATTTATACCTGATTTTCTACCTTTTTCATTCTCCTATGCTTCAGTGTTTTCTTGAATACTGTCAAGAAGATCCCATTTAGCTTCATTCTTCGTACGTGTAAATGATCCAGAACAAGAAGCATCCAATAAATCCTTATCATGAAGAGGAAGCCTTGCATAGAAATTATTAATAAAAATATTAATGGGGAGCTCATGAATGGGGCATTTGAGCATTAGTAACTTCAATCTCCCCCATGCTTGGGAAATACTATCTCCGTCATGAGGCCAAAAATTATATATATAATTTCGATCCCTATGGATTTCCTCCCATTCAATAGTATGGCTATTTTTTAGAAGTTTGAACCATTCAGTGGCTTGGCCTGTCAATGATATAGAGAATAATTTCCTCTTCACTTGGCTCATAGTAATATCTGCACACTTGAACAACTCGCATAATTCATGTAGAAAGAGCAAATGATCACCATGATGGACATTTCCATCACCTGAATAGAAGTTATCCATAACATGCTTAACAATCTTTATAGGTATTTTATAAGGATTCAAATCATCAGGCGGTGGGTCACTTACTACCCTAGCAGTGGCAGTAGTGTCCGCAAATAAGGACTCAAAAGGTGTTCCAAACATAGCGTAATAAAGGAGTAGAGAGTAATAAAAACAACACTTACAGTAGAAGCTTCCTTTATCAATTACTCTTCCCAATAGCGCTTCACTCCCCTGCAACGGACCCATAAAATAGTATTGATGACCCACAAGTATAGGGGTGTATCATAGTACTTTCGATAAATAAGAGTGTCGAACCCAACTAGGAACAGAAGGTGTTGACAAGCGGTTTCGATAAAAGAATAACTGTAAATACTGGAAAATAGATTTGTAGGGGTTTTTGATATTGCAGATAAATAAAGTGCGAGTAAATAAAATGCAGTAGTAATAATTTCCGCAAGTGGGCCAATCCTTTCTTCAGCAAAGGACAATCCAGCGAGTTTACTTATGATTAACAAACGTTCTCGAGGACACACGGGAGGTTTCTGTCAAGTGCTTTTGTTCCATGCAACTGAATAATTTTGGTGTTTTGATAAGTGTTGTGTTGGTGAATCTATGCTAATGTACCTTCCCATCCAAGACTAATACATACTTGTGATTATACCCCTTGCAAGCATCCGCAACTAAAAGAAAGTAATTAAGAAATGAATCTAACCACAACTTTAAACTCCGGGATCCTACACTCCCTCGTGTAATGGTTTCCTAAAGGGTGTTTAGCTTTCTGTCATTTCGGCAACCCCACAATTAGTAGCCACATACACGATGCATTCCCCTAGGCCCATAAATGGTGAAGTATCATGTAGTCGACGTTCACATGACACCACTAGAAGAATAACACCACAACTTAAATATCAAACACTAAATATTATTCAACATCACTTCACTACTAACAACTTGACTTCTCCCATGTCCTCAAGAACAACACGAACTACTCAGAACAGATCATATGGATCATGATCAGAGGTGATATAATGGATGATAACAATCTGGTCATAAACTGAAAACACCGATAAATCTCACACGCATCAACTACTAACAAGTAATGTGCAACCCGGATTTTTGATAGATTAATTAATTTTGATAAAGCGCTATTTGACCTCTTTTTTATTTTTATGCGCTAGGCTTTAGCAATTAGATTGGATGATAATATCTGCATGCATGAAGGAAATATAGTTGATCCGACTTGTTTAAATACGCATGATCTTCCAGTACTAGCTTTGAGATACTACTTGGTTAGCAAAGCATCTAATAGTAGCAATTAATCTTATGCTTGGAGTGATGTGTGCCTGAGAAGAGAATACTTACATGCATCGAGTAGTGCATGGGCTGATGCATTGATCATGCATGCATCGGTCATAGGTGAGACTTGGGATTGGAGAGAGCTAGCAGTAACACACGTATCCTTGTGTCATCTTTTAGATATTTTCTAGGTGTGCATGCATCCAATGAGTAGTGCAACGTCGCTGGTTACCAGAGGAAGCTAGGACACGATTGGAAATGGTAGTTGGCCAGCTCTTGCGGGCCACTGCGCATGGAAGCCAGCCAGTCTGTGGATGGTGCGTGTATGGTGAGACAGAACTTTTGCTAAGTGATAAGCGGCGAGGGCCTTTGATATTTTGCAAGTTCATGCGGTGCTCCGTCCCTATAAATAGCTGCTGCTACTTCTGTGCTCTCCCCGTCCGCACACAACGCAACATCCGTTGAGAGAACACAGAGACCGAGATTAATAGTAGGGGAGCGGCGGCAGAAATATATAGAAGGAGATGCTGACGAAATTCAGAGAGGGCGACCCAGAAATATATGCATGCAGTGCGTGTGTAAATGTTTCTGGAGGAGAAAATATACAAGGAGATGCTGTTGAAATACAGAGAGATTAGAAGGTGACGGCTGCAGAAATCGCCTCATGAGTTAGCCGCCGAACTCAGGGTCCAGCACACTCTATGTGTTGATCTTACCTAGTACCTGGGGTGGTCGCCGATTCCATCGCTGATATTATTTGATTGCTGGTTTCTGTTGGAGTTTATCATCGATCAGATGATCGTTATGTCAAGCAAGCTCTTCCTACATCTCTCATATGTTTTGTGAAGTGGACTTTATATTTAATTGCATGATAACGTACTGGTACGAGAGATATGTGTATATGTCGGGGCTATGGTGCTGGTGTCGTTATGCGGTGATGGATCCATAGGAGCCACCAATACGAACCGGGCTTAGCACGTGTATTCCCATGGAAAATGAACTGGTCTTTTATAAATGAAAACTTGGTACTACGAAGGTGATCATATTGTACGGGTCACAGTTCAGGTATGGGGCTGACTGAGTTCTACGTGAGGGACGACCCTTGTTCGGGAAAGTGTCGGTGATGGATCCGTAGGAGCGACCGACATGAGTTGGTCAAGGTGTCCGGTGTCTGAGCGGGTCAAAGAGCTCTGCTCGTTCTAGAACCTGTGTGGTTCTGGTCGAGGCTGTTGATGTCGGAATACCCCTCTTAAGAGTGTAAAAGTGTGAACTTCACCCCTGTAAGTCCCGGGTAGGGAACCTTGCCTTCATATGTGGCACCATGTGTTTTAAATTGCCTAACTACTTAACAACTATATTTTCTAAAACCTAGTGTATTTTACAACGTATATGAAAGTGTATGAATAGTTTGCTGAGTATGATTTATCTTACTCACCCTTGCACCCCTTGTTTTTATCAGAGTTCGTAGCGGAAGACGTGGTGGTCCGAAGAGTAGGCTGCACCAGTTGGGTGGGAAACGTGTAGAGAACGTCTTTATTATTCTTGTAAATGTAATAATCTTGTAATTTGAGTAAATGAGCTATTTTAGATCCAGTGTGCTGGATTATCCTGCTTTTCTATGCCTTGCACGTGTATAGACTCTCGGGTCTACAGACGCGCGGCGACTGTCATTCTCCCAGGCCCGGTCTCGGGGCGTGACAAGTAATCCACACCGGGAGAGAGATCTAATGCAAACCAACGATAGATGCCCCTAATTGTTATAGCGGGATAACGGTGGATGATTAGGGTGATGGTGCTGGTGGTGATGATAAAGATGATGACGATCTAGATGATGCTCAGAGTGATGACGGTGACGATGGCGGTGATTTCCCCTCTCCGGAGAGGAATTTCACCGGCAGATTTCTCCCTGTCAGAGAGTTTTTCTCTTTCGGGTATTTTCCGTCCCGAGGCGGCGGCGGAATAATTCTTCGAAGATGGAATGAGGCTTAGGGTTTTCTGGGGGACAAGCATGCCAAAAATATCCCCCAGAGGTGGACCAGTGTGGCCACACCTATTCGTGGCTCGACCAAGGGGGGGGGGGGGGCGGCGCCACCCCATGGTGGCCCCCCTCAGGCTCTCCTTCTTGCTGTGTTCTTCCTCCGAACTTTTATGACACCCACGGTGTCCCACTTCTTCTTCTGATCTTCTGAAATATGGTATCCCGATGATGCTTTTTCCATAAGATTCCCGTTCCCCGTGTGTATTCTCCAAAAATTATAAAACATGCAATAAGATAAAATAACATAAGAGATATATCATAATATGAAATATATCGATGAATAACAGAAAATTATGATATAAAATAGTGATGCAAAATGGACGTATCAAAGGCATACGCCGATGGCCTCCCCCTCGGTCTCTGCGCGTAAAATAGCCCAGGCGCGGCACATAGGACGACGGCGTGCTCGTCGGCGTCTTCGACGCTGCAGCGCCTAGTGTGCGCCGCGTGGCCCGTTGGGCCGACGTGGTCCCCGTCGGCATATTCGACGCCCGCGCGCCCCAGCGCACGCCACGTGAGCCACCGGGCCGACGGCCCGCCCCGTCGACGTCTGGCCATTTGCATTGACCGTAACGGATAGCTGCGGGGCCCATCAACTCGTTTACGCCGACGATCGCCGTATACGCCGACGGGTGTTTATATACACCGATGAGGCTATACGCCGACGGCCCCCGCCGGGCTCTGGAGACGCCGACGACAATGCCGTATACGCCGACGGGGGCCGGCCGTCGGCGCACCGCCTGCATCCCGTAGTGGCTCCTGGTCAATTTTGACGGGCTGTTCGCTGGCAGCATCCGCTCGACCATGGGCAACCTCTCTGGTGTGGGTCGTGCGTGTCGAGGTGCTGAGTCGATTAATCAATCAATCCATGGATGCAGATGAGGTGGTAGTGTTCTTCTCATAGTTTTAAATAGCCGGCTATAGCCCGGTGATAGCCTTTTGTGAATATCGGCGCTAAATGAATTCATGTACAATTTGCGGCTATAGCCCTATTTCGAGGGTCGGGGCTATAGCCTATAGCCGGCTATTTAAAACATTGACTTCCCCTTTAGCTGAATCCATCCATCGATTGATGCATCCATATGGGGTGCTAGGCTGCCTGCTGAATAAATCAATCGATCGATGTATATGAAGTGCTAGTGCGCCTGCTGAGCTGAATCCATCAATTGATCAATGCATGTACGCGGGGATTTGGTGATCAGGACCTGATTGCTTTTTCTTAAAAAAAGTAGAGTCTTTATTAGAAAAAGTTAGGTACATGTTTGTTGTATCTCTACTACCTTTTTTTTTTGCATTGATATCTCTACTACATAAAAAGAACAATTTGTTCTCTCGTTCGTCGAGCGAAGTGCTTCGTCCAACTCCCTCATACGTTCTCCCGCATCCCGGATCAATTTTCCTTTAGCAATTCCATTAACAAACAATCAGTGCTAATTGCACCCGTAATTAGGGCGCCTAGTCATCAAAATATCTCATCCCCTCTCCCGTGTAAAACAGGTAGGGCTCACGCGCCCGATTTGACCGATCGGAACCTCTAAGGTCGCCGACGTCGCCTGCGCCCAAGACGGCCGAACATGATCGGTGGCGGCCGCTGCCACGAGGATCGCCCCTCCGACCTTCCATTGGAGGACGACGGCGCCATCGGCCCCAAGCTTCTCAACCCCGTCTCCTTCTGGAGGCTTTGGTTCCCGCATGTGCAGCGTTATTGATGGAGAGGTTGGGTTCCCTCATCGTCCTATGGCGGGTCCAGGTCTCCTCCCCTTCGAGGCTTGCAAGCGATACCGGCGCGAGACATCTGCACGTCTCCATGAGCAGGTAGGTTCGCTGGCTTAGCCACTCTGTGCGAGACCAGCGGTTGCGCCCTATGGTCATCTATACTTGAGTAGCTTCTTTGCTGCTTATTCTCACTACTGAATGCTAAAATGCTTTGTTCCAAGATTTTTCCCTTATCCATTAGATTAAATAAAATAAAAATTTGTGGCTCCTTTTCTTGCTTTTTAGTTGGAGATTTTACTTGTAATTCGTGGAGATCTATTTTTCTATTCTATATTCATAAATAGGATAACCGAGGAGATAAAGGTGAAATTGCTTGGTAAATCAAGAGACAAGATGATTTCAAATGAAACATAGTTAGCAGTGGAGAAGAAAGAAGGATGATGAGAGGATGAGAAGGGAGAGAGACGAAGAAGCAGAGGGGCTGGACGGCGACGAGGCTGCACTTGGCCTCATAGAGCTGAGATGAGTTTAAAAACCCGTGGCAACGCACGGGCACTCAACTAGTATTTGTTAAAAAATATGTTTGTGTTGCTTAATTGTAGTGCGTCTTGTAAAATGCTGCAGTCTGCGTGTCGTATTTTTATGCATCCAAAAAACTGATATCGACCGCGGCGCGCTAAAACTCCTTAAACTGTTTTAGGGCTTATTGATTTGGGCTTCTGTTCAAGATGCTCCTTTTTGTTCTATCAAACATGGATCCAGGTATTGCATCTGTCCGGAAGCCATTGCTTCTTGGTGACAAACAACCTGTTCTTAACAATTTCAATAATTGAATACAAACATAGAGGAAATATATCATTTTTCTTGTAATGTTTAGTTGCGTTGGAAGCATGAGATTTTTTTTTTCTTGGGTTTGAAAGCAAGGGAAAAAATTAGAAACATAAAGAATTTTTCTACTAAAAAACAATATAAGAACCAGGATTCGATACTGGGACCTGTGGGTTGTGGGCCCACCACACTTCCGCTAAGCCACTATTATCTTGAAATAAAAATATAGCCAAAATTTTCTATATAGACAATACTTTCCGAATACTGGATTGTTTTCTCTTGGATCACCAGTACAGGGAACCTTGGCAAGGCAAAGCAACTTGTCGGTTGCGTGGTCGCCCAGCAAGTTAACCAATACAGCGATGGCAAGCCTCGCGTGGGATGCGTCAAAAGAGCGGGGTGAGGATAGAGAAACAAGGAGACCTGTATTGTGGTGCACTGGTGCATGCCCATTGCCCAGGCACATCAACGAGCGCACGAGACTGCCCTAGCGCTGCCTGTCTACCTCGACGCTATTTTGAGTAATTTGTCTCCATGTGGTCTATAATTTTGGATTTATTCCGTACATCTAATTTTTTTTCCTATACGGCTTGATAACGACTTTTAGCAAATTATAACATGTTTTGGATATTTCAATATGGACTACATCCAAACCAAAATGAGTGAGCAAACATAGTGAAACACTTTTATATACATGTAATTAAGAAGAAAAAATAGAACATATTTAATTCGGGGCAGAGGGGTTATTCCTGACTGAAAATATGTTTGTGTATCCGCATTCTATCTCTCTAGAAATGAATAATTCCATCATCGATAAAACGTAGCTGTCTCAAGGTGTTCATCTGCCTGCAAACTCTCGCTTTAACGGCAAGCTCCATGATGCGAAAAATCCTGTAAAAGCTACGGATAAAGATGAAGATAAATATAGTAAAAACTAAAGTTTATCATTTAATTCATAAAGTAAAGAAAAAAAAGTAAAATTAGTTTAATACTAGACTTTTTTACCAACTCACGGACTTTGAGTACATTGCTATTGAAAGGATGATCCTTCATTGACTGTACCTCTAAAACGGATCATATATTCAGTGCCCTCACTATACGTATTGATTCAGTGAGAACATGTAGTCCGTGATGATACAAATTTAGGGATGGGAGGTCTCGGGAAATGTAGTGTGATTTCCTTAGTAGGAATTGTTCGTCTAACTGGACCAGCTGGTACTGTACATCTTTAGCAAGCCATCCTATACATCTATGCTTTGAACTTTAGTTTGTTATGATGACTGTACAAGGGCGGTTTCTGAGTTATTGATCTACACTTTCTTTATGGTTGTATATCGAATTTTAACTGCAATGAGAGAAAGGTTCAGTTCGTATATTATTGACGTGAGATCGTGTGCTCGGGTTGTATGAATGCCTCCCTCTTTTTTTTTCAAGGATACATCATGGAAAGATGTATCAGTTTCATAAAAGAGAAGGCCAAGAGGCCAAATTACAACACGGTCGACACACACGTCGAGAACGCACTCCACCGAGAAAAATAAAAACAAACTACTCGTCAACCCTCCATTTTTCTATCTGAGCTAGGTCTCTCATACAAAGCCTAGCCGCACGGCATCGCTCGACCTCCTCCACTATATTGCCTATCACGACTGCTGAGAATGGACGTTCCACTTCGAAAACAATGTTGTTCCTGTGTCTCCACAAGCTCCACGTGATGGCAGTCCACAGCTCATGATCGGAGCCTTGCTCCCTAGATTTTGTAAGCAACCATTCTATTAGGAGCTCCCCCTGATTGGGAATCCATTTGGTGAGTTCCCAATGCAGCAGAAAGATGGTCCACACCTCCCTCGCTAGGACACACCCCAAGAGAAGGTGGTCAATGCTTTCGCTCTGCTGGTCACAAAAGGGGCAAGCATCCGATCTTGGCAAGCAACAGATCCCTAGCCGATCCGCCGTCCAACAGCGATTCCGCAAGGCTAACCAGAGGAAGAACTTACATTTTCTGGGGGCGCGAAATTTCCAGATTTGATCCGCTCCATCGACGGCAGTGGTGCCTCCGAACAGAGCCAGATAGGCTAAACATGGCGAGTAGGTGTTGTCTGGCTCCCAGTTCCATCTAAAGGAGTCATCTGATCCTTCCACGAGACTGATCGAAGCGATATGTACGGCCAACTCCAAAAGCTCTCTCAGTGCATCGGCTCCTAGGTCAGGGATATAGCTCCGAGCCAACCACCCAAGACGCCCTCACGAGTTGTGAGCTACCTTTTTCATTGCTTAGTGACTTTGGTAAATAGGTTCGGGGCCAGCTCCTTTATCCTCCCCACTAGGAGCCACCTGTCTGTCCAGAAGAGCGTGGCTTCTCTATCGCCCACCACCTGTGGTAGCCTCCTCAAAAAGTTGTCTGACCTCGGGGGGAGCTGGATGTGAAACTCCCTTCAGGGTTTCTCAATGTCAACTCTCTCCATCCATAGCTTTCTGGTTTTTAGCGCCATGTTCATCAACCTCAGGTTGGGAATACCGAGTCCACCTAAGCTCTTGGGCATGCACAACATGTCCCATGCCGCAAGACAGTGGCTTCCATGGACGCCCTTCCTCTCTTTCCATAGGAATCCCCGAAGGATCTTCTCGACGACGTCGAGAGTTTTCGTGGGAATATCCAGGGACATCATGGCGAAAACAGACCCACCGCGAGCGTGGTCTTAACCAACTCGAGCCTACCACTCATGCTCATCAGGTTCGCGCTCCATCCGGGCAGCCGTCCAACGACGTTATCCACCAAGCAGTGTAGCTGGGCTGCCGTAGGCTTCCTCGGCGACATCGGTAAGCTCAGATACCCAAAGGGGAAGCAGTTTATTAGGCATCCAAAATCCTGTGCGATCATTCCTTCTATAGCCTCGTCGCATCAAATTAGGTGCACAGAACATTTGCCGATATTGACCCCAAGTCGTGAGGCCACTCCAAAATCCTCAATGATCGACACAAAAGTCCACCAGTCTCCTGTCGTGGGTTTCATGAAGGTACCCACATCGTCGGCGTAGATCGAGATTCTTTTCAGTAGCCCACTGTTAGCCAAGGGGGTCAGAAATCCCAGCCTCGTGGCCAATTCCACCAGGTGATAATATACTTATATTACCAAGATAAACAGCCGCGGCAAAAGCGGTCCACTTGTCTCAATCCATGCCCGTTCGCAATGCAGCATCACAGCATCCCTCTTTCTTTCTTGTTAAAAATGAAACAATGTCATCGTTCAACACAGACTGCAGAGTACATTCCTTACTAGTGCATTTTTCTGCAAGAAAGAGCTTCTATCAACATGGATCCAGGTGTTGCATTTGCATGGAAGCCATTGCTTCTTGCTGACAAACAACCCATTCTCAACATTTATTTAATCAATGAATGCAAACATAACCACAAGCACTATGGATCATAGATACTAGAGGAAATAGATCAATTGTCTTGTAATTCTTGTTGCATTGGAAGCACGGAACACAAGTATTATTTGCTTGGTTTCAAAGCCAGGGGAAAAAATTAGAAACATAAAGAATTTTTAGACATGTGGGTATGGGCCACGCTTCCCCTACGCCACTCTTATGTTGATGTAAAAACGCAGGAAACAATTGTTTTCTCCAAGTCACCGGTACAGAGAGTCAGAGACCCCTTGTGCGCATTTCGTAGCCTGTAAGAAGCCGGACTAGTCCCTTGGGAAGTGCAGCGGGCCGTTTGTTTGGTTACATGCACCTAACTTATGCCGCCGCACAGTACTTAAAGCAGCCTTGGGCCAGGCCCGGTGGGAATGGCCGAATCGGCAGTTTCCGTGGAGACATTACCACGTTGGTTCTTAGCCCACCCCTTAAGAAAATGTCTTAAATGTCTAATTTTATTCTTCCATACCGCTTTGGCCAAATCCCCTTTGACCACAACAGCCCACTCTTTTCCCGATCATCTCATAGAAATCATCCTTTTTAATCCATGAAAGCTCAAATGAAAAACTTACCAATTGGATCAATCTTGTATGCATGCATGTTGAATAGTATGTAGCACACCTCATATTTGCATTTACTCCATCATGGCAGAGTTGCGCTATGGGCACTAGTAGACAGTAAGCACCTACAAATTTCCAGCATTCTGAGTATAATTCATGATCCACCAATACTGAAATCTGCCCACAAGATCATATGCTTCCAAGTAAATACAAAGTATTTTTTAATGTAAAATAAAAAATTGGAATGCACTTCCAGTTTCCCTTGCAAAAATATTGGTGAAGAAAGCTAGCACAATATTCCTGGTTGTATGACACCACGGATCCTAGAGAAAAGAATGTAAAAGAGCTTGTGGGTAGCCATTAGCACCACGAACAACAGAAGGAGAGATCTCCTCTCTTTCCATCCTTGTTGCTTGGGATTTATATATGGAGTAAGACGATTGGATGGAATTTAAAGCCACACCAACATTTCCAGCTCTCACTAGTGGAAACAGGGGCATTAGTCCCGGTTCGTAAGCCCCATTTGTCCCGGTTGTGCAACCGGGATGGGCCATTCGGGACAAATACCCCTCCCCCACTGGTCCCGGTTGTGCCAGGACCCGGGACAAATGGGGCTAACCACGTGGCCCGTGAGCTGGAACCTGGCCAGGGCTATTAGTCCCGGTTCTCAATACGACCCGGGATGCATGCCCCTTCTGCCGCGGCAGAAATTTTACGATTTGCGTTTTGCGACCCCCATACCTCCCGGCGGCCCCTCCCCGGACCTCCCGGATCCCATGAGAAGAGAGGTGCCCCGGTGGCCCTTCCCCGGACCTCCCGGGTCCCACGAGAAGAGAGGAGCCTCGGTGGACCCTCCTCGGAGCTCCCGGATCCCACGAGTGAATAAGTATATAAAGCAGAATAAGGAACACTTATATTACGGAAGCAAAGTATATCGAACATATTACATGACCGATGGAGTGTATTACAAAATCAAGTTCAGTTACAACCGGGGGTATAGTACTCTCCATCTACGTTTAGGACCTCTGCATCCAAGAAGCCCGCAATTTTCTCCTGAATTGCTCGTATGCGGCCCCTTGGTAGAAGACCGTCCCGAAGCCGTTCGATCTAATATAAAGTAGAGTGGTCAATATATATATATATATGAAACTAAGTAATTAAAATAGATGGTAATAAGAAGAATTGACGACTAACGTACATGAAGTTGCTTTAAATTTCTGCCCTTGGGACATGTCGTCTGACGAATAAACTCGCAAACGTAGTATCCACACAAGTGATTTCCGTCTCCTTGTTGCAAGCACTTTACGAGAACATGGTTTCAATCAAAATAATAATCAACCAGCCATGATAATGGTATCGACACTAGAATCAAGGAGATGCGCGCGGATCTAGATAGTACTTACTTGCACAACATCAAATGTAAGCTCTAGTTTCCATTCACCGGGAGACTTCTTTATTAACCTCTTCCAAACGCTACCCAAGAAAGAAAAAGAATAAAAACAGTTAGTAATTACTTGATATCCGAAAATGAAACAAAGTAGTCGATATAGTGCCATATATAAATACTGAAATTACCGCTGGATCATTTCCTGCATGTCAGCCCATGTCGCTAGGGGTTTACGTTTTGGGTCCATTACCATTACTTTTCCTTTGTCAACTTGGAAGATTAGCAGAATATAGTGGAAGCTGCGCACACAGAACTCATCAACTATATAGTGAACATCGAGTAAGGAAAACAGAATGTTTACAACAGAGTAACACTAACCCGAACTTGTAAGGAAATAGTATTTCCCGTCGGTGTTGGTGAAACATTATTGCCCTCAGAATATTATTTTCTGTATCCTTGGCAGATAGCTGAAGAGGCTTTTCATAAACAATATTTGGATCATTGAACCCAATATCATAGATTCCACCTCTTTTGCATTCGAGAATCTTCATTCTGCAATTATAATATATGAGTGTACTATATATATATATGAATATGCAAATGAATTAGGTGAGCTAGAGAAATAAGTGCTTACAGACAATAGGCACTAAGGACAGCTTTGTCGAGGGCCTGCTGCTGGTATAACTGAAACAATTTGTCAAATTGAATCATAACCAATCCATTTCCATACCCATAGTGTTCGTCCTTAACGCTGAGACATATCCAGCCCATAGATTTCACAACGGCTTCCATATACCAACTATGCACTCTTCGCATTTTTGTTGGTAGATCCTTTATCTCCTCGGGTTTGACGAGAGGCTTCCCGTACTGGTATTTGTACGCACATTCAGCTTCGGGGAAGTAGTCTACTGTTTGCATATACTCAGCAATGGACAAACCCGCATCAGTTGCCTTGTCTGCGTACAGTGTTATAAACTCCGGATCAATTTGCTCGTCAGCAATATTAGTGCTCGGCCCCACCTGGGTATTGGAAATCACTTTTGAGTGGGGACGTGGATTGTTTTTTCTGCTCTCCGAGCTGAGCAACTTATTTTCCCCTTTTCCCGCTTGCGCTACTACTCTTCGTGGACCGCACCATTTCCTGGTGTGACTTCAGAATAGAGCGGTCATAGTGAGATGACAGACTCGGCTCGGGTTGATGAAGAGTCTTCACCATTTTCCAAGCCCGTTCTATCTCTTCTTCGGTCTCGGGGAAATTTACCTTTTTCTTCTCCTTCCGCTTCGATTTCCACGCCTCGTAATCGTCCTTTGCGATTTGCTGGGTTTCCTCAGGAGTATAGTCGTAAGGTAACTTGGATACCTCCTTTGGTACCTTCGGGAGGGGTGACCGTTGACGTTTCGGTGATATTTTACTTTTCGGCAGAAACTTAGTGGGCGGAGAAGGCTGACGTGGCGGCGTAGGCGACCGCACTAGAGACGTGCACAGCGTAGGATACCGCGCCGGAGACGGCATGTATAGCGAAGACGACCGTGCTGGAGACTTTTGCGCTGAAGAATGGCGAGTATTCGATGGCTTTGCCGTCTGATTTGGGAGCACAATGCATTCCTTTAGCCATAGAACGGTCAAGTTCTTGGCTTCTCTGAGTTCAGTCAACTCTTCGTCTTCACCTTTAGGGAAATCAAGCTTTACCCACTCGAATCCGTTGACAACTTCATCGACCCCAACAACAGCGTAGCCCCGTGGAACCGGAGGACTATGGTGAGTTGGTCTTTGCCAATTGGTAAGACATAGCCGGCCGCCGCCTTTATGGTTATATTGATGACCTTCACGTGGAGCTCACAGGTTGTCATCTCCGTGATATCATCCACCGGGTGAATCATCGGCGGTGCATCATCACCCGATAGCTGCGTGGACGCAACGCTGCTTTGGCGATGAGAATGTGCGGCGTCGCGAGCCTCGACTTCAACTTCTACCATGTGTACTGATGCGCCGGTAGACACTATCTGCTGGCTAAGTGTGTTAATTTGGTCATGCTGCTTCTTTGCTACATCATGCATCAGCTTTATCTGTTCTTCAAGTTGACGCCTCCAGTTTGCCTGATTCTCTGCTTCAGCTGCCTCCGCGTCCTTTTTACGTTGACGGCTTCTATCGGGGTATAACTTTTTGGTGGAGTCGAACCCAATACTCCACGGAGGAGTTCCTTTTGTGCCTCGTGTACGCCCTTCGTGTTCCTTATTCCCGAGGGCGCGTGTGAGCTCGTCGTTCTCTCTATCTGGCACGAACTTCCCCTCTTTAACGTCCTTTATTGCGGTTCTCAGCTTTTCTATGGGTAGAGGACTCTCTTTATGCCTTAGGTTATAGATTGCATTTCCTTCGGCGTCCAACGTGCCCCCATGCCCGTAGAACCATGACCTTGTCCGCTCGACCAACAAGAACGGCTCGGGAGTGATCTCCAGCTAAAGCAGCTCGTTCTCCCATTGCTCCCACTTGGGACTGGAACCCTTGTAGCCACCTTGCCCCATAACATGGTGATATACCTTTTTGGCGGCGTTTTTCTCATTTTTTTGTCCTTTCCAGTGCATTCTCTGAAAGCTTGTACTTCACGAAATCTGTGCATATGGGTTTTATTTTCTCATACCCTTGAGTGAAATCTGGAGTCTTGTTCTTCTTAACATAGTCAAGGTTCAATCTTTTCTTCCAGTTTTTGAATTGCTCGGCCATCTTTTTCAGGGTCCACGCCTTGACCTTTTCCCGTATCTCATTTTTCATTTTAGTAACATCGGCCTCATTCACATCCGCTTCATTCTCGTCCACCTCCGGCAAGGGTAAGTTGAAATTAGCCAAAATCTTCGAGAAAAGATGATCTTTGGCTATTTTGCTGACATATGAAATTCCTTGTTTTCGCGGATCTTTTGGGTTATTTCACTCATGAACAGTGATCGGGATGTGATCCCTAACTAGCACTCCACATTGCTTCACAAATTTTTGGGCAACATCAGCGGGAAGCTCGGGTGCACCGTCTGCTGCGATCGTGTCGATCCTATATCTTTCTGTATCTTTCAACTTCTTTGTTGCGCCTCGTTTAGTCTTTTTTCCGGTTGATATGCTTGAACCGGATGACTAAAAATATAAAAACTGTTAATACATGTATATATACAACGGATGTTTCATTAATTAACATATCTATATATGCACCTCGGAGCCGGTGTTTGTAATTTGTATGGCTCCACCGGAGCCGTCGGCTGCTCCCATATCCGAGCCGTCGGCTTCTCCCTCACCGGAGTCGTCTCCCTGGGTGAGCTCCGGATCTCCCTCACCGGAGTTGTTCATCCACTGGCTCACGTCGGTCTCTACGTCGGGCCCACGGATTAAACCCTCGAGCAAATTTTCGGCATCTTCGTCTCTTGCCTCCATACTATACAAAAAGAGTAACTATATGTTTCACATCCATTTTATCAAAATTGATTATACATAATAACTAATGATCAATTATTTTCATCAAAATTGTTTATAGATAATACACAAAAAGAGCAACATATTCATGAAATATTTAAACGTATGATAATACGCATCCATAGATAAGGAACCCTCATTAGTTAAATTTCTAACATTCCTAACATTTCTAGCATTCTTAAATTTCTAACACTAACTTAGTTAAATTTTCTAACATCATAACATTTCTAACATTCTTAAATTTCCTAACATTTCCTATGTCAACTCTAAACAAATCTAAAATTCCTAAGTCTAATCTAAAATTTCTAACATTCTTAAATTTCCTAACATTTCTAACATTTCCTATGTCAACTCTAAACAAATCTAAAATTTCTAAGTCTAATCTAAAATTTCTAACATTCATAACTAATGATTCTAACATTTCTAACACTAATAAATCACTAAAAACAAAAACAGTAATTAAGTAAAAAAAAAGGCCCCTGGTTAGGGCGAGATGGAGGCAGGCCTTACCTCCTCTCGGGCGGCAGCCGGCGCGGGGCAGTGGAGACTGGCGCGACGGGATCGAAGGCGGGGCGCGCGGGGCCGGCGCGGCGCGAAGGGATTGAGGGCGGCTTCTCGCGGGCTGGCGGCGGGGCGGGGAAGTGGAGGCCGGCGCGACGGGGATCGAGGGCGGCTTCTCGCGTGCTGGCGGCGGCGCGACGGGATCGAGGGCGGCTCTCGCGGGCCGGCAGCGGCGCGCGGGACGGAGGGCGGCGCGGCGGAGGAGTACGGCGACGGGGTAGGGGGCGGCGCGGGGGCGGAAAAATTGGGCAGCCTGGCGGCGTTGGTTCGTCCCTGCGCGTGGTCTGGAATTGGGGAGGGAGTGTGATGTGTATATATTCACGGCCATCCGTCCCGGTTGGTGGCAACAGCCGGGACGAAAGGGACGCTTCCGTCCCGACTGGTCGCACGGGCCGGGACCAGATGTATTTTTGGGCCGGGCGCGCCAACAGTTTTAGCGCCAAAATTTGAATATTGTTTAAATATGCACATGAATAATTTATATATACTTTCGAATTTGAAAAAAAAATCAACATGAAAATTGCTTGAATTTGCATAACTAATTCAAATCTGTTTTCTGTTTATCTAAATAATTATTCTAAATATTCAAACTATTAACTATTTTACTATTTTCATTTAATAGCAACATAATTAACAGACCCCTTGTCGCACTGGCAAAACCACAAATCTTTTATTCGGTCGATGAACTGAATGATGTATCAAATCTTAAAAGGGGTGATGTAGAACAAAACAATCGGTATCGCCATCATACTCCCCGACCGTGGCTATTGAGTGCATATATATATGCATATCAAAAGAACGGTCGGACGTATGATGGCGAATCCGGATGTTTTGTATTTGGTCGATGAACAGACCGGTGTATGAAGGTGGGCTATATATAGGGTCCTCTGGCTCACAAAGTGTTGTGCTAGGGTTTTGATATCCAACGGTTAAGAAACACCTTGATCCAATGGTTCACAACCGCTTGAAAGAAACACACCGTATCCCCGATCGAACGGCTCACAACAGCTCGAAAGAAACACACCCCGGATCCAACGACTCACAAGTGGTTGAAAGAAACACACGATCCGTGTGATTCTATCTGATTGGTCCAAACAAAACCCTAACAATTTCGTCCCGGTTGGTAAAACAAGCCGAGACTAAAGGGATATGTTTTCTTCTCACTATATATATGTATGCATTGCCACACCATTGGCATAAAACACATACGAAACTCAACACTCTCTCATGGCTTCTACCGTACCCACTCTAACATTCATCCAGGCGGAGGCACTTTCCGCCTCGAACTACCGCTGCCCGCCCGGCTACAACGTTCCCGCCGGTTGGATGCTGAGCGCCGGAGGAGTGCCGGTCCCTCCTCTTCCTCAAGGTGTGGCGCGTCGGGCGGCCATCACGAACCACTACTACCACGAGCTCACACCGGAGCAGCGAAGGAATCCCAGTTGGCATCCCGATAACCAGCATACTTGGGATGCCTTCTTCATCAATCGGCGTGAGAGGGCGCTCGCTAGGTATGAGGAGAACGGTCTGCCTCCTAGGAACTTTCACGAGGCCGGTCGTCGGCTATGGTGGTACGGCCGGACTCTACAGAGCATCATGGACTACATCAGGGCCGGCGATATCCCCCGCCTGCGCTACCCTCACGCCCAGTCCTAGAGTCGTGATCCTCCGAGGGAGTACAGAGCACCGTCAGACGATAGTGACGACGACGACGACGACTACGACGACTACGAATCGGAATACTATAGGCCTAGGCAGGAGTATGACTAGCAGATATAAGATCCACAGTGTTTTGCCATTATTTAGATCGATCATGCATCTATGCTCTCCGTTTAGGTTTAGATCCACTCTTTCCATTATGTACTGCCTTTTTTTTATCTATATATATAACCAAGATGCATGTTTGTGTGCAATATGGGCACGAGCGCCGGCGCAACAATATTTGTGAACACTTTTTCAACGCCTCGTGCGCATAGTAAAATAACACACACTTTATCTCCAGCCGTGTCTCCCCCCAGGGCCCAAAACGTCGCCGTTTTGGGGCCGCCGCGGCGACAAACGACGTTCCCGCGTTTTTCCGACGTGTCACTGCCGGAGCTGGCCCGCCTGGGCTACACTAATTCCACCAACCAAAAAAAAAAAAAGGGGCATTGGTCCCGGTTAGTGGATTGAACCGGGACCAATGCCCGTGCGCGTGCCACGTGGCCTGCGGCTAGGGATTGGTCCCGGTTCATGCTACGAACCGGGACTAGTGTCTCCCCACGAACCGGGACCAATGCCCCCAGGCGATTTCTGTTGCCCCGGGCGCACGAACCGGGACGAATGCATAGCATTTGTTCCGGATTTGGTTGCAACCGGAACAGGTGCCTCCTAGCCCCCTGGATGGAGTCTTTAGCATAAAACCACCACTTTAGAGTCAAAATTCCGGAAAACCAGCACTTTGCGTTTGAATTGCAAAAACCACCACTCTAGTACTAACATTTTCTAAATCGAGGCAAATGACGATTGAAAACGAATTGACGGGAAAACCGAGCGGTGGAGCCCACATGTCATCACCTTGTAGAGGACCATTTTCTAGGCATTTTATCAAACACATTGAGCACACGCACGGCGCGGCGGCATGTGCACACGGCAAAGCGCACGGCCGGCCTGGCCGCATGCACGCACGGCGGCGCTCGCCTGCGCGGCGGCATGCACGGCGGGCACACACGCACGGCCGGCCTGGCCGCACACGCACACACGGCACGGCGGCGCAGCTCGCTGGCGCGACACGCATTGCCGGCCTGGCCGCACGCGCACACAGCACGCACGGCGGCGCTCGCCGGCGCGGCGGCAGGCACGTACGGCCGGCCTGGCGCACACAGCACACACGGCACGGCGGCGCAGCTCGCTCGCTGGCGCGACACGCACGGCCGGCCTGGCCGCACGCGCACACAGCACGCACGGCGGCGCAGCTCGCCGGCACGGCGGGCCTGGCGGCACGCACGGCCAGGCTGGCCACACGCACGCGCACACAGCACACACAGCTCGCCGGCGCGGCGGCACGCACGGCCAGCCAGGCCGGCCGCACACGCACACAGCACACATGGCACGGCGGCACAACTCGCTAGTCCGGCGGCGCCGCGGCGACATGCGCACACGGCGGCACGCATGGCTTGGCCGGGTCGCACACATCTCCCGTTTTTTTTGTTAGACTAAAAAGCCACATCAGCATATATGGTGGGCCTTGCCTGTCGGAAATTGTATCAATTCGTTTTCAATCGTTATTTGGCTCGATTTGAAAAATATTAGTACTAGAGTGGTGGTTTTTTATAATTCAAACGTAAAGTGGTGGTTTTCCGGAATTTCGACTCTAAAGTGGTGGTTTTATGCTAAAGACTCCCCTGGATGAAAGGGGTTGTTTCTAATAGTGCCTACTTATCTTTACTATTAAAGGCCACTTGGTTGTGTCCGTGATTGCGGTACGTCTGGCCTCCGCTCCCGCGCCCCAGAAAAGAAACTCTCGCTCCTACGGAAGAAAAACTGTCATCCAATCGCACGTCTTGCACGCCCGTGCCAACAAAGAAAAAAAAAGAAAGCACGGATCGATTCCTCCCAGAATTAGCCATTTGTTTCCGATCTTCCTCCCCCCACCGCATCAGTTCCACCACCGTCCCTCACGCGGCCATCCCATCCTCGCGCCGCCTTCTCAGTTCCCCGCGTTGCCTCTCCCATCCGCCCCGCACGGGAACAAATCCTGCCCCGTGTCGCCGCCTCATGTTGTGCCCGAACCGCAGCGTAGAGCCATTGGGGAGCGCAGAAGGGCTTCTTGGCGCTGTGCGATGGCCTTCATGCATCGCCGTCGTCGCCTTAGGTATGCGCCTCCGCGCGGGAAGCCATCTCTCCTGGTTCGCCGTGGCCATCACCGCCTAGAGCGACGCCGTGCCGCTTCCACCTGCGACGAGAGTAGTGCGCCGGAGGACCACGGTCGCAGGTGCCATGCCGGGAACAAAGTCCACGATGAGATCTGCATGTCCTAGAGAACACGGGACGCCAGGAACTGCTGGTGTACAGTGCCACCTCCGTTTCCTCTCCATCGTGGCCGCCGATCCCGTTTCTGACCCCGAACAGTCCAACATCCTGTAAGGTCATCTTCCTCCGCTGATGTACTTTACCAATTTGACTTGTTGGGGATAGCGATGCAACTATTTCCTTTCATCTCTTTCTTCTCTAGATAGTACCTAAAATTGAGTATTACTTTCGTTTATCATTTTTTTTCATTGATTGCAACCCATTGCTAGGATCACATGTTTGTATATTGCTCGTGTGGTTCTAATATTTTTGTGTTTGTTCCTTCAACAACAAATCCAAGAAGTCAGAGGAGAGATATTAGAGTTCCATATGCCCCTGAAACCATACAGTAGCAAGCATATGTGGACAACCTTCGATTTGTGTCGGGTACCAAAAAAGAATCATGTATGTTGGGCCATTTTGGCCATTTTGTATATTAGTGGTGGAGTATGTGGTTGAGCTATTAATGAGGCCAGTAAGCTGAGTTCCCTTTTACTCCTTTTCTTTTCCAATTGAAGGGCTCAAGGGAGGAGCATCTCACATGTCCATTTGTCTACATTCTATCTTTTAGCATGCATCAAATATAACAGATGATGTTTCACTGTCTACTCACGTGAGATTATTCAGATTTGATTCAATGGAAAATTGACTGTATGATTGTATATATTGTCTTTTCACTTATTCTGTTGTGGAGTAGTTCTTTCATATTTCTGAGGGCTGATTTGAAGTGTTGTGAAGATAGTGGTCAAGTCATTTCAGTTCATACATGAGATGCATCCTCGAGTCCAGTTCAGTAATGCATTTGTGTGAAATTTGTTGGGTTGGAACCCTTTTTTTTAATTCACGGAGGTATACCACATGTGTTGCATCAGTTTATTATTCCATTTAAATATTCCTTGTCTCTTATATGACTACACACACCAATCCGGTCTTGTTTTGACTTATTATATGACAAGTGGTTAATGGAAGAATTAGCACACGACCAATCATTTACAAAAGAGTGGTAGGTGAGAATTATAGCCATTTTTTTGTATATGCACTTTGGAAGTTCAGATGGCGGTTCAAAGCAAAAAAAACAGTAAATAACTCTAGAATAATATTTGCGTTGAACCTCTATGCATTCTTAATGCGTCGATTGTCCTGGAAAACTGTTATACTAATTTTGTTTCAGTACATCTCTAGATCAGTCAAAAAATAAATATGTGTGTTATTTTTTAAAGGAATGCTTATGTTTACTTGTTGATTGAAATTTTATTTAGATAATGGTTGATAGAGTCTATGGTTCAATGCTCATTTGCTAATATACCCGTGTTCAAACTATTGTAACATATCTTTCTAATAAATTTAAAATACCAAAACCTATCATATTGGATCCAACTTATTGAATAGATAAAGATAGTTGAATTTGAATAAGGCCTTGATATTCCCTTCATTTGAACTAAAATTACACTGAAGTTTTGGCCCTCGCCTGGTGGGTGTCTTGGGAGGTGTGAAGGACCAACCTTTGAAATTTTACTGTAAATCCTACAACATTTAAGAAAATCTGAGGGATGGAGTTTATTCTGCATTATTATTGGAGGAACATGAGATGATCTTGAAATTAGGGTAATCCTTAAGTTGTCTCATGTAGTACTTGGACGGGTTATTTAACTCAACTATAGGTGGAATGACCATG
Organism: Alopecurus myosuroides; assembly: GCA_028641055.1. Classification (NCBI taxonomy): domain Eukaryota; kingdom Viridiplantae; phylum Streptophyta; class Magnoliopsida; order Poales; family Poaceae; genus Alopecurus; species Alopecurus myosuroides. The sequence goes on along the minus strand of CM054060.1, from coordinate 413,467,554 downwards.
GCAAAAGTCTTCCGTTGCAGCATTTGGTGCCCTATTGAGCAGTATTTTTTCCTTCCCTTTTATGCAACTAGAGAGTGTGTACTGGTTATAGCTAGAAGAGCAAGGGAGCAAGCCATGTCTTCATGACCACATATAATGAACTTTCGTTGGACAAAGTGGATTCATAATTAAGGGTGTTGACAACAAAAGTGGTGGAAATAAAATATAATAGCCGGAACACAAACTTATATTTTGATTTTATTTACCTTTTCTCTAATATTTTGTATTCCGTGGCAACGCACGGGCATTTAGCTAGTAATAGTAATGTATGAGGAGGTGCTATAGGCAACAATTGGAATATCCATTGCATCCAAGGGAGTTCTATGTCATAAGATTAGGATTCACTTTGCAATCGATAGTTCGAAAAGAACCCAAACAGTCACCGCAGAGCCACTCCCTTGCTTTCCCGCTACCGATCCTCGCCACATTTAGGGCTCACTCTCTCGGTCGAACCTCTTCAGATCTGATGTGCACCCACCTACACCTGGTGCCACTGATTCGATCTGCCCTTTGATGGTGTCGTACTGCCCGCTTTTGTCCTCGTTGTACATCTTGATCTGTTCGGAATATGTTGTCCGAGCTCGTACTCGGCACCCACTAGATAGAGATTTTAGAAATGGGAGTTCTCAGGCGATGTTGTGTGTCCTTTCTATTAGTAGTCGTTCCTTGCGCAGTTACAACACGTAGCATACTGTCTTCTGCGGACAGTAGCTTGGAGTTTCTGTGCAACGATGGTCCTTCTCCTCGCGCTCGTGGGGTGACACTCTATCTGAGTCACCTACGGTATTTCTCTTCAGTTCGACCCAAAGCGATGCCTGATTCTTTTGTATGCCTATTTTTACTTATGCGATATCCCAAACAGTGTTCGTTGATTATATGAGTCGTTAATGTTAGGTGCGTCATAAACACGGCTTCTGTTCAGCTTCTTTGTTGTGATCAATCACAAGTATCTAAGAAAGGTGGCAGCTGAACACAAGTTTGTCTTGCCCTGATTACGCGTCCTAATCTGATCATATGTTCTGAACAAAATTGCATAAAAATTAATTTTGAGAGCAAGTTACAAGATGATTGCTTTTTTCGACTAAAATTTTATACTTCAGTTGGTCGCTTCATCATTTTTTTTGTTTTTTTTGTAAATGTACACATATACTTCACTTACTTAATTTGTTAATTCATTCACCCCCGTACGCTTGATTGTTTTCTGTGATGAATCACAAGGACGCTATCTGAGTAACCTAGCTCCTCAGAAAGGCATTTTTGAGCAGACTCCGATTTCAAATGTGAGGAGGAGATGAATCGTGGATCCTCTGCGCCGGTGCTGCCAACTAACAAATGTGAGGGCGAGATGACCCCCCCCCCCCCCTCCCCAGTTGTCGCCGACACACAGTCTTCGCCCGGCCCTGCGTAGAGGGGATAAGGCGGCGGTGCAAGGAGAGGTCCTGGCAGCTTGCGGGAGCAAGTGTTCAAGGCTGACGATCTGAGGTTTCCGTAGCAAACGCCTTGATGGCAACGTCCATACAACATAGCTGCTGCGAAATCTGAATAAACAACGCAAACACTAATCATGTTAATTTGTAGTAAAGCAAATCCAGTATTTTTAGACCATATTCATGTTACCACGTTTTGGTATTCAGATAACATATGTTCGTTTAAATCCCAAATTATATTTTTTATTTTTGAAATCGACCAACAACGGTAAAAAAGACAGAGCAGCTCCAGCTGCGTAGGTGCCATTTTTTCTGATCATACTACATTGTACGGCGGCATTGTTACTATCACTCAAGGTCAGATTATTAATTACTTTGGTTAATCATGGAGTAAAGTACATAGTTTGAACAAACCACAATGGTAATTTAGTCCAATTGTGAGTTCTCTCTTCTACGCAAGATGTTTCAAGATTTGGGAGCTCCCCCTTTTTTTTTTTGAATTTTCCATATATAAATAACAGCAAACAAGACGCCTCGTTAAAAACCTTCCAGTCCCCTCAGGTACCCTGGTAAGGAAAAGAGTGCGAGCTTGCTGCCAAAACAATTAAGTGTTTACAAAAAGACTGATATCATCTACTAGGGCTCCCTTGATGCAATCAGGAGGATCCTCGACCCAAACCTGCAGAACCTGATCACTAGCCTGAGCTGCTAAGTTATGACCCACAACATTGCTCTCTCTCGGAGCAAAACCAAAAACAATCCTATTGAAACCCCGGTTGGATGCTGAGCGCCGGAGGAGTGCCGGTCCCTCCTCTTCCTCAAGGTGTGGCGCGTCGGGCGGCCATCACGAACCACTACTACCACGAGCTCACACCGGAGCAGCGAAGGAATCCCAGTTGGCATCCCGATAACCAGCATACTTGGGATGCCTTCTTCATCAATCGGCGTGAGAGGGCGCTCGCTAGGTATGAGGAGAACGGTCTGCCTCCTAGGAACTTTCACGAGGCCGGTCGTCGGCTATGGTGGTACGGCCGGACTCTACAGAGCATCATGGACTACATCAGGGCCGGCGATATCCCCCGCCTGCGCTACCCTCACGCCCAGTCCTAGAGTCGTGATCCTCCGAGGGAGTACAGAGCACCGTCAGACGACGACTACGACGACGACGACGACTACGACGACTACGAATCGGATTACTATAGGCCTAGGCAGGAGTATGACTAGCAGATATAAGATCCACAGTGTTTTGCCATTATTTAGATCGATCATGCATCTATGCTCTCCGTTTAGGTTTAGATCCACTCTTTCCATTATGTACTGCCTTTTTTTTATCTATATATATAACCAAGATGCATGTTTGTGTGCAATATGGGCACGAGCGCCGGCCCAATAATATTTGTGAACACTTTTTCAACGCCTCGTGCGCATAGTAAAATAACACACACTTTATCTCCAGCCGTGTCTCCCCCCAGGGCCCAAAACGCCGCCGTTTTGGGGCCGCCGCGACGACAAACGACGTTCCCGCGTTTTTCCGACGTGTCACTGCCGGAGCTGGCCCGCCTGGGCTACACTAATTCCACCAACCAAAAAAAAAAGAAGGGGCATTGGTCCCGGTTAGTGGATTGAACCGGGACCAATGCCCGTGCGCGTGCCACGTGGCCTGCGGCTAGGGATTGGTCCCGGTTCATGCTACGAACCGGGACTAGTGTCTCCCCACGAACCGGGACCAATGCCCCCAGGCGATTTCTGTTGCCCCGGGCGCACGAACCGGGACGAATGCATAGCATTTGTTCCGGATTTGGTTGCTACCGGAACAGGTGCCTCCTAGCCCCCTGGATGGAGTCTTTAGCATAAAACCACCACTTTAGAGCCAAAATTCCGGAAAACCAGCACTTTGCGTTTGAATTGCAAAAACCACCACTCTAGTACTAACATTTTCTAAATCGAGCCAAATGACGATTGAAAACGAATTGACGGGAAAACCGAGCGGTGGAGCCCACATGTCATCACCTTGTAGAGGACCATTTTCTAGACATTTTATCAAACACATTGAGCACGCACGGCGCGGCGGCATGTGCACACGGCAAAGCGCACGGCCGGCCTGGCCGCATGCACGCACGGCGGCGCAGGCACGCACGGCCGGCCTGGCTGCACACGCACACGGTACAGCACGCACGGCGACGCTCGCCTGCGCGGCGGCATGCACGGCGGGCACACACGCACGGCCGGCCTGGCCGCACACGCACACACGGCACGGCGGCGCAGCTCGCTGGCGAGACACGCATTGCCGGCCTGGCCGCACGCGCACACAGCACGCACGGCGGCGCTCGCCGGCGCGGCGGCAGGCACGTGCGGCCGGCCTGGCGCACACAGCACACACGGCACGGCGGCGCAGCTCGCTCGCTGGCGCGACACGCACGGCCGGCCTGGCCGCACGCGCACACAGCACGCACGGCGGCGCAGCTCGCCGGCACGGCGGGCCTGGCGGCACGCACGGCCAGGCTGGCCACACGCACGCGCACACAGCACACACAGCTCGCCGGCGCGGCGGCACGCACGGCCAGCCAGGCCGGCCGCACACGCACACAGCACGCATGGCACGGCGGCACAACTCGCTAGTCCGGCGGCGCCGCGGCGACACGCGCACACGGCGGCACGCATGGCTTGGCCGGGTCGCACACATCTCCCGTTTTTTTTGTTAGACTAAAAAGCCACATCAGCATATGTGGTGGGCCTTGCCTGTCGGAAATTGTATCAATTCGTTTTCAATCGTTATTTGGCTCGATTTGAAAAATATTAGTACTAGAGTGGTGGTTTTTTATAATTCAAACGTAAAGTGGTGGTTTTCCGGAATTTCGACTCTAAAGTGGTGGTTTTATGCTAAAGACTCCCCTGGATGAAAGGGGTTGTTTCTAATAGTGCCTACTTATAATAGTAATGTATGAGGAGGTGCTATAGGCAACAATTGGAATATCCATTGCATCCAAGGGAGTTCTATGTCATAAGATTAGGATTCACTTTGCAATCGATAGTTCGAAAAGAACCCAAACAGTCACCGCAGAGCCACTCCCTTGCTTTCCCGCTACCGATCCTCGCCACATTTAGGGCTCACTCTCTCGGTCGAACCTCTTCAGATCTGATGTGCACCCACCTACACCTGGTGCCACTGATTCGATCTGCCCTTTGATGGTGTCGTACTGCCCGCTTTTGTCCTCGTTGTACATCTTGATCTGTTCGGAATATGTTGTCCGAGCTCGTACTCGGCACCCACTAGATAGAGATTTTAGAAATGGGAGTTCTCAGGCGATGTTGTGTGTCCTTTCTATTAGTAGTCGTTCCTTGCGCAGTTACAACACGTAGCATACTGTCTTCTGCGGACAGTAGCTTGGAGTTTCTGTGCAACGATGGTCCTTCTCCTCGCGCTCGTGGGGTGACACTCTATCTGAGTCACCTACGGTATTTCTCTTCAGTTCGACCCAAAGCGATGCCTGATTCTTTTGTATGCCTATTTTTACTTATGCGATATCCCAAACAGTGTTCGTTGATTATATGAGTCGTTAATGTTAGGTGCGTCATAAACACGGCTTCTGTTCAGCTTCTTTGTTGTGATCAATCACAAGTATCTAAGAAAGGTGGCAGCTGAACACAAGTTTGTCTTGCCCTGATTACGCGTCCTAATCTGATCATATGTTCTGAACAAAATTGCATAAAAATTAATTTTGAGAGCAAGTTACAAGATGATTGCTTTTTTCGACTAAAATTTTATACTTCAGTTGGTCGCTTCATCATTTTTTTTGTTTTTTTTGTAAATGTACACATATACTTCACTTACTTAATTTGTTAATTCATTCACCCCCGTACGCTTGATTGTTTTCTGTGATGAATCACAAGGACGCTATCTGAGTAACCTAGCTCCTCAGAAAGGCATTTTTGAGCAGACTCCGATTTCAAATGTGAGGAGGAGATGAATCGTGGATCCTCTGCGCCGGTGCTGCCAACTAACAAATGTGAGGGCGAGATGACCCCCCCCCCCTCCCCAGTTGTCGCCGACACACAGTCTTCGCCCGGCCCTGCGTAGAGGGGATAAGGCGGCGGTGCAAGGAGAGGTCCTGGCAGCTTGCGGGAGCAAGTGTTCAAGGCTGACGATCTGAGGTTTCCGTAGCAAACGCCTTGATGGCAACGTCCATACAACATAGCTGCTGCGAAATCTGAATAAACAACGCAAACACTAATCATGTTAATTTGTAGTAAAGCAAATCCAGTATTTTTAGACCATATTCATGTTACCACGTTTTGGTATTCAGATAACATATGTTCGTTTAAATCCCAAATTATATTTTTTATTTTTGAAATCGACCAACAACGGTAAAAAAGACAGAGCAGCTCCAGCTGCGTAGGTGCCATTTTTTCTGATCATACTACATTGTACGGCGGCATTGTTACTATCACTCAAGGTCAGATTATTAATTACTTTGGTTAATCATGGAGTAAAGTACATAGTTTGAACAAACCACAATGGTAATTTAGTCCAATTGTGAGTTCTCTCTTCTACGCAAGATGTTTCAAGATTTGGGAGCTCCCCCTTTTTTTTTTTTTGAATTTTCCATATATAAATAACAGCAAACAAGACGCCTCGTTAAAAACCTTCCAGTCCCCTCAGGTACCCTGGTAAGGAAAAGAGTGCGAGCTTGCTGCCAAAACAATTAAGTGTTTACAAAAAGACTGATATCATCTACTAGGGCTCCCTTGATGCAATCAGGAGGATCCTCGACCCAAACCTGCAGAACCTGATCACTAGCCTGAGCTGCTAAGTTATGACCCACAACATTGCTCTCTCTCGGAGCAAAACCAAAAACAATCCTATTGAAACCTCTAGCTAAGAAAGCACACTCCTCGTAGATAGCAGCATAGGGTCCGATAGAATTTCCCTCTGCCTCCATAGTTTCGATCACCTCAAGACAGTCAGTATTAACTATCACATTGGCGCATCCCATTTGTCCCGCCAAGATAAGCCCGTCTTTTAGGGCCCTAGCTTCTGCCATGGCTGCTTCGGGCACATGAGGGAGATCACAGCAACTTCCCGCGATGAACGCTCCCCGGGCGTCGCGAATGACCGCCCCCGTTGCTCCCCTTCCCTCCTGTAAACAAAAAGACGCATCGACATTAAGTTTAGTGAAATCCTCAGGCGGTTTGATCCAGCCCTCCCGATTGACTCCCGCTGTTTTCTTTTGAGCTCGGGAGAAATTTGTTGCACACGCCACAATGGCCTGAGCCGAAAAAGCAGGTTTAGACACTTCTTCGGCGTGGACGATTTTCCTGCGCTCCCACCAGGCGTACCAGCAGGTCGTGGCAATGAGCTCACGAAGGCCGACGTCATAACCTGGAGCAATAGTGGCCGGTTGCTTCAGTAAATATTCAAACACACGTGCACCGTCTTGATATTGGTTGAGAGCTCTTCGGATGGTTGGAAATAACCCCAAATTTTCCCAAATCTCCCGCACTCGGGGGAAAGAGAAGAAAACGTGTGCGGTGTCCTCGCAATGTATCTTACAGACCGGACAGAGACTTGATTGGATGACGTGTCTGTTAGCCAGGAGACAATTGCAAGGAATTGTATTGTGAATGAATCTCCAGGAGAAAATTTTCACCTTCGCTGACACCTTGAGGCTCCATAAGTTTTTCCAAAGAACTCCACCATCCGAACTACCTTGGCAAGAAGTTCTAGCCAGCTTCGAGCCGTGTTGATGATCCCACTCCTTATGGTACGCGGATCTTACCGAGAACACACCCGTCTTAGTATAATTCCAGGAAATAAAATCCTCCATCATACCAACTGCCAGGGGAATTTTAAGAATACTCGCTGCATCAAAAGGACAAAAAAGATTATGTATCATCTCCTCATCCCATTGCCCCGAATCTGCATCAATTAGTTCGGACACCTTAGTAACAAGAATATTGCCCCTTTGAGTTATTATTTTCCTAGTTGGGCTCTTAGGAATCCAAGCATCTTCCCAAATATTTATATTAGATCCATCTCCCACTCTCCAAATATGCCCTCTTTTGAAAGTTTGGATCCCAGCGAATAAACTCTGCCATGTATAAGAGGAGCCCTTTTTCAGAGTTGCATTGAGAATATCCCCTGAGGGATAGTACTTAGCTCTTAACACTTGGGAGCAAAGTGAGTTAGGCTCACAAAGAAGCCTCCAAATCTGTTTAGCAAGCATAGCCAGATTAAAACAAGGTAGATCTCTAAAACCCATACCTCCACGATTTTTTGTTATACACATCTTCCACCATGCAAACGAGTGCATATGTTTCTTAGTATCTTCATCTCCCCACCAGTAACGGGTCATAGCATCTGTGATCCCTTTTGTTATCTGTTTGGGAAGCCTGAAAACCGATATCGCATACGCCGGGATTGCCTGAGAGGAGTTTTTCCTTAAACCCCGCCAAACGGGCACACACCATGTCAATTAAATGTTGGAAGCAATCAGACCGATCAACACCTACCAATGGTGGGAGTCCCAGGTATTTGTCCGTGATTGCCTCTGTTAATATATTGAGAGTGGTACACACCTCCTCCCGAGTCTCCGGGAGAGTACAAGGACTAAAGAACACGCTCGATTTCGCCTCACTCACCAATTGTCCCGAGGCCGAGCAGTAAGCTTGCAAGATCTGTTTCAGAGCCAAAGCATTACTAATATCCGCTCTCATAAGAATCAGAGAGTCGTCAGCAAACAGAAGATGTGAGATCATCGGTGCATTGCGGCACACCTTGACCCCCACAAGATCACCTTTCTCTTCGGCTTCGTTGATTAGACTTGATAATCCTTCGGAGCAAAGGAGGAACAAATATGGGGACAGTGGGTCCCCCTGTCTCAGCCCACGGGTAGGAGAAAACCCATCCGTATCTCCTCCATTGAAACGAACCGAATACGAAACACTGATAACACATGCCATAATCATTGAGGTACAACCTGTGTCAAAACCCAGCTGAATAAGGATCTTCTTAAGAAAAGACCACTCCACTCTGTCATACGCCTTGTGCATATCCAATTTTATAGCACATGTGCCGAATTTCCCCTTCTTTTTATACTTGATCGCATGGTATGATTCATAAGCCACGAGCACATTGTCAGTGATAAGTCTCCCGGGAACGAAAGCACTCTGATTTGGATTAATGATCTCAGGAAGAAGATTTTTAAGCCTAGCTGTCAACACTTTGGAAATAACCTTATAAGTAACATTGCAAAGACTTATAGGACGATATTGAGTTACCCTTGGAGGGGCTATCAATTTTCGGAATAAGCACAATGGTCGTTTTGTTCCAATCATTAGGAATAGTTCTTGTGTTAAGAGCATTGAGGATCACCGTAGTGAGTTCTTCCCCAATTAGATCCCAATAACGTTTAAAGAAGACCGCATGAAGACCATCTGGCCCGGGAGCCTTGAGATCACCGATATTAAATAGAGCCTTCTTCACTTCTTCTCGAGTATAAGCTGCACATAGAATTTCATTCATAGCCGGAGTCACTCGGGATTTAACTTTGTTCACCACTTCGTTGTTTGACTCGTCACATTGCTTCGTAAAAAGGGTTTTGAAGTAACCCGAAATATGGCCAGAGAGGTCATCCCCATCGATCTGGTTGCCCTCCTCATCCTCCAGCATATTAATCGTGTTCATTTTCCTGCGAGCATTAGCAAAGTTATGGAAAAAAATAGTATTTCTATCTCCTTGCTTCATCCAATTCGCCCGGGCCCGTTGCACCCATTTAATTTCCTCTTGCTCTTGTATTTTCTCAATCTCAGACTGAATTTCTCCTTGCTTTCTCGTAGCTTCCTCGGACAGGGGTCCTCGCATGACGATGTCGAGCTCCTTGTTGAGATCACGAAGTGATCGACGTGATCGCTTCAACACCTGCATGTCCCATGCATGCAATGCCCCATGAACATAGTCTAGTTTCCGGCCCAGGTTAGTCACCGCGCTGGTTTGGGCCTCAGCCCATGCCTGTTCAACAATGTCGTCGACGGATTCTTCATGTAGCCAGCGGGCTTCGAACTTCCTCGAGCCAGTGGGATTCGGAAGAGCAGAATTTTCCATGTAGTTCAGGTCCACAATTATCGGACGATGGTCAGACCTCGAAAAATCCCCATGAATTACTGCAGCCGAAGGAAACTGATCGTTCCATCGATGATTGCAAACCGATCTATCCAAACGCTCCCTGATCCTTCCTCTTCTCCAAGTGAACTTGTCGCCCACATAGCCCATATCATATAAACTGCAATCATCAAGAGCATCACGAAAACCATGCATCCTTCTCTGGGCTCTTGGGGCCCCCCCTTCTTTCTCGTCGCCGTGTAGAATTTCATTAAAGTCGCCTAGGACAATCCATGGTAGATCAATCATTCCATGGAGTTCCCTCAAATACTCCCAAGTTAGATGTTTCCGATCCGTGCTTGGTTCTCCATATTGTCCAGTGATTCGCCATCCCGACTCGCTGGATTCATCTATACGGATATCCAGGTAGTTGTTATGTCTCTCCGAGGAGGTAACTTTCAACTCCTTTCTCCAGAGCATCAATAATCCTCCACTTCGCCCGTCACTCTCCCAAATCAGCATATGATCAAAGAAGAGTTTTCGTCTCAATTTTTCTGCCTTAGCTTTATCCAGATGCGTCTCAGACAGAAAAAGAACATCTGGTTTGATTCGTTCCTGGACATCCAGAAACGAGCGCACCGCCGGGGTTTTTTTGAGACCCCGGCAGTTGTACCCCACGATTTTCATTGCTCCCGGTCGAGCTCATTGGAGCTCGCCGATATAATTTGGCCGTTTTCCGCATCAGCCTGCGTGTCACTTTTATATCTCTTGCTTCCTTGGGTCGATGTATCGCTCTCAGATCTGCGTTGTTCTCCCCTCTCCTTGATCTCCTTGCCGATCACTAAACCTTGCTCCGATGCGTTGCCAGAATCAGATGGTGTGTTCTCCAGAGCCAACCGTTTGCGCGAGGATGGGTTAGTATCAATATCCATGCCACTCTTATTTTTTAAGGGGCTCGTGCCAGTGTCTTTCAGATCATCGTCACCTCCCTTTCCTGATCTCCAACCCGAAGTGGTGTGAGCACTCCTGTTACCTTGTCTGCCTCCTCGTCTACCTCCTCTGTTTGTATTCCCGCGGAACGGAGTCCACTCGGGTTGGGGTGCAAGGAGCCAGTCACCACACTGCATGTCTTCCTCCGTGTGCTTCCCATTTCCGTGCTCAAGATGAACGTGTCCCAGCATTCCACAGACGAAACAGAACTTTGGTATCTTCTCATAGAATACTTGGAAAAAAGTTTTTTGTTGATTCTTGGTAATGGATACGAATCTTGTGAGAGGTTTGTTGACATCCACCTCAACCCTAATCCGTACATGCTCTCCATCTCCTCTTGGTGCCAAATTGACTTTCAGAACCTTGCCTACTCGTTTACATAGAGTCTCTAGGACCTCTGTCCTTCTATATGCTGTTGGTAGATCTTTGAGTTGGATCCATAGCGGGATCTTGTTCAGCTCTACATCCTGCGGATTCATGAACCCATCGTAATTCTCGAGCAATACACCATTATCACGGAAGATCCATGGTCCTTGCTCCATAATCCTATTCCAATCTCCTAGGCACTTAGCTCTCACTGTGAATCTGTTGCGTCCAACGGGCTCGAACGTTACTCCTTGTGCCAAGCTCCACGCCATCCGCATATAGGAGTAGAAGGCCTCCCTCGAATAGGTCTTAGATGTATGGACTCGGCAGATTGCAAGGAATTCGGAATCGATTTGCTCGTGGAGAATTCTTCATCAAAATTCAGGTCATCATCCTCTTCCTCTCGCAGATCCAACCGTTGGAGGAGATCATTGATCGGTACTGCCTTCCCTCTATCTCCGCCCGAAGTTCTGCTATGCGCCGACGAACCGGAAGCCTCGCTCGCCATGGTTCTCGCCGCTAGGTTTTGCTCCGAAGTTCTCCTCTCAAAGAACCCTTGCTCTTAATAAGGATGGATCAGGCTAACCGAGGGACGCAGGGAATCGGAATCCCTAGTCGACTCGGAAGCGAAGAAGATCAAAAACTCACGTCGGAAGGGGGATTCCGCCGGAGGAGACAAAACCCTAGGCGTCGCCTAGGGGATCATGCTTGAATAAGGCTTTTTGGGAGCTCCCCTTGGGTTTAGGCGTCTCTGGTCTATTGTGCGGTAGCGGAGGTCACCATAACAAATACCAATCGTAGGCAACACCAAAAGGAGACCTCCCTCTCTTGCCATGCTTGTTGCGTGGATATATATCGAGGTATGTTTTACTCCTGGGATATACTAGTACTCCCTCCGATCCGGTATAAGTGTCGTGAAAAAGTAACCGATCAGGTACAAATAATTCGCCTTTTATTTTCATTGTTTGACAATATGTGGATATGTGGCTGTGTGCATCTTAACTATGCAAAGACCGGTTACATGTTTAAACTTTTTAAGTAATATAAAATTCGGACATGAGGGAGCATGATTTCACCCCACACTCATCCGAAATTTGGCCCGACAGGCCCAATAAGTTAAATCTATGAAAATACTATTATTCAACAAGTCAAATGAGCCGGCCATCGCCGTCTCCCAGTGGCGGGTATGCACCTGTATTCATGTGAATACCCATGATTTGGAGAGTAAATAAATGTTTACATATTGCCCATATATATTGTTGCGGTGCCATCAAGGGCGAGGAGGGGCGCCCAAACAACCGCCCGCCGTCTCCACACTTTATCGCGGATGCCGCCTCCGTAGACTTCAGCCACAGGGGTGCGACGGCCTCGCGAGGGTGTTGAATATTTTTCGGCGACCACGACGAAACTTTCAGCGAGACACGGGCTACCTAGGGTATCAAGCTGCAGCCAGCAAAGTGCCGCATAATATTGATTTAGTTCAAAACGATCAAATCTGAGGGGTAAAGTTACAACTAACATGTGGTTATTTTGCCTATTAAGCGCGACGGGTCAGGCGCCACTCTGCAACGCTAGGCCTACCGAAACAACTCGTCAAGACTGTACGATTCAGCAACCTAAGCGAACATGCTAGTAGTAGTGAACACATACACGGAGAAACGATTTGGATTGCAACGGACACGGCTCGCACGAGTGTTCTCTGCTACCCGTGGTGTATCACCGACTTGTAAGTCAAGCATTTTTGGGCTCAATGACGGTCTCCTCTTGGGTGTGCCGCTGCTGGAAGCCGTGTATGGGCGATATTGTCGTGCAGCTTTTGCTGCTGGTGCTGCAGGCTGTCCTGTGGTTCCCGCTGATGCTGGTCATGTTCGAGGCGACTCAGGCGTGACTAGAGATGGCGCCGACGTCTGGAGAAGGCGATCAGTCGCACCGGAAGGCGAGGTCGACTGCCAATTGGCAACTGGAGATAGCCGGAAGATGGTGACGGGGTACGCGTTCAGGCCGCCGATGGTGTGAAAGATCGAGCTCAATCTTGCCCACAACCGGAATGTCTACGTCGGACAAACGGGACGCACGGCTGTCCAACAGATATAGGGCCCGGTCACTATTAGTGCTAGGGGTGTAAACGGATAACGTATAGTATAATTTTCGTACCATATTCGATTATGAAACCGTTTTAGAGAATCCATATCCGATTTGGAGAAATCCGGCGGATAAGAATATCCGATTCCAAACTTGACTCCCGGATATGGTATGTAATTTAGCACCCGAATATTGATTATCCAAAAATTAAATAGGATAATCCGATGGTTAATTTAAATCCTAATAATCCGATTTTCTACCGAAATATCTAACATAATACATAATAATTTGTAGCTCCTGAGTTACGGAGTACATCGGTTTAGCAACAACTATTGTATAGTTATAGTACATGCTATAGAGTACAATTTTTTTTATGTTACTAGGTTATTTATCAAAAAAAAAACCTTTCACCTAATTGGTGGAAGGGCATGATCGACATTTTACACTAAATATTTATTTTTTGTGTTAATTCGGTGTACCGCCCATGCCTATATACGAACGCATTATGTATACACGCATACCAGAATTATAAACCATCCGTATCCCACTCATAATAATGTGAGAGGCAACAATGTGCCCACGGAGACATATAAATTTTGTGCGAATAGTTATACGCAAAATAAGTAATTAAAATAACCTTGGCCAGTTTATACAGGGATGTGTACGTCTTAATGCGACTTAATTATTCACAGCCGTCCATGTAAACGGAAAGGTACAGAGCAATCTCAGGCATTTTTATATCATAGTTTTGGTTTAGGCGGTGAGACCGAAGCAAAAGCGCAAAAGGGAAATGCTTGTATTACTTGATGATGTACTTTTGCGTGTACCGATACGATTTATTTTATTTCCTCCCCGAATCTGCTCTGTTTCCATTATGAATACGCGTTGACAAATAGCCGCATCGGAATCCATGACCGCACAACATCCGATCTGCTCCAAATCAAGTAAAAAATTTGGTGTAGGATATGGTAAAGGTAAAATATGATCCGATTTTATCCATTTACGTCCCTAATTATTACTTTTTTTTGAAATGGAGCATAGCCCCAGCCTCTGCATCGCGAGGATGCACACAGCTGATGCTTTTTATATTAAAAATAAAAGTATTACAACCATGGTTTTACACATCATGCATCATCCAAAAAAGATATTAAAATCAACCATAGGAATTGTAGCAACAACATAAAGCAACTCATTGAATCCTCCTAGTGTGCAGCCAACCACCCTGGCTGTAGATAGACTGAACGACCGCCATCAAGCGAGTACATCCAGAATCCAAAAGAGCACGTTGCTCCAACGGCAGAAGTAAGGACCACATGTGAATCCAATATGTGGCCTGGTGAATAAACTGCAAAAAATGAGCACCTCTTGATTTGTTAAAAATGACATCGTTCCTACAATTCTAAAGAGCCCACACAAAAGCACAAGTTCCAATTTGAATTCGTTCTTTAGTTTTTTTATCTATCCCATCTAGCCAACTACCAAACATATGATCAATACTAACGGGTTGGTCTATGCTAAACGTGAAATGAAGCAACCTCCAAATATGCTGAGCAAAACTACAATGCACAAACAGGTGTTCAACAGACTCATCCATGTCACAAAACACGCATTTTTGAGACCCCACCCAGCTTTTCTTAATCAAATTATCCTTGGTTAGTATCACTTTGCGCTGTAAAAACCACATAAACACTTTAATCTTCAATGGAACTTTCAATTTCGATAAGTATTTATGTAAAAAAGGAGTATTACCATGCATGAAATCCAAATACATGGACTTAACAGAGAACCCACCAGAAACCGAGAGACCCCAAACAAAGTCGTCATCATCATTGTTTAGATGAATTCTCATAACTCTACGGACTAAAGGCAGCCACGCATCCCATCTTTCTCCGACTAAATTCCTTTGAAACTGAATATTTAGAGGAGTATGTGACAAAACATCAGCCACTAACACATTTTTATTCCTCACAATATTAAACAGCCCGGGGTATTGATCAGCCAAAGGATTATTTCCTAACCAAGTATCTTCCCAAAACCTAGTAGATAGGCCATTACCTATTTTAAAAGATCCTCGTTTGAAAAACCCTGCTTTGACCGACATGATACCCTTCCAAAAGGGCGAATCCGTCGGTTTTACCCCTACTTGAGACAAAGATTTGTCAAATAAATAATTGTTACAAAGTAGTTCCTGCCAAACCCCTTTTTCATGCAACAATTTAAATAGCTATTTGGACAATAAGCATTTGTTCTTAACCTCAAGAACCTCAATTCCTAATCCTCCTTGATCCTTTGGTCTACAGATAATATTCCATTTAGAAAGGCGATATTTCCTTTTGTGTAGATCACTTTGCCAAAAGAACCTACTACGAAAGAAATCTAACCGCTTTCGAACCCCAACACGTATTGGAAAAAAGGATAATAAAAACATAGGTAAACTAGTGAGGACCGAATTAATGAGAACAAGTCTATCACCATACGAAAGGATTTTACCAGACCAAGAGCCTAATTTATTCTCAAAACGATCTTCCACGGGTTTCCATTCCTTATTCGGTAGCTTACGATAATGAATTGGAATACTAAGGTATTTGAACGGCAAACACCCGATTTCGCAACCGAATATAGGCCTGTACTCCTCTTCCTTCTGCACGGCTTTTCCGAAACAATATAATTCACTCTTATGAAAAACAATTTTTAACCCATACAATTGTTCAAAAAGAGCAAGAATTAATTTCATATTAATGGCCTTATCTAGATCATCTTCTAGAAACAAAAATGTATCATCAGCATATTGTAAGATAGAAATTCCCCCGTCCACAAAATATGGTATCAAAGATCCTACCTGTCCATCATCTTTGGCTCGTGCTATCAGGATAGCCAACATGTCTACAACGATATTAAACAGAATCGGCGAAAGTGGGTCACCTTGACGAAGTCACTTGAGGGTTTGGAAATAATGACCAATGTCATCATTAACTCGGACACCCACACTACCTCCTTGAATAAAACGACTAACCCACTCACACCATTTTGAATCAAAACCCTTCATCCTAAGGTTCTGTTGCAAGAAAAACCATTTCACTTTATCGTAGGCCTTTTCAAAATCAATTTGGAAAATGACGCTATCAAGCTTTTCAGTTTTCAACTCATGAATAGTTTCATGCAGGATAACTACCCCCTCAAAATGTTACGACCCGGAATGAAAGCGGATTGAGTAGGCTTAATCACTTTGTGAGCAATAGACGAAACACGATTCATTCCCACTTTGGTAAAAAAATTAAAGCTCACATTAAGTAAACAAATAGGCCTATATTGTTCTATACGACTCGCATCCTCTTTTTTGGGCAGGAGAGTGATTACCCGGAAATTCAACTTAAAAAGAGGTAGCTCACCATCTTGTAATTGTACAAACAAAGCCCTCAAGTCAGTCTTGATGACCTCCCAAAAAGTCTGATAAAACTCTGCTGGAAAACCATCAGGACCGGGGGCCTTATTACGCTCCATTTGGAGAATTGCCTCAGCCACCTCCTTTTCAGTAAAGTTCGATGTCAAAGCCACATTCTCTTGCGGAGACACTTGGGGCATGTCCCAGTTATATGTTTCAACCATATTAACCGAGTTATTATCCGGGGCCCCAAACAACTTTTTATAGTACTCTGAGATGAATATTTTCAAATTATTCTCCCCTACTATAGTTCCCTCATCTTGTTCCAACTGAAAAATTCTTTTTTTCCTATGCTTACCATTAGCAATCAAATGAAAGTACCTCGTGTTAATCCCCCCTTCCTGAACATGTTTTACTTTAGCTCGTTGCGCCCATTTAGTTTCTTCTTCCCTATGGAGTTTAGCCAGATACTCATCAACATCTTTCTTGGCTTTCCTCTCGTCAGGCGATAAGATAGAAGTTTCCGCTTTAATATCTAGTTCGTCAATTAACAGTGTCAATTTCTGTTTCAACAATTTTTATTCACTACTAATATTCTTTGCCCATCCTCTAAAAAACTGTCGTAATTGGCGAATTTTATATTGCCACCTTTCAATAGGTGAGGACCCTCCCAACGTATTTCTCCATTCTTTACTAACCATCTCCACAAACCCCTCTCGTTTCAACCATGCCAATTCAAAAGAAAATCTAGCCTTATTACTCACGTGAGCACTCCCTCCTGAGTCAATAAGAAGCGGAGTGTGATCGGATCCTGATCTTGGTAGCGCATGAACAGAAACAAGAGGAATTTTTTGTTCCCAATCAATACTTGCAAGAAATCGATCCAACTTTTCAAGGGTTGGTATCGGTCTCCTACCTACCCACGTTAATTGTCTACCTGAGAGCTCCAACTCCTTGAGATCAAGACTCTCGATAATGGCATTGAAAATAAAGGGCCAACGAGCATTGAAATTATCGTTATTTTCTCTTCATGTCTATGAATAATAATGAAATCCCCTCCTACCAACAACGGGGTAACAATATTCTCACATACTCGCACCAACTCAGCCAAAAAGGTAGGTTTCATTGTATCTTGAGCACCCCCATAAGAAATCACAAGAGACCAAATGAACCCATCACTACGAATCTTAAGTTTAAATTTGATACAGAAATCTCCACAAACAAGGTCCTGAACAGAGATTATCGGGCTATTAAAACCAACCAAAATCCCTCCCGAACGTCCATGCGGCGGTAAACAATACCACCGAAAATCAAGACCACTGGCCAAATGAGATAGAAAGTGAGTTGCAGAATCCGACCTCCCCGTCTCAATAATGGCCACAAAATCTAATTTTTTCTCTAGGATTGTTTCCTTCAGAAACAAGTGTTTAGCAGGATGCTCAAACCCATCACTATTCCAAATCGTCCCTTTCTTTTTGAAACAGCTTTCAATTTTTCAAGTCTAACGCTTTTTCTTTTAACAGATAGGCCAATGCCTTTATTCTTTTTCCCCTAGATTTAGCAAGGACTATATGAGGATCCGGGATCAACATATCCTGAGTAGCATTATCCTCCCCATCGTCAGCAAGGTCCTCCGACAAATTAGATGCCTTGCTGATAGTCATATTACTAATATCATCCCCCTCAGAAACACCGATAGATTTTATCAAAAAGGTTATATTTCTCGTAGTCTCAATGTTCTTAATAATAGAAACAGATCGGGCCTCCTCACAACTAGTATTTCCTAAGGGCACTCCTAGCCGCACCGCTCTCTCTAAAATTATTTCATCATTTAAATCAACAAAAGACTTCGAAAAGCGGGTAGATGTACCTGATGCTTGTTTAGTATCACGGCGTTGTGCCAACATCATGGTACGCTCCATGGCCGTCATATCCGCAAGGGGCTGTGAATGGATCCGTTCACTTGAGCGGATATTAGCAGAGGTAGGTGAAGCAATACCACCGTAAGTAATAACCTCATAGTCCTCAACTTCACTCCTATCATGTTTCCTCTGCAAACAAACAGAAGGAGTCAACTCCTTAAGGGACAAAAGAGCAGGATTACCACAACAGGGAGAACACATGTCATTAAGATGTTCAACCGGATTAGGTACCTCAAATGAAACATGACGATCATTATCATCTGCGCGCTTCAGCTACCCGCCGTTCTTCCTCGACAGAATTGTCAATAGCACCAGCTTCATAAGTCAAAACCGTGCATGCTGTTACACGCAATAGCAAATCAACGATGAAATTAAGCAAGATCCAACCAACGGGGACACGAGATTTTAACGTGGAAAACCCTTCCAACAAGGAAGAGAAAAAACCACGGGCGCCAGCCAGCAATACTTCACTATTTTTCGGGTGAGGTTACAATCGCGCCGGGATTTACAATGTATGGCTTATCCCGTGCGGCGGCTTACAAGAGGTATATAAAGGCGGTCCTGACCTAACTAGGTCGGTAACTCTGTATCCAACTCCGACTCGGTAACAACTCGTACCGTACCGCGGGGGGCTGCCGCCCCCCGCACCCCCCTCCGTGCAGTCCACGTTTGTGCGGGGCGAGTGTGGGGCCAACTTCAAGACTTCGTTGCGCCTCCGGCTCCACTACGTCTTGAAGTTCGGCCTTTATCAGTATATACGAATATGAATTTGGATCACCATAAAATAACACTCCACCTTGAGACAAATTCCCTCTTGTAGCATAAATGAGAACCTTCACCTGAAACACACAAAGGAAACACCTTCGGCGCCACATAGCCTCTTGGGCTAAGCAATGATACCAACTAAGCTCGAGCAAAGCTCAAACTTAGTAATAGGAACTGGCTTTGTCATCATATCAGCAGGATTATCATGAGTACTAATCTTGCATACCTTCAGCTTACCTTGTGCAACAACATCACGCACATAATGGTACTTGACATCAATGTGCTTTGTTCTCTCATGGAACATCTGATCCTTAGTAAGGTAAATTGCACTCTGACTGTCACAAAATAGATTAATGCAAGTATCATCTCCACAAAGCTCAGCAAACAGACCTTTCAACCAAACTGCCTCTTTGCATGCTTCAGCAATAGCCATATACTCAGCCTCAGTAGTAGATTGTGCAACAACACCCTGCAAGGTAGCCTTCCAGCTAACGGCACATCCACTAATCGTAAACACATAACCTGTGAGGGATCTCCTCTTATCCAAGTCGGCAGCATAATCTGAATCCACATAGCCTGCGAGTCCCTCACCAGTCTTGCCAAACTTCAAGCAAGCTTTGGATGTGCCGCGAAGGTACCTGAAAATCCACTGAACAGCTTTCCAATGTTCTTTACCAGGATTAGCCATGTATCGACTGACCAAACTCATAGCATATGATAAATCAGGTCGAGAACACACCATGGCATACATTAAGGAACCAACAGCACTAGCATAAGGAACTCGTGACATATACTCAATATCTTTGTCAGTAGTAGGACATTGCAATGCTGACAACTTGAAGTGTGAAGCAATTGGAGTACTAACAGACTTTGCATCATGCATATTAAAACGATGAAGGACTTTCTTAATGTAATTCTCCTGACTAAGAAATAGCAATCTAGATTTTCTGTCTCTAGAAATTTCCATACCTAGAATTTTCTTAGCGGGACCAAGATCCTTCATCTCAAACTCACTACTCAACTGTTTCTTCAATGTAGTGATTTCTTTCATGCTCTTGGCAGCAATTAACATATCATCAACATATAGCAGCAAGTATATAGGTGATTCATCAACAAATTTAATGTACACACAGCTATCATATTCAGACCTCTTAAAGCCATGTGACATCATAAAAGAATCAAACCTTTTATACCATTGTCGAGGAGACTGTTTCAAACCGTAGAGAGACTTCTTTAGCTTGCACACGAAATCCTCTTTACCAGGCACTATGAACCCTTCAGGTTGGTCCATGTATATTTCCTCCTCAAGTTCTCCATGCAAAAACGCAGTCTTCACATCTAACTGCTCAAGCTCAAGATCATGCATAGCAACAATACTAAAGAAAGTACGAATAGAACTATGCTTGACAACAGGTGAGAACACATCATTATAATCCACTCCTGGAATCTGACTGAAACCTTTTGCTACTAACCTTGCCTTAAACCTTGGAGGCTCACTGGGAGATAAGCCCTCCTTTCTTTTGAATATCCACTTACAGCGGACGGCCTTCTTTTGTTTAGGCAAGCGCACAATATCCCATGTGCCATTCTTCTCAAGTGATTGCATCTCTTCGTGCATTGCACCAATCCACTTGTCACGATCAACCGAAGCAATAGCTTCATTATATGTAGCAGGTTCAGCATCATTCTCCACCTGTTCTGCACAACTTAGAGCAAAATAAACAACATCACATTCCTCAATTAAACGAGTACGAGGTCCTTTATTCCTCTTCTCTCTGCGCTCTGCAATAGACAAATTTTCTTGCTGCACAATAGGAGGTGAGGGCGGCACAATATCCTCCTCATCAATTTCAGTTTCCTCCTCATCCAGGTGGTCTAGCTCCACCTGCAAACGAACTCGTGGTTCGTCCTCATCAGAAGAATCAGGCATAACATCAGTTGACAAACTGTCCTCATACATGACAGATTCATTAAACACAACACTCCTGCTAAAGAAAGTCTTTTTGGTTTCCGGGTTCCACAACTTATATCCTTTTACTCCAGAACCATAACCAAGAAATAAGCACTTAATAGCTCTAGGCTCTAATTTTCCATTATCAACATGAGCATAGGCAGTGCAACCAAAAACTTTCAGTTGTGAATAATCAGCTGACTCACCAGACCATACCTCAATAGGAGTTTTCTTGTCAAGAGGGATGGATGGTGACCTGTTGATCAAGTAGCAGGCAGTGTTGGCAGCCTCAGCCCAAAAACGCCTATTCATGCGGGCGTTGGACAACATGCAGCGAGCTTTGGAGATGATCGTCCTATTCATCCGCTCAGCTACACCATTCTGCTGAGGTGTGTATGGGATGGTGTGGTGCCTGACAATGCCTTCCTGCACACAATAATCATCAAAAGCATGCGAACAAAATTCGCCACCATTGTCAGTACGAAGCACCTTCACCTTTCTCTCAGTTTGCTTTTCAATCATAACTTTCCACTCTTTAAAAGCAGCAAAAGTATCATCCTTAGTTTTCATAAAATAAGGCCAAACTCTTCTAGAGTAATCATCAATGATAGTAAGCATATAACGAGCACCACCATAAGAGGGCTTACGTGAAGGCCCCCATAAATCAGCATGTACATAATCCAATGTACCTTTAGTGCTATGAACGGAAGCATTGAACTTAACTCTCTTATGCTTACCAAACACGCAGTGTTCACAGAACGGCAACTTACTCATATTGCAGTTCTTCAGCAGTTCTCTCTTCACCAATTCTGCCATACCATGTTCACTCATGTGTCCAAGCCGCTTATGCCAGAGGTTAGTTGTACTTGCATCATCATTAGTAATAACAGCAGCAGTACCAGACAAAGTGCTACCTCTAAGAATATATAACTTGGCAGAATTCATATCACCAATCATAACAATGAGAGAACCTTTTGATACCTTCAGGCGTTTATCCCCTCCGGCATATTTGTACCCGTCACAATCAAGGGTACTCAGCGAGATCAAATTTCTCGCCATGGATGGTATGTGTTTCACTCCCGTCAATGTACGTGTCATCCCTCCATGGGTCTTGATCTGAACAGATCCAACGCCAACAATGTGACATTTGTTGTCGTTCCCCACACGCACAAAATCTCCAGTCTGCACAGCTTCATAAGAACTGAACCATTCTTTGTTACAGCAAATATGAAACGAACAAGCAGTATCAAGAATCCACTCATCATCACGGGTAACACATGCAGTAAAAACAGCTAAGCATTCACCATCCGAACTATTATCACCAGCAACAACAGCAGCCTTACCAGTACCATTACCATTACCATTACCGTCAGATTTATTTTTCGGTTGGTATGTGCCGTTCCTTTTCTCCTTGTTCTGCACCTTCCAGCAATCATCAATGGTGTGATTGGTTTTCTTACAGTACCTGCAGAACTTGTCTCGTCCTTTCGACTTTGAACGGCCCCTACTTTTATCTCTGTTGTTGTCGTTGTAGTTGTTATCTCGCTGCTCTGGTCTGCCTCGAACCTGCAATGCATCGCCTTTGGAGGACGATGGGTTAGACTGCACCATAACTTTCATCTTTTCCCTGGTCTGCAGGGCCTCACAAACTTCCGCGAGGGTTAGTTCATCGCGGCTTAACAGTATGGTATCACGCAGGTTTGTAAAAGAGCTAGGCAGCGAACATAACAGCAGAAGAGCTAAGTCTTCATCATCATATTTTACCTCCATCGACACTAGGTCGGACACGATCTCCTTGAAGATCGACAAGTGGCTCATGACAGAACCACCATCTTGCATCTTGAGCGAGAACAGCTTCATCTTTACGTGCATCTTGCTGGTGAGATCTTTTGACATGCAGATCGATTCCAGCTTGACCCACAACTCAGCCGCGGATTTCTCCAACAGCACCTCTTGCAATATATCATTAGACAGATGAAGCTGAATCAACGACAAAGCCTTACGATCTTTGCGTTTCTCCTCGGCAGTCCAAGCCTTGGCTTCCTTATTCCCGAAAGAATCCAGCGCCTCATCAAGATCCGATGTTTGCGACAGAACCGCACGCATCTTTACTTGCCACAGAGAAAACCTCGTCTTGTAGTCCAGCAACGGTAGATCAAACTTCATCGATGCCATCGCGAATCCCTAATCTGAAACAGGGCTCTGATACCACTTGTTACACGCAATAGCAAATCAACGATGAAATTAAGCAAGATCCAACCAACGGGGACACGAGATTTTAACGTGGAAAACCCTTCCAACAAGGAAGAGAAAAAACCACGGGCGCCAGCCAGCAATACTTCACTATTTTTCGGGTGAGGTTACAATCGCGCCGGGATTTACAATGTATGGCTTATCCCGTGCGGCGGCTTACAAGAGGTATATAAAGGCGGTCCTGACCTAACTAGGTCGGTAACTCTGTATCCAACTCCGACTCGGTAACAACTCGTACCGTACCGGGGGGGGCTGCCGCCCCCCGCACCCCCCTCCGTGCAGTCCACGTTTGTGCGGGGCGAGTGTGGGGCCAACTTCAAGACTTCGTTGCGCCTCCGGCTCCACTACGTCTTGAAGTTCGGCCTTTATCAGTATATACGAATATGAATTTGGATCACCATAAAATAACACATGCTTCCGAGCGTGCAGGAATCAGTGTCTGCACCGATACCTCATCGACCTTACTGCCCGGCAACGACGTCTCAGCGCTGGTCGGCAGGGAACACACCACTTGATTGAGTTGTCCCGGCAACGGAAACTCAGGGGCTCCCACAGCTTGCAGGTGCGGCAGTAGTGGTGTTGCTCGACCAACGTCGACACCAACGTCGGCCAGGCCCTCGTACTCACGTTCAGGCAGTACGACCTGGTGGTTGGGGCTAGCTGCAGCTCTCCGAACCAAGTCCATCGAGCTAACCAGAGACCCAGCCTGCACGTCTTCATCAGTAAAGCGAAGAGCCATCCCGGCCATAGCACTGCGCTGTACCAGCGGGATAGCAAAATCAGTGTCCGAAACACAGACCGATCCAGTAGCCTGCACACCAGGAGCGGTCAAACATTGTCCAAGGACATGGAAACTGTATTCGGACAGAGACTTGGTGGCGAAAAAAAAAACATTCCTCGCCTCTTTAGCCTCAACAGGCAAAGTGTCAACCAACACCGAATTCACCTCAGTCAGTAGCCTAGTGTGAGTGTCCACATTGACATCGACACATTCAGAATCAGAATGAGCTTTGCCATCAACCGTCTCCTGCCGTAACAAACACAAGGAATTAGAGAGGCATTCAAAATTACCTCAGATTCACACCACGCTACATCATAATTTTCCAAAACCATACCATCCAACGATGTAGTAATTAAAGAAGGATAATCTACAGAAGAAGGAGAATTGGATTGGACCTTATCACATGAATTCAAATAACCAGAGCCCCTCCAGAATTTCTTTTCAGCTTGAATTATTCGAGACACATTACAAGCCGAGGGTACAACTCCCTCATTTCACTTCAAAGCATGCTCAAAAGATCGCAACACCAACGGCGAGAAAACAACCCCCATAGTCACTTTGTTGATCTTATTAGGTGTACCTTGCCCTTCCACGCGACTTTGGTCCCTCAGCTTCACCCTCCTTATCCTTAGCCATCTCATCCTCTTTTGAAAAATGATCGTCATTATGACCACCCCCCTCATCAACATCCATGTCTCCCTCATGTTCCACTGTCATAGGTTCTACAGTAAACGTCAACTGGTAGAAACCATCTTTTATCCAGAGTGGGAGATCCTTTGGGATTTTTGTGTGATCCACACACCCAATTAAAATATGTAGAACTTTGTATTTACGTGTGTATGCCATATCAACTTTGGCCGTCTTTCCAAACAGAGTGCCTAGACCCCAAAGGGCAAGAAAGTCCCCGGTATGTCGCTCCGGGATCCCCTCCATACGAACCCAGACATGAGGTAGTTGCCACATAGGCTCCACCCTAGCATGCCACGCATCAACTTTCAGCTCACATACACTATCGGGAACTCGGAAGCCACCAAACAATTTCAATCGGTCCAACTCAGCTTTAGACGGAAACATCACCTTGTAGACATTCTGGCCCACTTGTAGAATATCCCAATTGTAATTCTCCACGGGCGCCACAAGTTGCAAATACCGAGGAATCTGGGGTATAGACATCGACCCCCCAGTCACCGTGACCATGGACAACCGAGTGTTCTCTGTCTTAGGTCTATAAGAATCAGTCAAAATCATGCCAAAAAAAGTGAGATCATCGTGGTAATGACCATAAATAATAACATGTGGCTTAGGCGCGTCTAAGAGTGGACATTCCTCAGACAAATGTTCAACGCTCTCGCAACAATCACATAACGGCACCTCACAATCAGCGAGAACATGCCCAGTAAAACCACAACGGTAACACTTAGGTTCTGCCTTCTTCTGCACCTTAGCACTCTCAGTATCCTCGGAAAGCAAATTCTTCCCAGCCAACTGTTTCGGTACGGGTAGTGTTGCATCTGCAACAGGCGTCACTTAATTTTGAACAGAGGAAGTGCTCTGCTGGTTCAAACTAGTGGTACTCGGAGCAGCCAGAACGGAGTTGCCAACAAAGTTTCGGCCACCCACGCGTCCCCGTCCTCTACCGACCCCTCCCTTGTTGTTAAAACGGACATACGGCCGCACATTGTTCTGCCTATTAACCCCGTCGTTGAACCCAGATCCTGCATTGAATCCACCAAACGGACATTGAGTCTGACCATTGTACACCCAATTATTTTGATTCTACCCATTGTTGTTACCCTGAAACTGCCAATTGTTGCTCCCCTGAAACTGTCCGTTGTTGTTCCCTTGATTGCCCCCACGCCCAAAGAATTGGCCATGTTCTACCCATGATTGCGCACAGGGAGATTGCTTTGCCGCTGCTGCTCATTAAGCCCGGCATATCCACTGTGTCCACCATTGTTGAAACTACCTGAGCTCCTCTGCCACCCCTGCCAGCGTAGCCATGATCACCGCCACCGGCACCTCCACCTCGAGCCGCCATTTCTAGCGAGCACGTCGGGTAGCGCCACAGGAACACTAGCCGCCGTCTCCTCTGTTAAAAACGCAGAGCGAAGGCGATCCCAGGAGATATATTCAGATTGGCGTCTGACAGGCTCGGGATCCGTGACATACGCAGATCCCCAGGAGGTTTCTTTAGGCCCATCAGCCCAAACCCCCGATCCCCAAAATTCAAACCTTGATACGGTCGATCAATCGACCCGAGAATCCCGGGCGATCTCATCGGATCGTACTCCCGACTCCTCCGACGACGGCGCCCAAGAACGGTCGTCCAACAGCCTTCATCTTCCTCTGACTCAAACAACCCCACAGAGGGCGAGAGGCAAGGAAGTTTCCGAAGAAGCACACCACGCGGTGTAAACGAAAGATGTGTCAATGAAAGAGCAGCGTTAGAAAAACTTACTTCGCGTGATAATGGCGCGTCATCCCCATTTCGCAGCATTGCAACAGCCTGCTGCCTCCTCCTCTTGTCTTCACGCCGTCGCCATTTCTTCTCGCTAAGATCCTGATGCATGTAAAATGCATAGATGAATTTTGCATTTTTTCACATGGTTTTCTATTACATATTGCATCATATAAGGGTATAATTCAATGTTTTATAGTATTTTGGGGTTAAATTACAAAGTCCCACAACTTTTATGGAATTAACCATGCCTGTCAGAAACCCCGTTTTCTATATTTTTGACGTTTCAGGGGGCAAACTTCCGCGAAATCACCTGAAAATCTGCGGGGGTCATTTTCTTGGAAGGAGAAGACTTCGGGCGAAGGATCCACGAGAATTGGGCAAGGAGGCCCAAAAGAGGACCCTCCACGCGGCCAGATTCCTTGGCCGCGTGAGAGGCCCCCTTTTGGCCCCTGTGGCCCCAATTCCTTCCATCTTCGACTTACCGACTCCGTCTTGACCTAAAACCGACTATAAAAAGGGTCCCCCGTACCCTTACGGAGGGGAGCGCCGCCGAAACACCGAAACAGAGACCTGGAGTTCCAGATTGGAGGGGGAAAACTCCGGCGGGGCGCCACCGGTGTGATCTCCTACCCCTCCAACGTCATCTCCATCGACATCTCCATGAAGAGGGAGTAGTCCACCCCAGGCTATGGGTTTGTGGAAGTAGCACTCGTATCTCTCTCTCTATGTGCTTCACTAATTAGATCCGTATGAGCTGCCTCACATGATTACGGACACCGTTGTAATTCCTATGTGGTGGATCTTTTCTATGAGTTATTGAATCTAAGATTGCAATTGTTTCTCTTGAGTTATTTGAGTAGATGTATTTTATGTACCCCGTTCTTATTTGCTAGCTTTGATCAATCTAGTTCTTGAGAGCGTGTGTGTTGTGATGGGTGCATTAGTTGGAGTAACGGGGGTGGCTAGTGCTGTGAAAGTGACAGAAGTTCAGCGATCCACTTAGGTTTTGTTAAACCTTTCTTAGTTACCTCACTAGGGATAAAAAGGAGTACTTGTTACCGGGGATTTGAAGTGACACTAATCAATCTCCATGACTAGATCTAGCAAGTTCTTACTTCAACTTCATGTCACATTGCTTAAAGCTATACTCTGGTTTTTCCTTAATTATCGAGGTGTTATGATTTATTTCGCATCTTGGTGGAGTATAAGAGGGATCAATATGACCGTAGAGATCTCTATGCTAGGACGTGATGCCCATATGAAAGTACTCAGTGTTAAACATGTTATTGTAATATCACATGTAATTCTTTATGTCCATCGTCTACCACTTTATTTGAGAGAATGCAAGTGTGAAACCATGAACCCCGGTCCTATTTTAATTATAAGAAAACACTCTAGTTACTTTGCTGCTATTTACTTTACTTGCACTTTACTTTACTTGCATCTCCAATTCTAATTTACATTATCTCCATCACCACTTGCATCACAAAAATACCAAAACAATCCATTCATATTTATTTTCTCATTTGCATTTAGTAGTAGATTTATTTATTGCACATTTACTTTCAGTTTTGCATTGCAATTTAGAAGTCTCACACCTTGTGCTTGACAACCACTTGGTGAGGTTGAGGGCACAAAATTCTCTACTTGTTTGCAGGATCCTAGAGGAAGCTTGGAAGACAACTGCTGAAATACTGGCTCCCCAAGAGTTCGATATAAACCCTTGAGTCACCCTCGTGGGGAAGAAGGCTTGCCACTAGCTACACACTCTGCACTTGGAGTCTCAACCTAGCCATCAAGCGTTTTTCTGGTGCCGTTGGCGGGGAGCCATAGGTGAAGGAGCTATCCAAGGGTCATCACCAACAAGGTGTGCAAACACCTAAGCTTGGGAAGGTTGCACCTACGTGAGTACTGTCCTTCCTATCTCCACCTTCTTTCAAGTAGATTGTTTTGTTTCTTGTCTTGTTTTTGTTTTTGTTTTGTTTTTGTTCTTGTTTTTGTTTTGTCTTGCATATTTTATTTTAGTTTGCATTTTAGCTTTGCATTTAGTTATCTAGATTATTTTAGCATTTCGAATTTGCTTAGTTACTTTAAAACTACATAAAAACTCGGAAAATGGAGCAGAGAACTTATTGGCCATTCAGTGTTAGGAATTTCCCTCAAGAGCTAAATATTCCCGTTGAAAAATTAGAGAGTAAAGTAGAGGAAATTATGATGCTTACTGAAATTAAGGATCCATTGCTTGATTTAGAAAAAAGTAGCTTGCAAGAACTTATTGCTACTCTACAAAAATTTGCTAGTGATCACACTATAAATGTTAATCAACCTGGCTTTACATCTTATATTGCTAATCATGTCTTGAAAGAAAAAATTGCTAGGTACAAGAATGAGGCCATTATACCTCCTAAGCTTGGGGATGCATGGATCCCCAAGGTGCTAGTTTCAATTGGAAAAGAAATTCACCATGCTATGTTAGATCTAGGTTCTAGTGTATCGGTACTCTCTAAAGAATTATATGAATTGCTAGAACTAGAAAATTTAGAAAAGTGCTCAAGTGAATTTGTCCTTGATGATAACTCTATTAAACATGATTTAGGACAAGTAAAAGATGTTATGATTGAATCGCACATGACTTTCGTACCCGTTTATTCCATTATTATGGATATGGGGGATAAATACCCTAGTCCTATTATTTTGGGTAGACCTTTTCTTCGTACTACAGGTGCAATCATAGACTCCAAGGAAGGGAATGTCAAGTTTCAGTTCCCTCACAAGAAAAGCATGGAGCACTCCCCAAGGAAGAGGGGCACGCTGAAGAACAAGCTCCCTCATGTGCTTTATCCCTCTTGATTATCAAGTAAGTAAAGCCTACCTATATGGCTATAAAGAAAGCGCTTTACGGGAGGCAACCCGGTTGTTTTTGTTTGGATTTTCCTAGTGTCCTCTTGTTGTCTCAAGAGATTAGTTTTTTTTGTTTTAATTCTGGAGTTTTCAATAAAGAGTCAAGTCAAACCCATTTGGACTTATAAGTTGTTATCCTAGTGCATGAAATTTCTGTTTCAGCACAAGTCTGCTCACCGTATGATTTTACGTTTTTTATTGATACGTCGGATTGAGCTAATTTTTTAGTATGTTCTGCAACTTTTCGTTCTCTGTAATCAAAAAATTTTCTTAATTTTTTGACGATTCTAGCTTAGGGAACACTTTCGTTTTGCTGATGTTGCTTTTCTGGACAGATTCTGCCTTCTTTTGTTTTATGCACTCTTTGGGCTTGGGAATCGAATTTCCATGATTCTTTCAAGCAAGAGAGTGAACATACAACATAATGAACCTTATTATCTATCTACTGGAGCATTTGATTTTGAATTTTGCACAGCAAGCATGTGATTTGTTTGTCCTTGCTAATCTCACCCCACAGAAAAAGAATGGGAGAAACATGTTTTGTGAAGTTTTTTCACAGGGAATAGAGTAGCTGCGCCTCAAGACATCCAAGAATGGTGAAAGCCATAAGCTTGGGGATGTGATGAACACCCCACTGGAGCTACACTCTTTTGGTTAGCACACGTCTATTTTCTGTTTTTCTAAGCAAAGCATTTATCGTAGAGACTTGAAGCGTCCAGTTTTTTTGTTTTTGTTTTTATAAGACCACCACCATCATTTTATATGAGATTGATCTACTGGAGTTTGGGGTTGGAATGTATTTTATGCTAGTATTATGACTTGGAATAGGGATGTCATGGTTGATTTGAAGAGCTACATATGTTTGCATGATTTATAGGCTTTTTATGTGCAGAAATTTGCAATAATGTTGTCTTGAGATATCTCTTATTCATGTCCTTGATGTTAATTGCTGGTTTATTTAGTTTCTCATGAAATGAGTAGTTCTATGGACATATGCATGCATAGTAGCTGGTCAACTATCTCCCTCTTGCTAGCCAAAAATTTAAAAATTCCAACAAGTAAAAACTTGTTTCCAACACTCCTTAGCCACGTATTTTCAGTGAGTCCACCATATCTTCCCATTAGCTTCATTGCTATTTCGAGTATGTTCACCATGTTATTGTGTTATTTATGTTCTAAATTAAGATATTCACTTTATTAATTGTCATGGGTTGAACTTGGGATAGGACTCTCAAAAACTTTTGAAGGCACACTTTACTTTTTATGCATCTAATAAACATGACCCAATAATGGGAGCCACAAGTTTTGCGTTTGACAAGTGTGTGGTTGGGATCTAGCTATAAACGTGTATCACCAGAAAGCTTTCAACATTGCACAAAAAATTTACATTTGGTTGATATCATGTACTTTTGTTTTTGGACTACTGCCATGCCGAAATGAAATAGAGGAATAGTAAGTTTTGATGAGTAAGTATCTATATGACTAGAGAAACGCATTGGGCCGCTAACCCAAGCCATTCTTTATCATGGTGGAAATTTACTTACATCTTGAGTGACTCTACAACACATCCTATAATAAAATAAGAAGCTATGCATAATAGTGAATGAAAATAAAAATGATGATGAGTCTACTCCATTTGTTCATCTTGTCATTGTAACATGGGCTTGTTTCCATGTGATGGGGCAAGAGGTACCTCTTTGCGGTTCTCTATGATGTCATTAATAATTATTATGATTGTACAAAGCTTATTAGGAATCTTAAGTTGAGTAATCATGGAGTAGGTTTTCACACTCACGGGGCATTAGGCTTTCAACCACCTCGTCATTCTCATTACTTCAATACTCACAATTTTAAGATGCTAGTGATAAAGGGGCAATGAGAGTCCTAGATCAATGGATACCACATTTCAATTAGTAATTTTAGTGGAATAATTTAGACGCTAAATAAGACTTGATCATGTTTTACCTCTACTCAGTTTTCTCCAAAGTGTCCACCATATTTTCTATTCTCCATTATGCTATTCTTTGACCAATATAGGATTTTATTTTTCATTTTGTGTATGCATTTGGTCCATAGTGCTTTTATTTCATTATACACTTTGTGAACTTTCATGAAGGATCTTTGCTTGCATATTTGATATTTCTTACAACATGAATTGTATATTGCTACTCATTTCTAGTATTAATCATTTGATTATATGTAGCATGAATAATCCTCCTTGATATCCCATGATTGTTTCAATATGCAAAACCCATCTTAGTGTTATCACCTTCATTCTCAAGGACGAGCATGGGTTAAGCTTGGGGATGTTCATGCATGTAAAATGCATAGATGAATTTTGCATCGTTTTCACATGGTTTTCTATTACATATTGAATCATATAAGGGTATAATTCAATGTTTTATAGTATTTTGGGGTTAAATTACAAAGTCCCCCAACTTTTATGGAATTAGCCCTGCCTGTCAGAAACCCCGTTTTCCATATTTTTGACGTTTCAGGGGGCAAACTTCCGCGAAATCACCTGAAAATCTGCGAGGGTCATTTTCTTGGAAGGAGAAGACTTGCGGGCGAAGGATCCACGAGAATTGGGCAAGGAGGCACAAAAGAGGACCCTCCACGCAGCCAGATTCCTTGGCCGCGTGAGAGGCCCAATTCCTTCCAACTTCGACTTACCGACTCCGTCTTTACCTAAAACCGACTATAAAAAGGGTCCCCCGTACCCTTACGGAGGGGAGCGCCGCCGAAACACCGAAACACCGAAACAGAGACCTCGAGTTCCAGATTGGAGGGGGAAAACAACGGCGGGGCGCCACCGGTGTGATCTCCTACCCCTCCAACGTCATCTCCATCGTTATCTCCATGAAGAGGGATGTCGCACCCTGACTTCTAGGGGATACTCACCGGGCCGAACTGGATAGCAGATGCTTGGATTACGGGGCCTAACTGCTCCCGCATCCTCTTACGAGTAGGCCAGCACTTATGTGCGACAACCAAACTCTGCTTACCCATCGTCGATGTAAACTATCCCATAGAGATCAAGATACTACCATTGACGTACTTCAACCATTCACACATGGTACGTCAACGGCGTTAAACGGAATGATACCACAACATATCTCTAAGACACAAAAGATGGAAATAAGTTGCAACTGGCCCTCACTAGGGCAGAGAATAGCAAATACAATCATCCAGAGGACACATGTCCCAACATAACATCATTACATCACAGCGAAAGCATTCAAAAGGTCTGAGTACAGACAAATCCAAATAGGCCTAAGAGGCCGGGAAATAAAAGAAGACGAAGCCCATCCACGTAGCCTCGGATCCTGCCCGGGTCCGCTATCTACTCGTCAACAGTCTCGTCGTACTCCACGTAGTAGCCTCCATGGGGATCCTCGGAATCGTAGTCTGCGGAAACCAC
Organism: Alopecurus myosuroides; assembly: GCA_028641055.1. Classification (NCBI taxonomy): domain Eukaryota; kingdom Viridiplantae; phylum Streptophyta; class Magnoliopsida; order Poales; family Poaceae; genus Alopecurus; species Alopecurus myosuroides. The sequence continues at coordinate 413,434,715 of CM054060.1, read as the reverse complement.
AGCCCCAACGGGGTCAGTACATACAAGTACTGGCAAGCTAGACTCACACTTCACCAACGTGTACCCGGCAACACCAGGTACAAATGCTTTAGGTTCAACGGAAGGATAGGTGATATAAAAGATGCTGCAGCGGGCTGCTCTAACCAACTACAGAACATACTACAACTTCCGGCTAACAGAAAGAAGATAAGATAGCGTATCGTTACCAACTGAAAGATAACTTCAAACAAACCCATCCAATGTTACCCCCTACTAAGGAAGCAACCCAAGGATAACTCACACAGTTGGATTAAGGATGATTCAGGTTATTGTGTCAATAATCCTATTACTAGTCAAATTAGTATTAGTTAGGTGTAAGTTGTTCTGAGTACTTGTTAGCCAGTACTTTCACCAAGTCAACCATAACTGCGGAAAACACGGCTTCTCGAGAAGATTTAACCCTGCAGGGATGCACCAATTTGGCCGTACACGTAAGAATAACCCGCCAGATGGAACGGCCATTCCACCAAGCGGGGCACTCAACACAACTCAACTCTTCTTCGCATCAAGCCCAAAGCACCACGTGTTGTGCGTGCGCGGCTAATCGAGCCCCACGAAGAAAAGGGGACCCTCATAGCACTGGAAGACCACGCCGCCCTAAATGCCGACTACAAAAGTTCCACCCTCGCGCCAAGGGTTCGCACCTGCATATGCATGCATCAAATGGAAAGCCCGAACTAAGTGCGGCGATTTGGACGAGATGCGAATCGAGTCAAATTAAGGGGGCGCCCATACACGCTTCCCACATGCGGTTAGTGCGCTCATCATGGATCAGTAGACAAGACCCTTTTCCTAATTAGGGTCGACACTAGCAGGCCTCAAAACCACGTCGGGCCTCCTGCCGGTGCCTTATCATCAAATTATTATTGCCCATGGCATTAACAGGTTGATTGTTTAACCATCGAGCCCATAGAACATAAATAAGTAAGGTAAAAGAAGTAATGGACAACAGGCTCGAGCAAAATCAACCCTAAGCATGCTATAGGACTAAGGCAACAAACAAAGGTTATGGGTGTGGAGATGAGGCAATATCAGGGTTATAGGTTATCATGTGATAGGATCCGGACACAAGCATCGATTCATAGGGCTAGCAGAATAGACAACGGAAAGTATCGGTAACCAAGGTTGAAAGGAACACAGTGGTTCATGTGAGTGAATACTTGCCTGCAAACCCAGTAGCCTGGTACTGAGCTAAATCCTCAGAAGGGATGTCGTAGGTATCGTCTGTCTCAACGTCGTCGTCTAGCTGAGAAGAAGCAAACAAACAATCGAAAGGAGACAAACAATCAATAACAGGATATAATGCACAATCATGGGATGATGCATGACCATTTAATTGATGCATCAAAATAAACTAGTTGACAAGATAACAACATGATTAAATGGACCCACATGCAATTGGATTGCATCTGGAAAGCCCATGAATTATGGTTGAATTAATTGTTCTACAACTAATCATCATGTGTAAGTGAATTAGCATGATGCATGGATGATGAAAACAATAAGATAACAACAATAGAAACAAGTAGAAATAAGGTTTACCAAGTTGGGAAATTTTTTTATTAAGTTTTGGAATTTTGGTTCCTTAAAGGTGTCACACAAGCATTTGTTGTTTTCACCAATTTAAATTGTTCAAAACAGATAACAAAGTTCATATTTGGAAAGAACACACAATTTTAGGTGGATTACATGTTTCACTTGTTGAAAAAGGATTTAGGATAAATTACTTGGGAATTAAACAAGTTTAAACAAGATATAAATGAATTAATTCAAGTATGAAATTATTTGAAGTTTTATTTGGTTCAAACATAAATTCAAGTTCATAATTGAAAAGGTTATATTTTTCTAGTTTGAAAACATATTTTATTTGTGGAAAATGGATTTAAAATGAGCAAGTTATTAATTTGGCAATTTTAAATGCATTATTTAAGAAACAGTTGTTTTCAGCAATTTAAATTATTCAAAACAGCAAACAAAGTTGATATTTGGAAAGTACATGAAAAGTTGATTGGAAAACATATTTAGTTTGTGGAATTTGGAATTTTTATGCCCAAGTTATGATTTTTGCAAAATTAAGTGAATTAAACAAGTTTTCAAATATTTCACCAATTTAAAATATTCAAAACAGTAAACAAATTTTATATTTGGTTAGAGAATTCAATTTGGTACATAAAACATATTTAAAAAGTTGAATTTGGAGTTAAGATGAATTAGTTATGCAATTTACAAGTTTGAGGTGCAATCTGCCATTTTTATTACATCTAGGGTCTTAGAAAAATTAGCAGGGACTAGAAAAATAGGTAGCAGGGACTGTGTTGTGATTTCTGTGAAGGTGTTGTGTCAAAACAAATAGAAATAAAAGTTTGGGTTAATTGTGCGGGAGGGGGACTCGAACCCGGGACCTCCCGCTGTGTGCTTGGGGTGCTAACCAGTGGGGTGGTGGCTCGAGTTGTGATAGGAAGGGGCTGCGGGGGGGGCTTAAGGTGTTGCGCGTGGCTATTTCTGAAACTGAACATCTGCGGACGGAAAGAACAGGGTGGCCGATCGCTGCAGCGGCGGTGCTCTCCGTGGTGTTCTGCGGGGGCGCCTTGGGCCGCGGGTGTGGGGTGCTGCGGACGGGTGGAAGGGAGGAGGAGAGGGAGGAGAGACGAGGGGAGACGAGGGGAGGGAGCGCTCACCTCGGGTGGTGGAGCGGACAGCGATCGGGGCGGGCAGGGAGGCGACCGGCGGCGACATGGTGAGGATGGCGGCGGCGAATCGGGCTCTCCCGGTGCCCACCGAGTGGACGAGGAGGAAGAGGGATCCACGGCGTCTCCATTCCCGCCGTGGGGAGCTCCCGGGACAGCCTCCTGCGACCACCAAGCCCCCCACAAAAACCGGCCATGGAAGCTACCAAGGTTTAGAGAAAGGTTCAGAACAAGAACTCGAGAGGAAGGAGGGAAACGAGAGGGGGAAAACGGCGGGGGAGAAGAGAGGAGGGAGAAGAAAAGGGCAGAGGGGAACCCTAGGTGTCGTGGGATAATCACGGCAGATGTTACCAGGGGTAACTGATCTAGGGGCAAGTCGACACCGGCGTTTGGGAGAGGGTTTAGCTCAAAGGAAGGCATGGTGCAATTCGATCTGATAACCGGCAATCGAAGTCGCCGGATCTCTATTCTCGATATGATAACTCGATTCTGGGATTACACTGGATGCTCGATACCAAGCGATATTGCTAGGGTTCTTAGATCTCTGACTAAACTATATCCGGGGGTCGGTTTATAAAGCACCCGTACCCCCTGGCTTGTTCTACAAGGCGTATCTTGAATCTTACCCGGACGCGGCGCACTAGCCCTAACTTTCCTTTACAGTAACCCACAATCCGGGTCATTGGGCCTACAAGCTTGGGCCTTCACAAGTTTCCTTATCTTTAGCCGGATCCTGCACATCATCCCTTGGGCCGGGTTATTCCTTGGAGTTTGGCCTACCGGGTTATCATCCCCCCGTCAGTAGTCCCCAGAATAGCCTGGGCTTCAAGGATTATCTTTGAAGCGCTCGCTATTCCCTGCAAAAGACATCGAACACACGTGTGCACGGAGGCCGGGTTTAGGTGCTTTGATACCCAGCTAGGCCTTACTCCATGGAGGCCATACAGTAACCCGGGTCTCTCCTCCAAACACTTTCAATTTTCCAGTCCAAAATGCCAAGATTCCATACTTGATAACCAATCCTGATATCGCGGGGCAAATCCTTTCCTTCTATTATCCCAATGCCTTACTCAATGCTTGGCATATATCTTGCAAAATCTTCGTGGATAACCATTACCCCACGGTTTCCGGTTTCCGGCCGTTAGGATAAGCTCACCCTCGCCTTATAAATAGCACTTAGAGGGTAACCCTAAGCCCATCACTACGCCACAACTTCCCCTTTCTTTCCTTGCTCCTAAAACCCTCATAGCACCACCGTAAGGAGCTCGTGCCTGCCACCGACGCAAGATCACCAGCGGCCGCGCCCGCCCTCGAGTCGCCTTGCGCCGCCGCCAAGTGTCACCGTTACACCTCCATTTCTCTCATTCGAGCCACGCCGTTCGTCGCCCTCACATTAGGCTCCAATCTCCTCGGTAAGTTCCTCGCAGCCAATTAATTCAACCTCGCAACTTGCGATTCATCCAAAATCAGATCTGGATCAGCCCGTAAGTCATTTGTCCGATTGTATCAAATTAGATCGATTCGATGCTTGCCAACCCCTTTACTCATCTGCCTGATAGTCGCAAATGATCCTCCAACCATCATTGATTACCAATTTTACTTAAAAATCATCCGCAAACTTTTCCATCTAGATCCGTTCCTCCTCGATTTTCCGCCCACTGCATTAACACCCGGAAAAACCCTCCTTTTCCAGCTATTTCACTTGCGGTATAAATATGGGCAACCATCCGTCATCCCCAAATACCTTTCCCTACGTAAGTGACCAACAATTTCCACAAGTGCGCTCAATACCCGGACAGTTCTCAGCTTCGTACCTTCTTGATACCTTATACTCGGATACTTCAGCACTCCCGGGTCTTATCTCACACATCTCTTCTTTTTGTGTTTTGCAGGCAGACCCCATGGCTCCCAAGCGACAAGGAAAACAACCGGCTCAAGCGAGGACCACCCAAACCATATCCGCCAACTGGGGGCGTTCCACAACTACGAAAGCCAAGCTAGACGAGCTAGCCGAGTTAGGCACTCTCCCTTCTCAGAAATACATCCACTGGAGGGTACCGGGTAACGAAACTCGTCCCACTCCCGCAGAAGACGAGGTAATCTGCTTTGTAGAACACGTAACCCGAGGATTTCGTCCTCCGGGTCACCCTTTCTTTAGGGAGGTCTTAGATCACTATGGACTCCGGGTGTTCGACATAGGGCCTAACTCTATGTTGAACATCACCCACTTCATCGTTCTATCTGAATCGTACTTGTGCATGCCACCGAGTCTGACTCTTTTCATCGAGTTATTCCAATGCAAGCCGTGCCGCGAAAGCGGAGACGGAGCGCTCCTCACCTGCGGCGGGGTATCCATCCAACGCCGCAAGAATTCTTTGATGCCAACCCTTAACTCACATTCCCACGTCAAACATTGGCAGCTATCCTTCTTTTACTGCCGCGATACCTCCCCCGACAGCGAAAAGAAGCTGCCGGGTTACTCAGAGTCCCCCCTCAAGCCCTCCGAGTCGTTTAGTGCCTTTGCATCAGACTCGGATAGGGAGGCAATCCTTCCCTTGCTAGCCAAAATAGCCATCCTCTCAGCCCAGGGCCTCCTCGGGCTTAATCTAATAAAAACATGGGTTGATTTCCGGATCCAACCTAACTCCATCCGCACCAGATTGATGTGCGACTATTCAGGGCATTCCACGGATGCACTCCGATACTCCACCAAGAGCTTCGCGACCGGCGATACTAACAAAATCATCAAAGGCTTTCTGACAGAGAAACTGGAGGTGATAAAGGGTATCACCGGGTTACCCCCGTTTACTCGAGAAAACCCGGCTCCAGCGGTAATACCCGGTATTCATAGCTCATTTCCATACTTTATCTTGATACAGCTTCTAACCCTTAATCTCATTCCCCTTTTTTTTTCTTAGGCCGATGGCCCTTTCTGGAGGGTTGAACCCTCTCCCCCTTCCAGAGACCCGGAAGAGGAAGACGAGCCGGCTGACGACAGTGAAGGTATTTGCTTAGAACCTGTACATTTTTACTTGCATTGCTTTCCTCCCATTTATCTTTTTTCCAACGAACACACACCCGGTGCGCAGGGCTGGAGGACGAAGGTGAAACCAACGAGGATGACCCGGAGGCAACCGAGTCTGACCAAGAGGCAACAGTCGGGGCCAAGAGGAAGGCCAGGGGAGCAGTGTCCAAGGTTCCTTTTTCCTCATTATCCTCTGAACCTTACTCCTTTGACGCCATGCGACGACTTAACCATCAATTACCAAATTCATCGTGCTTGAAGGATTCTTTCCCAGCCAAACGCCGAGTAACTCGGAGCTCCCAGGGTGAAAATCCCCTTAACCCGGGCATCTCTATTCCCTTGGTCCCTCGTGGCGGCGCTCCTCCGCCTCGTCCTTCCGACTCTCCTCGAAGTCACCCTTCTCCTAACCATCCGCGTGCCGGGCAATTCCGGGTTCCGCTGATAGTTCCCGTGACGACCTCATCTACTTCCAGCGGCGAGCTCCCGCCTGATTACACCGTGAATGCCGGGTAAGTTTGTGCTACATGATTTCCTTTTGCACCTAACAAATTTCCACTCAAGCCACCATCATCATTAATAACCGCCTTTTCTTGTCTTTCTTTTAGCGCGCAAGCCGTCGTCAGTGACCCAGAAAACATAGAAGCAGATAACCATCAGGTGGAGAAATCGACTGATAACGCAGATGCCGCGACTGGCGGTGATGCAGTGAATAATCAGGAACAAGGCCCTCTGAACAATCCACCTCCCCAAGCTGCCGGATCTCCTTCCTTATCGGAGCCAGTAGACGAGGAAATCGAAGTTCTAGACACAAGAATGAGTTCTCCCAACCCGGCCTCCCAAACCGTCCGGGTCTCAACTCCAAGGGCGGGGAGAGTTCCCCCACCAGGTGACCAAGCTGCTGGCTCTTCCGGTACTCGACCCGAGGAACTGACATTTGCCCAAATGCTAGAAACTCTTCGCACTTTAAGGGCTAATGAAGAAAACATCCTAGGAGCTTTGATAGCCAAACACGAGGTAAATCCGACTAATGTTGCTTATGCCTTTGTCCAGTCCCCAAGTTCCGAGTGAATTGATTCATAATTTACTTGGGACTTTATTATACAAGCGACTGATAACTTGCTTCTCTGCCCAACTGATCCTTGTTTTCACGCATGCAGGCTTTCGTAACTCAATCTGAGGAGAAATTGGCGGACGCCACCAAGCTCATCGAAAAGGAGGTAGCTTTACGCGAAGAAGTCGAAGCCGAAGCCAGGAGAAATAGGTTGATAATGAGGAAATATAGGAAAAGAGCTCACCGAGCAGAAGATGACCTAACCAGCCTTTCCGTCCAAATATCGGACACATATCGTGCTTTACTTGGTACGTTTCCTCCTCCGGGTTGATCTTTTTGATAGATAGCGGTGGTTTCCCGACTTACGTCTCCATTTCTTCAGGCCCAAACGAAACCATGCCGGAAGAGGATGACCTGGCCAAGCTGAAAACCATCAAGAGCGTCATCCGGCAGCTATGCGCCGGAACCAAATGGATCCTTCAAGAATTACGGTGGCCGGGTAAGGGGCATGTTGATCTGAAGAGGATGCTGGATGCCTTCTCCACTATCCCTGAGTGGATTTGGCACTGGAAACGCTCGTCTTGCCGGGTTGGAGTAACCCGGGGGCTTGCTCTTGCCAAAGCTTATCTCCCCAAGCTCGAGCTAGTGAAGCTTATGGGCGGCTTCCCAGAGTTCAAGCTTGACGGATCCAAGTTCTCGGTGAAGGATTTCCAGGCCGTCCAAAAGGAGGTTCGCTACCCGGCCAGCGTGATTGCTGACGAACTGGATGTTAATATTCTTGTTCCAGCCTATGATGCCACCGGTGAAGCCGTTAAGTCGGATCTTCCTGAGCCGTATGATATGCTGGCTCGGTGGAAGGAGGAAGCTGCTGAGATAAGGGCGGAGGCTGTCAAGAGGCAAGCTGAAGCCAGTTCTTCCCCTGCTACCTCAACACCAGTCGTTCCAACTCCTGCAGGGGCTGGTACCGCTGATCCGGGTGTTGCTGCTACCACCGATGATGGCAAGGGCAAGGCCAAGATGAACGCCGAGTGATACATGATTTCTAATGCCTCCTCTTATGTACTGGTTGGCCAGTATGCCGCTTAAACAGTTATATTTATGGATGGTGCGCCTGTGCACCTTTGATATCTTTTCACCTGGGTTTTGTAATGCACACTAGTACCTTGATACGCTTTATGCCTCTGCCGGGCTTTTTGAACTTGTCAACTATTGAACTCATCTGTTCTCGATACTCGGCTTTCTTTGTTGTTCCTTTTGCGAAAACTCGATTTCCGGGCCTCATGAATATTGATAAGCGAATTCATCTTTAAGTCCCCAAGTCCCGAAGACTCGGATACCTTGGTTTTTGGAATTTTACTAGTGGGCAAATTTTTTCTTTTTTCAAGATTTCAAGTCACTCGGATCCGGATCTCCATGTCCAGGATGTTTGAACCTAAAAGGGGAAAGAAGTGCCCACTGCTAAATTCACAAAGGTCCCTGAGTTGCTTCACATAGGATTTGAAGTTATGCTTAATAATCGTTGAGTTTCCAGCTATTTAGCCTTATACTCTGCATAACTTGTGGTTTAGATGACCCTTTTGACTATCTTATACTGTAAGCCGGCTTTCGCGTGGATATCATGTTGTTACATCAATACGAAAACGTAGCCACTCAAGCCCCGTCGGGTTTCATGACTGACTGTAATCGTAAGCGAACAAATCATGCCATTTTAATGCGAGTCACATCGAGCTTAAGTAAGAATAGCCAAGGAATTTGGACTTCTTTGTCCGGTTATAAGATTGCAGCCGTACTCGTTTGCGAGTAATCGGCCGTTATAACTCATAGGCATCATGGCCGTGTCTTTGAGTTTATAACTGTGCTTTTCAAGCGACCAGCCCCCAAGACCTAGATATACGCATCGTATTGAGAGTACATAACCTGATAATAACCATTTCTTTTCTTGATAATCACCTCTTTATTTGATATGAAAAATCTAGGTCAGCAGGCCGCCTCATTAAAAACCCGTCCAGTCCCCAAAGGTACCCTGGATAGGAAAAGAGTACGTCTGAAAACCTGCTGCCTATTACATCGTGCAATTCCACTTGCCGCTATGATCTTTTTTAAGTATAATATGGACGTAGCTGAGCCACGTTCCATGGTCTATCTCTTTCTTGCATAGATGAAGTGGTATGTGCGGTGTCGTTAACTGTAGCCGACTCTTCCCTTGCATCTACCAAGTAATATGATCCATTATGCAGATTCCGGCTTATGACAAATGGTCCTTCCCATGGTGGTGATAATTTGTGTTTTCCCTCATTTGACTGAACCAGGCGCAGAACCAAGTCTCCTTCCTGGAATACCCGGGTTTTCACGCGCCGGCTATGATACCTCCGTAGATCTTGCTGATATATGGCTGACCTCTCCAGGGCTTGTTCTCTTTGTTCTTCTAACATATCTACGGCGTCCTGCCGGGTTTTTTCGTTCTCCACTTCGACATAAGCTGATACGCGCGGTGAATCGTGGATAATGTCACTCGGCAACACTGCCTCCGCGCCATAAACCATGAAGAAGGGCGTCATCTGGGTGGACCTGTTAGGTCTAGTGTTAATACCCCAAACCACAGAAGGAAGTTCTTCGACCCATGCGCCAGCCGCCCTGACACAGGGGACTCGTAATCGCGGTTTTAACCCGCGAAGCAATTCTTGGTTTGCTCTTTCCACTTGTCCATTGGCCTGCGGGTGAGCCACCGATGCCACATCAAGCCGGATGCCATTGTTGCCGCAGAACTTCTCCATCTCACCAAGGGACATGTTGGTTCCATTGTCGGTAATTATGCTGTGGGGATACCCGAACCGGTAGATAATCCTTTTCAGGAACTTGACTGCTGTAGCTGCTTCGCAATTAGTAACTGGCATAACTTCGACCCACTTGGTAAACTTATCAATAGCCACCAAAAGATGTGTCTTCTTGCATGGTGACATATGAAAAGGGCCAACCATGTCCATGCCCCAGACGGCGAACGGCCAAGTTAATGGGATAGTCCGTAACTCCATAGCCGGCACATGGGTTTGGCGAGCGTACCTTTGACATCCGTCACACCTTGCTACCAATCGTTCCGCATCCGCTAGAGCCGTGAGCCAGAAAAATCCGTGTCGATAAGCTTTAGCCACAAGAGATCTTGTGGATGCATGATGTCCACAGTCGCCTTCATGGATTTCCTTGAGAATCTGTCGGCCTTCTTCTGGCGCTACGCATCGCAAAAAGACTCTTGTTGCGCTTCTCTTGTATAATTCTCCGTTTATGATAGAATATCCCTTTGCTCGCCTCAGAATTTGCCTTGCTAATACCTCCTGTTCTGGTAACTCGCCACGTGATAGGTAGGCCAGGTACGGCTCTGTCCACTCGGGAACGGCACGTACCGTGGCCACGAGCTCCAACTCCGGGTCTTGATTTGCCAGTTCTTCTTCAGACTCGGTTTTAACTGATGGTCGCCATAACTCGTCTAGGAAAACATTAGGCGGAACCGGCTCTCTGCGTGAGCCGAGTCTGGCGAGTGCATCTGCTGCCTCGTTTTTTCTTCTGTCTATGTGCTCCACCTCATACCCGGAAAAACACCCGGCAACCCTATCGACCTCGCTGCGGTATGCTGCCATAGTTGCGTCCTTTCTGTCCCAAGTTCCTGATACTTGTTGTACCACAAGATCCGAATCTGCGAAGCATCGTATCCTTTTAATATTCATTTCCTTGGCTACCTTTAAGCCATGCAATAGGGCCTCATACTCGGCCACGTTATTTGAGCAATCAAAGTGAATTTGCAGTACGTAACTCAATTTGTCTCCCTTGGGCGATGTCAGCACCACTCCAGCTCCTGATCCCTCGTATTGCTTTGACCCGTCGAAGTGCATGGTCCATGACTCGGACTTTGGAACTATGGTAGCCATGCCTGTATGTGTCCAGTCGTTAACGAAATCAATTAAAGCTTGGGACTTGATTGCTGACCTGGGTTCGTAGTTGATGTGATAATCCCCCATCTCTATTGCCCACTTGGCTATTCTTCCCGTCGCGTCCGAGTTTCTGATGATGTCCGACATTGGTATTGAACTAACCACTGTTATGGGATGTTCTTGGAAATACGGCTTCAACTTCCGGCTGGCCATAAAGACTCCGAACACCAACTTTTGCCAATGTGGGTAGCGCTGCTTTGCTTCTGATAATACCTCACTGACGTAATAAACCGGCCTCTGAACCGGGTAACCTTTCCCATCCTCTTTGCGTTCCACGACAACCACTGCGCTAACGGCTCGGGGGCCAGCTGCCACGTATAGCAACATAGGCTCTTTAGGACCCGGCGCCGCTAGTACTGGTGCCTCCGATAATTGCTTCTTTAGTGCTTCCAACGCTTCATCTGCTTCTTCGTCCCATACGAATTTATCTGATTTCCGCAAGAGCCGGTACAAGGGTATTGCTTTTTCTCCGAGTCTGGATATGAATCGGCTCAAGGCTGCTACGCAGCCCGTGAGCTTTTGAACATGCTTCAAATTTTCCGGCTTTTTCAAACTCTGGATGGCCTTGATTTTATCCGGATTTGCCTCGATTCCTCTCTCGGAAACTATAAAGCCGAGTAATTTCCCAGTCGGAACTCCGAACACGCACTTCGTCGGATTAAGCTTCATCTGGTACCTCCTCAGGCTTTTGAACGTCTCCTTTAGATCATCGATGAATGTCTCTGCCTTCCGGGTCTTAATAACCACATCATCCACATAAGCATGCACATTGCGCCCAATCTGGTCTTCGAAGCACTTCCGAATACACCGTTGGTAAGTTGCGCCCGCGTTCTTCAATCCAAACGTCATATTTTTGTAGCAGAAGGCCCCAAAAGGGGTTATGAACGACGTTTTCTCCCAATCCCCCCTTTTGAGTTTAATCTGGTGGTATCCCGAGTAGGCGTCCAGGAAACACAGCAAGTCACTCCCGGCTACCGCGTCTATGATTTGGTCTATCCTTGGTAATGCGAACGGATCCTTTGGGCAATGCTTATTGAGACTTGTGAAATCAATGCACATCCTCCACTCATTTGTCTTTTTCATCACAAGAACCGGGTTTGCTAACCAGTCCGGGTGAAATACTTCCATGATAAAACCTGGAGTTAACAGCCGCGCTATTTCTTCGCCTATGGCCCTTCTCCTTTCCTCATTCATTTTTCTCAACCCCTGCTTCACAGGCCTAGCCTTGGGATCCACGTGCAAACTGTGCTCCGCTAACTCAGTGGGAATACCCGGCATGTCGCTGGGCGTCCAAGCAAATACGTCTGCATTTGAACGAATGAACTCCACAAGGGCCTTTTCTTGCTCACTTTTCAAGTTGGACCCTATAGTGAACTGCTTGGTGGGGTCTCCTTCCACGAAATCTACTTTCTTGGTGTCCTGTGCTGCTTTGAACTTCACTCTTTCGTCCTCAGAATCCGGCCTTCTCAGCGCTGTGCCATCATCCGGATCTACCTGAGACCGGTAATACTTGAGTTCTTCCTTTCTGCAGGTTTGTTCAGCCATCACTGAATCCCCTTCGTCGCACTCGGCTGCTATGTCCCGGCTCCCAAGTATGGTGATGGTTTGTTTGGGACCCGGGATCTTTAGCTGCAAATATACATAACACGGCCTAGCCATGAACTTGGCGTAAGCCGGTCTTCCGAACAGCGCATGATAAGGACTACGCAATTTGACCACTTCGAACGTGAGCCACTCTACGCGATAATTATCCACCGACTCTCCGAAAACGACCTCCAATGCGATTTTTCCTTCGGGGCGCGCCGAATGACCCGGCACGGTTCCATGAAAAACTGTCGAAGTTCTCTGTAGCTGGGATTCCTTGAGGTTCATGCGCAAGAACGTTTCCCAATACAAGATGTTGATGCTGCTCCCTCCGTCCATCAGGACCCTTTTCAGCTCGTAACCATTGACCTGTGGCGCCACCACCAACGCCAAGATTCCTGGGCGCTCTATTCTCTCCGGGTGATCTCTTCTGCTCCATGTTACCTTTTGTTCCGCCCATCTCAGGTATCCCGGCACGGCCGAGGAAACCGAATTTATTGCTCGCTTTAATGTCTCTTTGTCCCTGCTAGAAGTTCCTGTAGTATGCACATGATATTGTCCCTTTAAATCAGGCGTACGTACCATACCGATGAAGATGTTGATCTGGCCGACCGTCACGGCAGATCCGGATTCGAGGTGATCCGATTCCGGCCCCCAGCCGGAATTGTCCACCATCTTTTCTCCTTGGTGGTCGATGTAGATCTCACCGACGACAAGATTCTCCATGTTCTTCCGAGCTTCTCCCGTGATGTAAACACCTTTGGACGCAGGCCCCACGGTGGGCGCCAACTGTCGTGGGATAATCACGGCAGATGTTACCAGGGGTAACTGATCTAGGGGCAAGTCGACACCGGCGTTTGGGAGAGGGTTTAGCTCAAAGGAAGGCATGGTGCAATTCGATCTGATAACCGGCAATCGAAGTCGCCGGATCTCTATTCTCGATATGATAACTCGATTCTGGGATTACACTGGATGCTCGATACCAAGCGATATTGCTAGGGTTCTTAGATCTCTGACTAAACTATATCCGGGGGTCGGTTTATAAAGCACCCGTACCCCCTGGCTTGTTCTACAAGGCCTATCTTGAATCTTACCCGGACGCGGCGCACTAGCCCTAACTTTCCTTTACAGTAACCCACAATCCGGGTCATTGGCCTACAAGCTTGGGCCTTCACAAGTTTCCTTATCTTTAGCCGGATCCTGCACATCATCCCTTGGGCCGGGTTATTCCTTGGAGTTTGGCCTACCGGGTTATCATCCCCCCGTCACTAGGGTTAGGGCTTAGGTTTATAGGGGGGAGGAGATGGTGTTGTCAGTCTGCTCCCTTCTGATGCAACGTGGAAGCACGGATGGAGACCGTACAGAGGAAGAAGAAAGCGCTCGAAGGGGTATGGGCCAAGGAGAAAATTTGGGCTAGGCCTTGGTGGCCTCTCTCTCTCTCCTTTGCTCTGTTTTATTCTTTTTTCTTCTATTTTTTTTTTTGCTGAAAGAGAAATAGGAAGGAATAGCTAGGTTTTGGGGTGTAGAAAATTAGGGAAAAATTTTATATTGTTTCATTTTTGTAACAGCAACAACTTGTAAGTTTTTTATTTCAAAAATACTTGAACCATGTGCTGTTTGAAATTTGAGTGAATTTGACTGAATTTTGATTATTAAGTGATTTATAGAAAACAAGATTTAAATAGGGTGATCATATAATTTTAATTGGAAGCATATGGTTATAATTGTGTTGTAATTTTCCTTAATTCCAAAAGGTTGCTATTTGGAAAATGTATTTGAATTTGAATAACAAATCGGATTAAGTGGATTATTAAAGAACAAATAAATAGTTGAGCTTTTTATTTTTCATGGAAACAATTGGATGTTTTAATTGAACTTTTTATTTGGAAAAATTGTAACAGAGCAAGTATGAAACAAAGCATTTGAATATTGTTTGAATTTCAATTGGTAAAACAAAGGAAAACAGATGCAATCAAATGGAAAACAAATGCAATGATTAAGATGCCATGATGCAAAACAATAAAATAACAGAGAGCAAACATTCTAATGGCTATTTTTCATACTTGGGATGTTACAAGGGAGTAGTCCACCCCAGGGCTATGGGTTTGTGGAAGTAGCACTTGTATCTGTCTCTCTATGTGCTTCACTAACTAGATCCGTATGAGCTTCCTCACATGATTACGGGCACCGTTGTAATTCCTATGTGGTGGATATTTTCTATGAGTTATTGAATCTGAGATTGAAATTGTTTCTCTTGAGTTATTTGAGTAGATGTATTTTATGTACCCCATTCTTATTTGCTAGCTTTGATCAATCTAGTTCTTGAGAGCGTGTGTGGGGTGATGGGTGCATTAGTTGGAGTAACGGGGGGTGGCTAGTGCTGTGAAAGTGACAAAAGTTCAGCGATCCATTTAGATTTTGTTAAACCTTTCTTAGTTACCTCACTATGGATAAAAAGGAGTACCTTGTTACCGGGGATTTGAAGTGACACTAATCAATCTCCATGACTAGATCTAGCAAGTTCTTACTTCAACTTCATGTCACATTGCTTAAAGCTATACTCTGGTTTTCCTTAATTATCGAGGTGTTATGATTTATTTCGCATCTTGGTGGAGTATAAGAGGGATCAATATGACCGTAGAGATCTCTATGCGAGGACGTGATGCCCGCAGGCCATCAACTCGGCGTATGCCGCCTAGGTGCAGCAAGACCAAGCTATTCTCAACGCCTTTCTCGCCTCTTCGTCCCTTGAGGTGGGCAGCATGATCATGTTTGCCAAGACGTCTCGGGAAGCTTGGATCACCATCGAGAGCTCCTTCGCGTGTCAGTCCTCCGCACGCGCCACGCAATTGCGCGATCAGTTGTGTGAGACCAAGAAACTGGACCTCCCGATGGCTACATACTACAACAAGATCAAGACGATCTCCGACACGCTTACCTCGATTGGCCAGCCCCTACGGCCCGAGGATTTCGTGTCACATGTTCTTCAGGGTCTCGATGAGGAGTATGACTCGCTTGCGGAGGTGGTATTGGATCGTCAAACTCCAATCCTTCCGCACGACCTATATGCCCGGCTGCTCTCAACTGAACTGCGCAAGGAGGGACGCCGCTCCACTGTCGCTGGCGCCGTGCACTCTGCTCATGCTGCCAAGACGGGTGGGTATAAACCACCCCGGTCTCCATCGACGGCACCGGCTACCGCGCCATCGACCAGCCGGGCCCCCTCGCGCCCTACATCTGGCAGTCGACCCCCGACTGGTGGGGGGTCGTCCTATGGACGTGGCACTTCACCTCGCCCCACTGCCAGCTCTGCGATGAGCCAGGCCATCTGGCTGATCGATGCTTCAAACGCTTCTAGAAATCTTTTCTGGGGGTAGGCAATGATGGTCGTTTTCTAGAACGACAACTTGCCCAAGCGAATCATGTCTACCAACCATCGCAGGGACATACATCGACTCTCCCGGTGGATCCGTCTTGGTATGCCGACACCGGGGCCACTGATCACCTTACTGGACAGTTGGAGAAGCTCCAAATGCAGGAGCCGTACCAGGGGATGGAGCAAGTTCACACTGCCAACGGGGAAGGTATGCGTATTTCTCATGTTGGTCAAGCTATAATCCCCACATCATCATCTAGGTCTCTTCATCTTCGTCACGTGTTGCATGTCCCTAGGGTCACTAAAAATCTCCTCTCTGTTCGTCGTTTTACTTCTGATAATCGTGTTTTCATTGAATTCCATCCTAATAGTCTTTTTGTAAAGGACCTACTTACGGGAGCCATTCTGCTTAGAGGGCGTGTCCGTGGTAGCCTATATGTTCTTGATGCCGCATCCACCAAACAAGCATTCAGCGCTCTTAAAACATCGTCATCACAGTGGCATGCTCGATTAGGCCAGCCCTCTACTCAAGTTGTGCAACATGTGCTTCGTCATCACCAGTTACCATCCGAGTCCAATAAAATAGTATCAGTTTGTGATGCCTGTCAACAAGGCAAGAGTCATCAGTTACCGTTCCCTATTTCCACTCATGTAATAAATTCTCCATTAGAACTCATTTACTCTGATGTTTGGGGTCTTGCTCAACCATCTATTAGTGGACACAGATATTATGTGAGCTTTGTGGATGCTTATAGTCGTTTTACATGGCTTTATTTGATCAAACGCAAGAGTGATGTCTTTGAGGTGTTTCGTCAGTTCCAAGCTCATGTAGAGCGTCTTCTTGGGCATCAAATCAAACATGTTCAATCTGATTGGGGGGGGTGAGTATATTAAACTTAATGAGTTCTTTCATAAACTTGGTATTACTCATCGCGTGTCATGTCCACACACCCACCAGCAGAATGGCAGTGCCGAGCGCAAGCACCGACACATTGTAGAAACAGGTGTTACTCTCCTTGCTCATGCATCTCTCCCGTTTTCCTATTAGAGTGATGCCTTTATCACAACCTGTTTTCTTATAAATCGTATGCCTACTCGAGTTCTCGACATGAAAACACCACTTGAGAGGTTATTGGGTGAAGTTCCTGATTACACTTTCTTTAAAGTCTTTGGGTGTGCGTGTTGGCCCAATCTTCGCCCGTACAACAAACACAAGTTAGAGTTTCGATCCAAGAAATGTGTGTTCTTGGGTTATAGTCCACTTCATAAGGGATACAAGTGTCTACATGTTCCTAGTAATCGTGTCTATATTAGCCGCGATGTTGTCTTTGACGAGCATGTTTTTCCCTTCTCTAACTTGCCTTCCACTACATCCTCGCATTCACCATCACCTTCCTCCACCTCGCTTGATCAATTTGATGATATTGCGCATGCCCCTAGTTTGCTCCCTAACCATGGTGCAGGTAAAGGTCGAGGAGCGCGTCTTGAAGTGCTCACGGAACCCTCTTCATCGCCTGCGCCGTCCACGTCTTCACCCGTGGTTCCTGCGCCACATACGGCGGACGTCGATCGCGTGCACTCCTCTGTGCATGGCCCGGTTCATGAACCCGGTCCACTGCACCCGTCGGATGCTCCCGCATGCGAGCCATCGCTGGTGCTATCACGCACGCGTGTGCGCGTGTCGCCACTCGCGGGTCCTGCCTCGGACTCCGAGCCTGCGCCCGGATCCCCGACATTGCCGACAGCAGCACCAGGTGCTGCCTCACCTGCGGGGTCGCCGGCTGTGTCCCCTGCTGGGACAGCGCCAGGAGGATCCTCCTCGAGTTCCGAGCCCGGATTGTCTTCGCCGTTCTCGCCTGCCGCACCTACTCCTCCATCGGATCTTCTGCGCCCTGTCACGCGTCTCACTCGCGGTGTTCGCCAACCCAAGAAACGGACTGATGGCACTGTCGCGTGGCTTGCTCGGTGCATGTCCGCTGCGGCTGCTGACCCTATCGCCGAACCGCGCCATTTTCGTGCTGCTCTTGGTGTGCCTCATTGGAGAACTGCTATGGAGCAAGAATACTCAGCTTTGGTTGAGAATAATACCTGGCATCTTGTTCCTCCCAGTCCTGGTATCAATGTCATTGATTCGAAGTGGATATTCAAAGTGAAGCGGCATGCTAATGGTAAAATTGAGCGTTTCAAAGCTCGGTTAGTTGCCAAGGGATTCAAACAACGATTTGGGTTGGATTATGAGGATACGTTCAGTCCGGTGGTCAAGCCTACAACGATTCGTCTGTTGCTCTTTATTGCTGTTTCTCGTGGTTGGTTTCTTCGGCAACTGGATGTTCAGAATGCATTTCTTAATGGAATTCTTGAGGAGAAAGTGTTTATGAGACAGCCCCCTGGATTTGAGGATCCTGCACGTCCTCATCATCTCTGTCGCCTGGATAAGGCCATCTATGGTCTCAAACAGGCACCTCGAGCGTGGCATGCTCGATTGGGAGCTGTTCTTCGTCATCTTGGGTTCTCACCGTCCACAGCTGACACATCATTATTTATTCTTCATCAGCCTGATGTGACTATGTATCTTCTGGTCTAAGTTGACGACATCATCGTACTCAGCTCTCTGTCAAATGCAGTTGATCGTCTGGTTATGGGTCTTCGCCAAGAGTTTGCAGTCAAAGATCTTGGCCCTCTTCACTACTTCCTTGGATTGGAAGTTGCTCGGTGTTCCCGTGGTCTCAGTATTACTCAACGGAAATATGCTACTGATTTACTCACACGTGCTGGTCTTCTTAAATGCAATATTGCGACCACTCCCATGTCGTTGACCACTAAACTCTTTCATGCCGATAGTTCTCCTCTTGGGGCTGATGATGCTACTGATTATAGGAGTATTGTTGGAGGGCTTCAATATCTCACCTTGACTCGGCCTGACATCTCGTTTGCGGTAAATCGAGTTTGTCAGTTTTTGCATGCCCCTACTGAAGATCATCTTATGGCTGTCAAACGCATCCTTCGGTATGTGAAGCATACTATTGACCATGGTTTGCTTCTTCGCCCCTCCACCTCGACAGCTATCTCAGCCTTTTCTGATGCTGATTGGGCTGGTGATGTGGATGATCGTCGATCCACGGGGGGGTTTGCTGTATTTTATGGAGGAAATTTGGTTGCGTGGAGTGCTCGAAAACAACCAACTGTTTCTCGCTCTAGTACGGAAGCAGAGTATAAAGCAGTTGCTAATGCTACAGCTAAGGTTATCTGGGTTGAAGGGTTGCTAAAGGAACTTGGAGTTCAACAACAGTCCCCACCTATCTTGTGGTGTGACAATATTGGTGCTACCTATCTGTCATCCAATCCAGTGTTTCATGCACGGACGAAGCATATTGAAATTGACTTTCACTTTGTTCGTGAGAGGGTTGCTCAGAAACTTCTGCAGGTTCGGTTTGTATCTTCCAAAGATCAACTTGCAGATATTTTCACTAAACCCCTACCTCTTCCATTGTTTGAAGAGTGTAAACGCAATCTCACTATGTCCATGGTTGAGATTGAGGGGGGCTGTCAGACTAATACGTAACTGTATAGGATACGCACTCTAACTCCTATTGTAAACATTGTTGTGCATATATAAAGAGCAACCCGGAGCCCACGCTGTGTGCGTTGAGGCCTCCCCAATATTGTGTCTATTGTCTTACACCTGATTCTAATGTGTAGTGCATTTTCCTTCTTTTTTCTTGATACCGAAAAATATGCCAAACTGTGTTCATTGTTTATTTGAGTTGTTGGGTTGTTAATTTTGTGGTACCCGACAAAATAAATGCGTTCCCGAAGGTCGTTAGGTCTAGGCGATCTGGCGACGGTCTAGGCGATCTGGCGGCGGTCTAGGGCTGCGGCCCTCCTTCCCGTCGGTGGCTACTCCGGCGCCGACGTACACTTTCCCCTTCTGCTTGTAGGTTCTCGGTGATGGCTCATGTGGGTTTTTGGCGGTGGAGGGTGCAGTTTGTCACGGGTCTTGTTACCCGTCGTAAAACCATGTACCATGGTTTTCTACGTCTAGATCCTGCTTCTCGCCGTTTGGATCTGCTGGATGCAGCCCTGGTAAAGGTTGACGCGAGGAATCTGCGCAAGTATGAGGTAATTCACCCTGGATCTACGATCTATTTTCCTTGTCACGCTGCTTTGGTTGGTGCCAAGATCCCACGCCATAATGGTTATCCTGAGGAGGCGTTAACCTCTGATCCGGTGGATCCATCAGTTTTTGCGGTTCAGGCTGCACGTGCATTAGGGTTTGACTTCACTCCTGGTGAGAACTTTGCTGCTAAAATCCAAAAGAGGTTTTCTATTCCAGTACATGCAGATAAATCTATTGGATCCTTCTCCATGGTAGTGTCTTTTGGTCGTTACACGTTCAGTCTGGATTCGGATACTGTGAGTCTAGCTTTGGAGGCAGCTATTTGTGGCTACTGTGGTGATTTGAAAGTGTTTAGGCTGGCTGATAATGTCTTTGGGTTCTCGGTATCTTGCAAGCAAGTTGGTTTTTCCATTTTGCATTTACGATCATACAGTTGCCTACATTTCAAATGTTTTTTTCACCTTTGGAGTAATGGTGGCCCTAATTGGCAGCGTGAGTATACCTTTTGGCTCAAGGAATGTGAGAATGAATGGACTTTGGTCTCGAGGAAGAATAAGCAGACTAAACTTAAACCTTTTGTCCCTCAGATTTATAAGCCTGTTGCTGCTAACAAATTACATTCGGTGGCTATTGCACGTGATTCATTTATTGACAATGCACTTATAAATGATGGCTCTAAGATTGCGCGGGCAGATTATATTGAAACGGAGTTAATCGCTGTGGATTCTCCAATGGATGGGAAGAAGGTTGTGGACGAGTTCTCGAATGATGCTAATATTTTTTCTGTTGGAGTTGATGGTTTGCTTCCTTCTGTGGATCTTGGGCCGGTAAGTGTTGAGGCAGATGTGGAATTCAAGTCGTGGGACTGTCGGAGATGTCTAGCGATGGGCCACGCTACTGCTAGTTGTACTAATAAAATTCGATGCAAGCTCTGCTCCAGATATGGGCATAAGGCCAAGTACTGTTTAGGGAGGGTCCAATTTTGTAAACGCTGGACACCCAAAAAGGCAAGCCCAAGCTCTGTCGGAACCGTGAAGGTCTCCTTGGTCGATACAGCTTCCTCTCTTATAGTCTCGGCTTCTCCGGGGGTGCTCGCCTCGACTTCTACTCCCGTGCCTCCACCCCCAAATCCACCTTTGACGCTAGGCGCTTCAGCCTGTGTCGGAACCATGGCCAACTTCGAGATGGATCCTTTGCCATGGCTTCCATGGGGGCATCAAGTCATTGATGGAGGTCCTACTAGGCTCCCTCGCACTTTCTGCAACCCGGCGCAAGACCCTCCTGAGATTCATCGTGCCTTCTGCTATGCCTTGGTTCATCCGTCTCCACCGCCGGGCACGGAAGAGTTCTGGAGAACGCAGGTTCGTGTATTCCTGACAGAACATCTGGATAGAAACATTGTTGAGGATCAGCCTGCTGTTTTTGGTGTTGGTTTGTTCGAGATGGTTAGTGTGAATTCTAGAAACGCGCTGGTTCAACATGGCCCGTTTCATATGCACCTTCCTGGAGTTTCAGTACGGTTTGTGGAACCAGAAAGAGCGTTGAATCATCGGGCTGAGCATGGTTTTAGGCGTGGTTGGTTGATGTTCCTAGGTGTGCCGCCAGATTACAGAAACACGGCTGACATTATCAATGTTGTCTCGACTTTTGGCAAATACCTTACCTGGAACATAGATGATCCAATTAAGTCAAGGATTTTAGTTCTGGCGGATTTTTCTTCACCTGCAAAGGTCCCTCGTGATGTGGTTTTTTGTAAGTTTTCGACAGTGGGAGCTATTAAAGAATCATGGACTGCACCTGTTTACATTCTGTCGGCTGAGTTTGCAGACCAGCTACCTGCAGATGAAGATGAGATGCCTCTTGATGGAAACCCACATCCACTTCCAGGTGGATTAGTGCACAATGCTAATATGTTTGTGGGACCTCAGTACCCTGAAATTGGCTGGGATCATGTGCAACACCAGCGTGAGGTTGGGAATCAGTAGCACCAGGATTTGGGAGAGCCATAAAATGTGATGCAGGAAGGAGCAGAGGATCAAGTCTCTATGGTGTTAAATCCCTCTGAGGCCTCAGTTTCTTCAGGGCACAACCCACCTATGCAGTTCAATCAAGTTCTTCAGATTGGGTTGGTGCAGACTGTCTTTGGACCTTGCCTTCCACCTCAGATGATTTGGACAAGGTTTTTTGAAAATGCTATGCCTCAGATTTTACTTCAATCAGTTCCTGCTTCAGTGGATTGTTCTCCTTTCTGGATGCTTAATCTTAATAAGCGTTCCTGGACTCAAGCCTTTGATAAGATGTATGATGCTTCTGGTATGTTTGCTAAGCAAGGGCACTCTCCACGACTGAACATGTATAAGGCTAAGCACACCAGTTTGCATAATTCTGTCACTGATCAGTTGCAACAAGATGATATAGTTTTTCAGTCCACTTGCACTGAAAAACCCATAATGTCTCAATCTGCAAGGCTCAAGGCTAAGAAGTTGGTGTTGTTAGGGGGTTCTGTCAGACGCAGTGCCAGGCAAAGGGAGCTTAAGAATGGTTTTAAACCTTCCCCTATGTTGGATGGTCATGTCTCTTACAGGAAACGTGCAAAAAAGTGTAACATTAACAGTGAAGCTTCCGGATCGACTACTTTGACTACGATCTCAAAGGAGCACAAGCAGCATTCTGACAAGAACAATTCCAGTGATCCTGAAGAAGTACATCCCTATACTTCCATCAGAACTTTGCAGCAGATTGGGATAGGTTTGGGGATTGACAAAGCACTTTTATCCAAGGAGCAGCTTACAGCTATGACTCCTTCAACATCTTCAGACAGCTCTGATGTTTAGTTCCCCTTTCTTCATGGTTTGTGTGGCTGGGTGGGCTGTGAAGGGTGTGTGTTTCTTTTATCTTTGGAACTGTAGTCCTTTGGGTGTGTTGGGTCCTGTGGTTCACTTTCTGTATCTGTCAGCTGGGAGCTGTTTTTGTTATGTTAGACCTTATGTGCTTTTGTTATCTCCAACTGTACCAGTTGGTGTCTATCAATCTTCAATAAGTTGTAATGAATAGTGCTGGTAATCGTATGTGGAAAGTGTTTGATCTGAATGTGCATGGACTGAATGGTGAGGAGAGACAGTCTGATGTGCGTGCTAAGATTGAAGAATGGAGACTTGTGAATGTTTATGGACCTTGTCAAGGGGTAGAAAGAGATAACTTTGTGTCCTGGCTCTATAATTTTTATATTGGTTTCATTGATAACTGGTTGATATTAGGAGACTTCAATTTTTCCAGATCAAGTGATAACAGAAATAGAGGCACTGGTGACATTAATGATATGTTTTTGTTCAATGATATTATTGGAAATCTTGGATTAGTGGAATTACCTATTAAAGGAAGGTCTTACACATGGTCTAATATGCAGGCAGACCCTTTACTTGTTCAATTGGACTGGTTCTTTACATCTGTTAATTGGACTATCACATATCCTAATACCTATGTTCTACCATTGGCTAAATCCTCCTCAGATCACTTACCATGTGTGGTAGTGATTGGTACTTGTATTCCCAAAGCAAAGCTATTTAGGTTTGAAAGTTATTGGACATATCAACCTGGATTTTTGCAATGTGTTCAAAACTCTTGGGGCAAACAAGTATCTAGATCTTCAAGTGCTGCAACATTGGCTTCCAAGTTTAAGACTTTGAGATATGATCTAAAGAGATGGTGTACTGGTTTATCTAAGATAAAGCTCTTGCTTGATCTATGTAATAAAGCTATTTTTATTTTGGATGAGCTAGAAGAGAATAGAGTTCTCTCTATCCCTGTGGCAAATTTCAGAAGGTTGGTTAAACAACTCTTACAAAAACTCTTATCAGCTCAGAACAAATATTGGAAAGATAGATGCACAATTCGCTCGGCTAAAGTGGGAGAAGAAAATTAAAAAAATTTCCATGCCATGGCAACCAACCGATTTAGAAGGAATTCCATTGCTAGCCTTAAGAGTGAGGATGGCACTTTAATAACAGATCATGATCAAATGGCTGGTAGGTTTTGGAATGTTTTTAAAGGCAGAATGGGTTGCACTAATGGTATCACTATGGGACTTGATATTGATAGAATTGTTAAGAGAGTGGATGGGCTGCAGGATTTATCTAAGCCTTTTACTAAGGAAGAAATGGATGATGTTATTAAATATATGCCATGTGATAGAGCACCAGGTCCTGATGGGTTCACATGTATCTTTCTCAAGAAATGTTGGTCAGTTATTGCAAAGGATTTTTATCAATTGGCTAAAGACTTTCTTGCTGGACATACTGGGGTTGCTAGCATCAATACATCCTTCATCACTTTAGTACCTAAAAACTCATCTCCAGAGTCTGAGAGTGACTACAGACCTATTTCTTTGACTAATGTGTGCCTCAAGTTCCTTACCAAGTTAATTGCAAATAGGCTCCAGAACAGAATCTTGGAATGTCTTAACAAGAACCAATATGGTTTTCTGAGGAACAGAACTATACAGGACTGTATTGCCTGGACTCTGGAATATATACATATGTGTCATTCTTCCAAAAAGCCAATAATTATTTTAAAACTGGATTTCGAGAAAGCCTTTGATACTATTGAACATGAGGCCATAATTAAAATTCTTCAATGCAAAGGCTTTGACAACATTTTCATAAGATGGGTAAAGGATTTATTATCTTCTGGTACATCTCAAGTCCTACTCAATGGGGTGCCTGGTAAGCAATTTAGGTGTAAAAGAGGGGTCAGGCAGGGTGACCCATTATCTCCACTGGTGTTCACAATTGGCTCTAATCTGCTTCAAGAAGCCATCAATGATATTTTGGATTCAGGACAGATTAATCTTCCTATTGACACAGGGGATCCTGATTTTCCCATCATTCAGTATGCAGATGATACTCTTCTTATTGTTCCTGCTGATCAGGAACAGATCATGGCCCTAAAAACCCTGTTGCACAGATTCTCAATCACCACAGGGCTTAAAATCAATTTCCATAAATCTTCCATGTTGCCAATTAATTTGGATCATGATGATTTGCTACTGCTTGCTGGGAGTTTTGGTTGTCAAGTTGGTTCTCTGCCTTTTACTTATCTTGGTTTGCCTGTGGGAACTACTAGACCTAAGATCAGTGATTTAACACCAATTGTGACTAGACTAGAAAGGAGATTGTATGCCACATCTTGTTTCTTATCACAAGGAGCTAGACTGCAATTGGTTAACTCAGTGTTCACTTCACTACCTGCGCATTTCCTTGCCACACTGCATCTTCCACAGGGTATTGTGGAACAGTTAAATAGAATCATTAGACAGTGTTTATGGAGAGGGAATGATGATACTCCTAAACAGTCACTTGCTTCTTGGGACATGATTTGTAAGCCCAAAATGAAGGGAGGATTAGGTATTGGTAACTTCTCTGTCAAGAATGATGCTTTGATGCTCAAATTTGTCAATAAATTTTACAACAAGATGGACATGCCTTGGGTAAAATTAATTTGGAACAACTACTATAGAGGGACCATCCCACATAAAGAGGAACCATGTGGCTCTTTTTGGTGGAAGGAGAACCTGAAACTAGTGGGTAAATACTTGGAAATCACAAAACCAGTTGCCAATAGTGGGCAAACAGTCTGTTTCTGGATGGATTCCTGGGAGATTGGAGGTTCTACATTGCCTTTACAGCTTAGGTTACCTAGACTCTTCTCGTTTGCCAAGGATGAGAAGGCATCTGTTCGGACTATCATGAACTTGGTGAATAGAGAGGAGAGTTTTCACCTGCCATTGTCACCACAAGCTTTTGATGAATTGCTTGTTCTCTCGGATTGGATGGACTCTGTTCTGCTTGATGCCTCTAAAAAGGATGAATGGCTCTGTAACTGGAAGGGTGGAGTTTACACAGCTGCTAAGTATTATGCTCATGTACATAAGGACATGGTTGTGTGTCCTGTTGTACAGTGGCCCTGGAGAAGTACATGCATTATGAGAATTAAGATGTTTTCATGGCTGCTGATAAATGACAGACTAAATACCAAAGATCTACTGAAGAGGAGACACTGGAATGTAACTGAAAATGATAGTTGTGTACTATGTATTGGAGATTGCTATGAAGATAGAGATCATCTATTCTTTCAATGCAATTTTAGCAACAGAGTATGGAATTTTCGGGGCATTGACTGGTCCCAGGGAGATGATCTGCTTTCAAAGTCTAAGTCTGCCAGAAAAAGTTTTGATAAACATTTCTTCTTGGAAGTGGCCTTCATTGCTTGCTGGAACATTTGGAAGATAAGAAATGATGCAATTTTTAGATTGGATAGGCACAAGTTTTCTGTCTGGAGGAATAGATTTGTTAATGACATGTATATTCATGTACATAGGTTCTATAAGGACAAATCCTTATCTGTAAAGAGTTGGATAGATAGTCTCCCCTAGGTCCTTGTCTTTCTGTAATATTTGAATCCTTTATAAGCTTTTAATAAAACGCTGTGGGGCTTTTTACCCTACAGTAGAAAAAGTCAAAAAAAATTGTGGTACCCCCAAATCAATAACACCCATTTATTTTCGTCCATCTTGTGGCCAAAACGGATTCATACTAGTGTTAGAAACTAGACAAGTCGAAATCATGCTACTGCCTCGTATGTGACTTCCCGCAGATGGGCCACGGCTCCATACGTTAGATGGGTGCTGGCCCTGGAAAAACTAGCATTTCGGCCATAGATGTACAAGAAGATACATCCGGTTCTCTATCGTTATTGAGAAATCCCAAAATTGATGAAATGAATCCCTAGTTCTCTGGAGCTCATCGGAGGAGAAAGCACACCGGCTTTGTGTCGCCGCCGCCTGGGAGTTGCCGACGCAGGGGGTTGCCGCCCCGTCCCCCTCCCCTCGCCCCTCCTCGCTGGTGGGTACTTGGGTTTTCCCTTCGGCGCAGGCGGCGTACGAGGGAACCATGCCCGCGCCCGTTCTTCATACTCCTCCCCGGGAGTCACCATGGCGGCGCCCTGCAACTAGAGAACAAAAGTCGTTGTGCGCCCTAAATCTGGACATACATATTACAGCAACTATTGGCTTCAGCCCGATCTTCCGACACGGCTCGGCGACACGTTCTGTACTTTCCAGCGATGTATGTACATCAGGCTGGATGGATGAATAGATCTCTTTCGATGCAAAGTCGCCAAACGATTTCCACGTCCAACGCTAGATCTCCTACGGATCAGCAGCTAGCTACAGCCATTACGGGAGAAAATCTCTTTACCGTGTGCCAAAAGCACACGACAAAGGCAAAAAAACACACGACAACGTTTTTGCCGTGTGCTTTTCATTGTCGCACACGGCAAAGAGTACACGGTAGAGAATTGCACGGCAACGAACTCTTTGTCATGTGCATTTTTTCGTGGCACACGACAAAGAAACAAGGTGGGTCCCACCACCACTTGGTCACGCACGAAACCGGAACGGGAAAGGTTGATAAGGTGGGTTCCTGCACACGGTAAAGACTGACATGTGGAACCCACTTTTTTTCGCGCACCGTGGGCCACCCATGTCAGTCTTTGCCGTGTGCAGGCACACCGCAAAGACTGACAGATGGACCCCGCTGCCCCTCCCACCATTGGATCATCCGTGTCGATTTTTGCCGTGTGCTTGCAAACGGCAAAGATTTAGAAATCTTTGCCGTGTGCAAGCAGACGGCAAAGAGGTGCCAAAAATGCCAGATTCTACAGGATGCATCCAGGTGTCCTGATGTAGCCTACCGTATTCAACCAAGCACAACATCGACACTCCACGAGGTGAACTCACTCATATCTCCGTATGTTTCCGGTGTCTTGGTGAACGGTGCTCTACCTCATGAAATACCCCTCTACATGCATATGTGGGATCACCACATGGAGACCAAAGATGGTGGCCAAGATGCTCGAGAACACATCCAAAAAGGTGCAAACAAATCTAGGAAGAACGTGGGCGAAGACGGCGTCAAGATCGGAGTTCCGAGGAGGAAGAACGGAGGGAAAAGGGGGTCTCCCGGCCTCTCTCCCCGGCTAGGCCGGCCTCCCCCCCTACTCCCACCTGAACAGGCCGGCCTCCACCCCGGCCTCGGGCCCGCGCCCCCTCCAGGCCGGCCTCCCTCTCCACCCCGGGCTCGGGCAGCCCGGCCTCCCTCCCCACCTCGGCCTCGGGCCGGCCGCCAACCAGCTCCAGGCCGGCCTCCCTCTCCCACCCTGGCCTCAGGCCGGGTGCTAGGCCGGCCCCAGGCCGGCGCGCCCTGGGCGGCCCCTCTTCCCCCACCCCGGCCTCCAGGCCGGCGTGGCCCAAATTTGCACGCGAAGACCCGGATTTTGAGCCCGTTTTCACCCTTTTCGACCCCCAACTATATAAGGGACTCCGGTGGCTAGATCTAGGATTTAGGAATGATTTGAGAACTTTGGGCTTTGCCCTTGTATCCCTCTTGCGAGGTGACTCCTCTTACGAGGCTACTCCTATGTTGACGATGTTTATCTAGGACCGAATCAAGATCTCTCCAAGGAGCTACTCTCTCACCTTGTTATTCTAGTAGCGCTTGCCAACCTTCCCCTTGCGGCTTCTGTTGGATCGGTGGACCGGCCGGTAAGAGGAATCGGTTTGAATTAGCGTGTTGTTGACTTGGGTTTGTGATCCCTCGTAGGCTTCACGAGTTATCTTCCCCTTTTGTGTTTCTACGCGTTTTCCCACATTTCCCCTCGATTTCCCCATCTCGTGTTCATCGTGTTCTTCGCGTTCTTCGAGTGTTCTTCGTGCGTTCTTGTCGATTCGTGAAGATCGGGCCAACTTAGAGGTCAACACCTACATCATATGGTATCCAGAGCTAGATTGACACGAATCCGACACCCCACCCCCTCCCCATCCACCAATTTTTCTTCTATCCACCAAAAATTCGAAAATTTGACCAAAATAGCCAAAATGGATTTCGACTGATCTATCGATTTGTTGAGTTTTTTGTGGTTTTGTTTCGTAGATTTGTTGCCAAAAACCACTCCCCACCTTTCTATTCATCCACTTTCCTCGAATTTGTCCAAATTTTTTCTTGATTTGCGAGGAATTTCGAAATTGAGCAAAATCACAGAAAATTCCTGCTTTTCAATTCTTGGATAGATTTTGTATCTTGTTTTTCTTTGTCGTCGTTGCTCCGATTTGAGTGAGGCAAGTTCCTAAGCGTCGCCATCGACATCTCCTACGCATCTACATCAACGGATCCACACGACATCGACATCCATCGGCCGCAAGTCCGAGATCATCCATGTCGGATATATACCAACTAGGGGTATAGAAGATGGTAGACAAAGTGCCGGATTACCAGGGTGGCCTAAGTGGTAGTGGGATTAGGTCCATTGGGCGGCCCAGTAATCCGACGCGCGGAAGCCGGATTCTAGAAGAGCCCGGATCACGGCCCACGTGATCTGGCTTGGAGGAGAAAACGGATTCCTTGCTTTCCAAGTTACAAGTTATCGTAGTCTTCTAGGTTTCCTATTCTGTAAGCCCTAATCCGGCTATTATATAAAGCCGGACGGGAGATAGATTAAGATAAGTTTTTACCACACAACAGAGAAGCTCTACGCAACTCGCCGAGAAGCTCATCCTCGCCGAGTAGTTAGATCTACACCCTCACATTGTAACCCTGTTTTACAGGCTTTAGTCCTGATTAGTGAGAAGTGCAGGAGTAGGCACGTCGTACTGTCGCGACGTACCGAACCTGGGTAAATCCTGTGTTCACTTTTCACCACGCGATCCCGTTACCCCACGTCTCTACCGTAGTCTCATGGCACCCCCGTCTATGAAAACTACTATGATGTCTCGACAGTTGGCGCCCACCGTGGGGCAAACGACGTCAGGCGTGAAATTCCGATCTGGGATACTCGGCGGAATTGGAAGATCGATTACTGTCGGAAGCTTGGAGTTCGACGACGACGTCGGACGCTTCCTCGACAACGGATCCTATATACCGGCGCAAAACCACCTGGTAAGTGCCTGCGTATTACCGATTGGATCTGCTAACATCTTTATCGGACTAACCGCAGAGGCAATGGGGTTTTGCGGCGGAAGCAAGTATTTCCCACCCGCCCTATACCCAGTCGAAGACAACTATGATGCCGGATTTTGCTCCGATCGCCGACAAAAAAGTGACACACACTTTATCGGCATGGTGCAATCTGAAGTCGCCAAAAACACGGATGATGGAAATCCCGTGCAAGAGGCAGACAACAATACACCCGTCACAGAAACGGAAGAACTGCTACCCGTCATCCAGACGGAAGATCCGACATCCGTCAGCGCGACGATAAACTCGGAAGCCGAGTCCGTGCTAGCCGCCATTGAGGCGAGATTGGAGTCGGACACCGGATCGGATAAATTCGATTCCGAAGATGAAGATGAGGATGCCTTCGAAAGAAAGGTCAAATCTTTTCAAGAGGGTTTCCACGAAGTGCTAATGGCAAAACCGGCTGAAGTCACGGATGCCGGCAGCCAGGAAAGCCCTAAAACTCCTCCGCCAGAGGAAGAGAGAGAAGAAGGAGAAACTTCTCCGGTATTTCCCAATGTCAAGGAGATGACCGAAGACGAACCTGTCAAAAAACCTCCCTCTTCCAAGAAAAAGCACCGTGCTGCTAAGAAACTCCAATACAAAATCCGGAAGAAAAAATCAGCCGATCTCGCTGATGAAAACCTGGAAGTAGGAGATGCTAGCAGAACGAAGCCTGCGGAGAAGAAGTCCAAAGAAATCCCTGCCCCGCCAATGACGGAACAGGAAGCGCAAGAACTATAGCAAACACCAGTGGGACCAGATGAACCCCCTGAGATGCTGGAAGCCAGGAGACAAGCTTTCCAACGGCAACAGCAACATCTACTCCGATCTCGGCAACATCTCCAACAAACCCAGCATGATATCAAAATCATGAAGGAGGAAATAGAGGAGTACGAGAGAAAGAATAGATCTGCATTAAAACCTACTAGGTTACCCGGAATCGTAAGACCGGAAGAACTGCCGCCAAAAGAAAGATTTCATAACCCATCTTGGCAAAAGCAGGCAAACGGCAAAGATGCCAGGGGCGAACCAATATACAAAACCGCAGCAGAAAACGCGGAAGCAGCATTCGCCATCCTCAACAACGATTTGTACTCCAACGGGGAAAAACTCCAAGGGGTGTATGCTTTCTTAGGAAAAGCATTACAACAGCAACAGCGAGGCCAAGAGCGATCAGGGAGGCTGCATGATAATTCCGCCCTCTGCAAAACAGCTACTTGCGCTGCTGGAGCACCTGGACCGGAAGAACCCGGAGATTCGGATAATTCAAAGGATAAAAAAGAGGATCCGAGAAAAGATAAGAAAAACCCCGACAACCGGGATGCAGCGTCTAGAACCGGACCTCATCTCCCGAAAGATGGATATAAACCACATGATCGGGAAGACAAACACCGGAACGACGGCAAAATAATGCCACCTCCGAGAAACCCAGCCGAGAAAGCTGAAAGATACGATATACCTCACAGACGTGAAAGATCTCGGACACCACCTAAGGATAAGGAAAGGCACAGGAGCAGAACTCCGCCTAACCCAAAAGGGCGTGACCACGGAAGAGATAGAAATAACCCCGAAAAAGGGCGTCCGCGCAACAATGGAAAAGAAAGGAGCAGATCCCCTTCTGTCCATTCAGCCGGAAGATATTCTGCACACATTGATAGAGCAGAAAAGGATGATCTATACTTCGGTCCTAAGTGTTTTACTGACAGGATCCGAAGGATAACCCTGCATTCTGGCTTCGCCAAAGTTGGTCCAACCTACCAAAAATATACCGGCAGCACAAACCCGGATACCTGGCTCTCATACTACTATACAGCCGTCCAGATCAACAATGGGACAGACCTGGAAGCTGTCAAGTTTCTTCCCCTAATGTTGCTAGACGGAGCCAGAGATTGGATCAATGGATTACCATCAAGAACTGTCGACAGCTGGGATGATATGGCTAGAGTATTCACTCAGCACTTCCGGGGAACGTACAAACGCCTGAACAGCATCAACCAGCTGAACCGTTGCACCCAATTTGAGGATGAACCTTACGTGGATTTCATCTCCAGATGGACGGCAATGAAGAATAGTTGTTCTGGAGTAACTGACGTACAAGCAATGCATACTTTCGTCAATGGCCTAAAACCCGGACTTGTACCGTTCATGGTTGGTTCTAAACAGCACAAAGATCTCGGATCTATGCTTACAACCGCTAATGAGCATGCTGCAGCCGAAGACGACATCAGAGCAAGAGGAGGCAATATCGACACACTGATACTCGCCAAGAAAACCCCTCGTTCTGACAAAAAAGGAACTCCGGAATCAACGACAAAACCCAAAGAGGTCAACATAGCCTTTGGAGGAGAAAAGGGGAATAAGTGGAAAGGACGCAGCCCAGATCCAATCAATTACACTCCCGAAGAATGGGAGAGAATTAAGTCGGAACCCTGTGTCCACCACTCGCAATTTGGGAAACCCACCCACACAAATGCGCAATGCCGGCTAAATAAGCATATGAAAGGCAATGCAGGATCCGGAAGTAAGGGGAAGGGTTCCAAGAGGAAACCGGCCAAACAAAAGCCAGAAGCTGACAAAGAAGACAGTGAATCGGACACTGATGAAAAAATCCAGGAACAACAGCGGAAGGGCGAACCCAAATTTCCGAGAGTTGATGGAGAAGCAATGCTAACTTTCTTAGCAACTCCGTCAGCAAAGGTGGCCAAAAGAACACTTCGGGAAATAAACGCGGTTATCCCTACGACCCCGAAATTCTTGAAGTACTCCAACACACCAATAATCTGGGATCAGTCTGATCATCCCGGAAATATCCCTGAACCCGGCACACAAGCTCTTGTTGTAAGCCCTATTGTTCAAAACACTAGGCTAAGAAGAGTGCTGATGGACGGAGGATCCAGCATTAATATAATGTACCTGGATACACTGAAGCACTTGAAGATCTCCGAGTCCCAGCTCAACTACAGCAATATACGCTTCCATGGCATTGTTCCTGGCAGGCAAGCACGGTCCCTAGGAGAAATTTCCCTAGATGTCACCTTCAGAGATAAAGATCACTTCCGGCAGGAAAAAGTATCCTTCGAAGTAGTGCCGTTCGAAAGCGTGTATCACGCAATACTCGGACGTCCGGCTTTCGCCAAATTCATGGCAAGATCCTGTTATATCTACAACAAGCTGAAGATGCCAGGACCCAAAGGAGGAGTAATCACCATAGCCGGTGATTTCAAGCTGGCAAACGAGTTGGAGAAAGAAAACGCCCTTTGCGCCCAGAGAGTTATAGCAAAGGAAGAACTGAAGGAATTAGCCAAGAAGGTATCGCCGAAAGAAATGCCGGCAGGAAAAGAAACTCGGAAGCCAACAGATAGCTTCAAGGCGTCCGAGAATACAAGACAGGTAATCCTAGATCCCAAAGATCCGACAAAATTTGTCATCGTAGGGACTGGGATGACCGACAAATAGGAAGGCGAGCTCATCAAGTTCCGCCGTGAGAACTGGGATATTTTTGCCTGGTGTCCAGCTGACATGCCAGGCGTACCCAGGGAACTTGATGAGCACCAACTCAAGGTTATTCCTGGATCAAAACCCGTCAAACAAGGTCTCCGTCGATTTGACGGAAGAAGACGGAAGGCTATTGGCAAGGAAATTATCCGGCTTCTAGCAGCGGATTTCATCAAGAAAGTAATCCATACTTATTGGTCCGCAAATCCGGTATTAGTGCCGAAGAAAGACACCACTGCTCTTAGAATGTGTATAGATTACACAGGATTGAACAAGTTGTGTCCGAAAGATAGGTTCGCATTACCGCGAATCGATCAAATAATAGATGCCACTGCAGGCTCCGAGATTTTATGCTTTTTGGATGCATACTCCGGGTACCACCAAATATGCATGAAAAAGGAAGATCAAATCAAGACTTCTTTTATAACCCCGTATGGGACGTATTATTACATAACCATGCCTTTTGGCCTGAAGAACGCAGGTGCAACCTACCAGCGTTGCATGCAACGCTGTTTGCATAGTCAGATTGGCAAAAACGTCCATGTTTATGTGGACGATATCGTCGTCGTAACCAAGGAAAAAGATACACTCCTTGAGGATTTGCGAGAAACTTTCGAGAACTTACGCACTTACAAGATGAAGTTGAATCCATCTAAGTGCGTATTCGGGTTTCCCTCAGGAAAACTTCTGGGTTTCATCGTTTCTCATAGAGGAATAGAAGTTAACCCGAAAAAAATCAAGGCAATCTTGAACATCTCAAAACCTACGTGCGTAAAAGATGTCCAAAGATTGACGGGTTCCGCCGCAGCCGTCAGCAGATTTATTAGTCGGCTGGGGGATAAAGCCTTACCACTCTACAAGCTGCTGAAGAAATCCGACAAAGTCAAGTGGATTGCGGAAGCCTGGAAACGTCTAGCAAGTTATGTCCCTTTCCATACTTAGTTCAATTCTATGTAAACATCTTTTGAGATCATGAAATAAAGTTGTCGGAATGCTGTCATCCATATTCTTTATAAGTACAAAGTATTTCCGCCTCATCTATTTCCCAATGATCTTACAAATTTCTCAACGTTAACCCGAATTGTGCTTGCGTAGTCGGCGTTACAAAACTGAATGATTTTTCAGCCTGTTAACGGCTAAGGGAAACTTGAATTGCCTGCGTGCCCAAGTTTCACTTAAAACTTTCCTTGTTTTCTCTAAGTCTTATCTGATTGTGTGTGTGTTGGGTTACTGGAACTAGTTAGTAAAAATGCCTTTAGCATGGTCCATGTTTCCGAGTTTCAAAACTGCTTGGTTCGTCCCCAGTTACTCGGCATGAAGATTCATATTGCTATTTGAGCCATTTTAAACACTAAAAACAGTTAAAGCATATACACCAGAGAACTTAGAAGATAAAGGAATGGTAAAATCCAAAAAACTTGCAAAGAATTTCATAGTTTAAACTGCAAAAGACGGAAATTTCATTCATACAAAAAGAAGCATTACATTTTGGATTACATTGAAAGAACAGTAATGCTCCTATTGTCTACTTTTGCTATCCAGGTTCAAGATAACCCTTCAAGCATCTGATTCCTCCTCGCTGCTTTCGTCTTCGGGGATTGGAGGGATCTCCTCTTCTGAATAGTTGACGGAGATATTTACCATGGAGGCAATCTGGGTGGCGTGGCCTTTGACTTCACCAAAGATTGTATTTCGCTGAATATCCGTGTATCCTTGAGGGACACCGGACGCCACGCGCCCAGATTTAGCACTTTGGTAGTGCATGCGCATGAGGCCGAGAGCCATGCGCGCACCACCCCGTGCAGCGGAGCGAAGGAGAGACTCCTTGGATTCCGCCACCTCCATGATGGCACCCGGAAGTTTTTCAACCTCCGAGAACTCCCCAGACCTTGCGGGAAGGAACTTATCGACTAGCTGCACTCCAGCAGCCCTGATCTAAGACCATGTCTTCCCAAAGGCTCGGATTCCTTCAATCCGAGTACCATTTGGGGTATCCCATGTTTTTCAACAAAACATCCAAAAAGGTTAGGAGAAAAAACAGAGAAAGAAAGCAAGACATGGAAAAATGGTAAATGAATAAGAAATTTACCGATAAGTTTGTCGATCTCGGAAACTTCCTCCAGGCGAAGATTCAGAGCTTTTTCCAAATCCTGAATGATGGATTTGTCCTTCTCCGTCTGCTCGAAAGCCTTGGAATTAGAAACTCCAAGGGCCAGATTACTGGCTTCCAAGTCTTGTTGTGCTTTCACAAGGTTCTTGTGAAGCTCAACGTTCTCCTTGCGGAGATATTCGGCATTGCCAGAATCTTCAGCTGCTTGCTTGGCCTGAGCCAAAGCAGCTGAAAAGCAAGAAAAAAAATCCGAGTTAATCAACTTCCCGGAAAAAACTTAGGCAAATGACTGAATCGGAAATTTCAGAAGGAAAATGCTTACCTTTTGTTTCCGACAGCGCGAGATGAGACAATTCCAGCTCTGCCTCTCTTTCTTCAAGAATAGAAAGAAGACTTCTAACTTCTTTATTCTTGATGGTGAGTTTCTTGAAAACTTCCATGTTAATGGCTTCGGTGGTTTGCTGAAACATAGCAAGGAAAAGAATGATTACAAAAAACATCAAAGCAAAAAGCATGCATTCTGTTTAATGCTTGGGGGCTAGAGTTATATACCTGGCTCATGCGTTGCAAACCTGCCAAGTTTTTCTTGAACTCTCTTCCGTATTCCGCAAAAAGATTCCCGGCTGCGCTCAAGCCGTCATTGATAACTTTGAAGTCCTTGTAAAAGATGGGGATTTCTTCGTCGAAAGTCCGAGGAAATTTTCCCACCTCTGGAGCCGCCCTTTCCCTCGTGTCCGTGTCTGACACAACGGGCTGGCTGGGCTCTTAGGGCTTGGTGGTGGGGGCTGCAGTAGGCTCTTCCGCCATTGTGCATGGCGTGTCCGGGGCGACGGCGGGAGAAGGTTGGCTGCCTCGGCTGGACAAGACCTTATGTCTCTTCAGTTTCTTCGGCTTTAGGTTGGAGGGAGGCAGGCTAAAAACAAAAAACCCGGAAAAGGTTAAAACACCGAAGATGGAGGCAAAAGTTCCCATGAAAGAAAAAGAATCCAGAAGAAAGAACCTGGAAGTGGCGACGGGGATTCCGTCAAGATTGATAACTTCCTCAGAGGAAGAAATCTTCTTGCGCTTGCGTCCACCGATAGCGGCGGTACGCAGTGCGTCCAGCTCGGCCTCGGGGGCTAACTCCGAGTCTGGAAGATCCGCGAATTGTCGGAAAAACCAATCGGAATTAGAAGTTAGATTATCTGAGAAAAAATACTGAAACTATACCCAAATGACGGAAAAATTACCTTGGGAACCGGGTTGTCGGCCGTGTACATCGGCCGACTCGCTTCGTATTGATCGCGCGATGCGACCAACTGGTTGATGCGCCGTCTAAGCTCCTTTGCGGGCCAATCCTTGTCGGTTGTCCGCATAGGATCCTTGGCTCCCGTGTATTCGCACAAAAGGCGACCACCGTGGTTTGCTAATGGCTGAATCCGTCTATTCAGCCAGCAAAAGACCGTATCCATACCGGTCAAAGGTGGGGTGGAAGAGGTGAGCTTGGCGATGCGCTTCTTGATCTTTAGTAGATCTGGTGGCAGAACCTGGAC
Source organism: Alopecurus myosuroides (assembly GCA_028641055.1). Lineage (NCBI taxonomy): Eukaryota > Viridiplantae > Streptophyta > Magnoliopsida > Poales > Poaceae > Alopecurus > Alopecurus myosuroides. The sequence goes on along the minus strand of CM054060.1, from coordinate 413,397,667 downwards.
GACTTCTGTTCCCCAGTTGTCTTGGGGAACGGCGGCAGAGTTCACGAAAGGTGGAACCCCGACGGCTTCCTTAGGAAAAGGCACGTCGGGTGATAAAAGAAAGAACCCGTCCAAAATTTGACGGATTCTGATGTTTTGAACTTGGGGAACCAATCTTCTCGGAATCTCCGAAGAGTGAAAGATATGGTCCCGCAAGTCGGGAGAGCGCCCTCCGAAGAGTTCCGCTTAACTCCGAAGCAATATGTCCAGAAATCTAACCTAGGTTCTAGCCCTAAGTAGCCCTCGAACAAGGCCTGGAAGCCGGCCATATAGAGGATAGAGTTGGGGGGAAGGTTGTGAGGCTGGATGTTGTAGTGAGAAAGGATTTGGAGGAAGAAGGAAGAAGGTGGAAGTCCCATACCTCGCAGAAGGTGGGAAGTAAGAAGAACCCTTTCGCCATTTTGTGGCGTTGGTTCGGTCTCGTCTTCCGGAAGCCGCCATTTCTTCTTGAGAACCAGACCCTCCTTTTCCATGTTTGGAAGGAGAGCCGGAGGAATGCTGCAGGCAATCCAATTGCCTCCAGATTCCGCTTCCTCGTCCGCTCCGGTGGCGGCGGCGTCGGTGGCCTCCGCGGCGGCGAGCTCGTCGCCGAGGAGTTGAATTTTTTCCTCCGCCGTTTCAGGAGCAAACGGCGGGGATGCTGCGGCGCTCGATTCCGCAACGTCCGCGGCGGCGGAAGTGTTCTCTCCGCCCGCCGCGGAGGCCGCGGTCTTCTCCGGCTCGCCGCCGGTGTGCTTGGGCGATCCTAGTTGCGGATCTAGGTCGCCGATGAGCTCGTCGATGGCGGCGCGGGTGGGCGAGGACGGCGAGGAGGCCATCTCGTTGGTGGCACGTTGCGTTCCGGCGTGCTTTGAGGCTGAGTGCGTTTGGGACAGTGCTTTGCTCTCGAGCTCGTTCCCGTCAATGGCGTGGACAGTGAGGAAGTGAGGAAAGGTTTCGTTGAGGACGAGGACGGCTATTTATAGCCGGAAAACCGTTTAGATGCGTGCCAACGGCTCTTTTGACCGTTGGATGTTCGACGCGTGTCACTCGCCGGAAAATCCGGGAAATGAAACGACAGGAAAATTATGACTATCTCCTCGTTTCTCGTGAGAATCTGTCAAAGATACGTTGCAGGGTTTCCCGCGTGAAACCAAGCGTCGCCTACGTCAGCATGATCAAAGCGCTGACGTCAGAAGTTCCTTTTCCGCGAAGGATCGTGAGAGAAAAGCCGGATTTTCAGGATTCCGAGTTTCATGTTACCATCTCTTTCAAAAAGAAAAATAAGAAGAATCAAGACTGCTGGATCGATATTTCTCGGACAAAGTGTATTTGGCGAAAGACGGAGAATCAGAGTTTTAATCCTTCTTGGGGGCTACTGTCGGATATATACCAACTAGGGGTATAGAAGATGGTAGACAAAGTGCCGGATTACCAGGGTGGCCTAAGTGGTAGTGGGCTTAGGTCCATTGGGCGGCCCAGTAATCCGACGCGCGGAAGCCGGATTCTAGAAGAGCCCGGATCACGGCCCACGTGATCTGGCTTGGAGGAGAAAACGGATTCCTTGCTTTCCAAGTTACAAGTTATCGTAGTCTTCTAGGTTTCCTATTCTGTAAGCCCTAATCCGGCTATTATATAAAGCCGGACGGGAGATAGATTAAGATAAGTTTTCCACACAACAGAGAAGCTCTACGCAACTCGCCGAGAAGCTCATCCTCGCCGAGTAGTTAGATCTACACCCTCACATTGTAACCCTGTTTTACAGGCTTTAGTCCTGATTAGTGAGAAGTGCAGGAGTAGGCACGTCGTACTGTCGCGACGTACCGAACCTGGGTAAATCCTGTGTTCACTGTTCACCACGCGATCCCGTTTCCCCACGTCTCTACCGTAGTCTCATGGCACCCCCGTCTATGAAAACTACTACGATGTCTCGACAATCCACCACATAGGTATAACTTGCTTCCGCTTGAACCACCCCACCCCATTGTGTTACTTACCTACTTGGACTAGTTCTTTTAGACCACTTGGCATCGCATTGTGGCACCTAAAATGCGAGTTTTGCGCTTGTGAGAGTATAGCGTCGAGTAGGCATTGGCATTTGGGAATCATCTCCGCATCATCATCAAAAAAAAAAGAGCAAGGAGAAAGAGCAAAAGAAGAAAAAAGAGCCAAAAGAAGAAAATGATCGATGCCAATTGCTATCATTTATAGGAACACCTAGCTTCGAGTTGCAAGAGAGAAGAGAGTGACCGGTTGCCACGTTGTGAATCTTGTTGCCTCTAATTAATTGCGGTTTGAGCTAGCGTCCTCTTTGCGTTGGTGTGGCATTGAGCTTAGTCTTCGATAGGTACATTTCGTCTCCGCTCGTCCATTGGCCGCACTAACCCCATTTATCATTTGTGTGTGTGTGTTTTTAGTTTTCCACCATATCATTTTCCTCCACTAGGTTTGGTTTTCGTGCTAAATTTTCTTTGATTCTTCTCCACGTTTTACAACACACTTTTCTTTGGATTTGTCGTTTTCTCGCCACATTTCTAACCCATTTCCATCCACCCATAAGCCGCGTGTGTTTTGGAGCGTGTTTTTGGGATTTTTTCGAACTCAAGTCACTTCATTATTTAGGTAATCGGTTTCTCTTGGCTTGGTCCACTAGTTTCCAACATTTGCTAAAAGGTGAGGGTTGAGCTCTAAGGTCCTCACACTCTATATATACACTTGCGCTTGTGACTAACCATGTATAGCGAGAGCGCATCGTATGGACGCCATGATGACCATGATGAGTCCTTGATGGACCACTACGACTACAACGAGCAAAACATGGACCTCCACTCCTACGAGCACGACATCGTGGATGACCACTACTACGAGCATGACATGGTGGATCACCAACACTACTACGACCACGACGTCGAGCTCTACACCGACTACTCCTCCCCAACCATCATAGACATGGAGGAGCACCACAACAACCACGACGACTCCGACTCCATGAGCTCCAACGACATGAACCACTACTACAACTACGACATCGCAAGCTTGGATGACGAGATGGAGCCATGCTACACCGACACCGCATCCACCAACTTGACGGAGTACGGCACCGACAACGACTCCCCAAGCTACTTCGACTCCGACATGGATGAGCTCACTTACAAGAACTTCCTCGCCAAGCTTCAATTGCCAAGAAACTCCGATGGTTCATGCTCACCACCAAGGAACTTCAAGGAGAAGGCTAAGGCCAAGACACGACAACGACCTTCAACCTCAAGATAGCGCAACGACAAGAAATCCGACAAGTTGGCAACGTCAAGATTGTCTCCTTCAACATCAAGACGACGCCACAAGAAGGACATCATCGAGGCCCCATCTAGCGAGAAGGCCAAGAAGCCAAGGCATCCAAAAGACTTTCGGAGTCATCCCACACATGAGGTGCGGGAACGCCGCAAGCTCCATCGTCAACACTGTCGACATGATCACACCCACGCTCATAACCAAGACCGTCGCCATGATCATAACCGCCATATGGAAGAGAGTGGTACACCCACCTCACCACATCTTCCACCACAAGTTCCGCGACGACATTGGCTTGAGCATTGCTCGCCATCACCACTACCTCGACCTCGACACCGACAAGGCCGTGGTGACCCTCTTCAAGATCACCCTCTACGACCGGATATTCTTCATCACCCACCTTCTCCAAGCTCGACTCTTTACATTGGTCTAAATGGCTTCGTGGATGGTGCTTGCCCACATTCAAGGCTTCCAAGGAAAAATGTGTGTCATCACCACAATGACCACCAAGACCAAGGCCATTATCAAGAAGGTTCCTTCGACATGGCTTCTAGTGAATGCCTCCCTCAACCCCACTACAATGACCACCGGCGCCATCCTCTCCATCATGACCGCCATCGCCAAGACAATGAGGATGACCCACATGATCTTCCGCTACCTTTCTTCGATGACACACATGAGCTTCCGCTACCCATCTTTGATGAAGACCCACATGAGAGGCTTCCGCAACGCCAAGCAAGTGAGAATGCTCCATATGGCTTGTCTTTCCCCATCTTTGAGGAATACACCCATGAGCGTCCACTTCGACATCAACCAAGTGGGATTCCTCAACATACTACTTCACTACCCATCTTTGATGAATACCCCTATGAGCGCGGATGCTACCCATGATCTCTCATTCCCCTTGTTTGATGAGGAACCTCTTGAGCGACCACGTCAACACCAAGCAAGTGAAGATGCTCCAAGTGACTTCTCACTTCCTATTTTTGATGAGGACCCACATGAGCGACCTCGCCAACAATAAGCGAATGGAGTTTCTATCCATGATTCTCTTCCTACCATATTGGATGAAGCACCGCACCAACTTGACCACGAAATTCCATTGCATCATCACCAACATGAGGAATGGGAGCATCCACCTTATCTTCATCAAGAATGTGATTTCTTCTCGCACCCCGCCTTCGGCAAGGACCAAGAACATCCTCGCCATGGACACTATGATACCACTACTTCATCGAGACAAGAGGCATTCCATGAGCGACATTCTTTGAGGAAGGACAATGACCTTCATGATCAAGAGTATGAGCTTCCCTTCTCACCACAAGCGCAACAAATGGTGAAAGAGGCTCATCCCTTGCCATCATCTCTAAGGCATTCTTCTTCTTCGTCTCCAATGACACAAGTGCCAACTCCAAATCCAATGCTACCAATGAGATGATCATGGTTGCCAACCAAAATGGTGACCATGCCTAAATGAGTGAAGGCAATACTATGCCTTGCACCAACTAGCTATCAATTCCTTGGACATGCCCACCAATGGTGATGAAAGCGTCTATTGCAATGAGGCCAAGAATTCATCGCGAGTGATGACACGAGTTCTTCAAGCCTATCCTCAAGATACGGACCAACGATGCAACCTCTCTAGAGCCGGCGTCAATGGACCATCTATCATTGATGGAGGTAACAATGAATTGGGTGACACACTCTCTTTGACTTCAAAGCCTCTCATGCCAACCTCCACAAGGCCACGCTCAAGCCACCATTCTAGCCAAGGATATCTTCATCATCATCATCATCGACCATTTGAGGATGCTACAAGGCATGGCTTACACTACCACATCACGGAGATGATGGAGCCTTCCTCGACACAAGCCATGACCCGACCTCCTCCTCCAAGAAAGCCACCCTTTCCACACTTGGAGATCAATCCAAGAGATGAGATGCTCGAGTCCTCCTCGCCACATGCTATGAAACTACCGACTCCAAGCAATGCAACGACTTTGACAAACCCGCACACCTCTTGTGCCAAGACTTGGGAGCCTTCTAGTGTCCCCTCTAAAGCTTCTAGTGAGATGAGTGGTGAGAGAGAGATCCACCATCACGTGAGTGAGAGCCACAAGCCCATCATGAGTGGAAAAAGCATGAGTGTTCCTCGAGGCATTGCCATGGCATTGCCATGATAGCCACCAATAGTGAGATGAGAGTTGAGAGCAAAACCCCATGTGTGCTTATCGACACTAACAGCTTACCAACTTTCTCTCCATCTGTGTTGTCAATTTTGCAGAGATTTGGCGACCCTATCAAGCATCCTCGACCTCATGGACTACTCCATATACAAGGCTCTCCACACCGCATGAACATCGCCACCGACTTGAAGAGTGGGAAGAAGCAAATTCCGCTCGTCATGATCCACATGGAGATTGAAAAGAGCTTCTACGACAAGGCGTTCTACATCCACACTCCTCAAGTGAAGATCTACACGGCGCTTCACAAGCACTTCGACGACAACGCCTTCTACGCCTACATCACACATGTTTCGATGTGCATGGAGTTTGACAAGCGCATCCACGACAACGACTTCTACGCCTACATCCCTCATGTCAAGATATACCTGGAGTTTGACAAGCGCGTCAACGACAATGACTACCACGTCTACATCCCCTTCGTCAAGATGCACTTGGAGTTCGACAAGCGCGTCAACGACAATGATCACCATGACTACACATCAACCGCCATGTTGTACATGGACTTCGACACGAGCATCAACAACAACCAATGCGTCAAGTTCATCTACACTCTACCGTTTCCGCAAGCTTATACTCATCCACCCATTGAGGAACATGTCAATATCGTCATTGCCTTTGGCCTACACCCTCCACGAGCACACCTTGGCATGACCTTCGATAAGAGGCTCAACTTCAACGACTACACCGCCTCGCAAGATCTTCCTCAACAATTCAAGGAGGAACCTTTCATGATCTTCATCACCTGTGGACCACACCCACTACGAGCCTACCGTCACATGATCTTCGACAAACGGCTCAACTTCAACGACATCTTCATCGTCAACATTCCTTCTCCTTCATCGTCAACATTCCTTCTCCCACTCACAAATGGATGGAACGAGAGTCGGGGACGACTCTTCTTCAAAGGGGGGGGAGATGATGTAGCCCACCGTATTCAACCAAGCACAACATCGACACTCCATAAGGTGAACTCACTCCTATCTCCGTATGTTTCCGGTGTCTTGGTGAACGGTGCTCTACCTCATGAAATACCCCTCTACATGCATAGGTGGGATCACCACATGGAGACCAAAGATGGTGGCCAAGATGCTCAAGAACACATCCAAAAAGGTGCACACGCAGCTAGGAAGAATGTGGGCGAAGACGGCGTCAAGATCGGAGTTCCGAGGAGGAAGAACGGTGGGAAAAGGGGTCTCCCGGCCTCTCTCCCCGGCCAGGCCGGCCTCCCCCCCTACTCAGGCCGGCAACCCACCCGAACATGCCGGCCTCCACCCCGGCCTCGGGCCGGCGTCCCCTCTAGGCCGGCCTCCCTCTCCACCCCGGGCTCGGGCCGGCCGGCCTCCCTCCCCACCTCGGCCTCGGGCCGGCCGCCAACCACCTCCAGGCCGGCCTCCCTCTCCCACCCTGGCCTCAGGCCGGCGCGCCCTAGGCAGCCCCTCTTCCCCCACCCCGGCCTCCAGGCCGGCCAGGCCGGCTCCCAGGCCGGCGTGGCCCCAATTTGCACGCGAAGACCCGGATTTTGACCCCGTTTTCACCCTTTTCGACCCCCCAACTATATAAGGGACTCCGATGGCTAGATCTAGGGTTTAGGAATGATTTGAGAACTTCGGGCTTTGCCCTTGTATCCCTCTTGCGAGGTGACTCCTCTTATGAGGCTACTCCTATGTTGATGATGTTCATCTAGGACCGAATCAAGATCTCTCCAAGGAGCTACTCTCTCACCTTGTGATTCTAGTAGCGCTTGCCAACCTTCCCCTTGCGGCTTCTGTTGGATCGGTGGACCGGCCGGTAAGAGGAATCGGTTTCAATTAGCGTGTTGTTGACTTCGGTTTGCGATCCCTCGTAGGCTTCACGAGTTATCTTCCCCCTTTTGTGTTTCTACGTGTTTCCCATGTTTCCCCTCGATTTCCCCATATCGTGTTCATCGTGTTCTTCACATTCTTCGAGTGTTCTTCGTGCGTTTGCACACGGCAAAGAGTGAAGATCGGGCCAACTTAGAGGTCAACACCTACATCATGTCCTCTTTGCCGTGTGATTGCACACGGCAGAGTGAAAAAATTCTTTGTCGTGTGCAAGCACACGGCAAAGAGGTCAATTTTTTTTTTCATTCAATATTTCGGTTCAAAATGACAAAATACACTGCACATAGCATATAACAACTAATATTCATCACAACAAACCCAATTGCATCCAAAAAAATTCAACTAGGCTAGTATCAACTAGACTAGATACCCAGAGAGAACACATCAGGCATGAAGGCCCGAGATCAAAGTGGTCTCACCTGAGATAGTTGCAGCCGGTGCCGAGATAGCACTGCCAACCTCGCTCGCTGCCACCCACACAGAGGCGTGAGCTTAGGAGGTAGTCGAAGACGGCAGCCTACCACCGCACGCATGGTGCGGGAGTCCACCATTGCCCGCATGCACTCTTGATATGCTCTCAATCTGAAAACATACATCTTTCCAACAAACGAATCAAAATAAAATCAAATGAACATGTACTACCGATGCAAAAAAATTAATGTGTTCTAGTGCTTTCAAGGATGTCCAGTTGGCCACATACCCAAAAGAACTATAGTATACATGTCATCACATGAGCTCCTAACCAGATAGAAAAAGAACTACGTTACACACAGCATCACATGGTCTCCTAAATAGATGACATATCAAATGTGCTAACAAATTGACAAAGGCAACAAATCACGGCTACCAGGTGAGCTGCCAACATGCCATGTTTTTAGCTGCTTGTACAATAATAATGAAATCTCACAGCAAGTGTACAGGAAGGAACTCTTGCTTCAATATATATAAAAGATCCTATTTGCATCTACTAACAACCAAGACATTTGATTCAACATATGAACATCCAAAAGGGAAAACACTTGCGCTACTTGAGAAAGATCTAGCTACGTGCCAAACGAAAAATAGATAAAAACAACAACAACCAAAGCACCATAAATGTGTTAACCTTGTAGCAACCGGGACACAGTGCACCAAAAAGCATTGCTGGTAGGAACCGTGCTTCAAATATTATATCATCGATTCAATTATATTTGCTATACAAAAAGGTTGTCATTTGTGCATATCCCTACAGTCAAGAAGTACAAAGGAATGGTTCAAGGACATGTAAATGATGCAGTGTTTCTTTTGTGGTTTGTATGGTCAGATATTGCTATATATAATAATAATGTTATCTTAGTTAAGCATCTTAGCAAGTGAGATGATTAAAAGTAACTCACTCTTGCATTAAAACAAGCCCCCTGCCAAGAAGACTGTAACAAAAATTAAGTAACTAAGTCTTGGATGCGGATAGCGTTACAAAGAGATTTCATTTGACGCCCTGGGCCATTATAGATCTAAGTGAGACATTAAAGTGATCCAATGATTAGCTAGAATTACCTGATTTAAGAATACATGCAAGGGCTGAAGCAAATGAAGCAAAATGCATGTGTACATACTAGCACCAATGTTTCTTGAGTAACAAAGTTGTCTTGACATGGGCACTCTAAACTGCAAGACTAGTCTATAATTAACACCCAGATCCATGTAGTGAGATGTTTAACCACACCTAGAAAACTAATCCATGATGATTCGATTCACCTAGACGGAGACAACTAAAAATCATCAGTTCCATCACAAATATTAGCTATTATTAATGATAAAATAATTTGGAAGACCCCACATATATTGGTGAACATTAGCAGCAAAGACTAATTGCTGCAGATGCATACGAGCAATATATAGGTGCAAATACTAATTCCCGAGTGAATAATATACAGGTGCAAAATACTGACAGAATATGAACAATGACTGAAGACATAAATTCCAATGATTGGCATCAGGTAACAGCGTGATCAACTAGTAGTAATGACTGACAAAACACCCACAACAAACTTCATACATCGGACAGCTATGGACGGACAACATGACGAACTGAGAAAAATTGGCCACACCCTAGCAGATTATGTGTTTCCATGATGATTCAACTAGAACGCAGCAATTAAAAATCGACCAATACATTGTATTAGGCCCCTCCTAGTGGGGATCAAATCCAACTAACAACCACACATTTCAGCTAATACTAATTTATAAATAATGAGCAGTCAGCTCAGTAATGACTGAATAATGAGCTATGGGCTCTGTACCTTGACCATGAAATAGACATGACGATATGCAGCAGCAGGAGGAGGTGCTTCGGTTGTCCTTGTACTTGACGGTGCAGGCAGCTAGTAGCAAGAGAACCTGAAGAAGAACCACGTGTGGACAACATCATGACCTGAGCAAAATCGTGAGGTTTGGGGAGGAAGAAAATTACCATTTCGTGCAGGCCGTCATCCTCCATGCCCATCTGCGATGGTGCCGACGAGCTCTAGTAGGGAGAGGTTCCAGTGACCGTCACACTAGCGCGAGGTGGACGTCCTGCTGGCCGGAGAGCAGTCGTTGATGCCGCCATCGCGAATCCTAGGCCACGAAATCGACGGGGTCCGGCCATCTCGATGGAGAGCCACGCGTGGACGCGCACGCGCGCGCCGGTGATTCAGCTGGCCGCGACGCCGTGGCCCCAGGTTGGTAGCGGATGAGGACCTCCTCCATCTCGAGGGCGTGGCGCTGCTGCTGCTTGGGCGGCCGTGATGGCCCCCACATAGATCCCGGGAGGGAGGCGGAGAAGGGGAACTAGGATCCCAGGTCGAAGGCGCCATGGTGGTGGGACGATAGAGCTCCAGCGAATCCTCGCTCCGGACGGCGGCGGTCAAATCCTAGGGTTTCGGGACAGACATCGATTGTTCAGAAGGAATAGGTTGGTGGGGTGGCCGGTGCCGTTGGGATTTCGTGGATGGGGACACCGCTGAGCGACGAGGCTGGCTGGCCGGCGGGGATGGGCGGCGGGCGGTGGGCAGAAAAGCGGATCGAGGAGGAGGAGACCTCGTGTAGGAAGAAGAGGGATCGAGAAGGACGCTGCATTTTCCTTCTTTTTTTTTTCTTTTGGAGCGCCTCCAAATTTTGGACCCAAAATATCCCGCTAGGCCAAAAATATTTCGGCGGGCTCGGTTCATGGAATTTTGGGGAGTTGGATGATGTAGGTTATGGATGACCAAGATTGACCCACGTCATCGCTCCGGCTGAATGGATCCATACACATACACACAAAAACAATCCATGCCAACACAATAATATGGACTACATAGTAGCTAATTCGAGTGTGTATGCACGTTAATTACATGCTCGTGTACAACATGTATACACGTCGACGTCACGTACTCCTAGGCCGCGACCAGCGTCGTCGGGCAGCGAGTCGAGAGTTGCTGGGCTTTAGACAGACTCGGTGTGTGATTCGGCGAGACCGATCTGTTCGGGGAAGTGCAAGATTCCCGCCTTGTTGGAGTGGAAGTGGAGCCTTCTGAACCTTAAGTTGACGCTCTTTTCCAATCCGTTGAACGTCGGGCGCGACGATGATTGACCCGAAGTGGATCGGTTCCGCTGAAGTCGAGGTTCCGGGGCTCTAGCTGAAGGTTGGCGATGATGAGGCCGAAGACGTCGTAGATCCAGCGTCGAAAATGGAAAATGATGTTTTTATTCAATGAAAAATAAAATTTTCTTCCTAAACATTGTTAGTTGTTCCATTATGCATGCTTGTGTAGAATATGGACACATTTCAACAAACTATCCCATGGATGTGGCCATAACATTCGTCATTTCGCCCGAAACCCAAGATTTTTCGGAGGAGATAGCTCATTCCTATGGACACCTTTTCAACCCAATTGTCGTATTTGCAAGTTTATTATTTTTGGTTGATACTATGACATATAAAATGACACCACGCGAAGGCCTTGCATCATTTCGATTTTTTTGAATTTTCTGGAATTTTTAAAGCCGGTTTTAGGAAAAAGTCAAGACGGCGGGCATGACCGTTCGTAGATAGAGGTTGAATATTGATAAAATATTGGTATATCTCTATTGAAATAGGTACTTGTGTACCTAAAAATGATTTTTACGAAAAATCATGAGCAAACTACAAGGTACATGTAGTTCAAATTTGGCCCGGTTTCATCGGAATCGGCAGAAATTTGTCTTTGTCAAAAGAATTGTATTTTGAGCTATTTAGAGGTAGTAAATTTGTTATTTGTAGATAAAATATGACATAATATATTTAGAATTTTACTTTGGACAATTCTGTAACATATTTTCGGTAGGTGCTTCACAAAAAAAACCTTTTTGACACTCCGAAAATGGAAAATGATGTTTTTATTCAATGAAAAATAAAAGTTTCTTCATGAACATTGTTAGTTGTTCCATTATGCATGCTTGTGTAGAATATGGGCACATTTCAAAAAACTATCCCATGGATGTGGCCATAACACTCGACATTTCGCCCGAAACCCAAGAATCTTCGGAGGAGATAGCTCATTCCTATGGACACCTTTGCAACCCAATTGTATACCCCAACTCTTTAAAATGGTATACCCCACCTCTTGACAAGATTCCCCCAAGTTTCGTCAGATCCGGGAGTTTTGGGCTCTCAGTAGTCCTGGAACCCGCTAGAGAGAATCCGACGCCGGTGGATGCCGGTGAAGCGGCCCACACTCCGGAGTGCAATATTTTCCATACAAATCACACAACACACCTATATTAACATGGTATGGAACCCCCTAGCTTTTTTTGGCATCCAGACGCTCCGTAGCCCCCCTCCTCCGGTGAAACCCTACCTCCGCTGGAGAAATACCGGACTTATACATAAACACGCGATAATGGCGTCGAAAGGGGGTAGCAATGTGGAACTAGTTGCTTGGTTGTGTTAGGGTAGTCCATATTAACCTAATACACATTGGTAGAACATAACTCTTCGGAAGATTCACGATGTTTCGTCCAATACGGGAGTTCCACCCTATAAGCGCGTGTAAACTCACGAGAGAGAATTGGATGTCAGTGAAGCGGCCCACACCCCGGAGTGCAATCTTTGCCATACAAAGAACACAACACAACTATACTAACATGTTATGGCACCCATATCTTGTGTTGGGATTCAGACGCTTCGTAGCCCCCCCCTGCGGTGAAACCCTACCTCCGCTGGAGAAATACCAGACTTATACGGAAACCCATGGTAACGGCGTCGAAAGGGGCACTACAACGGAATCACTCTATTGCAACGAAACTAGTCGTTGTAAAAAGTGACTTATCGTCGCAATAGGGTTCTGTTGCACCGAAATAGGGTTCGTTGGGAGGCGTCGCGAAAACCTCCGTGGTAGAAGGCTGTCTCCGCGCACTAAGAATCGTCGCTAAAAAATAATCCAGTTGCAACCATTTCCTAGGCCAATTGCCACGCACGTTTCCGTCGCGTCTCGCACATAACGCAACGTACGTATTTCGTTGGTACACCTCTAGTGCAACAAATACCCAAACGTGGCGAGTGACCAATGTGGCAACGGCGAGTGTTCCGTTGCGCTTGTTCTTTCATTGCAAAAGTCGAGTTTATTTGCCACGTCCAATTGTGTGGCAAAAAACTATGGCAACAAACATTATACGCGTGGGAACAACGTTTTGCCACACACAATCAATCGTGGTAAGATGATTTTGAAATAGTAATCGCTACGGCCTTCATATTAGTAGCCATAAGCAATCGCGACAATTTCAACTATTCGTGGCGCCATTCAATTTCTACAAATTTTAGTTTCCTGGCGAGATGTAGTATTCGCAACATCCACATTTTATGTTGGTACAAGCAACTGCGACAATAACAACTTTTCGTGGCGCCATTGTATTTCGACAAATTTTATTTTCGTGGCGAGATGTAGTATTCGCAACATCCACATTTTATGTTGCTAGAAGCAACTGCGACAATAACAACTTCTCGTGGCGCCATTGTATTTCGACAAATTTTATTTTCGTGGCGACATATACAATTCGCAACGTACAAATTTTAGTAGCTAGAAACAACTGCGACAACTTCAACTATTCGTTGCGCCTTTCTATTTCTACAAATTTTAGTTTCGTGGCGAGATGTAGTACTATTCGCAACGTACAAATTTTAGTAGCTAGAAACAACTGCGACAACTTCAACTATTCGTTGCGCCTTTCTATTTCTACAAAATTTAGTTTCGTGGCGAGAAGTATGGGAATTCTGTATTGCAACGAACATAGTTTGGTGGCGTGAATGAAATATCGCAACAAAGTTAGTTTGGTGGAGAAAAAATATTGCGACGATGTCTCCCTCATGGTGGTGAGAGTCTATTTCAACAAAACACTTTGTTGTGGCGACTGAGGCTTCACGCAACACTACAATTATCGTGGTAAACTACCTATTGCCACGTTATAGAAAAAAAAATAAAAAAAAAGGAAACAAAAAATACGGGCATTGAATTAAAATGTTCAAAAGGGTACGTAAAATATGTTTATTTACACAAAATAATAGTTCTCATAGCTATTTTTAATATATACAAATGAAATTCTCGTACAACATGGATCAAATCAAGATAAAATCAAACTGAAATATCCAGTGCAGCTATTTGTTTCCATCAGAAGTTTGATTGCCGTCCTGCAATCAATTGTAAAAAAAAAGGTGCGAGTCTAGTCAGCAATAGCACATGCTGAAACATAAGAACCAGCAGACTATAGTGTATGGATGAAGCAAAAACAGTTGTTGTTTCTCAACGAAGCCACAACCCATAGTGAAACATAAACTGCAGCAAGTATAGGGTGTGTGCAGCAACGCTATAGTGTGGGTGAAGCAAAAACAGAATGTACTAGTACCGAATTGTACAAGATTGTGACTTACATATGACTTAAACATTCGACTTTTCTGTATCGTGCTGTGCGGAGGAACTATTTTCTTAGCAGGACTGTTGGTAAGTGATGGTTGCTGGTTCGACTTCTTAGACGTCTGCAAAAATAAAGTGCACTGTTAGCAACGCAAGTAAACAACTAAATCTTACTAGTTTGCAATTGTATAACTATCATCACCTGAGGTGTAGTCGTCTTCTGCGTTTCCATCTGTGCGGAGAGCTCGTCAAACTTTGCCTGGAACTGTGACTTAAACTGTGCAACCAAGTTATTTTCAAATTCTTTTCTTGAGTTTCTCTCCGCCTCCATCAGTTTTTCCCTTTGAGCAAGCTCTTCCATTAATCTCTTCTCAAGATTTTCTCTCTCAGCCCGCTCTACATTAATCTTCTCTTCCATGCTTGCACGTTCATCTTGTAACTTCTGTTCTAAAGTAGTGACCTTCGTGGTGAGCTGGGAGTTAACTTTTTGGGTCTCTGCCGTAGCCCGAGCTTGCTCCTCTAACAGCAACTTAGACCGCTGAGAACTAGTTTGCACCTGGGCCATGTATCCGAACCCACGAGGCTGCGATGACTTGCATTGAACTTTAGATTTATATGCTTTCTGGAAAATATTGATTCTTTGTTCAGCTGACAATGGAACACCAGTTTCCTCTAATCTGTTTTCAATCTCTGTACATGCTATTTCCTGATTACGAAAAAAAATCTCAAATCAGATGAAGAAACATCCAAGATGGAGAACAGTAAATATGTTTAGAGTAGCTTCTAAGTCAGTTAACTCACGTAAACATTCTTGGACTCTTCTGTAGTCCATGTTCCATCCTTTGTGTGGGTCAGTCTCCAGAGAGCAACACAGTCTGACTCTTCTCCAGTTTCCGAATCCCTCTTCAAGTAGTGCAACAATTAGATACTATAAACATTAAAGCAAAGTGAACACCGACGCATGCATAGTGACTAGGCCCATACATTCTCAAAACTGAGTTGAGAGTAGGATTTTGATCCTACTCTGTGTTTTGTCTTCATCTGCGAACGGTTATCCTTGTTCTTTTGGCTGAGTTCCTGCTCATTCAATCAAAAAAAAAACTTGTCAGACAAGCCATTTGATGATAGTACAAAATTCACAAACAGGTAGTATAGAAATAACCAGGAATTTCGGATCAGTGCCAAAGTACTCGATCAACCATTCCCACTCTTCTTTTTGTAAATCTTCTGGGACAACTGCCCTTCTGGCATCATCTGTTCTGTATGCCTTGTAAGTGCTGCTTAGGTTTCCTCGCCAGCCTCTGTAGCGTTCTTTTGCAATTTTAAGAATTTTTTCGTGTGTTTCTTCTGTATCTGGCATATCATATCTGTCCTGTAATGCGTAGAACAAACAGATAGACTTAGTTTAGTAGTAGTTCTTTTGCTGCAGTTTAGTACATTAATTATGGACGAAAAAAGCAGACAACACATGTGACAAAGGTTGTACGCACCAACATATCTGTGATGATCATGCGATGGATGTTAGGGTGAATGTCTGTCCACCTCCTCACTCCAATAATTGGTAACCTTCTTTTCATTGTGATTACCAAGTCATCCTTGAATGAACGGTTGTTCATTCCTACTGGACCACCCAATGTTTCAGAGAAATCAACACCTAGCTTTCCAGCTCCATTGGCATGACGCTTCTTATTGGCTTTCAAACCTTTCACAACACCTCGCCCTTTCTTCTTCGGTATGTCATCACCTACATCCCAAAACACACACAAAGAAACAATTTATTTTGTAGTTGATTGAAAGAAATTAGGACACAGCGGTAAAAAAATAGCTAGTACCTTCTTGTAGTTGTAGCTTCGGGCGATAGCAGCGTGCATGGGAAGGCCAATCATCAACGGAACACATGTCAGTTTCAGACACATCAGTGTTAGGTTCAGTTCCTGTTTCAGGGTTAACATTTGTACTGAATCAGCAATCGTAGATTTTATCCATTAAAAAAAATATTAGACAGAGCTTAAATGTCAAAAATAAATTACCACGTCTACGTTTTCCCTGACTTTTTTTATATTGTAGTATACTTTTAACCCTTGTCATGCAGACAGATCCTTTCTTTATTACTGAAAATGTTAACAATAAATGGACAAAGCATTTGCATTGTGCATAATTCAGAAAGCTGATTAAGAATTAATGAACTTGTGTACCATTCCCAAAGGAGTAATCTGTATCTTCTTCTTCGTTTGAAGCTTGTTCCTCTTCGGTTGCATCCCTAACTGCATGTTTATAAAAATTGTGGATTAGGTAAGGAATGCATAAAATAGTTACCGGGGAAAATATTTATTAAAGTCTGTATTGAAGGAGTTGCGAGTTGGAGATTTGGCATGAAAGTATAACCTGTGAGAGTGATCTGTCGCTTTTTTCTGGTGGATCCAGTTGCATCATCAAGCAGAGACTCTTTGGTTGCAATATCAACCGCCCTGGCCTTCTCCATAAACACACACAGGGAGATCTTCTTATCATTAGAGTGTATGCGTTTCAATTGCTCAAAATCGCTACCATCGTCTATTGGAACAAGTTTT
This sequence comes from Alopecurus myosuroides, assembly GCA_028641055.1. Lineage (NCBI taxonomy): Eukaryota > Viridiplantae > Streptophyta > Magnoliopsida > Poales > Poaceae > Alopecurus > Alopecurus myosuroides. The sequence goes on along the minus strand of CM054060.1, from coordinate 413,380,790 downwards.
CCTTTGCCAGGGCCATTATTAAGCCTGCAGTACAGGTAATCACGCGCGCCACTGAAGCCAACGTTTTCAATCAAATTGATGAACTCCATATAGCAGATTTCCTCCGGTTCCATGGCTGCTTCCACAACTTTTTTGTTTTTATCACCTTCCTCATAGAAAAGTCTAACTTTCCAAATGGGTTCGGTCGTCTACAATTAGATAGAAGGAAAAAATGAGAACCCAAATATGCAGTGAGTTAGCAGATCTGAAATAAAAAAAATAGTTACATGGCATTATTCACATAGAAAACCAGATACACATATGATCGACTAGGTGTTCATACACGGATTAACGCTTCAACCAGAGGAAGTACAGAGAATAACAACCAATATCGAGACCATATAAGAGACGGCGAGATCACGGAGATGGACGAGAGAAGCAGATTAGACAGGAAAACCTGAGAGGATTCGCGTTCCATGGAGTCCGATCGCGACATCGACATGTGTAGAGCTCTCAACGTGATGAGGGCGAGATGAGATCTAATCTGCAATGGCGAAAGAGGTGGCCCGCAGATTATGCTATGGCGAAACAGGAGGGGGCATCGTGCACTTGTACATAGACTTTAGCGGGAAATTTAAAGTGACTGCTTTTATTTTTTGGTGGGAACACAAAATTTCGCTACACTTGGCGTTTTAGCGGGAGGATTTAATTTTTTTTTGGTGGGACATCGAATTCGAGCAACCACAACGTCTTGTCGACAATTTAGGCGCTAATAGAGCAGTTAAACAATGCATGCAATCAGTCTCTTAACTATCGGGGGAAAACTAATCGGATTTATTCCCTAGCGCTTACAACGTAGGATTGAAAACATGTGGAAGTCTCGCATGAGTCATGTAATGTCACTGAACAATTATTTCATGCAACTTATTAGCTGTCGCCACCTTGTTTATTTCTGCAAACTTGAAATTGCCACTGAAAATATAAACAGGACAAGTAATCTTCACTGCAGATGAAGGTTTGGGTGATCAAACCACTGAAGCACATCGCTGATGGCAGTACGATAATTACATATATCCATACGTTCATGATCCGATGAGAATGTCCAAGTTGGCAGACTACGTACTACAACCAGGGCGACACCGCCCGCATCACGATCTTCACGTCCAAGTGGCGGTTACGGGTGCTCCTAACTGTAATGAGAATAGCTTGCTTTTCATATAAATGCTTGCCTTCAAGGAATTCCCGCCATGCATTCCTGCCAAACATAATGCGGCCGTCCCTGTCCGTGTTGTATGGAACGGTGGTGAACGCCTCTGATGATCCGAGGCATAGCCCAGCATGGCCTGAAGACGGAATGCCAGCACTGTCCGCTATGGACTGAGGTAGTTTCTGGATTTCGAGCGTGTGGATGACATACAAAAAGAAGTAGGTCATAGTAAGGCACACGTTGTAAGCATAAATTGTGTTGAAAAACATAAATAGCATTGGCACCTTACGTACCATCTCATATCTGGCCACATTTGTCCACGTCAAACGAGTCACGTATGGCACTCCAATGTATTCATCTATTGTGGGTAGAAGCTCACGAACGTGGTCCTTCTCATCGTCATCAAGATCAGCTCTCTGGGAGAAGATGATGGAAGAGTCGAATGGGTCATCCTCATCCATGGACTGCTGATCCGTGGACTCCTCATCCGTGGACTCCTCAACAGTCCTGGGATCTGGGTCAGTTTCATTGCTTGTAGTAGCGTCGTGGTCGTACAAGTAGTGCCTGCGGCACATGTCGAACTTGAACACCTTGACGGTGAGCAAGGCGTCACCGTCGTAACTGAAGAGGAGGAACATGCCGCGCTGCAGGAAGTAATATTGGGCGAACTTGTCCCAGCCGTGCCCGAGGAAAATGCGGCCAGCTTCATCGAAAAGCACATCCATGTCCCAGTTCTTGCTACTCGGATCGTCCGCCTCACGCAGCTTAAGTTCACGTGGTTCACGGCCCTTCAGCAACTCCACAAACTTCTTAGGCAGCACCTGCAGCAATATGAAAGTTAAATGGATAGAAAAGAGTGCTTACTAGAAATAAATTTACTGTTTGATGATGGATGAGTACTATAAAAATGTAAACAAGTAGTACCTAGTAATCAGTTATACTAAATCTTAGTTGAGCAATGAGGGTGTTTGCCACATTAATTCAAAAAGATGAACTTTCAGTGGGAGCTGAAATGTACCATATCGAGTGAACATATTCACGTAGAGCAATTGAGCTACTACAACCCAATCTACTAGACCTTAATTTGATTCACAAATTTAACTAGCTACAGGATCATAGCTCAGACACTATGTCAGACTAAATAACTGAAGTGGTGGTGTGGGTCGATGAAGCGTACCAGTTTGTCCGATGTAGCGTCTACTACGAGGGAGTAGAACTCAAAGTGTGCCAACTCCATCTTAACAGATCCCTCTGTTCATCATATAATAGAAATGCAAATCAATTTCCGGCTACATATATAATCGGGAATTAACATTTTGGTGATACAGTCCACGTACTGAATGCCGCGTTGTATTGCAAGCGGCAACTGCTTAGGTCGAACATCTTTACTGTGATGACATTGCGGCCGTCGTAATTGCAGATCAGAATAAAGCCTCTCTGCAGTTTGTAGGTCCGGGCGAAACACTCCCAGCCGCGCTTGAGGAACATGCGGCCAGTGCTGTCGAACCACACATCAACGTCCCACGTGGTGCTACGCCGATGGCCGACCTCAAGTAGCTTCAGTGCACGGGGTTTACGGTCCCCTAGCAACTCTGCGAACTTCTTAGGCAGTGACTGCAGCAGAGGATAGAGCAAACCATGAACATCATTCCACCTATCTGACTAAAATGACAAGTAAAATGAGTACAATACCTGTTTGTCCGATGAAGCATCATCTACGTAAGCGAGGAACTCGTAGTCCATCGTATGCAAACCCGCCTGTAGATCGTACTAAAAAGTATGACTTCAGTTACATTTAGCAGACGTGCCAAAACAGCAGAGGTTAAGAAACATGAAGGTTCACTACAAATTTAGGACTAAATGCAGTCTAGCAGCATCATGGTTCAGAGACATTCATACACAGGTGCAATTTAAATTTGACATGCATTCAAGAATTTCATGGAAGTACGGAACTTCAGAAAAGAAAATCTACTAGTATGTCAAGGAAATGGTGTGCCGACAATCAATTGTACTGCTTTAGCAAATTAATTGAAATAGCTACTGCTCCTAAAAAATGGCTCACATCTATTGTCCTGCTGAAGATTAAAAATGGAAATTACTAAAAATAGCTAGTGAACCTAAAAAGGGGTAAAGTCAACTGTACTTGTGAATAGTAAAAAGGGAAATTACTAAAAGTAGGTACTGGTCCTAGATATGCCAGTGTGAGTACCAGAGGTCTTACTTTCAACATCACTAATTACCTACCTAGAAAAAGGCACACACACAACAACAGCTACCAACATCAATTGGGCACCTGGAACTATCAAAATTAACATGAAGGTATAGTGCAACATCTCAATCAGATGCATGTAAGTACCATTTACTTTAGTCATAAACGTGTAAAAGACAAATCAATCATGAATGACATCGAACATAAATACGTGCTACCATCTATATGTAGCACAAGATTTCACATTTCTTTCCTGTCTAGACAAGTAGGACACTAGTTACCTTATAGAAAATGAGTGTTTGAACTTAAATCGTTTTGCAATCCACAAGAGGTGAAGTTCTAACCTGAGTGTCGCCCGCGATGGATCAGTGGTGTATCGACGCGCCGTGGGTCAATCTACAGCGCGATGAAGAGACTGGCGACGACGGCGGTCGCGAGAATGCGGCGGCCCAGAGAGGGATGCTGATCGAGGGGCGGCGAGGTCGAGAGATGGATGGCGGCGGCGGCGGCGGCGACTGTGTCGGTGAACTGCGGAATAAGGGTTTTCTCGGAGCAAATAACTGTAGGTACACAAAGAGGAGGAGTGCGAACTTGACGTGACAATACGAGAGGAAGATGATACTTGGGCCCACCTGTAAGTCTGTTACCACAAATGGTGGGTACATTTCCGCGGGGCAGTTGCCATTTTTATGGTTCCTATCTGAAGTGCCACCGAGCGTCTCCCCTCCCCTTCCCTGCTTTCTCCTCTGTTTCTCCACTGACGATCTTCCTCCTACTCCACGCCATGGAGCAGCCAGACCAATGGTGTGTTCAATTTTAGAAATGTTGGTACAAAAGTATTCCATTCCTAATTATTTTGGTAAACAGCCGCATTGCCCGCTTGTAATAACCGCGCCGCTTCCAACCCATGCCCAAAGTCGAAATCATGATGCATTCCAAGAACCTCGCTTCATTTCAGCAACATTGCACGTGTGGGATCTCAAAAAGCCGCTTCCATTCTCAAGTTTCCTACCAATCTTATGTCGTAGCCGTTTCCGGGCACTTTCGGTCCAGAACATTGTTCCCTTCCACCTACGATGCCTGGAAAACAGCACAGAGATGATAATGTCAGCCACACTTGGCAATGTGGGCCCACACAAAATGCTTGAACCCCATTGCAGGACTTGTATGGTGCCGCCGTTGCACTGGGTGGCGTCGGACGTTAACCGGGACGATTCTCGCCGCTTCTCGCTCTTGCATGCCAGCCTCCACACCTGGGGCATCCTTACAACCCACTCCAGCGTGATCTGGCCTTATATTGCCTTCCAAAGCGGAAGAAACGGCCGAAAACGGGGATTTCCTTGGCCAACTTGTTGTTTCCCATGCCCATAGTCGAAATCATGATGCATTCCAAGAACCTCGCTTCATTTCAGCAACATTGCACGTGTGGGATCTCAAAAAGCCGCTTCCATTCTCAAGTTGCCTACCAATCTTATGTCGTAGCCTTTTCCGGGCACTTTCGGTCCAGATGATTGTTCCCTTCCACCTACGATGCCTGGAAAACAGCAGAGAGATGAGAATGTAAGCCACACTTGCCAAATATACCATCACTCTCTGTGTTGGGTCCTCACCGGCGTCGGATTCCCTCTCGCGGGTTCCAGGACTGCTCGCACCCCGAAACTCCCGGATCTGACGTAACGGGGGGAATCTTGCAAGGAGGTGGGCCCTAACATTGTCAAGGGTGTTCCTTGGGCCTAACATGACACAACCAAGCAACAAGTTCCACTTTGCTACCCACTTCCGGCTCACGCAGAGGGGGCTAGACGTCGGTTCCGTCTTTTTCTACACCGGGGCTAGGGTATCTCCAGAGAGGGGATCTGGAGCGTCGGGATCCCACCTAAACCAATGTTTTGCCATGCCATGTGTGTCCCATGGGTCTTGGGTGCCAAATATACCATCACTCTCTGTGTTGGGGCCTCACCGACGTCGGATTCCCTCTCGCGGGTTCCAGGACTGCTCACACCCCGAAACTCCCGGATCTGACGTAACGGGGGGAATCTTGCAAGGAGGTGGGCCCTAACATTGTCAAGGGTGTTCCTTGGGCCTAACATGACACAACCAAGCAACAAGTTCCACTTTGCTACCCACTTCCGGCTCACGCAGAGGGGGCTAGACGCCGGTTCCGTCTTTTTCTACACCGGGGCTATGGTATCTCCGGAGCGTCGGGATCCCACCTAAACCAATGTTTTGCCATGCCATGTGTGTTAGAGTGTCCCATGGGTCTTGGGTGCCAAATATACCATCACTCTCTGTGTTGGGTCCTCACCGGCGTCGGATTCCCTCTCACGGGTTCCAGGACTGCTCACACCCGAAACTCCCGGATCTGACGTAACGGGGGGAATCTTGCAAGGAGGTGGGCCCTAACATTGTCAAGGGTGTTCCTTGGGCCTAACATGACACAACCAAGCAACTAGTTCCACCTTGCTACCCACTTCCGGCTCACGCAGAGGGGGCTAGACGCCGGTTCCGTCTTTTTCTACACCGGGGCTAGGGTATCTCCGAAGCGTCGGGATCCCACCTAAACCAATGTTTTGCCATGCCATGTGTGTCCCATGGGTCTTGGGTACCAAATATACCATCACTCTCTGTGTTGGGGCCTCACCGACGTCGGATTCCCTCTCGCGGGTTCCAGGACTGCTCACACCCCGAAACTCCCGGATCTGACGTAACGGGGGGAATCTTGCAAGGAGGTGGGCCCTAACATTGTCAAGGGTGTTCCTTGGGCCTAACATGACACAACCAAGCAACTAGTTCCACCTTGCTACCCACTTCCGGCTCACGCAGAGGGGGCTAGACGCCGGTTCCGTCTTTTTCTACACCGGGGCTAGGGTATCTCCGAAGCGTCGGGATCCCACCTAAACCAATGTTTTGCCATGCCATGTGTGTCCCATGGGTCTTGGGTGCCAAATATACCATCACTCTCTGTGTTGGGGCCTCACCGACGTCGGATTCCCTCTCGCGGGTTCCAGGACTGCTCACACCCCGAAACTCCCGGATCTGACGTAACGGGGGGAATCTTGCAAGGAGGTGGGCCCTAACATTGTCAAGGGTGTTCCTTGGGCCTAACATGACACAACCAAGCAACTAGTTCCACCTTGCTACCCACTTCCGGCTCACGCAGAGGGGGCTAGACGCCGGTTCCGTCTTTTTCTACACCGGGGCTAGGGTATCTCCGAAGAGGGGATCCGGAGCGTCGGGATCCCACCTAAACCAATGTTTTGCCATGCCATGTGTGTTAGAGTGTATCATGGGTTTTGGGTGCCAAATATACCATCACTCTCTGTGTTGGGGCCTCACCGACGTCGGATTCCCTCTCGCGGGTTCCAGGACTGCTCACACCCCGAAACTCCCGGATCTGACGTAACGGGGGGAATCTTGCAAGGAGGAGGGCCCTAACATTGTCAAGGGTGTTCCTTGGGCCTAACATGACACAACCAAGCAACAAGTTCCACTTTGCTACCCACTTCCGGCTCACGCAGAGGGGGCTAGACGCTGGTTCCGTCTTTTTCTACACCGGGGTTAGGGTATCTCCGGAGAGGGGATCCCGAGCGTCGGGATCCCACCTAAACCAATGTTTTGCCATTCCATGTGTGTCCCATGGGTCTTGGGTGCCAAATATACCATCACTCTCTGTGTTGGGTCCTCACCGACGTCGGATTCCCTCTCGCGGGTTCCAGGACTGCTCACACCCCGAAACTCCCGGATCTGACGTAACGGGGGGAATCTTGCAAGGAGGTGGGCCCTAACATTGTCAAGGGTGTTCCTTGGGCCTAACATGACACAACCAAGCAACAAGTTCCACTTTGCTACCCACTTCCGGCTCACGCAGAGGGGGCTAGACGCCGGTTCCGACTTTTTCTACACCGGGGCTAGGGTATCTCCGGAGCGTCGGGATCCCACCTAAACCAATGTTTTGCCATGCCATGTGTGTCCCATGGGTCTTGGGTGCCAAATATACCATCACTCTCTGTGTTGGGGCCTCACCGGGTTCCAGGACTGCTCACACCCCGAAACTCCCGGATCTGACGTAACGGGGGGAATCTTGCAAGGAGGTGGGCCCTAACATTGTCAAGGGTGTTCCTTGGGCCTAACATGACACAACCAAGCAACTAGTTCCACCTTGCTACCCACTTCCGGCTCACGCAGAGGGGGCTAGACGTCGGTTCCGTCGCTTTGTACACCGGGGCTAGGGTATCTCCGGAGATGGGATCCGGAGCGTCGGGATCCCACCTAAACCAATGTTTTTCCATGCCATGTGTGTTAGAGTGTATCATGGGTGTTGGATGCCAAAGATACCATCACTCTCTGTGTTGGGGCCTCACCGGCGTCGGATTCCCTCTCGCGGGTTCCAGGACTGCTCACACCCCGAAACTCCCGGATCTGACATAACGGGGGGATCTTGAAAGTAGGTGGGCCCTACCATTGTCAAGGGTGTTCCTTGTGCCTAACATGACACAACCAAGCAACTAGTTCCACCTTGCTACCCACTTCCGGCTCACGCAGAGGGGGCTAGACGTCGGTTCCGTCTTTTTCTACACCGGGGCTAGGGTATCTCCGGAGAGGGGATCCGGAGCGTCGGGATCCCACCTAAACCAATGTTTTTCGATGCCATGTGTGTTAGAGTGTATCATGGGTGTTGGGTGCCAAAGATACCATCACTCTCTGTGTTGGGGCCTCACCGGCGTCGGATTCCCTCTCGCGGGTTCCAGGACTGCTCACACCCCGAAACTCCCGGATCTGACGTAACGGGGGTGATCTTGAAAGTAGGTGGGCCCTACCATTGTCAAGGGTGTTCCTTGGGCCTAACATGACACAACCAAGCAACTAGTTCCACCTTGCTACCCACTTCCGGCTCACGTAGAGGGGGCTAGACGCCGGTTCCGTCTTTTTCTACACCGGGGCTAGGGTATCTCCGGAGAGGGGATCCGGAGCGTCGGGATCCCACCTAAACTAATGTTTTGCCATGCCATGTGTGTTAGAGTGTATCATGGGTGTTGGGTGCCAAATATACCATCACTCTCTGTGTTGGGGCCTCACCGACGTCGGATTCTCTCTCGCGGGTTCCAGGACAGCTCACACCCCGAAACTCCCGGATCTGACGTAACAGGGGGAATCTTGCAAGGAGGTGGGCCCTACCATTGTCAAGGGTGTTCCTTGGGCCTAACATGACACAACCAAGCAACTAGTTCCACCTTGCTACCCACTTCCGGCTCACGCAGAGGGGGCTAGAATGTAAGCCACACTTGGCAATGTGGGCCCACAGAAATAATGCTTGAACCCCATTGCAGGACTTGTATGGTGCCGCCGTTGCGCTGGGTGGCGTCGGACGTTAACCGGGACGATTATCACCGCTTCTCGCTCTTGCATGCTAGCCTCCACACCTGGGGCATCCTTACAACCCACTCCAACCAACTCACTCCACATGCAACACTGCACCTTGTTACCCCTGCCCATGACTGGGCGATGCGTGATCTGGCCTTATACTGCCTTCGAAAGCGGAAGGAACGGCCGAAAACGGGGATTTCCTTGGCCAACTTGTTGTTTCCCATGCCTATAGTCGAAATCATGATGCATTCCAAGAACCTCGCTTCATTTCAGCAACATTGCACGTGTGGGATCTCAAAAAGCCGCTTCCATTCTTAAGTTGCCTACCAATCTTATGTCGTAGCCGTTTCCGGGCACTTTCGGTCCAGAACATTGTTCCCTTCCACCTATGATGCCTGGAAAACAGCAGAGATGAGAATGTAAGCCATTTTTGTCTTCATTTTTAGTCTTCAATTTTAGCCATTTTTGTGCAAAAAATATGGAAAAACAACTGTACAAAAAGAAACCCTAGATTCACGCGTGCACATTGCGTCAGAGGGAGAGCAAAAGGGAAACTCCATAAATACCCGGTTTGACGCATATCCACTCCCTTTCTTCCTCCGTCTCTGCATCAACTTTTCCCCAAAAAACGCATCCTCCCCTCCACTACCACCGCAAAACCCTCGACGGTTCCCCTGCCCTTCCCATCCGCCATGAAGAGATCTCGCGAAAGCTTCGACGCCGAGGAAGGTAATGAGGTGGCGTCCCTCGTCGGCGAGCCATCTTCTGCTGTCGTCCCAGCCGCGGCCATCTCTGGTACAGTGGATGCTGCTTCCGGCGAGGTCACGCCGGTGGAGGAGGCGCTCCGTGATGTCTCTTCGGAGATAGATCGGAAGAAGACGAAGAGCGGGGACGGAGAAGATGGCCCATCCCACGCCGCCGTGCCATCTGACCTCGAGGCGGCGTACAAGGAGATTGACGAAAGCTACGACCAATCAGCTGAATACGCCATGTGGGGGGCCATCTCCGCTAAGCTGACCAACGCTCCGACCGCCGCGCCGCCCGCGGCGCCGACTGCCGCGCCGACTGAGGTAGTAGATCTATTTTTAGTGAACTTGCCATGTATTTTTGATAATGCCCTTGTATTCACAGACTGGTAGTAGATCGATTTTGCTTTGCACTATGTGGTTGTTCATGTTTGCCACTTATTTTGGTTGTGAGTTGTGACTTCTGTGAGTTGAGAGAACTAAGATAGAAACCTCTATGTGTGCTGTTTGCTACTTTACTCTTTTTTGTTCTTGGCTGGATTGGAGCACAACCTGATGGTACCGTGTGTGTGACTAGGAAATTTATTTTGTTCTATGGTGGATTGGAGCACAACCTGATGGTACTGCATTCACGTGTGTGCCTAGGAAATTTCTTTTATTTTTTGATGGATTGGAGCACAACCTGGTATATATGCACGTGTGTGCCTAGGCAATTTTATTTCTCACCTGTTATTTACAGTAGTTCAAATGCCATTGTATATCTCATCATGTAATAATTACAACTGCAACTTCATATGCAATGTTCAAATAATTGTACAGTGTGTTATCATCCTAGATTCTCCTATTTATGATGTTACAACCTATTTTGGGTTGCAATAATCTTCACATTATTACAACTTCAATTTCATATTACATTTTGTAATAATTGTACACTCTGTACTATGTTTTAATAAAATTCAATTAATATAGTTTGGGTAATTTGATGCGCAAGATTTTAGTTGTCTGTTTTTGTTATGAAATACTGGGGCATATTACTCTATGGTTGCATGGCACATTGACATCAATGAGCACCATTCTATGTGGTAGAATCGAAAAAAATTCATCATTGCAAGAGTTAGCGGTCTAGCATACATAGAAATTGTATTTTTGATAGTGGCCTTGTATTCAAAGAAAGAGAGAGTAGATCGATTTTGCTTTCAAATATTATTCTGTTATTTCTCAACTGTTATTTACATTAGTTCAAATGCCATTTTATATCTCATCATGTAATAATTACAACTGCAACTTCATATCTAATGTTGAAATAATTGTATAGTGTGTTATCATCCTAGATTCTCCTATTTATGGTGTACAACCTTTTTTTGGGTTGCAGTAATCTTCACATTATTTCAACTTCAATTTCATATCTCATTTTGTAATAATTGTACACTCTGTACTTTGTTTAATTAAAATTCAATGAATATAGCTTGGGTAATTTGATCCGCAAGATTTTAATTATCTGTTTTTGTTATGAAATACTGTGGCATATTACTCTATGGTTGCATGGCACATTGACATCAATTAGCACCATTCTATGTGGTAGAATCGAAATAAATTCCTCTTTGGAAGAGATAGCGGTCTTGCATACATAGAAATTTTATTTTTGATAGTGGTCATGTATTCAAAGAAAGAGGGAGTAGATCGATTTTGCTTTCTAATTTCATTGTTTTATTTCTCAAGTGTTATTTACATCAGTTCAAATGCCATTTTATATCTCATCATGTAATAATTACAACTGCAATTTCATATCTCATTTTGTAATAATTTTACACAGTAGCTTTTAGGTTAATTAAACGTGCATGCCTACATGGATTCTAATTATCAGATTTGGTTATGATATACTAGGTTTAGTATAGGTTGTACATTTCATATCCATTTGAATTCTTCGGCAATAAATGATATAAAAGTGAAAAACGAATGAGCAACTTCAGTTTTCAGTTAACATATTGGCTTATTGCATTTTAGGAGCCGAGAGTTGAAGAAGAGTCATCTGATGACTCAGATGGTCATGGTTCTGGGGATGGAGGCTCTGGAGAAGATGATGAAGATGTTGAAGAAGTACCTCCAACATCACCAAATGTTGATGAAAAATCAGCTTGCAACGTCCATGTCTCCAATCTGGTGATACTTCAGCTAAAGGAGGAAAAGGGGGTGCACACCGACTTTGTTCTTCAAGCTGTGGTAAAGCCGAACCAGCGACCATCGTCTTTCATGGTTTCGCGTGTACTCCTTAGCAAGTTGGGTACTACCAACTGGCGCATTGTCCAGTCTCACGAAGAGGGAGACTCCGCGTATCTTTACATCAAGATGCGTAGACAGGATGTGCTAAGGTGTCACGGGAAGAGGTACGAGTGGGAGGGAGAACAAGTCACCTTCCGTAAGGTGAATAGACTCATTCCACTCATACCTGATCCCATGGTAGCTGGCCCAGTTCACAAGATCTTCTAAGTTGTGCCTGCGAAGACAATGTTTCTTTTGTTTAAACTATGTGTTGCTTTCCGTACTCCTGCATCATGCACTATGTGAAACATTATGTCCTTTTTATGTTATCGTTTAGCAGAGCTTATTATTATTGTTAAAGAGTTGTTTCTTTTTTGGAGGGCACGCAATTGGCACCTGATTTTTATAGGAGATAGTGGTTTGAGTACATGAACTTGACAGTTCGTTGCGAGCAACACTATCACTTACACCACTCCACACCGGCTAGTCCGAGAACTGCCCCACAGACTCAAAAACCAAACACAAGAGAAGGCCTTTCCTAAACAAAGATCAGAGCCGCGTCGCCACAGATGCTGGTGCCTCTTAGGAATAACAAACTACATCTTGACATCCCTAGTCGTCGAACCACCCAAAGGAGAATGGCGGCTGGACTAGTTATGCCTCGAGGAGGGAACTACTCGAACACCACCAGCGAGGGAGAGTTGTCATTGAGTTCAAACCGGACTTCACGTAGCATAATTTGCACTACTAGTTAGATATAGCACTTGCAATATGAACAAAAGTACCAAGATAAATCCATAGCTCAAAAGTAGCATATATACTACTCGAATAACTTTACATATACTCTAATTACAAAGAACAAAAGTAGCATATATACTACGCCGCAGCAGGTGATCTATTGCCAAGTGTGGGTCGCACTCGCCCTCCTTGATCTGCCTCCCTCTTTGGCCTTCTTGGCGTCACTCATGGGTTTGAGCTTACGGTACAAATCTAGGGATAGGAACCCATCAATTGCAGCATAGGTGATGTGTTCCATGTCTAGCATTTGGTTGTTCCAGTAGCTGTGCCACTTGTAATCCTTCTTCTTCATGTTTTTGTAGCTGGGATCAATAAATTTTGCTGCCATGGTAGCCATTCCAACTTTCTTTTGTTTGAACACATGAAAGTATAAATCTTGGATATCCTCATAGTTTTCTTCTGGAATAGAAAAATTCCAGGTTCTCGCAAACATTTTCTTGTCGTTGTTGGTGTCAACACTTGCAAATTTGACGCCGCCAAAACGAAAAAGATCAGCCAGCGTCGCAGATTGCCACCAGTCACCACTGAAGTACACAAGTAACAAGAGTTTAGAGAAGTACTACTCCATCCGATCCGAAAAAAAAGTGCGTGAGAAAACTGTTACGCATGCACGTCTGGATGAGTACTAGTTGCAGAAAATCTAGATGAGTACTAGTTTCCGAAAAAAAGAGGAACAAAGTAGTAGTAACACCAATCACAAGAACCAGGAATAACCAAATAGCAATCACAAGAACATGGCGGCGGAGCAGATGAGTACTAGTTGCAGAAAACAAGATGAAAAATGACTTTAACCTGGAGTGATGGTACACCAGGACGTGGCGGCGGAATGCAAGCTGAAGGACGGCGACCTTCTTCTCGATATCAACCTTGTGGGATGTGTACTCGAAATCGAGCCCCATGAATCTTTCTTCTCCTTCATCAATCCACTGCTCGTACATGTCTACGACACGCTGCACCTCGGCAGGGTCGTTGGTGTACGTGACGTCGATACTTTCCTCGCCATGGATGGGGACCTGAAGCGTGCGGCAGAAATACTTCTGTTCATCCATTCTTGAAAGAAGAAGAGAGGGGAGCGGATGGAAGAAGAAGAAGAGAGTGTAGTGCAGCGGTTGGAAGAAGATGCAGTGGAGAATACGAGTGGAAGTACAGGGGAGTATTAATATTAATTGTGGAAGGAGCAGAGTCGAAGTGATTGACGTGTGAAATCGATAGAAATTTTTTGGGAAACACCTGTGCCGTGTGTGTACATACACAGAAGGTTGTAAAAATTGTCTCACTTGTTTGTGGGCCTAAACTAATAAGCCTTTTTTAGTTGACTAAACGTACACAATGGGCAGCGCGGGCGACGATTTGTCCCATCAAACGTCTACGGCCTGACCTAAGGCAGCGTGCGTTATCATTATCACGAAGAACCGCCTCTCGTTCACACGCCTCCTCCCTCTCCACGTGTTCGCCGCCGCCTGCCCTTCCGCATAACTTTGACCTAGAATTAGTCTACCGGCCGGCGCACCCTCCACTTCGATCATGAAGCCAACCAAAGACGTGCCAACTAGATCTTACGCATCTTTTTGCATCTTTGATCGTGATTATCACACCAGATCTGATCGTTTTTGTTCGTTTTTTCTCGCAGTGTCCAGTTTGTTTCGACAAACTAGGGATGTGTGGTAGTGATGACATGACGACTGATTATTTCGTCATAACCCTTGTAGAGGGATTTGAGGAGAAGACGGTAAGGATTCTAATCTACTCATGTACAAATTGGATTTGGATTTTTCGTGATTATTCAGATTTAATATACGTAGCATATCTACCGGTCCTAGCTAGTACTCATTGTGTCATATGTTAATCATTGATGTAATATACGTAGCTGATCAAGCTAGCAAATTTTTTGGGACTGTGATCTCTAGTAGCATTGGACGTGTTTTTTTTTATGAACTACCTACATGCAATTTCAATACTTGAAGGGTACCATTCTGAAACTATGAGTGCATGTTCAGTTATTTGCAGTAGAGGACTATTGCTTCAATGTCCAATTATAGGAAAAAGTACAAATAGCTACTATTGTAGGATATATCTATTTTTAGTATGTCCAATTTACTACTGGCTCATAATTTAATAAAATACATTTTCTTATTTAGGTGATCCCGTGCTACATCAGACAATATTTCTTAAGAATGCATGCTGTTTTCCCCATGGAGGACAGAAATTTTCAAGCCACACTTATTACGAAGGAAGGCTTCTCGTTTATTGTCGATCTTAGCAACATCGACGGGATAACCTTTCTGAAGGGAAATTACTGGAAAGAACTTAATAGGGTCTACAAACTTGAAGTCGGTATGGAGCTTGTTTTCAAGACCGACACACAAAGAGGCCAAACTGAGGTCATAACCGGAAATGACCCAATCATCCATCCGTGTAAGTTCTTACTTAATACAAAATAATTATGTTGTGCACATAAACATTAATATATTACTTGGTTGCGGCATGTGTAATCCACTAATTTCAGGCGCATTACATTTTTACAGCATACTACCACATGTCCCCTGAGAGGCGTCACATTGTTGACTCACTCTCTAGCACTGATGGGACCATGATTAACTGGAGGATGATGGAGACGGTGATCGACGCTGTTGAAAACTTGGATTACACTGTTCTATTCCACAGAGCTGGAGAGTATGAGGAAGCACAATTGGTTGTCGGGGTGCTGCATACTCTGAATTGGACAAACAGCGAGAACTTCAATAAACACGTGGTAAATCTTTAAGAACACATCTTCTCTTATGCGCAAAGTAATACGTGTACACTTGTTCTATTTAATTTCCTTTCTTTTAACATGATTATTTCCCGATAGCTTTTTTCTTGACTTCTAGTCTTTGCATGCAACAGAAAATCCCAAGCCGTCTGATTCCTGCACATATGGCAAGAAATGGTACAATCACTATTGTTTGCTACCCGAGAACTGAGGTGACATCGACATATTCAATTTCTGATCTTGATGGTCGCTTGTGCGTCAGCGGGTGGAAAGAGTTCATGGCGAAGGAAAGTCATCTCAACCAGGGTGACAAGATGCTGCTCTTGCTATACCAGTGCGCTGAAGGGCTCTACTTGTTTGCTACCCATGTCCCTGAAGTTGGTCTGTAATAGGAATGCAGTGTTATTGATGGTTTCTGTGTGCAACTATATGCATGCAGCCCCGTTGCTACAATATAAAAACCGTGTTAAGACTCTATATTAGATTGTTGAATTCTCACACAATTTAAATGTTATGTTCTTTTAGTTTTACTACTTTCATGATGTCATTTTGTTTTTTATGCTGAGCTTTACCATATTGGATTTTATGACTCATAAAAATGTAAACAAGGGTGCAAACCACACATGCTCAATGGAAAAAATATCCAGTGATACTAGCCCCTTGTTCTCCCATGCTACCATTTTAAAAAATCAACTATAGATGTTTCATAAAATTCCGGAAAAAATTATTAATGTTCCCAAAGAATTTGTGTACATAATGTAAAAAAAAAACCAGGTCCAAATTCGACCTACACATTGAGAAACAAAAAGTACAAATCAGCAAATATGCACTATATATTCACATTTGGATTTGTCTTTTTGGTTAGTCAATATTACTTTCGCATCTGGACATAAAATTATTACACATTGTAGTAACTCTACTCGTGATTTTTCCTAGATTTTTTTGAATCACCAAAACTTCATTTATTCGAAACGGTACCATGGTAGCATGCAAGAGGGCTAGTATCACAAGATATTCTCCCCATGCTCTGGCGAAATAGGATGAATCACCGCTATTTTAATATAGCAACCACCCGGTGCAACAGTTTTGATACAACGCCGGCTGAGGCGACAACCAATAAAAGCAAAAGAAGAAAAGAAAAGGAGACGCAAGTGGATCGACGAAACGACCACTTCGCCCACCTACAAACTACAACCAAGCTGCTAGCATTGGGACGTCAAATACCAATCTACACCTTCAACATGGATAGTCGCGCTTCTAGGGTTTCCCCCGGCACATCGGGGCGGCGGATGCAGGGTAGACGCGATGCCCTTCATGAAGGGAGGATGCCACCCGATGGCGACACCGCTCTAATATCGGTACTCCGACAAGGATTTCTCCCAAACACACCCTCACCATCATCCTTGACGATCCGCCGCCTAGGTGCCTCGCAACCACCGGACGAACCGACCACCAGCATGCGACACCACGGTGCAACAACATTTAACCAGGATGAGGGAATCATATGGGGTGGGAACGGTTTATCATTGGCTTCATCATTAAGGACCAATTTACGAAAGATCAAATGTGGAGGCACGTTCACATGATGAAAATTTTGAGGAAAACCATTTATACTCTAATTTAATCGATTGCTACACGCACACCAACTGCTACACACACGAACTCGAGTCATCTCCCTCTCCACCCCCCGATTCCCCACCGCCGCCACGGCTAGCCCTCTCCGCCCCCAGATCCCCCACCGACACCCGGCGGAACGACGCCGCGACAAACGCCGCCGCAACCGCCACCGTCGTCCTCGCGCCGTCCAGCCGTCGCGCCGCAGGTAAGTTTCCCCGGTCGCCGTACCTTTCATTGTTAGGTTTAGATGTAGATTGAGTTATATGTTAGATGATTATTGTGATTTTAGATGTAGATCGACTTAGAAATTAGATTTCCATTGTTAGATTTAAGTTTATTCAGCCACCAAAATTAGATGTACATTGTTAGATTTAAGTTGGTTTTTGAATGGTAAATGGTTAGATGTGTATCTGAATTCAGTGTATGCAACGCACCACCGCAGGCAATGGATGTATGTGAACAGTGTGGCTACAAGGAGTGCATGAACAAGAAATTTACCATTGTTCTACCAGAGGGGTTTGAAAACAGATTGGTATATACTTTCAGTCAATCTACTTTTTGAAAACTGACAAAAAATTTGTACTAAAAATGTGTTCTTCTTTTTTTTTACAGATCATACCTTGCAGATTCAGGCGTGACTTTCTGGAGCATATTCAAGTTGCAATTTGGGACCACCCTAGAACTCTCGAGGTGAACTTGGTGAGCTTGAGAGTGCCAGACCACCAGCACAAAGTTGTAGTCACACATGAGGATGGAAAAACATACTTCAGTGGTCAGCAATGGGGCCAGCTTGTGGAACGCTACGAGATGGATCCAACAGGGAGATTGACATTCTATCTCGATGAAGGTGATGTGTCCACCTACTTCCTCTACGATCGACCTGACGATGCTGAAGACACCGAAGATGATGTTCCCATAGCTCCCTACTGAGGATACACATGTTGTCATTATTCAGTCAGATGATGAGTAGGTATCGTGGTTGTAGCTGAGAGTTCTAGCTTTATGCGAACTTTTAGATTACATGTTAATGTTGAGTACTATCTGGTTGAATCTTTGAATGTTTATGCGGTTTTTTTTTAATGCTTGTTATGTTATCTCATAATTGAATACCATTTGTGCGCTTCTAGTCAATATTACATACCCTTTTTATTTACCGATTTCTATAGGATAGTGATATGGACTATGACATCAACGCCAATGATCATGTAGTATAACCTGTGTCGATTCCAGAAACACGCCAGTGGACACCTAGATAGCAGGGGCGTACGAGTTTCATGCCAGAACTGAAGAAAAACCACACCAATAACAGGGCTTTTCCGACTAGTGTTGCTTATTAACACAACAATGCATTTCGAAATGAATTAATTTAATCATAAAATGAAACTAGTAAAACTTAATAGAGCATTTATAATACTTGAACGTTATTGCCAAGGGAAAAACATATTGTTCACAAGGCAAATGGGCTGTGAAGACAAATTGTACAATTAATAGGCCCATACTCCGGTTGGGCCATTGGGCGAGCGAAAGGGCTACGTTTGTCCGCCCGGTCTCCTCCAAACTGCCCTGCCCCCGCACGACAACGCCGCTCTATCTGTTCTCACGCGACTTCGCCGCGATATCGGCCCTGCGCGACCGATCAATCCGCCACTATTACCTCGCCGCCATCCGAACTCGATTAGCGTAAACTATTGAACTGCCGCCAACGCTGCCCCGCCGACTTGTACTCAACCGCTGCTTCCGCCGCTCGTCAGACGCAATTACAAGGTTTGTACCAATACTGATGAAATCCTTGGTTTCTATCCTGCCGGTTCGATGAAGTTAATGGCGATTGCAATTGCTAGCAGATAGACTAGCTGCTTGTGTTCACATATGCGTGTCTGTTTTATCAGTTTTAGTTGTAAGTGTTAGTTTAATATTCGTAGCAATGTCAAGAATTCAGGTACGAACTAGGTTTTATATTTTCATAGTCATGTCAGTTTCAGGTGTAAGTGTTAGTTTCAATCGAACGCTGTGTTGTGAAGTAATGTCTAATGTAATCCCCTGCAATTCTTACTTACTTGAAAGACCAGTATGCCTGTCTCTCTGATGTATTTGTTGTTTCGAAATACTTTTGTGTGAACTAATGCTGCTCCTTTTTTTTACAAGACCGGCTAAACGGAGATAACGCAAAATGTCACAAGACAAGAGCTGGATGGAGAAGGATAGAGATTCTGTGGAGTGGCAAAGTGGCATCGAGAGTTTCTTGGAACTTAGTTTTGATGGTGCTGAACCAGACGCAAGAAACTTTTGCCCGTGTACGAAATGTCTGAATAATGCTCAGAAAACTAAAAAGGAGATCCATATGCACTTGCTTAAGAATGGGATGGATCCGTCCTACAAAAAATGGGTATTCCATGGTGAACCCGAGGAGGACAACATGTCTGAAGATTCTGATGATGAAGACGATGCAGGTGGTGGTGAAGGGATATGTGACATGCTCGATACTCTGATAAGGGCCACAAAAGTGGGAAGTAATGCAGGAGACACGAGCGGTGATGGAATGAAACAGGAGCCAAATGCATCTGCAAAGGCGTTCTACAAACTATTGGAAGAGGGAAAAACATCGTTGTACCCAGGTTGTGAGGAGGTCACAAAGATATCTTTCATTGTGAAGCTTTACCAAATCAAGTGCGTGTCTGGGATGACCAACAGAGCATGTGACTTAATGCTGCGGATGTTCACGGAGGTGCTGCCAAAGGGTCACTGCATTCCTACTAATCTCGCACAAGTAAGGAAGGTCATTCGAGAGTTTGGACTGGATTACAAGAAGATACACGCGTGCTATAATGATTGTGTGCTATTCCGTAATGAGCATGCTGATGCCCAAGAATGCCCTGTCTGTCATACGTCTCGATGGAAATCAAGTCCAACCGTAGACAAAGCTGATTCATCGATCCGTAAATCAAAGAAGCAAGTGCCACAGAAAGTTCTATGGTATTTCCCACTCATTCAAAGACTGCAAAGGCTGTACATGACAGAAGATATGTCAACTGATATGAAATGGCATAAGGAGAAACGTAAAGATGATGGCATAATGAGGCATCCTGCAGATTCGAAGGCCTGGAAAAGCCTTGATGAAAGATATAGTCAGAAAGAATTCGCAAAAGATGCTCGTAGTGTTCGGCTTGGCCTTGCTTCAGATGGATTCAACCCCTTTGGTCTCATGAGTATATCACACACTACATGGCCTGTCATTCTGATCCCATATAACTTGCCACCATGGATGTGTATGAAACAAGAGAACTGGATAATGTCAATGATTATTCCAGGACCAAAGTCAGCAGGAAATAACATTGATGTGTACTTACAGCCTTTGATTGATGAACTGTTAGTTCTATGGGAGGATGGTGTTGAAGCATATGATGCTACAACTAAACAAAATTTCAAGTTGTATGCATGCGTGTTGTGGACCATCAATGACTACCCGGCTTACGCAATGCTGAGTGGTTGGAGCACAAAAGGCAAGCTAGCATGCCCTTACCGCCACAAGCATACAGACTTTTTATGGCTCCGGTATGGTAGAAAGCATTGCTACATGGGACACCGACGTTTTCTATGGAAACAACACAAATGGCGTCGAAACAAGGTTATGTTCGACAACAAGCCAGACCATAGAGAAGCCCCGGTGCCACTTACAGGCAATGAAGTTCTAAAGCAGCTTGATAGCATTCATCATGAACCATTTGGGCGGTCAAATAAGAGAAAGCGACCGGAAACTAATCCCTGGCACAATTGGCGGAAGAAAAGTGTGTTCTTCCAGCTCCCGTATTGGCAGCACTTGCTCGTGAGGCACAATTTGGATGTTATGCACATCGAGAAGAACATTTGTGACAGCATTCTGGGTACTTTGCTTGAGATGGATGGGAAAACAAAGGATGGTACGAAGGCTCGCCTAGATTTGGAGTTTTTGAAAATTAGGGAGGATCAGCACGCAAAGCCCGCCGGTAAGGATAAGTACAAACTTAAGAAAGGCGTGTATGCTTTAAAAAAGGAAGAGAAGATAATGCTGCTCAGGTTTCTGCAGAGCATACGGATGCCTGATGGCTATGCTTCACACATTAAGCGATGTGTGGTCCTCGAGCAGTGCAAGTTTAGTGGACTCAAAACTCATGACTGCCATGTTATATTACAGAAACTTCTTCCTATTGCGTTGCGCAAGCTTCTGCCGGAGAATGTCCTTACCCCATTGCTTCAGCTCAGTAAATTCTTTTCCGATTTATGCTCCAAGGAGTTAAGGGATGACGATCTGTTGAATTTGGACCAACAAATTGCAGTAATTCTATGTCAGCTAGAGATGATATATCCACCAGCTTTCTTTGATATTATGATGCATCTCCCAATTCATCTAGCTCGAGAAGCATGGTTGGCAGGGCCTGTACAGTATAGATGGATGTATCCGGTTGAGAGATACCTGCGTACGTTGAAGGGATATGTACGTAACAAGGCTCATCCAGAAGGTTCAATTGCAGAGGGGTACATACTTGAAGAGTGCATGACGTTCTGCAGTCGATTCGTTAAAGGCTCGCCTACAAAAATAAGTCAGTCCGAACGCCATGCAGATGGAGCTACAGATGAGGCACCAACAGGGATTAGCATAATGAGTGCAGTTGATTACTCCAAGAAAGGTTTTGCCCGTGAATCACTGTCTTTGGAAGCTCTTAATCAAATGAGGCACTACATAATAACAAACTGCGAGGAAACCGAGCCATGGATTCGGTAAGGAAACTTATTTATGTGTTTCATATCATGATATGCATTAACACTTTGGTTATGAAGTAACCATATATCATTTCTTTTTGAAGGGAACATATTGACGAGCTCAAAAAGAACAACTTTCCTAATCCTGAAAAGAAACACAAGGAAGATTTTGTTGGCTGGTTCGAAAGACGGGTAAGTTACTTTAGCATTTTCATAAATGTTTCTCGTAATAAAAAAACAATGGTGTATAGTACACTCACACATATTCTATTCCATGAAACAGATCACACAACTCCATAAAGATGGGAAGGTCAACAGTCTGTTGTATACACTAGCTAAAGGGCCTGATCAAATTGCTCGTGTGTTCAACCGTACAGTACTGAATGGATATTACTTTCGTAATACCGAAATAGAGCTTGACTTGAGTACCCAAAATAGTGGCGTCGTAGTCAACGCGCAAGGAAGCACCAGCAGTACTGATTATTATGGGGTGATAAAGAAAATCATATTTCTTGACTTTCCTCCTGATAAGGAGGTTGTTCTATTGCAGTGCGACTGGTTCGACGTGCCTCCTGCCAATAGAAATCAGAGTAAGGGGTATAGGAGGGACAAGTATGGAATTATTGACCTCGACACTAGTGTACACCGATTCACGGAAGACCCTTACATTCTAGGCATCCAAGCTGCACAGGTTTTCTATGTGAGAGATGTGAAGAGCCCTAATTGGGCAAGTGCTATAAAAATGAATCCACGCAATTTGTTTGCTCCTTCGGTTTTAAATGGTGCAGACCTAGATGATCTTGCAGAAGGAGATGAACGCGGTGATGCAGATGTACAGGATGTCGTCGATGCAGGAATTACAGTTCCAGAATTTACTGAACCTGACGAGATGACTAGTTGGTGCAGAAATGATGATGATGGAACCAGCGTTGATGTTTCAGTCATAAATAATTTAAGACCTGCTGATTTTGACGAAGACCAAGTCGAATATGATGCTGATACTGATGATGATGAGGCTTACATAAATGATGGTCATGTTGCTCCTTTGGTAGAAGATGAATTCGATGATGACCATGGATTCTTTGTGTAGGCTGTCTCTGCAC
The DNA here is from genome assembly GCA_028641055.1 of Alopecurus myosuroides. Lineage (NCBI taxonomy): Eukaryota > Viridiplantae > Streptophyta > Magnoliopsida > Poales > Poaceae > Alopecurus > Alopecurus myosuroides. Next base: position 413,358,019 of record CM054060.1, on the reverse strand, counting down.
TGTTTGGCTTAAATGTTTTGCCATGAACATGCATGGATGAAAGATCGTGTAATAACATAATTTTTGTTTAAAGATTCCAAAGTTCCAGTGTTTAGAAATTTTGAATTTCCATGATAAATGTACTAGTGAAATTGCGTCTTATATGAGTTCTTGATTGATTATTAAGTACCGTCACGAGTTGCAACATTAGTAAAATGCTAAGTGCTGCAGAAATTCAGTTGCAAACAATATTAAAAAAATAATAATGTGCTCACCAAACAGAGATACTGGACCAAAAATGAAGTGTAGTCCTAAGAAAATTGCAACAGTGATCAAGGGCACGGCCCATGAGGCCCGTTAAGCTAGTCTATGAATGGTCGTTGCAAAATAACTTGTTCATTTTCGCAACAGTACGGTGATTGTTGCTTTACCTTTAACCTATTACCATACGACCCAAATTGTCGCAGTAAACAATAGGTATTGTCGCAGGATAAATTTGAGGCGAAAAACATATGGTATTGCCACACGAAAAATTTGGTTGCAATAGTTAGCTGTTTTTTTTGCAACAATATTTGTAACTACCGCAACACAAATACAGATGTTGCAATAAATGACTGAATATCACCACGAATGCTTAATTCGTTGGAATACCATGTCTCTAAGGCAACAAAAGGAGTTCCTCGCGCAACGAAAATATTCTGTCGCAAAAACGCGCTTGTATTCCAACAGCAGTACAAATCGTGGCAATAGGAGGCCTCTACCGCAACAAAACGACATTCTATCGCCACCAAAATGAGTCGTGGAAATACGAGTGCCCTATCACCACAACCTGAGAGGTCGTGGTAATTTGTGATTATATCGCAACGAAAAAAAACCGTAGCTACAGATTTCGTTGCAAGAGACCGATTCTCTTGTAGTGGGGGTAGCATTGTGGAACTACTTGCTTGGTTGTGTTAGCGTAGTCCATATAAACCTAATACACATTGGTTGAACACAACTAAGATTCACGATGTTTCTTCCGATACGGGAGTTTCACCATATAAGCGCATGTAAACTGACGAGAGAGAAGTGGATGCCGCTGAAGCTGCCAACACCCCGGAGTGCAATTTTTGCCATAAAAATCACACAACACACCTATACTAACATGGTACGGAACCCCCTAGCTTTTGTTGGGATCCAGACGCTTCGTAGCCCCCCCCTCCGGTGAAACCCTGCCTCCGCTGGAGAAATACCGAACTTATACGGAAACACGCGGTAACGGCGTCGAAAGGGGGTAGCAATGTGGAACTAGTTTCTTGGTTGTGTTAAATTAGTACATAAAAACCCAATACAACAAGGTAGAACACAACTCTTCGGAAGATTCACGATGTTTCGTCCGATACGAGAGTTTCACCCTATAAGCGCGTGTAAACTCACGAGAGTGAAGTGGATGCCGGTGAATAAGCCCACACCCCGGAGTGCAATCTTTGCCATCCAAAGCACAAAACACAACTATACTAACATGTTATGGAACCCCCTAGCTTGTGTTGGGATCCAGACGCTTCGTAGCCCCCCCTCCGGTGAAACCCTAGACCCACTGGAGAAATACGAGACTTATACGGAAACACGCGGTAACGGCGTCGAAAGGGGGTAGCAATTTGGAACTAGTTGCTTGGTTGTGTTAGGGTAGTCCATAGTAACCTAATACACATTGGTTGAACACAACTCTTCGTAAGATTCACGATGTTTCTTCCGATAGGGGAGTTTCACCATATAAGCGCGTGTAAACTGACGAGAGAGAAGAGTATGCCGTTGAAGCGGCCCACACCCCAGAGTGCGATATTTCCCATCAAAAGGACACAACACACCTATACTAACATGGTATGGAACCCCCTAGACTGTGTTGGGATCCAGACGCTCCGTAGCCCCCCTCCGGTGAAACCCTACCTCCGCTGGAGAAATACTGGACTTATACGAAAACACGCGGTAACATCGTCGAAAGGGGGTAGAGATGTGGAACTAGTTGCTTTTTTGTGTTAGGGTAGTCCATAGAAACCTAATACACATTGGTATAACACAACTCTTTGTAAGATTCACGATGTTTCGTCCGATACGGGAGTTTCACCATATAAGCGCGTGTAAACTAACGAGAGAGAAGTGGATGCCGGTGAAGCGGACCACACTCCGGAGTGCAATCTTTGCCATCTAAAGCACACAACACAACTATACTAACATGGTATGGAACCCCCTATCTTGTGTTGGGATCCACACGCTCCGTAGCACCCCCCCCCCCTCGGTGAAACCCTAGACCCGCTGGAGAAATACAGGGCTTATACGGAAATACGCGGTAACGACGTCGAAAGGGGGTAGCAATGTGTAACTAGTTGTTTTGTTGTGTTAGGGTAGTCCATAGAAACCCAATACAACAAGGTAGAACACAACTCTTTGGAAGATTCACGATGTTTTGTTCGATACGGGAGTTTCACCCTATAAGCGCGTGTAAACTCACGAGAGAGAAGTGGATGCCGGTGAAGCGGCCCACACCCCGGAGTGCAATATTTTCCATAAAAAGCACACAACTCAACTATACTAACATGTTATGGCACCCCCTAGATTTTGTTGGGATCCAGACGCTCTGTATCCCCCCTCCGCTGAAACCCTAGACCCGCTGGAGAAATACCGGACTTATACGAAAACACGCGGTAACGGCGTCGAAAGGGGGTAGCAATGTGGAACTAATTGCTTGGTTGTGTTAGGGTAGGCCATAGAAACCCAATACAACAAGGTAAAACAAAACTGTTTGGAAGATTCACGATGTTTCGTCCGATACGGGAGTTTCACCCTATAAGCGTGTGTAAACTCACGAGACAGAAGTGGATGCCGGTGAAGCGGCCCACACCCCGGAGTGCCATCTTTTCCCTACAAAGCGCACAACACAACTATACTAACATGTTATGGCACCCCCTAGCTTTGGTTGGGATCCAGACGCTCCGTAGCCCCCCCCTCGGGTGAAACCCTAGACCCGTTGGTGAAATACCGAACTTATACGGAAACACGCGGTAACGGCGTCGGAAGGGGGTATAAATGTGGAACTAGTTGCTTGGTTGTGTTAGCGTAGGCCATAGCAACCCAATACAACAAGGTAGAACACAACTCTTCGGAAGATTCACGATGCTTCGTCCGATACGGGAGTTTCACCGTATAAGCGTGTGTAAACTCACGAGAGAGAAGTGGATGCCGGTGAAGTGGCCCACACCCCGGAGTGCACTCTTTTCCATAAAAAGAACACAACACACCTATACTAACATGGTATGGAACCCCCTAGCTTGTGTTGGGATTCAGACGCTGGTATGGAACACAACTGTTTAGAAGGTTCACTGTAGACTTTAAATTTTTCATAACTATACATGTTAGTTTTATTGATTATTAGTTTAATAGCTCTATTAATAGCCTCAAATTCTAGTTTCGCCCTAGGCCCCCAAAATCTCAGGACCAGGCCTGATGGCAGCAATGGTGTGGTGGTTGCAATACACATCAACTACGCTCTCTCAAGCTAACCCCGTGTAATGTGTGTCTACGCTAGGCCGGACCAGCTGTGAGTCGTAACATCACAGAGAATGGAGCCAAATACACATCGGCCTCACAATGCGTAACCTATGTATTCACATTATTGATGGTGGAGTGGGGGTAGGATATTAGGCACTGAAAAAATAATGCTCAAGTCCGGATAAAACAGGTCCATGAGGCGCGCAAGTGGGCAGCTTTTTTCGTCGAGGGTGTCCCATGGGACTTGGAGGAGGGGGGGGGGGTGCAAATATAGATGCTCTTATGCCCCTCCTCCTGAACCAACATTTATTTGTGTAACTTTGTCAACATTGATGGTATGGTACCATGTGAGATGTAATCCTTATAGGACAAAAAAATATATTCAGATTTCAGCAATATGACCAGAATTAAAAAAACTTCACAGCTCTACAAAACAATATTCACGAGTCCAAAAAAGGTTCATGGTCTATGAAAAATGTTCACCACATAAAGCTAATGTTCTTGTATATTTTTTAAAAAATCTCACCTAGTCTACAAAATGTTCATGGGTGTAAGCAAAATTTTCACTTGTTAAAAAGATTTTTCTTGCATTTTGTAAGAATGTTCATACATCTACAAAATTTTTTTTCTTATCATAATATCGATAAAAATATCATTGATCTGAAAAATTATTAGTCCATTATCCAAAGAACGAAAACAAAAACTGCATAAGTACAAATTAATGGAACCAAGAGAAAAAATAATAATTATTTAAGTATTAACCTAAATAACAGAAAATAAAAAAACAAGGATAAAAAACTCATAATCATAGAAACATGAAAAAATTGATGAACACAGGAAAAAAGAAACAAGAAAATGTAAAACAAAGCACATATGAAAAATATAGTCGGTCCAAGGAATCGCTAAGAGTCATCTATAGTGGTTGCCATTATATCCACCTCCAACACCACGATATAACGTGCTAGAGGAAGAACTTTCAAAATCTCCTCTTAGACGCCGTCCCTCTCACTCCATCTCGACCCTCTTAAGGTCCAATTGGCATGCATGCACGTGTGATTATTTAGTCTTCTCTTCGAAGGTGTTGTAATGCACAATCATGACCTCGTTGTACGTGTCCATCCAATTCTACTTCTTGCCTCTCTGAGCAAATTTTAGGCACATTCGCTCGTGGTCGATGCTGATTTAGGCATGGGAGGTCTCGGGCGATATAGCGTGTTTCACTCGGTAGGAGTTGTTCATAGCCTATTCACACCTTTTAGCTTCTATGGAACTGCTTGTAGAGTATGGTCTTGTGGAGAGACCTGCGGTTCACATTGCGCTACAATATTGTTTGGTAGTGTAGCTTGGTTGGCTGATCGTGCAAGGGTTGTACGAGAGCGACCGGCCCTACCCTCGTGTGGTCATACTCTTTGCGCGATCCTGCAATGTTTCACTTTAGTGCTATGTAGTGTAACCTCTTCTACATGTGTGATAACTTTCAATCGTATGCCCGATATTTTTTATATATGCAAGCGATATGCCACACTGCGTTTATTGGTTATCGAAGTTTAGTGTTCAACTCATTCTAAACATGAGTTCTCTGTTCGATTCTTTGTTGTGATCAATCACAAAGGAAGGTCTGGGAGCTAGGTGCCCTTGAAAAAGGGCCCCTGCTTTGATTAGACATCATAAGCTAATCATATGCTCTGAGCAAACATGTGCACATGTGAAATGACAATTACAGCAGGCTGCTATATTTTCTTCCCATGGTATCCATCTTTAAAGAATAGTGCACCTACCTGTTTGTTGTGATAAATCTACAAGAACGGTATTTGTGCTATTAATGTCGACCTCAATAAAAAATATTGGTTGTCTCGTATGATTCATAACATTGCATGTTTCCTTTCTCTTTTCTTTTCGAAAACAGAACATGCCCAACCTCGATATCGTGATAATGCCCACAACCGTTTATATTAAGGTAAAAACATGTCCGAAGTTTACAACGAGTACACTCAAGCGATAGCCACATTGGCTTCAAGAATCAATAAACAGAGAAATGCCAACATTCTAAGATGACACACCTTGAAGTCGTCTAGTATGTTGCCATCCACCCCGACTTAAGATAGACAGAACGACCGCCATCAAGCGAGTACATCCAGTATCCATAAGAGCTCGATGGCTCTATGGCAGAATGAAGGACCACATATGTATCCAGAAGATTGCTTGATTGACGACCTGCAAAAAATGAGGACCTCTATCCTTGTTAAACACAACATAATTCATGCAGCTCCAAATATCCCACACAAAACCACAATTACCGGTTTGTATGCGCGCTTTGGTTTTCTTGTCAATCATATCAAGCCAATGACCGAACATATTAGTCACACATAATGGGGGAGAAATAGAAAATCTAAAGTGAATCAACCTCCAAATATGACGCGAAAAGTCACAAGATATAAATAGATGATCTGCAGACTAATCAGCATAAAACACACATTTCTGACATATTTTCCAATTTATTTTAACTAGATTATCTTTCGTTAAAATGACTTTACGCTGGAGGAAACACATAAATAGTTAAGATTTCAAGGGAACTTTCAGGTTCCATATATACTTATGAAGATATGGAGTATGCCATGGCATATAATCCATATACCTAGATTTAACCGCGAATAAACCATTATTTACTAAATTCCAAAAAAAAATGATCTTTCTCATTGGAAAGATTAAATCGCATTACCCTACCAACTAGGCGTTTAGAAGACTCCTGATTTTGACCCATCAAAAACCTTCTAAATTGAATTTGTAATGGATTGTGTGACAAAACGTTTTCCACTAACACGTTTTTAATGCATACAATATTAAATAAAGAAGTATATTATATAGCTAGAGGTTTATTCCCAAGCAAAGTATCTTTCCAAAAACGAGTGAGTAAGCCATTACCTACTTTGAAAGATCATAGTTTAAAGAAATTATGCTTAACCTCCAGAAGCCCCCTCCAAATGGGAGAATCTCTAAACGTTTTGCTTCAACTTGAGCTAGGGTTTTATCATACAATATTTTTAATAGAGTAACTCTTTCCAAACACGCTTTTTATGTAGTATCCTAAAAATGCATTTACTCACTACAAGAAATACGTTGATACACGACGCTCAGTTTTCGTCACTATATGTCGTCCATGATGATCCCATAAAGAAAAACAGATCGTTGAAAACCGAGCGTCAGTAATGAACCACGGCGACATTTTTTTTAAAATCGTCCTGGACATCTACGACGATTTAAGTACGTGCCAAGTCCTATGTGCCAAAATTATGACAAAATCAAATCGTCGTGGATAAAAATAAGCCCGGTCCGTTTGGTGGTCTATATGGGGCCAATCCCACCAATTCAGCCCATTGCTAATTTTTTACTCGGTCAATTCTTGTCGATAGATGGGCCAAGCCTAGTGATTATGTCCTTTTTTTGCCTTGAGAATTTACGGTCCATTTATTGTCTATATTAAATAATTTTTTTATTGAGGCCTTGTCTTTTGTATAGTAGTTTTAACTTCTGGGCTTTGTCCTTTTATGATAAATATTGAGTACGACAGGGCCCTTTTGAAGTCCATGAGATATTTTATCCAGTTCGATAACATTAAATTCACTAGAAACATGAACTTTTAAACATACGTAGTCAAACTGATGACAACCAGAAACATTAACTTTAATCAGAATTTATATGAAATGGAATTGAACGTAACCAAAAAAGAAAATCACTCAATTACACATCTACATCACAGCAAGCAATTACATTGCACAAGAGAACCAACAATATATTGAACTAGGACTCGACCTCCCCGAAAGTGTTCTTGTGGAATGACGTTGCCGCTAGACCTGGCAAACAACAAGACAACAAGAATGTCAGCCACTTCAAACTTATATGTACATGTGAGTAAACAGAATTCATATGATATCGATCCATCAAAATTGAAAGTAGCCACTGTATTAGTTGGTACAGTATCCTTGAGACCTCTTACTCCACATCCGCGACAATACAGAACAATATTCCCATATACATCCTAACATCAATATTCACCGTCTTGGAATTTTTGGATCATATCAGTTTAACCACTTTTCCATTCCAGTAACTAAATACAAAATTAAGCTTCCTTTGCTCATCTTTGAATATAGATAAGTCAATCACATTTGTTGCAGGAAACGTTGGTTGAGCCTAAAGGAAGGTCCTTATAGACTGGCCAATTCACTTCTTCTATATCAATGAAAAGGCAAGACTCTTGGCCTGCTTAAAAAAAAAGATGATGAAAATTTTCCTCGTCGTAGGTATGACAACGTGCGAAAAGCTGGTAGGTCACCATTAAAGCACCTGTAGAACGTGAGAATAAAAAGACATATCATCTGTTACCACGCTCATTGCATTGGATATATATGAAAGAATAGGATTTCGTGGGGTTTAAATCAACCAACATTGCCGGCACAACTTAGGATAAATCTCAAGGAGGTGCTACGGGCATCAACGGATGTTTACCAGATCTGATGCACACACTCCAACCCAAGATGCGGTTGATTTGCTTTTTTCCTCTGATGGTATTGTACCATGCGCTCATGGCATCATTATATGTTCCTTTGTTCTATACGTCAATGGAATCTCATGAGCAGTGGATGCGGATTTTAGGCATGGGAGGTCTGGGGCGATGTAGTGTGCTTTGCTAAACGGGAATTGTTCGTAAATTGCACAAAGCTAGTACCTCCCATTCTTCTGAAGGTGGATATGATTCTTATGGAATTGCGACACTTGTATGAGCGAGTTGTAGAGTTGATGTTTAGTCTACTCATTTTGAGAGATAGGTTTGAGAGATGATTACTCAAGGATGGTATTTGAGAGATGGGTGAAACCTTCCCATGATTATTACACATCATATGCATCACATATATCTTAAGATGACCACAAAGATTAGCCACTAAAAAATGAAAAATGTATGCATCTAAGCGCCGCATTAGCCCACCCACCCGGTTGTAAATAGACGAACAACTTCCATCGGTCGAGCATAACCGGTATCCATAAGTGGTTGTTGGTCGATAGGCAGGAGGGAGGAAAGACCACATGTAGATAGGATAAATTGCCTTGTTCATAACCTACAAGAAGTGAATAACTTTTTTGTTTGTTTGTTAAAAACCACATCGTTACGATAATTCCATATGCCTCAAAGAAAGGCGGATACACCTACACGAATACGCACATTTGTTTTCTTATCTATTTCATTTAACCAAGCTAAACATATTCACCTTGTTAAAAAAAAAGCTAAACATATTCACAACGCTAGTTTCTCGATAAATATTAAAAGTGAAATGAACGAGTCACCAAAAATCGCGAGAAAATGGGAAAACATAAATATGTCTTCAATAAACTCAACCACGTTGTAAAAAACATATATTTTACACCCAGTCCATCTTCTCTTAACCATATTATATTTTGTTAATAAAACTTTACGATTAATAAACCACGAGAATATTTTTATTTTCAGCGATATTTTTAGGTTCTACAAGTATTTTTGATATTTTTAGGTTCCACAAGTATTTTCGCAAAAATATTGTGGAACCGTGAAGCATATCCGCATAAAAGGACTTGACTGAAAACACCTAATTAGTCGTCAATTGGCATCGAAATGTAAGGATACGCACATTATTCTCTCCACCATATGAAACCAACAGATTTTCCTATCCCCTATGAGTCGTCTTCTAAACAGAATATCGAGATGTTTATATGAAAAACGTCTCCTACTGTAACATTTTTATAATAAAAAATATTATACAGGGGGATAAGTTTGTGATAACACCTCATCACATAACCATCTGTCCTCCCACAATCGCACATGATGCCTGGAACCCAACTCAAACGTGCCATGCAAAAAGAATTCATGTCTAACATTCAATATACGTTTTAAAAAAGGTGAGTCCGATGGTTTAGGTTCTATTTTAGTTAATATTTATCCCATGTATTTAAATGGCAGATTACTTGGCTCACAACGGAAAATGTGACGGTAATCATCTTGGGCCTATTTTTTTTCTTTTTTGCTTGGCAAAGCAATAGATTTCACTTTTATGGATCTTGATTTTCATACCTAAAAACTGTTCAAACATTGTGAGGATACACATAATATTAAGAGCTTTTTGAAGATCATGCTCTATAAACATAATAGTATCATCGAAATATTGCAGAATCAATACTCCACCCTCGACAAGGCGTGGTATGAAGCCACCAACTTGGCCATCCTCCTTTGCTCATGCAATAATAATAGCCAGCATATCCGCAACAAGGTTAAAGAGGAAAGGTGACATTGATCCACTCGTCTTAATCATTTGAGCATTTGGAAATACTGACGGATGTCATGATTAACTTTTATCCCTACGCTCCCACCCTTAACAACAATAGATAAACATTCACACCATAATAGTGAGAAACCTTTAATTCTGAAGAACTGCTGCAGAAAATACCTTGTCGTATGTTTCCTTAAAATCGATTTTGAAAAGCACCCCATCAATTCTCTTCGTCAAGAACTCACCTTTTTTGTATGCAAGATCTTGTATAATGTGAAACCATATATTAAACTACGAGCTAAGTGCCTGCGCACTGTGGCGGTTTCGCTAATGAGATACATGTGGGTTGCTACGATTATTCTCTTCTATAATAGTATAGTACAAAACAACTAAGTAAAGTTGTGTTTTTATGGTTTTTTATTTCTACTATATTCCTTGGAATCATCTGTCCCCTTGTACCCTTCTACGGCACACATCTCAAGGATCTTTTATCTTTTAATTTTTCAATCACCTTTCTCTTCTCGTCCCCACTGTATCGGCACTTTTCTACTTCTATGTTCCATTTTATATAACATTTTCATCATGTATGCTCTTTGTAATACATCGAAGGATCTCCATAATGGTTCATTATGTTTTCGTTAGACAGTAAGGTGTCCAACCAGGTTTTACACAAATATGGTGTTTTGGTTCAAAGGGCAAGCCACTCACATCACTTCCCGTTCACAAGCAAACTTTATCCCCCATTATTGCTGCCGATGACACACATTATCGATGATTCGACATGGACAATGCGGTCCTTTTGGCAATGGCCTCCATGTAATCACCTCCTTGCCACTGGTGCATAACTTACCTCGCATTATATCTTTCTCCGCGCCCATGGTGCTGATCGATGACGACAGACTTGGACCTCGTCACAAGACTCTCATACCAATTTGTGAAACCTCTTCTCTTCATAATCTCTCTATGTGGTCCACTCAGAAACACGCGCACACTCATACAGAAAAGCACAATGGCAGCTGGTTGTGCCAGAAGCATCTCTCTTTGTAAAATAAACTACTCAACTTTATTTGTGCCTTCTAATCAATCATTCACAGTTCCATTAGTAAATGAGAATATTTCCTTACAAAGGGGCACTGCACTATTTTTTTGTCTACTAACTGTATGCTTTAAGATAACAACCGATCCACATTTATCCCCAACGGCCATTTAACTTATGCAAACTACATGTAGCTAATTTATCAAACATGCATGCATATTGGCTACTGGTCCACGCATGCTCCTTCTATAATCACTTGGCCAAAGCACACGGCACTCACAAAGATACTAATGGCCTACCGCTAACAGACATGCAAGATCAACTATCGGAATCGACATCTTTGCCGTGAATTATAAATACAAGGCAACGCATGGAAACTGGCTTGGCAATATCTCTGCCGAGTGTTACCCTCGGGATCGAGCACCCCGCAGCATTTATCGTCAAAACACACTTGCCGAGTGCCGAAATGCGACACAGATAATGTTCCGACATCTCTCCCGTTGTCCTTCAACAGATCTGGGTGTGAAACGCGGCCGAGTATCCACGCATAACACTCTGCATACATCTCCGCGTGCCGCCACATGTCCATCCATGTAGACTCGGCGGAACTCTCTGCCGCCGAGTGTCCGCACTCGGCTGACATTTTTGCGAGGGTGCTCCTCGAGCCACCACCTGGAATGTCATTTGCCGAGTTCCCCATCGCCCCACTCAGAAATGTAGTTGCCGAGTGTCAGGTGTTGCCTCGGTAGAACGTATGCCGAGTGCCGAGGGGAGCCTCCAAAGTATATAGGTATGTGGCCTTGGCACCACAGTCGACAGCCGGACACGATGATAAATCACACGGATGGTACCTGAGTACGGTTGCTCTCAAAAAGGTTGTCCTGCCTTCCACATCCTAAACTGATCACATGTTCTCACTAAAACTTTATAATCGCTGGATCTTTCTTCACCGTAGTGCTATATTTTTGCTTTGTGCATTATTTCATGCTTGCTATGTAGACCATATACTTTGAGTTCCAGGATTAATTAAGTCACCCTCTTCTACTAGTTAATTTGTTTGTTGGGAGGATGTACTTTGCCAGCATATACAATGCAGTCAACCAGACCTCGAGGGGCACGGAGAATGTGATCGAAACAACAATAAGAAATATACTATCTTCCATAGATAAATTTATGAAGAATAACACACACAATTCGAAACATCTAGACGAGTTAGCCCTAGTCTCGAGGGAACAAAGAAATGTTGATCTACATGATGATGTTCCCGGCTAAGATACTAGTTAGTGTTGATATTTATGACCTCCTTGATAACAAAGTAAGGGACATATTACTAAAGAAGGGGGCTATTAGCAATAAATTTATGTGGTAATATTTTCAAATTATTTTATATGAATATTTATTTTCACTGTAGACTTTAAATTTTTCATAACTATACATGTTAGTTTTATTGATTATTAGTTTAATAGTTCTATTAATAGCCTCAAATTCTAGTTTCGCCCTAGGCACCCAAAATCTCAGGACCAGGCCTGATGGCAGCAATGGTGTGGTGGTTGCAATACACATCAACTACGCTCTCTCAAGCTAACCCCGTGTAATGTGTGTCTACGCTAGGCCGGACCAGCTGTGAGTCGTAACATCACAGAGAATGGAGCCAAATACACATCGGCCTCACCATGCGTAACCTATGTATTCACATTATTGATGGTGGAGTGGGGGTATGATATTAGGCACTGAAAAAATAATGCTCAAGTCCGGATAAAACAGGTCCATGAGGCGCGCAAGTGGGCAGCTTTTTTCGTCGAGGGTGTCCCATGGGACTTGGAGGAGGGGGGGGGGGGGGGGGGGGGGGTTGCAAATATAGATGCTCTTATGCCCCTCCTCCTGCACCAACATTTATTTGTGTAACTTTGTCAACATTGATTGTATGGTACCATGTGAGATGTAATCCTTATAGGACAAAAAAATATATTCAGATTTCGGCAATATGACCAGAATTCAAAAAACTTCACAGCTCTACAAAACAATATTCACGAGTCCAAAAAAGGTTCATGGTCTATGAAAAATGTTCACCACATAAAGCTAATGTTCTTGTATATTTTTAAAAAAATCTCACCTAGTCTACAAAATGTTCATGGGTGTAAGCAAAATTTTCACTTGTTAAAAAGATTTTTCTTGCATTTTGTAAGAATGTTCATACATCTACAAAGAATTATTCTTATCATAATATCGATAAAAATATCATTGATCTGAAAAATTATTAGTCCATTATCCAAAGAACGAAAACAAAAACTGCATAAGTACAAATTAACGGAACCAAGAGAAAAAATAATAATTACTTAAGTATTAACCTAAATAACAGAAAATAAAAAAACAAAGATAAAAAACTCATAATCATAGAAACATGAAAAAATTGATGAACACAGGAAAAAAGAAACAAAAAAAATGTAAAACAAAGCACATAAGAAAAATATAGTCGGTCCAAGGAATCGCTAAGAGTCATCTATAGTGGTTGCCATTATATCCACCTCCAACACCACGATATAACGTGCTAGAGGAAGAACTTTCAAAATCTCCTCTTAGACGCCGTCCCTCTCACTCCATCTCGACCCTCTTAAGATCCAATTGGCATGCATGCACGTGTGATTATTTAGTCTTCTCTTCGAAGGTGTTGTAATGCACAATCATGACCTCGTTGTACGTGTCCATCCAATTCTGCTTCTTGCCTCTCTGAGCAAATTTTAGGCACATTCGCTCGTGGTCGATGCTGATTTAGGCATGGGAGGTCTCGGGCGATATAGCGTGTTTCACTCGGTAGGAGTTGTTCATAGCCTATTCACACCTTTTAGCTTCTATGGAACTGCTTGTAGAGTATGGTCTTGTGGAGAGACCTGCGGTTCACATTGCGCTACAATATTGTTTGGTAGTGTAGCTTGGTTGGCTGATCGTGCAAGGGTTGTACGAGAGCGACCGGCCCTCCCCTCGTGTGGTCATACTCTTTGCGCGATCCTGCAATGTTTCACTTTAGTGCTATGTAGTGTAACCTCTTCTACATGTGTGATAACTTTCAATCGTATGCCCGATATTTTTTATATATGCAAGCGATATGCCACACTACGTTTATTGGTTATCGAAGTTTAGTGTTCAACTCATTCTAAACATGAGTTCTCTGTTCGATTCTTTGTTGTGATCAATCACAAAGGAAGGTCTGGGAGCTAGGTGCCCTTGAAAAAGGGCCCCTGCTTTGATTAGACATCATAAGCTAATCATATGCTCTCATCAAACATGTGCACATGTGAAATGACAATTACAGCAGGCTGCTATATTTTCTTCCCATGGTATCCATCTTTAAAGAATAGTGCACCTACCTGTTTGTTGTGATAAATCTACAAGAACGGTATTTGTGCTATTAATGTCGACCTCAATAAAAAAATATTGGTTGTGTCGTATGATTCATAACATTGCATGTTTCCTGTCTCTTTTCTTTTCGAAAACAGAACATGCCCAACCTCGATATCGTGATGATGCCCACAACCGTTTATATTAAGGTAAAAACATGTCCGAAGTTTACAACGAGTACACTCAAGCGATAGCCACATTGGCTTCAAGAATCAATAAACAGAGAAATGCCAACATTCTAAGATGACACACCTTGAAGTCGTCTAGTATATTGCCATCCACCCCGACTTAAGATAGACCGAACGACCGCCATCAAGTGAGTACATCCAGTATCCATAAGAGCTCGATGGCTCTATGGCAGAATGAAGGACCACATATGTATCCAGAAGATTGCTTGATTGACGACCTGCAAAAAATGAGGACCTCTATCCTTGTTAAACACAACATAATTCATGCAGCTCCAAATATCCCACACAAAAGCACAATTACCGGTTTGTATGCGCGCTTTGGTTTTCTTATCAATCATATCAAGCCAATGACCGAACATATTAGTCACACATAATGGGGGAGAAATAGAAAATGTAAAGTGAATCAACCTCCAAATATGACGCGAAAAGTCACAAGATATAAATAGATGATCTGCAGACTAATCAGCATAAAACACACATTTCTTACATATTTTCCAATTTATTTTAACTAGATTATCTTTCGTTAAAATGACTTTACGCTGGAGGAAACACATAAATAGTTAAGATTTCAAGGGAACTTTCAGGTTCCATATATACTTATGAAGATATGGAGTATGCCATGGCATATAATCCATATACATAGATTTAACCGCGAATAAACCATTATTTACTAAATTCCAAAAAAAATGATCTTTCTCATTGGAAAGATTAAATCGCATTACCCTACCAACTAGACGTTTAGAAGACTCCTGATTTTGTCCCATCAGAAACCTTCTAAATCTAATTTGTAATGGATTGTGTGACAAAACGTTTTTAATGCATACAATATTAAATAAAGAAGTATATTATATAGCTAGAGGTTTATTCCCAAGCAAAGTATCTTTCCAAAAACGAGTGAGTAAGCCATTACCTACTTTGAAAGATCATAGTTTAAAGAAATCATGCTTAACCTCCGTAAGTCCCCTCCAAATGGGAGAATCTCTAAACGTTTTGCTTCAACTTGAGCTAGGGTTTTATCATACAACATTTTTAATAGAGTAACTCTTTCCAAACACCCTTTTTATGCAGTATCCTAAAAATCCATTTACTCACTACAAGAAATACGTTGATACATGACGCTCAGTTTTCGTCACTATATGTCGTCCATGATGATCCCATAAAGAAAAACAGATCGTTGAAAACCGAGCGTCAGTATTGAACCACGGCGACATTTTTTTGAAAATCGTCCTGGACATCTACGACGATTTAAGACCGTCATAAGATTATGACGATCCAAAATCGTCAAGGGCCGTCCGGCTAGGCCATATTAGCTCGTACGTGCCAAGTCCTATGTGCCAAAATTATGACAAAATCAAATCGTCGTGGATAAAAATAAGCCATGTCCGTTTGGTGGTCTATATGGGGCCAATCCCACCAATTCAGCCCATTGCTAATTTTTTTACTTGGTCAATTCTTGTCGATAGATGGACCAAGCCTAGTGATTATGTCCTTTTTTTTTTGCCTTGAGCATTTACGGTCCATTTATTGTCTATATTAAATAATTTTTTTATTGAGGCCTTGGCTTTTGTATAGCAGTTTTAGCTTATGGGCTTTGTCCTTTTATGATAAATATTGAGTACGACAGGGCCCTTTTGAAGTCCATGAGATATTTTATCCAGTCCGATAACATTAAATTCACAAGAAACATTAACTTTTAAACATACATAGTCAAACTGATGACAACCAGAAACATTAACTTTAATCAGAATTTATATGAAATGGAATTGAACGTAACCAAAAAAAAAAAAAATCACTCAATTACACATCTACATCACAGCAAGCAATTACATTGCACAAGAGAAACAACAATATATTGAACTAGGACTCGACCTCCCCGAAAGTGTTCTTGTGGAATGACGTTGCCGCTAGACCTGGCAAACAACAAGACAACAAGAATGTCAGCCACTTCAAACTTATATGTACATGTGAGTAAACATAATTCAAATGATATCGATCCATGAAAATTGACAGTAGCTACCGTATTAGTTTTCAGAATGACGTGTCATATGGTTTCATTTTGGTACCAGAAATTGAAGCATAGCATATTTCACTAATCAGTTTAAAATAGAACCAAGCCAATTAAACTAGGGACGGAAAAGAGAGTAAGGAAGGTGATTACTTTAGTGGGTAACACCAAGCTCCATGTACTCCACTCCTAGCTGAATCAACGCTAGAGCTGGAACTGCCGGGCATAGCCTAGGAGCAGGAGCAGCAGCATCAGCGGCCACGAGAGGTGAGGCCGCAGCCGGCCTAGGAGCAGGAATATCACCGCGCTTGAATATCAGGGTCACAATGGACCAAACGAACACAAGATTGCATTAATGAGCAGATTGCCAGAATATGTAAGCTAATTGCATAATCAAGAGTCTCTGCCCAATTATATGTTAGCTAGAAACACCCACATATGCTTTGACAATCACTAAATCATCATGTTTGTGCCAAATTTGTTTTCAGTATAATATCTTAACAAAATTTGACTTGTACAACGTATGTAGATAGATAAAAATGTTTAAGAAATATAGACCTCCAAATAAAGCGATAAACTGCAAATGCGCTTCAATCATAAATCATTCATGGCAACACATCTAGAAAAATAAGTAATAAACCTATAGACCTACCCAACTTTCCATACAATGTAAAATGCCATGAAAATAATAGCTATAATCTCATCACGATTTATTAAATCGACATTATTAGACCACGCAGGAAACTATGTGTTCTCTCTTGACAATATCATACACAAAGAGTATAGTGCCCAACAAATAGGAAGGCGGACTAATCATGTACTTGAGTATAGACATATAAGCTACGAACTCAACCTTATGGCCTGAAAATTCGAGAATGTCCAAACAAGATTCAATTACCGGTACAAATTGTAGAGCTAAATCACTACAACACTTATCCTGATTAGCGCAACAAAAATGCAGTGCCAATGCCTGTAAATGATAGTCAGAGAGTATTGTACCTGTGCAAGTAAGTGGGCCGAGCTCACCTCAGGGAACCCGATCTGCGGCATCGTGGCAGACACCAGAGACAGCAACAGCCCAATAATTTTTTTCCTTCACAATAATAAGTATGTATGAGCATTAGGTGACCAGATCTTAAATAGGATAACAATGTTCATAATTAAGCATTATAAGAATCATCGAGCACAAACCCATGAAAGTATGAGCATTAGGTATGAGCAGGTATGAGCATTAGGTGACCAAACACTGCAAGTCTCACAGGTTTTGTAGCCCGAGGCCATGTGAGCGGTGCAGATCAAAGTCAGTACATTAATATTTTTGATAATCTATTAGAACAAAATAAATCGTTGGCATCGGCTGATCAAGTTGACATTGTTGCTCATGCTCAGGATTACATCTAACCAATAAGAAAGCTAAATACATTGATATATAAGTTTATAGTAAATAAGGCCTAATTCCAGACATGACGATTTCTAGTCATTCCTAAGAATGTGTTATTCCTGCCATTTAAGATTAATCACCGGTTGCTGTAGCATCGGCAGTGCGTAGCCATAGGTACCAAACCAGCAGGGTTGGGGAGAAAAGGTGCGATTACCTGTCAGATGTGGTGCTGTCGTACTTAATGATGATGCAACAGCTCGTTGGCCCCCTCTCCGGCAGGTGACACACTTGAATCAGGTGCGCTGTTGCACCACAACCAACTCCTCCTTTAATCTCGCTATTGTGCATGGTAGCACATGGATCTTCGGCCTGGATGACAGGAGCCATGTCGCGAGCATGAAGTTACTCGGTACGCTACGGTGTGGTCTGCAAAGGAGATTGGATCTTGAAGCTGTGGTGAAAAGAAAAGAAAAGCAATTAGAATGTCCCCATTATGTACGTGAACAAAAGGGTCTAACCTTGTTCGGATCTCACGATATTACATATATGATTTTGTTTAGTTTCAAAGATTTCTAAAAATCATTGTCTTCATCTTTCTCCGGATCGCCACTACGTGTACTTACCTCGTAACAAGCACAAAATGTTAAGGCCCGATGACCATCTTGTTCCTGTTAAGAGGTACTACATGCGGTGGTGATCCGGAGAAAGGAACGAATGCGAGGGTTTCTGGATTTCTTTCGAACTAAATAATGTCACATATGTAATATGGTTCGTGAGATCCGGATGAAGTTGAACCCTTTAGTGCACATTCGTAATGGTGACATTCCTCAGAAATCTCTTCCGGAGTTATGAAAAATGTCGCCGTTATGTATGTGAACAAAAGGGTCCAACCTTGTTCGGATCTCACTATTACATGTATGATTTTGTTTAGTTTTAAAGATGTCCAGAAACCCTTCCTTTCCCCGCATTGCCATCACGTGTACTTACCTCGTAACAAGCACAAAATGTGAAGGTCCAACTGCACATCAAGACCCGATGACCATCTTGTTCCTGTTAAGAGGTACTACAGGCGGTGCTGATCCGGAGAAAGGAGGAAGATGAGGGTTTCTGGATTTCTTTGGAACTAAATAACGTCACATATGTAATATCGTGAGATCCGAACGAAGTTAAACCCTTTTGTCCACATACGTAATGCTTACATTACTCAGAAATCCCTTCCGGGGTTATGAAGAATGTCCCTATTATGTACGTGGACAAAAGGGTCTAACCTTGTTTAGGTAATTTCAATATTTATTAATTTCAGTCTTTATATATGGCACTATATGGAATACTTGTTTCATTTTCGGATATATCAAGTAATTACTAACTCTTTTTATTCTTTTTCTTTCTCGGGCAGCGTTTGGAAGAGGTTCACAAAAAAGTCTCCCGGTGAATGAAAATGAGAGCCTACGTTTGATATTGTGCAAGTAAGTACTACTATCTAGATCCGTGCATGTCCTTGATTCTAGTGTCGATGCCATTATCATGGCTATTTGATTATTATTTTGATTGAAACCATGTTTTCGTAAAGTGCTTGCAACAAGGAGACGGGAATCACTTGTGTGGATACTACGTCTGCGAGTTCATTCGTCAGACGACGTGTCCCAAGGTCAGAGATTTAAAGCAGCTTCATGTACGTTAGTCGTCAATTTTTCATATTACCCTCTAATATATATTGACCACCCTTCTTTATATTAGATCGAACGGCTCCGGGACGGTCTTCTACCAAGAAACAGGATACGAGCAATTCAGGAGGAAATTGCGGGCTTCTTAGATGCAGAGGTCCTAAATGTAAATGGAGAGTACTATAGCGCCGGTTGGGATTGAATTTGATTTTGTAATTCACTCCATCGGTCATGTAATATGCTCGCTATACTTTGCTTCTGTAATATAAGTGTTCCTTCTTTTGTTTTGTATATATTTATATATATACATATATATATATATATATATATATTACTTATTCACTCGAGGGATCCGGGAGGTCCGGGGAAGGGCAACCGGGCTCCTCTCTTCTCCTCGGATCCGGGGAGGGGCCACCGGGGCTCCTCTCTTCTTATGGGACCCGGGAGGTCCGGGGAGGGGCCACCGGGAGGTATGGGGATCGCAAAACATAAAAAGGAAAATAATAAACACAAAAATAAAAACTCTGCCACGACAGAGAAAAGGGCAACAGCGCTGCCGCGGCTTGATTCTGGTTCGTGGTAAGAACCAGGGACGAATAGCCTTGGCTAGGTTCCAGTGCAACTGCCACGTGGTCAGTCCCATTTGTCCCGGGTCCTGGCACAACCGAGACCAATGAGGGAGGGGCATTTGTCCTGGATGCCACATCCCGGTTCCACAACCAGGATGAATGGGCCTTACAAACCGGGACAAAAGCCCCTGTTTGTACTAGTGTATGTCGCGCGCATGAAGTTTCTCGGTCCGCTACTGTGTGGTATGCAAAGGAGATTGGATCTTGAAGTTGTGGTGAAAAGAAATTAGAACGGGATTTGGTTCTATGTATATACCTTCGGTGTGCGACATCTAGAAACGAGCGTCGGGCAGAGTGGTCGTCGCCCACGGTGGGCGGCGGTACGAGGCAGGACGGTGGACGACGATATGAGGGAGGCCGTCTTTAGCGAGGGATTCAACCAGCAGAAGAGAGTCGTTGGGGGCGAGGGTACTGATCAGCCGAAATCGCCGGATTCGTTCTCAAGTGGCGCCATGGGGGTCCCCCACTGCGTGCGACGCAAACCCTAACCGGAGTACAGTGTCATGGCTGCCGGGGACGGATCTGGGGTCGCTCGGGCACGGCAATGGCCAGAGGAAGGAGACAAGGAGGACGTGCGGCAATGACCTATGAAGATCAAAAGCCCTTAGATCAATGGGGCATGGACGTGCTGGGCGTCCCCCGAGAGATCCGAGTTTTCCATCCCCCGGTAATGCAGGTGGGGGTAGACCGCGCCGGTCTCCGGTGATGGAGGCGGACGGAGATGGAGGGTCAATAGGGAAGAAGGGAAACAGGAGCGACTCCGGCTCGGCAACTAGATCGAGATCTGCGGTGCGGACTGTGGAGTGGACTTTTGTTGGTCCCGCAGGAACGGTGGCGCACTCCAACCCGGAGGACCCGAGAGGTTCCAGCCCCCGGTGGTTCCTTAGTGTTTCCCTAATGACTATTATGGAACGTCCAAGTCTATATAGCGAGATGTTTTCACCCGTTGCCTCTGCCGTGTCCGGAAACTCCTCTTCAGGATAGACTTCTCCATGGTGTTTTTCATTGCCATCTCCACTATGTCTTGTTGTCGTGACTTGTTAGTAGTTCCCCATATTCTTGAGGCCATGGAAGTAAGATGGATGCGGCAGAGGCGAGAGGCATCCATGCTTCCATATTCGCATTTTTTTTTGACTGAGTACCCCCTAAAACCGATTATATATATGTATTTACCTGAAGGTGCAGAACAAGTAGAATTAAATTAATACAATGATCACGAAGGACCTGTGCGTAAAATTCCCTTCTCCACCACGATATAAGGCCATGAGACGGAAATAACTTCCCCACACTCCTCTTAGCCACAATCCTCTACCTCTTGCGCCTCTCCAGCTTGAACCTGTTCACATCCAATGGGTGTGAACCTTCACAAGGTGCGACTGGTTTGATTTCCCTCGGATGGTATTCTACTGCAAGCTTCCGCATGCTATCGGCGGATTCGCTTGTGGTAGATGCAAATTTTAGGCATGAGAGGTTTCGGGCGATGTAGTGTGTTTCATTTGGTAGGGGTCGTTCGATACTATGCTACAACATGTAGCCTATATCCAACATCTTGTACCCTACCGTCTTGTCCAGACACTCGCGGTTCGTCTGGCACTATGCTCCGTCTCTGAGCTACTGCGTTGCTTCGTGGTTGTGCAAAGACGGTAGCTGAGAGACGGGGCTTCCTCTCGCGAGATTATACTATCTTTGAATCTTTTTCCTGACTGATTCAAGGATGTGGCACTCCAATTAAATATAATGCGAGCTTTTTTTAATACCACGTAACTTTTATATGCCCGAATCTTCTTTTATATGCAAACGATTATGCTAGACTCGGTTCATTGGTTATGTGAGTTGTAAGTGTTCAGTGCATTTGAATAATGATTTCTCTATTGGCTCCTGAAAAGGGGCCCCTTCCTTGATTACACATTCGGAACTGATCATATATTCTAAGCAAACAATTGCCCTTCTGAAATGAAAATCAGGTAGTGGTTTGTTTGTGCTTCTAGAGCATGGTGCCATCTTTTCTTGACATGTTATCAATCTTTATATAATGAACGCACCTATAAGGATGGTATATTTTTACTATTAAAGCAGAATTAGTGGTGCCCGTGTCCCATGGTATGTCGTCCCTTCCATCCCGCGAAAAAAATTTGGAGAAAAGAGAAGGAGCTGTGGAGTGAAGAGTGAGCGGTGAGAGCCGTGGGATTTATGGTGACACGTGGCGTCTCTCGCGGTTCCCAATGCGTGCGCATCGCAGGCACGCGAGGCTCTCTCGGGCCTTGCTCATCGATAACGGCCGAATCGGGTGTTCCTGCTGGGCCTGGCTGAGCATAGCTTTAAATTTCGTGCAAGCTTAAAATCTGCACCGGGCTGGCCTGGCTGACTCTAATGCGAGCAACCAAACATGCCCTAGGGCTTTAGATTTAGTTTTCTCATTTATTTTGGTCGTTAGTACAGCCCCGTCTTTACTTCTGAGTACCCACTACAACTGATTCTGCGTATTTACCCGGAGGTGCAGAACCACTAGAATTAAATAAATTCCTTTAAGCTATAAGCTCCATGGGCTAGGAGCGTTGTGAGCGATCCTGCCTCGTCTTGTGTCCTATTTGTGGGGCTCGTCTCTGCTCGGGTGGGCCTCTTCGCTGCATACCTGTGCGGCAGAGCTGCTCTGTGATCTGGCTGCGTGTGGGCCGTTTCTTCTTCTGCATGTGCTGCGGTGCAGCTGGCCGACGGTGGAATCGGCATGTACACGCGTTCGGCTGTTGGTGTGTGGGGATGGTCAACGGACTACGACTGTCGATTTGGTTGTCCTGCTTCTGTGACCAATTTGTCATTGGCTTGATTTTTTTACTCTTTCCAGCTGTGGATCGGTTCAGCTCGGTCATAGCGAGCATATCCGTGTTGCTCACCTCCGCTCCTCTGGGATTAGATCTCGCTGGGGGTGGGGTTAATGGTAGACTTCTCTCCATCCGCATCATACTGCTCTCTTGGCCGGCGGTTGCCGGCATTTTGTTTGGTGGCTGAGGCGCCCGGCCTAGCTGTGGGACGGCGCATCGTGCGAAGGAAGACACGACGGAGCGGCGTGGACGCATCAGCCAAGTGGCAGAGGGCCATGGAGCAGCCTGACACGTCAAACAAATTAAGCTAAGTGGCTCAGGCAGCCAAGTGCGATCGATGGGCGGCCAACTCGCAGACGGACGACGTGTCGGACGAATCGCGTCCAGCGGCTCCGGCGATCAGTGCGGAGGGCAGCGTGGGTGCTCCGACTCTGGCGGCCAGGTCACTGACCGCCGCAGGCGCGTTGGACGGCTCGCGCGTGGCGGCTCCTGTGACCAAGTGCGACGGACGATGTGGGCGCAACGGCGGCCAAGTCGGTCAGCTCGCGCATAGCATATCCTGCTCCCAAGTACTGCAGATGGTGTGGGTTCAGCGACTCGGGCCGCCAAGTCGCAGGCAGCTGGCTCGCGCACAACGATGACCGAGTGCGGCGGATAGCGCCGGTGCAGCGACTCTGGCGGCCAAGTCGCAGACAGCCGCAGGCAGAGCGGCGAGGTGGGTCGGGCGTAAGCAGCCAAGGTTCTAGCATACATGTAACGGACGGTCGCTGCCGTGTTGTTTGCAAGCCGCTCGTAGAGTTCAATGATGTTATTTCTCCTCAGTTTTGGGTGATCAGTCTGGTACTAACCGCTTCTTTTCCTTGGTCGTTTGTGTGTCTTCGTGCTGCAGCAGGGGTTCCACCATTTCCTGCTTTCTCACAAGGAGAAGAATTATTACATGATCCAAGTAAGCTGGACGGCAACTCAGGCTAGGGCTGGTAAAGCTTTGCACCTTTCTCTTGGCTATAACTGTTGCTTTATATATATAGGTATATACACATTTTTCTTTAGCTTAAGAATCATCTAGAATATGTAATGTCTAATATTTAAGTTTAAATTTTCTATCCAATTGATGCTCGATGACACAGAATGATGTTTTTCACTACACCTGAATTTTCAATTGTGATGCGTAGGCATATGTATCACTGGTAGAAAATAGGCCTACAGTCCCGGTTCGCCAGGCCCATTAATCCCGTCCGGGCAACCGGGACTAGCAGTGCGCGACTAAAGGCCCCCCCCTATAGTCCCGCCACTTACGGACCGGGACTAAAGGCTCGTCCACGTGGGCGCTAGGGGTCCGTCGCGGCGGAGGACCTTTAGTCCCGGTTCTTGTGGTTAACCGGGACTGAAAACCTGCGCAGGTTTAGGGTTTTAGGCCCCCTAAACCTGTTTCCTTTTTAATTTGTTTTGTTTTAATTTCAGTACACATATACATGCATATATATATATATGAAATATCAAACAAGGAGAATTCAATAGGAATATATAATATATATTCAATATCGGGTGACCATATATACAACCTCGAACGAGTTTCCATATTACACAATTAAGATGGACGAGCATACACAAATTCGCACAAGTTTCAAGGTACTCAGGGCTTATACATGCGGATAATAGTCATCGTCGGTGGACGCATGGTACTCTCCTTTCTTATGGATGACATGCCTAAGGAAAAATCCTGCTATTTCCTCTTGAATTGGTCGGAAGCGAGCTTCTGGAGAAAGCGCCCTCCGCAAGTTATTGAGACCCTTCCGCGTCTCCTCGTCCTTCTTCCTCTCAGATATTTCTTTCCGTATGTTCTCACAGACATAGTATCCACATAGACCGGTCCCCGGTGGCTGCTTATCCACACCTTTGACCACATTTCTAAATTGTAGCAGTTGTTTGAATTCACCGACATGTTCATGTGAGAGCCGTCTCCAAACTCTACAATGCAAATAAAATTAAATGAACAAGGGAGTTATTAGCTTAGAAAATGAACAAAAGAGACCGATCGATATAGAGCGCAAATGATTGAAAAATAATTACCTTTGCATCATTCTTCTCATGTCGACCCAAAGATCTGTATTTGAATTCATAGAGTCAATGATCAAAACTAAGGACTTCTGAAGATCAATTTTTAGCAGAATCCAGTGGTACCTGCGGACACATTAGATGCACAGTCATGCATAATTTATCGATTAGACATACAATGCATGGAGTAAACAAAAGAGAATGGGAACATGAGAGAAACACTCACCCAAAATGGTAAGGAAATAGAATATATCTTTTGGATTCATGCTTTTTAAAAAATTTGTACAAGTCTTTCTCCACGTCTATGGGATGATTTTCTAACATAGTTCCATTAATGATTTGTGGGTCAATGAACCCAACATCATGGATGAGTCTTACTTTGCATTCCCAAATCTTCAATCTGCATAATAGCGTACGGAACAATATAGTTAGGACAATATATATATATATATATATAGTGTAGGCAATGAAGAACGAGATGAGGTAGAAATAAATCACTTACAGAACGTAGCAACTCAGGATAGATTTGTCGAGCTCACGCATATTGAACAGCTGGAACAATTCACTCATCTCAACTGTTACAGAGTACTTTTTGGTGTGATGCTCCTCTGTATAATCCACATACACAAATTCTTTGTCGGTCCATGCTATGAAATCTTTGTACCAACGTAGCAGACTTTGCATTAGTGGTGGTAGATCCTTTTCCTTCGCAGGCTCGACGAGAGGCCCTTTCTTCACATATTTTAATGCTACGTCAGCCGTTGGCATATCGTCCATGCCTAAAAAGGCACGAAGAGACATACCGGCCTCGGACGCATTTTCCATGGCAGTAGCTACAGTCAATCCCATTGCTGTCACAGCATTTATGACCACGGGGTCCTGTTCCGGAGCGGCTTTCACTATGAGCGGGGGGAACGATTGTTTACTCTGCATCCCGAGCTGGGCAACTTGTTTCCCGCTTTTTATTTTCCTTTTCCTTTTCCTTTCTGCTGCTCCACTTTTTTTGCTTTCTCCTCCTCCAATATTCCTGCTTGCTTACGAAGTTCAATATCATAGTCTTTAGGCATATTCTTCACGGCTTGGGACACTGTCGACAAAAAATCCGTAGCCCAATAGTCTACAATCGGAGGGAATACTTCCTTGGGCTCAGGCTCCTTTAGCGCCTTCAGTCGGCCCTTCCAATTGTCAACGTCAGCCTTCACGGCCAATTTGGTTTCAGCATCACTAAGTTCCCAAGGCCTTGGGGGGAGAGGCTTGAGTGATGGCTCCGGTACCCGTGTGGTCTTAGGTACATAAGGCTCCGGGTTTATAGACCAAGAGCAGGTTCCCTTGCTGTCCGCATGCTTCTGTTTCTTCGCTGGAGGAGGAATGGGGGGCGACGTCTGCTTAACCGCCGGAGGAGGAATCGTGGGCGACGGCTGCTTAACCGCCGGAGGAGGAAGATCGGGGGACGGCGTCGAATGGCGTGAAGGAGGCGTAGGTGAACCAGCAGTAGCACCACCACCACCACCAGCACCTGCACCATCGTAGGGGGGTGGACTTGTTAGCCTTGGCGTCTCGCCTGGAAACACTATGTACTTCTTTTTCCATAGAATGAACTGGCGCTTGACATCTCCAAGTCTTCTCTCCCCTTCGGGTGTAGCTATGTCAATCTCCAGGTCCTCAAACGCTTGGACTATGTCTTCCACCGTGACACGAGCATAGCCATATGGAATGGGGTTGTTGTGATGGAGTGCTCCAGGTGTATAGGGTAAAGCACTGCCGGTAGCCACCTTCATGGAAATGTTCCCCACGGGATAATGCAGATCACATTCTTTCATCTCCTTTACGTCATCCACGGGGTAGTGAGGCTCCGGTGCACGACTCTCGATCATCGGTGCATTAGCACCTGCAGTCAGGGCCTCCGTGGAAGCCACGCTGCTTCTCCGCTGCTGGCTTCCGAGATCCGTTGCATGTTCTTGATGCGGCCCTGCAGCCGACGCTTTTTCTTTCTCAAGTATTCCCGCCACGACCTTCTTCAGGTCAGAAACTTCCATTGCAAGATTCGCCAGTTCATCTGCAGCCCAGTCCGTACCTCTCCTACGGCTTCTGTAACAGTACGGGTCACCCTCGCGGGAAAACCGTACTTTCCATGGCAATCTGCCTTTGCCTCGTATATGTCCTCCGTGTTCAGGATTTCCGAGGGCAACTGTCAGTTGGTCTCTCTCTCTGTTGAACGTGATCTTGCCCTGTTGAGCTTTGGTCATTGCGTCAACAAGGTCTTTTGTGGGAGCAAACTTTTTCTGCCGGTGAACACAATCCCCTGTCTCCGGGTCTAGCGATCCCCCATGCCCGTACCACCACATTTTGGCTCTTTAGTCCCCTGGGGTCACGAACCGGGACTAAAGGTCCCCTGGGGGTACCCTCCGCGGGCCTTTAGTCCCGGTTGGTGTCACGAACCGGGACTAAAGGTGAAATTTTTCGCGGCGTTTTCGTTCCCGCGCAGAACGAGCCTTTAGTCCCGGTTCGTGACACGAACCGCGACTAAAGTGGTTATTCAAATACTTTTCCTTTTCCCATACTTAAAAATACAAATAATATATCAGAAAATGTAGAAAAATAAAACTAATTCTTTTTAAAATCTTAGAAATACAAATAATATATCAGAAAAATAAAACTAATCATAAAGATTCACACACATCTTGAATATATATAGATAAAAAAGGCAGTACATAATGGCTAGAGTGGATCTAAACCTAAACGGAGAGCATAGATGCATGATCTGATATCTGCTAGTCATACTCCTGCCTAGGCCTATAGTACATGTACTCGTAGTCGTCGTAGTCGCCGCCGCCGTCGTCGTCACTATCGTCTGACGGTGCTCTGCACTCCCTCGGAGGATCACGACTCCAGGACTGGGCCTGAGGGTAGCGCAGGCGGGGGATATCGCCGGCCCTGATGTAGTCCATGACGCTCTGTAGAGTCCGGCCGGACCACCATAGCCGACGACCGGCCTCGTGAAAGTTCCCAGGAGGCAGGCCGTCCTCCTCATACCTGGCGAGCGCCCTCTCACGCCGATTGATGAAGAAGGCATCCCAAGTATGCTGGTTATCGGGATGCCAACTGGGATTCCTCCGCTGCTCCGGCGTGAGCTCGTGATAGTAGTGGTTCGTGATGGCCGCCCGACGCACCACACCTTCAGGAAGAGGAGGGACCGGCACTCCTCCGGCGCTCAGCATCCAACCGGCGGGAACGTTGTAGCCGCACGGGCAGGGGTAGTTCGAGGCGGAAAGTGCCTCCGCCTGGATGAATGTTAGAGTGGGTACGGTAGAAGCCATGAGAGAGAGTGGTGAGTTTGTATGTGTTTATGCCAATGGTGTGGCAATGCATATATACATATATATAGCGAGAAGAAAACATCCCTTTAGTCCCGGTTGGGGACACCAACCAGGACTAAATGGGTTAGGGTTTCGTTTGGACCAATCAGATAGAATCACACGGATCGTGTGTTTCTTTAAAGCGCGTGTGAGTCGTTGGATCCGGGGTGTGTTTCTTTCGAGCTGTTGTGAGCCGTTCGATCAGGGCTACGGTGTGTTTCTTTCGAGCTGTTGTGAGCCGTTGGATGAGGTGGTTTCTTAACCGTTGGATCAAAACCCTAGCACAACACTTTGTGAGCCAGAGGACCCTATATATAGCCCACCTTCATACACCGGTCAGTTCATCGAGCAAATACAAAACATCCGGATTCGCCATCATACGTCCTGCCGTGCATTTGGTATGCATATTGCACCCAGTAGCCACGGTGGGGCTGTATGATGGCGATACCGATTGTTTTGTTCTACATCCCCCTTTAAGGTTTGATACATCATATATTCAGTTTATCGAGCAAGTACAAAACATCCGGATTCGCCATCATACGTCCTACCGTGCATTTGGTGGCGCGTGGCACGGGAGTCGCGACGCGTGGCGCGGGAGTTGTGACGCGTGGCCAGGAGGGCGCGGTATAAACTGTCGCGCCTCGAGCGCGTATTCTCCTGTCCACGCACCGTCGAGCTTCCACCATGCCTCCGAGGAGGAACAGCACCACCGGCTTTCGCGGCGTCCGAG
Organism: Alopecurus myosuroides; assembly: GCA_028641055.1. NCBI lineage: Eukaryota > Viridiplantae > Streptophyta > Magnoliopsida > Poales > Poaceae > Alopecurus > Alopecurus myosuroides. The sequence goes on along the minus strand of CM054060.1, from coordinate 413,328,963 downwards.
CACGGCAGAACGGAATGTTCAGCGCAGATATCCGCTGGGGGGACGACCGCATCCCCCTCGGCTCCTTTGCGACGGCGGCGGAGGCCGCCCGCGCCTGGGACGCGGCGGCCTGGCGCCTCAACCGCCCGCGTTCGCTGATGAACTTCAACGACTGCCACACCGCCTGGGAAGCGGAGTCAAGGGCGCCGAAGCCGCAGATCGTCACTGCCGCCGACCACCTCCACCTCCGTCACCGCGCGTTTCAGGGCCTAGTCGACGCCAGGGAAGAACGCGTCGTCCGCGAGTATTACCGGAACAACCCGGGGGAGGAGAGCGCCGACGAGGAGCTCTGGCAGACCCGCGCGGCTGAGCGGGCGGAGCGCCGCCTCGAACGCCACCTCGCGTTAGATGCCGCTCGGGAGGCGAGGACGAGGGCGCTGCAAGAGCTTCGTCGGGCCGACCGCGCCGGCGAAGTCTGGGCCTCCGACGATCCGAGGTGGGGGCCTATCTCGGACATACCATCATGCACCTCCGACGACGACGAGGAGGTCACCGACGAGTTCGCCGACGTCGATGACCCGGAGGAGGTCACCGACGAGTTACCCGACGACGACGACGAGGAGTAGTGTTCGTATGTTCTCTCTTTTCAATAAAAGAATTTGTATTCCGCAAGGTTCGTATGTTCGTATGTTTTCTGTTTTTAATAAAAGTTATGAAATCAGATATTTTATCTCACAAAGTAACCAAGATAACCAAGATTGTCGAAATCCACCATTGTCATTCCGTATTGCTCGTCCACCTTTAAGCAAAATAAAACTAATTCTTTTTCCAATCTTAAAAATTCCCATAGATAAAAAAGGCAGTACATAATGGCAAGAGTGGATCTAAACCTAAACGGAGAGCATAGATGCATGCATGATCTGATATCTGCTGCTAGTCATACTCCTGCGTAGGCCTACACATGAGAAAATTCAGAGCCCAGGACTGGGCCTGAGGGTAGCGCAGGCGGGGGATATCGCCGGCCCTGATGTAGTCCATGACGCTCTGTAGAGTCCGGCCGGACCACCATAGCCGACGACCGGCCTCGTGAAAATTCCCAGGAGGCAGGCCGTCCTCCTCATACCTGGCGAGCGCCCTCTCACGCCGATTGATGAAGAAGGCATCCCAAGTATGTTGGTTATCGGGATGCCAACTGGGATCTCTCCGCTGCTCCGGCGTGAGCTCGTGGTAGTAATGGTTCGTGATGGCCGCCCGACGTGCCACACCTTGAGGAAGAGGAGGGACCGGCACTCCTCCGGCGCTCAGCATCCAACCGGCGGGAACACTGTAGCCGGGCGGGCAGGGATAGTTCGAGGCGGAAAGTGCCTCCGCCTGGATGAATGTTAGAGTGGGTACGGTAGAAGCCATGAGAGAGTGGTGAGTTTGTATGTGTTTATGCCAATGGTGTGGCAATACATACATATATATACTGAGAAGAAAACATCCTTTTAGTCCCGGTTGGTGTCCCCAACCGGGACTAAATGGTTAGGGTTCATTGGGAAACGGATCATCCCTTTAGTCCCGGTTGGTGTCACCAACCGGGACTACATGGGAATTAGGGTTTCGTTTCGACCAATCAGATAGAATCACACGGATCGTGTGTTTCTTTCAACCGCTTGTGATTCGTTGGATCCGGGGTGTGTTTCTTTCCAGCTTTGTGAGCCGTTGAATGAGATGTTTCTTCACCGATGGGTCAAAACCCTAGCTCAATAAAAGAATTTGCATTCCGGTGACACTGCGGCGCGCTAGCGCGTCTGTTTTCTGTTTTTAGTAAAAGTTTGGTACAATAAATTAATTAGAGATAATATAATTCAAAATGATCCATTAAACAAAGTTTGGTACAATAAATTATTACACATCAATTCTTCCCTTGTGTCCCCGCTTTCTTACGATTTGGACGTATCCATGGAGCATCCTCATCATTTAACTTAATGCTTGGGTCAGAGTTCACTTTGAAGGGCGGAATTTCACCAAACATATTATAATCTTCTGACATGTCTGTCTTGTCCTCCACTCCCACGATGTTTCTTTTCCCTGAAAGAATAATGTGACGCTTTGGATCATCGCATGATGCACTGATCATTTTCTTATCTTTCCGTTTCCTCGGTTTGCTACTCATGTCCTTCAAATAGAAAACCTGAGCGACATCTTTGGCTAGGACGAATGGTTCGTCAAGGTAACCAAGATTGTCGAAATCCACCATTGTCATTCCGTATTGCTCGTCCACCTTTACCCCACCTCCTGTTAGCTTGAACCATTTGCACCGGAACAAAGGGACCTTAAAATAGGGTCCATAGTCAAGTTCCCATATCTCCTCTATGTAACCATAATATGTGACCTTTTGCCCAATCTCGGTTGCTGCATCAAAGCGGACACTACTGTTTTGGTTGGTGCTCTTTTTATCTTGGGAGATCGTGTAAAATGTATTCCCATTAATCTCGTACCCTTGGAAAGTCGTTATAGTCGAAGATGGTGTCTTGGCCAACATGTACAGCTGATCTCCAACATCATTGTCATTCATTAAATGTTTTCGCAACCAACTGCCGAAAATCTCCATGTGGGCCTTTCTAATCCATGATTCAGTCTTCCCCGGGTTGTTCGAGCGTAAAATATTCTTTTGTTGCTCGAAATACGGAGCCACCAAGCTCGAATTTTGCAGAACTGTGTAGTGTGCTTCAGTCATAGAATGACCGTCCATACATATCGTTGATTTCCTTCCGATCGTGCCTTTTCCACTTAGTCTCCCCTCGTGCCGCGATTGAGGAATACCAATCGGCTTAAGGTCAGGAACATAGTCAATACAGAACTCAATTACCTCCTCATTTCCATAGCCCTTTACGATGCTTCCTTCTGGCCTAGCACGGTTACGAACATATTTCTTTAATACTCCCATAAACCTCTCGAAGGGGAACATATTGTGTAGAAATACAGGACCGAGAATGGAAATCTCTTCGACTAGGTGGACCAGGAGGTGCGTCATAATATCGAAGAAGGATGGTGGAAACAGCAACTCGAAACTGACAAGACATTGGACCACATCGTTCTGTAACCGTGGTAGATCTTCTGGACTGATTACCTTCTAAGAGATTGCATTGAGGAATGCACACAGCTTCACAATGGCTACTCGAACATTTTCCTGTAGGAGGCCCCTCAAAGCAATCGGAAGCAATTGCGTCATAATCACGTGGCAGTCGTGAGACTTCAGGTTTTGGAACTTTTTGTCCGCCATGTTTATTATTCCCTTTATATTCGACGAGAAGCTAGACGGGACCTTCATACTGCTCAAGCATTCAAAAAAAAATGACCTTCTCTTCTTTCGTAAGAGCGTAGCTGTCACGACCTTGAAACCATTCCGGATGCCGGTCATCTGGGTCTTTCAAAAGTTGCTGATCCCGCCGTGCTTCCTTTGTATCCTTTGTCTTCCCATACACGCCCAAGAAGCTTAGCAGGTTCACGCAAACATTCTTTGTAACATGCATCACGTCGATTGCAGAGCGGACATCTAGGACTTTCCAATACTGTAGCTCCCAAAATATCGATTTCTTTTTCCACATGGGTACGTGCCCGTCAACTCCCTGCGGAACTGATTGTCCGCCAGGACCCTTTCCAAAGATGACATTCAAATCCTTGACCATATCAAATATCTCATCTCCAGTACGTTCCGCAGGCTTCGGCCGGTGATCTGCCTTGCCGTTGAAATGCTTGCCTTTCTTTCTTACGTTATGATTTCGGGGAAGAAATCGACGATGACCCAAGTACACGTTCTTCCACAGTTATCCAAAAATACACTTTCAGTCTCATGTAAGCAGTGCGTGCATGCTTTGTATCCCTTATTTGACTGTCCAGAAAGGTTACTGAGAGCAGGCCAATCGTTGATGGTTACAAAAAGCAACGCTCGTAGGTTAAATTCCTCTTCTTTGTGCTCATCCGACACAGGTACACCAGGTTTGCCCCACAATTGTAAAAGTTCATCAACTAATGGCCTTAGGTACACATCGATGTCGTTGCCGGGTTGCTTCGGACCTTGGATGAGCACTGGCATCATAATGAACTTCCGCTTCATGCACAACCAAGGAGGAAGGTTGTAGATGCATAGAGTCACGGGCCAGGTGCTATGGCTGGAGCTCTGCTCGCCAAAAGGATTCATGCCATCAGTACTTAGACCAAATCTTATGTTCCTTGCGTCAGCTGCAAAATCTTTGAACTCTCTGTCGATCTTTCTCCATTGCGTTCCATCAGCGGGGTGTCTCAACTCCCCGTCGGACTTACGGTCCTCTTTGTGCCATCGCAACAACTTGGCATGATCTTTGTTCCTGAACAGGCGTTTCAACCGAGGTATTATAGGAGCATACCACATCACCTTGGCGGGAACCCTCTTCCTGGGTTTCTCGCCCTCAACATCGTCACCAGGGTCATCGCCTCTGATCTTATAACGCAATGCAGTGCATACAGGGCATTCATTCAAATCCTCGTATGCACCGCGGTAGAGGACGCAGTCGTTAATGCATGCATGTATCTTCAGAATCTCTAAACCTAGAGGGCACACAACCTTCTTTGCTTCGTACGTACTGGTGGGCAACTCGTTATTCTTCGGAAACATATTCTTCAACAATTTCAGCAAATTTTGAAATGATGAGTCAGCTACACCTTCCCGTGCCTTCCATTTCAGCAAATCCAGTGTGGAGCCCAGCTTTTTCAGACTATTGTCGCATCCTGGGTACAGTGACTTCGTGTGATCCTCTAACATGCGATCCAAATTCTCCCTCTCCTTGTCAGTTTCGCAGCGTCTCCGTGCATCAGCAATGGTCCGACCAAGATCATCAGCGGGCTCATCATGTGCCTCTTCTTCACCTTCACCAAACCCTTCCCCACCTTCAGCATCATCCTCCATGAAAGTATCACCGAAAAGGTCATGATAGTTGAAATCGATATCATCCTCTTCTTCATCTTCTTCCATTCTAACCCCTCTTTCTCCATGCTTGGTCCAACAATTATAGCTTGGCATGAAACCGTGCCGAAGCAGGTGCATGTGAACGACTCTTGAGGAGGAGTGACCCTTCTCATTCTTACATTCAGCACATGGACAGATAATAAAACCTCGCTGCTTGTTCGCATTTGCCACTACGAGGAAATCTTTCAAACCCGTAGTGAACTCGCCGGAGAGTCGGTTACCGTACATCCATTGCCGATTCATCTGCATTATCTATTATATACTAAAAGCAATATACGGAACTCTAACGGAGACACCACATTAATCCACATCATCATAATTACTTGAACCGTTAGATCTAAAATTAACCGCTAAGATTTAGTCTAAGGGTTAAGTTAAAAGGTGTGACGTACAACATTAAACGTGTACATGAGAAAACGTGTCACGTAAGTACATGATTTTTTTTACATCCACGTATATGTACACAACCGTGCTCACGTAAGGCTCTTTCCCTACAAACACAAGTCGCTCGGACCTCAAACTCTAATAGATGTCCACATAATAATATTGCAGGCCACAGAGGGAAGCATTAAACTACACGGCTCTCCGTTGTTTTTTCCTTCTAATACACGTTGTGCTATGCTATAGATGGTTTCTCTACGTCTGAGTACTATGCATATGATGTATTACAAACCTTTCAGTTAAGACGCTGCCCATTAATTAGAAGTAAAACATGCGTTATACTTGGATCAAACAAAAGAACAAAAAATCTCAAGTATGAAAAAAATTCACACACGTAAAGTAGAGTGCGTGGGGGTTAGAGTGGCGAACTTCTTCAATTGGAGGAAGAATTTTTTGACCAAGAAAGAAAAATGTCTACGCTGTAATACATGCCAGGCTCAAGAGGATTGCAAAGTAAAGCAATAAAAGAACAAAAGAATTTGTTGAATACAATTTTAGTTTTTTTTTGGGTTGTTTACCATGCATGTCACGTGGTTGAATACAATTTTATAAACCTTGCAGAATCCAAGAGACCACGACCTGATAAAGATATTTCAATTTTAGTTGTAGGGTCGTCGTACAACGGTATCACCAGAACCCGCAAAAAGGTGCAGCCGTTCTCACATAAATAGATTATTTGGACGGTCAAAATTTATAGTCACACGGGAAAGTGCGCTTAGCTCACTTTCAAAATAGTTTTGTATGTTCTACATGTATTTACATTGAAAATAAATAACAAAAGACAAAAATAGACTCTATATTTCTGTTTAAAATAGCCAGATCAAGAGTGAAAATTGGAAGTTTTTTTAAGTGATAACCAAAATATCTCAGAGCAGAACACATTTGATCCTATCACAAAATTTAATAATACTTTGATATACAAATTTAAGGGTGTCAAACCCAGATAGTAGTGTTATATTATATGTCCGACAATACTATTGTATGGATTGATGAAGATAAATTACAATGAAGTTTCAAAGATTTCGTTAGGTACAAAATATTGAACATTCCAGTAATGTATTATGCATGCATCAAACTACTACTACAATTGAATTAACATGGATAATATGTAGAGTTGAAGCATTCATAAGTGCCCGGCTAATATACTATGAATTTCTATATGTATATAATGTTTTTGTTTCTTACACTATTTTACTCGACTAGAGTCTAATTGCGTGAAACATATCACATACACCTGATTTTACGTCTTCCAACGCGCCTCTGATGTGCAGAAAGGACATGAAACTTATCACGAACACTGGATTTCACGTCTTCCAACACCTCTGATCTGCACAAACGTCGGGAGTTACTTTCGTGTTCCAGCAGATGTTCCGGTGGCGTTCATGAGGATGACGAAATTTTTAGTCGTCTTCAGTTGGATCATCTCGCGGGATAGAAATCTGCATGGATTCTGATATTGTTTTTCAGACTGGAATATGCAGAGTTTTTTGAACCATCCGACTCTTCATCTTTGATTCTTCTCGGAAAATGGTGACAGCCACCATGATTACACGATCAGCAATGGCATGTATGATACATAATTTTCTATTGCTTGTGTTTGGTATGTGAAAAATTCCTGGGAACAAATCATACTTTTGTGCATCTTAGGAGTTAATGCTTGGGTCGTATATAATTTATTTGATAAACATAGACAATCTTTTGCATCTACATTAGAATTTGGAGCCCACATGTAGTAACAATACTATTTAGTCATAGGGCCAAGTTTTTCTGTTTTTTGGCCAGTATAATTGCATGAATTTCCTAACAATATATACTTGCATGAATCAAACAAAATTTCCTTCTCTCTTAATCCAATCATAAAATGATATGGAAGGCAGTGTGGAGTAGTTTCTCTAAGATCGGACATTGCCGCATGATCTGCCGCAGGTTGCGAGTGTCGTCGCATGTCTTAGTTGAGGTTGACTACACCCTCTAATTTCTTAGTGAGCCAACTAGATAATAATGTTAATTCAGCCTATTTCTTGATGGTACACCACATTACATACTTTGGCAATCTGAAACTCATTTCAGGTCAGCATTACCAATATCCCAACCAATAACACAAATATATGCCTCTAGCATGGGAATAACCGAACTGTAACTGCATCTTCATATGTATTCAGCTATTTAGCTTTTTTTCATACATGCGATGAAACAGTTACGGGATAAGTAAAAAATATTTTGAACATGAACAAATGAATATTTTGCTTCAGGACCGACCTCAGAATTTTAATTCGAACAAACCATATCAACAATAGTGTTTTTTTTTGTAGAATGTCAAGTATTACTTCATGTCTACTAATTTGTAGACTGGCGTATGTAGCTCTTCATGTACACGAAATTCACATCCTCTTCTAATGAACACAAAATTTAGCCATGGTGTTTCTAGACTTGATTTTGCCATTATTTTATTATGTGATTATACATGAGAAAAGTATCTTCTCGGGTGCTCATTAAACATGCTGCTCCTATCAAGTTAAACTGATCACCATGTATGCTACTTATGCGACTTTTTTTTACAATGGCATCTCAGCGAGTACTACGTTAATTCTCAAAGTAAATTGATCTATTTTTAGTGGTTGTTTACTATATTTGTAGTTAAGTGTATTAAAACTATCCTTAATTTCACTGGTTCTTTATAAGTTATTTTTTCAGAAATATCATAATAAATACTCGAAATAAATTAAAATGATTCATTGTATTTAACTCACATTTTATATTTTACCTCACATAATATTAGTGAAAATTATAAAATCTTATGCCTTAAAATTGCGTGCTTCCATAATCTACACTAGATTTATGTCATGAAAAAAACTAAACATTTTAAAGTTGTTGCCCTCGCATTTGCGAGGGCCACCTTGCTAGTTATTATATAAAGTATATAATTAACCATCATGCATCTGTTAAACTAACTAGCTAGCTGGAAATAATACAAATCATGAAAGGTTCAAGTTTCTAACCGCGATCACGGAGGTAAAATAAATGAAAACGCTCAAGTGTGTTTCATGCTATGGGGCATTTCATCGAACACCTTGTGTGCATAGTAGGAACCAAAAGCATACCCACCACCCCCTTGTGTATATTGTGAGCAAATGTGGCCAAGTGCAGCGAGCTGAGTTCTATATATAGGGATGGGCCTTTAGTCCCGGTTCACCTGGACAACCGCGGCTAAAGGCCTTGGGACCAGCCCGAGGACCTATTCGTCCCGGTTGGTCTGGCCAACCGGGACTAAATCCCCTCCCCTCCGCCAGCTGTGGGCCGAGCGCGCTGGGCCCAGACTATTGGTCGCGGGTCTCGTCCCGAACCGTGACTAAAGACCCCTATGGTCGCGGGTCCATTATTTTGGGGACTAATGGGGGCGTACCGAAGGCCTATTTTCTACCAGTGTATGACACGAGGTTGTACCATTTCTATCGATACTATATTCTGTGGTGTTTCTTTTGCCTCGAGTAATGAATGTTATATGAAGACGGACACTAAAGATATCAGTTGCCAGGAATATAGCAAGTTGAAGTAGAGCTATTAGGTGCAGTATATTTAAATGAAGTCATCTGGACATGTGCATCCGCGATGACATTTCAGGAAAAAGGAAGTTCATTTATTTATTAGGTTCATCTCTTTAGGTTCATCTCTTTCTCATTCATTCTTCTAAGTAATTGGCTTGTCTTTGATCAAGAGTATGCTTCACTTAATCAACTAGCACTGCTTTGTAATTATTATATTCATGGTTGTTTCCTTTATGGCCAATGTTTCTGTTGTTGCTAGGAATGGAATACTGATGCCACATGGTGGGGAAGGCTGATCTGATTGGGAGGATGAATATTACCTTACATGCACTGGTATAGCGGCTCTATGTGTTCGGTTGCATGGTTATGAACATCTCTTTAACCCGAGCTGCTTTTGGTTCTGATAAAAAAAAATCGCCCAATGATAGATTCTTTCAAGAAACCTTGCCACCATCTCATGTTATTTTCTTTAAATTGATTAAAGACAATATTATATTCAAATGAAATCCAATATTTAATAGTAAAGTGGTGCATCTACAGAACATAGAGTTTGGCAAATAGGCAAGTCCCCTATACTCGAGGATTCCTCTCTTGTCTTTCTTGATTTGGATTTTCTACCAATCACTATCTTTTTCTTAGTTGTGGATGTGGCTAAAACATCACTAATTTGTATCTCTTTTTCCTCTAAATGTTACTGCTGAAATTTTCTTGTACAATATTTGGTGCAGGAAACACAAAACACTATTGCAGTTACATGGGAATTCATGTGTGCAGTTCAAGAAGTGAACTCGAAAAAGTTATTCTCTATCTTTCTAAGCATTTCAAGGAAGAACATATTTGCATATTTTATCACTTTATTATATCATAGTATGGTTAGTTTGGATGTACGAAGACTTAAGTTTGTTGTCCCATCTTTCCCTTTTCCTTTTAATGGGATTGTTTTCCTTTATAATTCACATCGCTTGATTTGTTTATATAATTCTAAATACATAAATTTTGAATTCTTTGGTTTCATTCGATTTCGTGCAAATTAGAAACATCAAACTTGAACTCTCATATGTTGTTTTTCAGATGTAAAAAATAGTATAGTTATATAGTCAGCAATTGCTAATATAGTGAGGGGAGTCTATTGTTCAAATTTACCACTCAATTTTCATATAATTTTGAAACCATGGATATACTTTTATAGATGAAATTTTTCTTTATCCAGCTTTTAGCAAACTGAATACAAGAACAAAATGGGATAGCAGTTTGACAAAGAAGAAAAGGTAATAATGAGTCACTTGTATACGGGAAAGAAACTATCAATATTATCTATATGGAAATTTTAAATATTGCAATAGAATTACCTTATGTGCTCCTGGATTCTCTGTTCCAGTTTACTAATGCTAATATCTAATTATGAGGTAACACTATCAAAAGTCCAAAAGATCCCAGCCACAGTCGACCAGACTAGGCTTTCCAGGTCATAGTACCTCTAGATTTAGGCCTACTCCCATGTTGGTTTCTATTTATTTTTCCTTATATGGGTGAAGAGTGGACTCCAAAGTGCAATATCTATGATAGACAATGTGATCCTTAAATACCTTCATATCGTGTAAAAGGCACTAATAACTAACTATTGTGGTTGCAGGTTGAATGAAGGCAGAAGAAATCAAGCTGGAAGCTTGAAATATGTTGTTTAGTTAGATTTATCGATCTTTCCAAGACCCTCCTCTTCTTTTTTGTGTTCTTTTGCAATGTCAAAACAAGGTTTGACTTGTCATGGACAAGGGGGCCGTTGTTCCATCTAAAATCTCATATCTTGGACATGTTTGCATAACCATCCATTCAAGTGAACCAAACTGTCCCCTATTCACATGCATCTGCTCATACGTATTGTTAAATTGTAACTTTGAGATTTCAATTTTTGTATCAGTGCTCTAATGACCGCGCTCAGTGGAGCGTGCTGTTTTGGCGGGGACATCGCCTGCCACGTAAAGGCCACATGTGGCCGTTATGTCAACCTATACCCAAATCGTATCCTTGTGTTGTACCACACCGTACTGCACCCGAGACCTTTTCAGAGCTGCTTGTCCAACTAAATGCATCAATGGAGATATGAGCATGTTGAATCCTAGATGTGTTCCAAATCAAGATGACAACCGATGCACCAAACATGACAGGTCGTGTGACAACGCCAGGCAGCCGGCGCGGCGAAGCGCGCTTTTTCGTCTAGTACTCCTATAATGATCATGAGCGACCTGTGCGAATGACACCGATCTCAAACCACCACCACCATATAAGGGCATAGACACGGAACCATCCCCTTCCTTGCCACCGCCACCGCTGCATTTCGCTTCCATGGCGACACTTTCCCACTCACCTCTTAGCAACAATCTTCTGTATATTCCTCTCAACCAGCTCAAACCTATTCGCATGCAATGGGCACGTACCATCACTAGGTGCCACTGATTTGATTTCCCTTGGATTGTACTCTACTACGAGGCTCACGCACGGTATCGGAGGTTTCGCCGGCTGTAGATGCAATTTTCAGGCCTGGGAGGTTTCAGGCGAAGTAGTGTGTTTCAGTTAGCAACTGTCATTCGATATTCATATACATCAGGTAGCTTACATCGAACAGCTCGTACCCTACTGTCATGTACATATGCTAGTGGTATGTATCCGAGCTACTGCCTGGCTTAGTGGTTGTGCAAGGACGGTAGCTGAGAGACGGGTCTTCCCCTCTCGATATTATACTATGTCTCAATCTTTAACGTGGAAAGCCCTTCCAACAAGGAAGAGAAAAAACCACGGACCCAGCCAGCGATACTTCACTATTTCGGGTGAGGTTACAAACGCTCAGTGATTTACAATGTGTGGCTTATACCGTGTGGCGGCTTACAAGAGGTATATGAAGGCGGTCCTGACCTAACTAGGTCGGTAACGGTGAATCCAACTCCAACTCGTTGCACCTACGGCTCCACTCGTCATAAGTTCGGCCTTTATCAGTATATATATGAATATGAATTTGGATCACACCAAAATAACACTCCACCTCGAGACAAATTCTCTCTTGTAGCATGAACGAGAAGTTTCACCTGAAACACACAAAGAAAATACCTTCGGTGCCAAATAGCCTGTTGGACTAAGCAGTCATACCAACTAAGCTTGAGCAAAGCTCAAACTCAGCAACATGAACTAGCTTTGTCATCATATCAGCAGGATTATCATGAGTAGTAATCTTGCATACCTTCAGCTTACTTTATGCAACAACATCACACACATAATGGTACTTTCCATCAATGTGCTTTGTTCTCTCACGAAACATCTGATCCTTAGTAAGGTAAATAGCACTCTGACTGTCATAAAATAGGTTAATGCAAGTATCATCTCCATAAAGCTCAGCAAATAGACATTTCAACCAAACTGACTCTTTGCATGTTTCAGCAATGGCCATATACTTAGCCTCAGTAGTAGATTGTGCAACAACACCCAGCAAATTAGCCTTGCAGCTAACAGCACATCCACTAACCGTAAACACATAATGTGTGAGGGACCTTCTCTTATCCAAATCGGCAGCAGAATCTGAATTCACATAGCCTGCAAGTCTCTCACCAGTCTTGCCAAACTTAAAGCAAGCTTTGGATGTGCCGCGAAGATACCTGAAAATCCACCGAACAACTTTCCAATGTTCTTTACCATGACTAGCCATGTATCGACTGACCAAAATCATAGCATAAGATAAATATGGCCGAGAACACACCATGGCATACGTTAAGGAACCAATATCACTAGCATAGGGAACTCGTGACATGTACTCAATATCTTTGTTAGTAGTAGAACATTGCAATGCTGACAACTTGAAGTGTGAAGCAATTAGAGTACTAACAGACTTTGCATCATGCATATTAAAACGATGAAGGACTTTCTTAATGTAATTCTCCTGATTTAGAAATAGCAATCTAGATTTTCTGTGTCTTGAAATTTCCATGCCTAGAATTTTCTTAGCAGGACTGATACGGCGCAACTAGTATAGTCAACGCCGCTGTGATGTTTCCCAATCTTTCACGGTACAATTTCCAAAACAATAACCAAGCTCTCAACACTTTGCAATTAAGAACACAAATCAACATCTGCAGTTCAGCGATTGGTTGCTTCCTAGTACGAACTCACAACGGACCAAGTAGCAGCTAGATTGTTGTATGGCAGAACAAAGCAAACTTTAACAGCAGATCGACTTACAAGATGGAAATTGCAAACCGATCAGAACAACAAGGGCACCCTTCGCCAAGGGAAGCACTTGGACGACCCGTATCGGATCAGCAGGTGATTAGAGACCAGCGCCTACAACCTTCTCGCTAGGAAACACACACCAGATCGACTGGTATTCAACGAGAAACACGTACAGATTTGGCCGCCGGAACCATGACGATTTTCTGGGTAATTAACTCTCAAAACATTGTCTCCCCTAATTACATGGTCATACAAACCTTTATATCGTGCGTGCAAGCATCCGACTCATACCCTGACTCAAACTCTAATTTAATTGGACCCTAAGCTGACTAGGTACCAGCCCAAATAAACAAAAGTATTTAGATGGCACTTTTATCTCACGCGGGAGACTACCAAGAGCCAACGTGACTAGAACTAGCACTAGCACTAGAAACAAAAATATATATTGCATCACAACTCGATGCTGCTAGCTAGTGAAAACCAAATACGTACTAGGATGCACTTGTACTCTTGGAATAAACTAAGTAGTAAATTTTTTATCACTCCAAATTCAAGTCAGCTTCACTTCAATCACTAGTGGAAACAGGGGCATTAGTCCCGGTTGGTAAGGCCCATTTGTCCCGGTTGTGCAACCGGGATGGGCCCGCCGGGACAAATGGCCCTCCCCCACTGGTCCCGGTTGTGCCAGTACCCGGGATGGTTAGGTATGTCCCACGTGGAGAACCTGGCCAAGGAGTTCGTCCCGGTTCGTGTTAGGAACCGGGATGGATGCCTCCTCTGGAAAAAGTTGTATTGGGTCCACTGGCCCACGGTGTGTAAGGCCCATTTCCTCAGTTTTTTCGCTCCTGTCTCGCAATCCACAACCGGCCTCCACTTCCCCAACCGCGTCCACCGCCCCACGTATTTAATTAAGCCCAGTGGCCCGCGTCTTTTATTAAACCCACTGGCTACATTCGGTCAAAGGGGCCACTGTCCACGCGGGTCAAAGGGGCCATTGAATGGCGACCTAGTGGCTGGTTCGTCCGGTCCTTAAAGTAAGACCACAGCCGCGTGCGGTCAAAGTGCCCACTGGCTGCCTCGTCTTCCCGCGCCTCCACTTCCCTGCGCGCGCGTGGCCACGAACGGCACGCATCGGCTCCCCCGCGCATTCATGGCCGCCTGCAACCGCCGCCACGTTCCGGCCGCCGGTTGGCATGCCAGCCCCTCCCTGGTACTTTTTAAAGGGCCCCGCCGCCCGTACCCCTCACTCACCCAGGTCGCGTCCCAGCTCACCCAACCCTAGCCGCCATGTCGCCACGCCGTTGGTTCAAGCGCTCGAAGAACGAGCACGAGGCCGGGTCCTCCAGCGGCGCCGACCAGAGAGGCGCCGGCATCCCCCCACCGGCTCCGAAGGCGTTCGGCTTCGGTCCGGGAGGCATCCGGATCGGGGGGCAGCCGCGCATCCACGCACCACCTCCGGCAGCGCGCCCGCCGCTTCGCGCCGCGCCGGGCAAGCTGTTCCGCCGCTATGTCCGGAAGGAGGAGGCCGAGTGGCACTGGGAGCACGCCACACCGGTTTTCTGGCCGGACGTCCACCTCCCGGATGGCTGGCACCTCAACCCGCAGCGCATCCCCGTGCCGCCGCCGCCGACAAACGAAGCCGCCCGCGAGGAGATTGACCTCCAGCGTGCGCTCCTGCCGGCCCACCTCCTCAGGGACCGCGCGTACGCGCGGAGCTCCCCCTACTGGGTCGTCTTGTTCCAGCAGGAGCACGACCAGCGCCGCTGTTCCTACATCCCCACGGCCCCGGAGCAGAACATCGACGACTACCCCGCGCCAGCGCCCTGCAGGGAGCCGGAGCTGTGGCTCGAGGAGGCCATCCCCGAGCTCCAGGCCGGACTGGAGGCCACCTACGAGGCCTCCTGCCGCACCCTCGTCGAGGACGAGATCAAGCGGTGGGAGCAGGTCCTGGCCAACGCGGCCGCCGACGCCGCCGCGATGCCGCCCCCTCCAGCGCCGAGGCGGGGGGATCTGGTCCTGCAGGCCATGAACGCCGAGATGGAGGCGCGGGAGGACATGCCCGACCCGCAGCCGCTGCCCCTAGGCCTCGAGTACGGCATGAGTTGGGCCTGGATCGGCGGCGAATGGTCGCCGGAGCCGCCGGAAGAGGAGATGCTGCCGCCGCAACCACCGGGCGGCCCCCCGATGCCGCCGGCAGAACAGCTGCCCCCGCAGTCCCCGGCGGGGGCCCCTCAGCTGCCTGCCCACCTGTGGCAGGCACCAGACTACCACTTCATCTCCTCCGACGAGGAGGACTAGTAATAGGTTACCCCCCCCAAAGAAACGTCCGGCCGCCTGTGGTCGCGCCGCCGCCCCCGTTGCATGTAGAAGGACGGACAATAGGGCCGTCGCCGTCAAGAAACACGGCCGGCAGTCTCTGGTCGCGCCGCCGCCGCCGATGTAAGCACGGCCCCCGGACTTTTTTAATATATCTATGCATTCAACCCCATCCAAAAACTCGTCCCCCCGAGCCTAGTTCAACCCCACCGGCGGAACCAGCACCGGCGGGATCTTCGTATCCACTCCCGCCGCCGGCAGAGTTTTGCCAAGGCTAGTCCGCTGTCCTAGGTGGTGGCTCGGCCTGGAGAGAGGGTCGAGATATTCGTACAACTGGGCCTCTCGTCCCGGCCCGTGCTACCAACCGGGACTAGAGGTACCCCCTTTGGTCCCGGTTGGTAGCACGGGCCGGGACCAAAACGTATTTAGAAATTTGCTGCCCCCCTGCGCGCCCAAATTTTTTAGCGCCAAAATTTGAAAATTGTTTAAGTTTGCACATTAATAACTTGTACATACTTTCGAATTTGACAAAAATTCGAACATGAAAAGTGCTAGAATTTGCATAACTAATTCAAATCCATTTTTTTTTAACTAAATAATTATTCTAACTATTGAAACTATTAATTATTTTACTATTTGCATATAATTTGAATATAAATATCTTATAATTTTTGTTCTCTCTTGTGATCTTCCGATTGAGTCCAGAGCATACAAGGCATCCGGTTGATTCATATTCCGTCGATGAACCCAAGGATAGTGCTCAAGGAATGTTTGTCATGCAGTTTTGCTTGCAAAATAAGCTCAACTTGCTATAGGAGCTGATCATATTGGCTCTCCATGAATGCATGAGCTTAAACATTTTGTCCAGCCTTTGCTACAACTTTATATAAAGTTGGACAAAGCGAGTTCTACCTTTTTGACACGGTGAATTTGGGATCTTCGCCTACAACAGAAAAAACATAGTTCTCCTTCGAAGGTTCACTTTGAGCATTCTTTTGCCATCTTTTCAAAACATAGTGTGGTGGAATATCTTTGATATTTCTGATCTCAAGAACCTTCAGTACCTGGCAACACGGAAGACCTACATTGCAGGACTGTATGCATTAGCAGCTTGCCAAAGTAACAAGACCGATTTCATTATTATCTCTACATTCCTGCCGGCCACGCATCTTTGCATTTCTATTATTCTTACTACTTCCTCTGCGAGGTTCACTGTTGGTAACATCGTTCTTAACCAGAAAGTGCTGAAGGAAGGTTTGTCATGGAGCTTTGCTTGCAAAATAAGCTCAACTTGCTGCAGGAGCTGATCATATTGGCTCTCCATGAATGCATGATCTTCAACATTTTCTTCAGCCTTTGCTGCAACTTTATATAATGTTCGACAAAGCGAGTCGTAACTTTTTGACACGGAGAATTTGAGATCTTCATCTACAACAGAAAAACATAGTTCTCCTTTGAAGGTTTACTCTGAGCATCCTTTCGTCATCTTTTCAAAACATAGTGTGGTGGAATTGCTTTGATATTTCTGATCTCAAGAACCTTCAGTACATGGCAACACGGAAGACCTACATTTTCAAACTTTTTGGCTAACAAAATATCCATTCATAATCACAGAATAGGTATAAATATCATTTTGGCTAACAAAATCTCGTTTATTATTACAGAATATTTGTGAACACTTTTTCAACAGAACTATGATCATGTATTCCACATTTATTATTACACATCACCAACAACATCCCTATTAGTCTTCTGAAATTTCTTCGTGTAGAGATGGTCCATGAACCCTTGTCCCTTGCTTATGATCGCTTCGGCCGTAACCATGGAGCATCTTCATTATTTAACGGGATGGTGGGGTCAGCTTTCACTGTGAAGGGTGGAATTTCAACAAACTTATTATAATCTTCTGACATGTCTGTCGTGTCCTCGATTCCCACGATGTTTCTTTTCCCTGAGAGAACTATGTGACGCTTTGGCTCATCGTATGATGAATTTGTTTGCTTATTTTTTTTCTTTTTTCGGTCTAGAGGACATGTCCTTCACATAGAAGACCTGAGCCACATCATTGGCTAGGACAAATGGTTCGTCATTGTAACCAATATTGTTGAGATCCACTGTTGTCATTCCATAAAGCGGGTCTACCTTTACCCCTTCTCCATTCAGGTTGACCCATTTGCACTTGAACAAAGGGACCTTAAAAGAAGGTCCATAGTCAAGTTCCCATATCTCCTCTATGTAACCATAGTATGTGTCATTTTTTCCATTCTCGTTTGTTGTATCAAAGTGGACACCATTGTTTTGGTTGGTCTCTTCTTATCTTGGGAGCTCGTGTAAAATGTATTCTCATTTATCTCGTACCCTTGAAAACTCCCAATAGTCGAAGATGGTGACCCTGCCAACATGTACAACTGATCTTGAACAGTGGTGTCATTTATAAGATGTGTTTGCAACCAACTTCCGAAAGTCTTCATGTGTTTGCGTTTAATCCATGAGTCATCCTTCCCCGGGTTTGCGGAGCGTATAATATTCTTGTGTTCCTCGAGATACGTAGCCATGAACATAGAATTTTGTAGAACTGTGTAGTGTGCTTTGGTGAAAGAATACTCGTCCCTGGGTATCATTGTTTTCTTTCCCAGCGTTCCTTTTCCCCTCAGTCTCCCCTCATGACGCGATTCAGGAACACCAATCATCTTAAGGTCAGGAATAAAGTCAACAAAGAACCCAATGACCTCCTCTGTTCCATAGACCTTCGAGATACTTCCTTCTGGCCTAGCACGGTTATGAACATATTTCTTCAAGACTCCCATGAACCTCTCAAAGGGGAACATATTGTGTAGAAATACCGGACCGAGAATATGAATCTCTTCACATAGGTGAACCATGAGATGAGTCATAATGTTGAAGAAGGATGGTTGGAACACCAACTCAAAACTAACAAGACACTGGACCACATCCCTCTGTAATCTTGTCAGAATTTCTGGATCGATTACCTTCTGAGATATTGCGTTCATGAATGCACATAGCTTCACAATGGGTACTCGAACATTTTCCGGTAGAAGCCCCCTCAATGCCATCGGAAGCAACTGTGTAATAATCACGCACTAGTAGAGAAACCCTCTTCTGTGGCGCACCAAAAAGCTATTATGTGGCGCACCCTGGGGCCACAGGGGTGCGCCACAGAACTCACGCCACAAAAATAATTTCTTTGGCGCACCCAGCACGTGCGCCACAGAAATAGTGGATTCTGTGGCGCACCAAGCCCGTGCGCCACAGAAATAGTCGATTCTGTGGCGCATCCCCTACAGGTGCGCCACAGAATTAGGTGCGCCAAATAATTGTCCCATGGTGCGCCACAGAAACATCAGCAATATTTCGAAATCTAGATTGTTTCTGCTGTATACAGTTTGAATATACAGGAATTATACAGGAATTATTCACAGCAGTGATATTTGACAACATATAACATATTACTGATATTTTACAAAATTACTTAATCACAATAGTGATACATAGTGCAAAGTATCGAATTTGTCTCAAAGTGATCACATAGTTAACTCGAGTTGTCAAACACATCATCATCGAACAATAATTGTCACCACATATAGTTACTCGAGTTGTCAAGTTACAAATGCCTAAGCTAAGATGAAATAGACTACAAGCACGTCGACGATGGTGAGCAAGAACGGTAGCTTGATGGAGGTCTTCATCTTATTCTTCTGTTTCGACTGGTGGTCCCTCCACTTCGCAACCGCCTCGTGTCTAGTCTCGTATCCTTTATAGCAGTTGCCGCTGAACTTGTCGACCTGTGCTTTGCAGTCCTTCCACTCGTCATAGACTCCTGGAACCCGACCCTCGAACACCACGTAGTACGTCATCTATATAGATAGACACAAAGCATATGAGTAAGTATAATGCAAAAAACAACTAAGTCATATATGTTCACAAAAAACAACTAAGGAAACAAAAAATAAACATCAAAGATATACAAACATAAAGCTAGCTAGGCCTAAGTTAATTTAGAGCAAACTAATAGTAGCTAGCTAGGAGTTTAGAGCTAACTAATAGTAGCTAGCTAGGCCTAAGTTTAGAGCAAAGTAATAGTAGCTAGCTATGCCTAAGTTTAGAGCTAAACTAATATAGTAGCTAGGCTTATATAAGTTAAGAAAATTTTGTTAAACAAACTAATAGTAGCTAGCTACGCACACCTCGATCAACGATACCTCAACTGGAGCGGCGCCGGAAACGGCTTATATAGGTCCTTGGTCATCCACGTCCTACGATCAACCTGCCGCTCTAGGCGTTCCTGGATATCCCTCTGGCATAACCCTATGGGTTGGTTCAAGGACCCTCCCTTTTTGGTGACATCTTCAATGATTATCTCCGACAACTTGACTTTGATGCGATGAAAATCTTGCATAAGATCTTCCTGTGAGATTTCCCCCGCCATTTTGTTGGACCAGTCTCGGAGTCTAGAAGGATGATTCAAATTGTTTGCATCGCGGACAATCCCTTTGAGGTTATGAAGGGCATAGAAGGCCTCTTTCGTGCTACAAGCCGGCTGCTTGATGCAGGGGAACTCGGTCACGTGCCTGAACCCGTATTTGCCAGTAGCCGGCCTGATCCATTCTTGTTTCTTTTGGAATGTGCCTCCATTTTGGGCGTAGCCATTGATAGCCTCATCGAGAACACCCCTTATTCTGGTGTAGTCTTTCCTCTTCGTCACATTCGACGAGTCGAAGTATTGGGCAAGTGAATATTGTGGGCAAAGCACGATGAGTGTGCAGTATGTGTCCCTGCTCAACACATGCAATTGAATCCAGGATAAGCAATGGATGAAACCTAGAAAAAAAACATTAGCTAAGACGATCGCGAGACTTACTCGGGGAAGACAGGCAAAAGAATGTCCGTCTTGTTCTCACTGTTTCTCAACATGAAGCTCTCGAGGTACTTCACTGCCTTGGTCCGTGTACTTGATCCTTCCTCCAGCTGGCTATCACGCATGTAGTAGGGATCCGCTACCATAACGTTAGGGGGTAACTCTCGCTGGATCTGCATCTGAGCATTGAGCGCGTATAGGCGGACCAAGTTATAGTCCAGCCGTCTCGAGTGAAACAGATTGAAGATATCGTCATACGCTATGAAGAACAGTCCCGCGGGGTCTTCATTGACGAAGTCCGGGCCCTCTGGCACCTTGACCGTGAACACACGGTAATTTGGACACTTGTCTTGAAGAAGGAGGCCCTCTAGCATCACGATAATGTGCTGAAATGTGAGCATTGGTCCAGTTGCCCCCTGTATCTCGTCCGGACCCAGTATCGGTTTCCCAGCTTCATGCAAGCGGGTCAAGCAATCCTTACGGGGTCGTACCACGGCGTCGGCCAAGATCTTAGTATGCTGGATCTTTTTAGCAGGTCTCTTCCTAATCTTCTTGCTGGAGGTGGCTTGATCTGCTGCAGGAGCTGGGGGTGAGGGAGCTGGGGGTGCGGGTGCTCGGGACGACCCTACGATTGTCTTATGCAGTGTGCTAGGGCTGAATACTGTACCCTCCGGGTAGGTCAGGCGCTGCGTGACTTCAGTACGTCTAGGTTGATCGTCGTGACTGCAGAAGGCTTCATTGTCACGATTCATATCAGGCATGAACCTATCTTGGCTGTAGCCCGTGTTGAGGTAGGCATTGATGTCGACATTGTCATCGTAATGATAGTCTTCGACACCGGCGGCTCCAGCAAACTGGTTGTCCACGTCCTTTGGTGGTGACGGCGGCTGTGAAGCCGGTGGCTGTGATGCCGGCGGTTGAGGCACAACTGCTTTTGATGATCTTTTGGCCAGTCGTTGCGGCATATTTCCCAACAACACTTTGTGCCTTGTTGTGGTGGCAACAACCGCCGGTTCCTTCTGGGTGGTGGCGACGACTACTGTTTCCTTCTGAGGGGCGGCGGCCTTGGGTGCTGTCTGGAGGGCTCTTTGCTTCGTGGGCCGGACGATCTTATTCTGCGGGGCCATAGGGGATGTGGCGCCGGTGTTGCGCTTGATCACAAGACCCCCCCCCCCCAAGACGAATCTGGCTCTTCGGCCATTGCATCACCCAAGTCATGCACTCTCCAAGTACCAAGTTGTCCTCCTCGTCGCAGCCTGGAGGTTGAAAGGGGGGGAGGACGTCGCGATACTCCGGCACTACATTGGCCAACTTCACCTTCATCACGTTCTCGTCCATTCGAGAGTGGTGCATAGTGCGTTGCATGGGTTATATAATAGTGCCGGTAGCAACATCCACCAACTCTCCGCCGGGCACCACACGATGCAGGAGTACGCAAGGTTCATCCTGTTGGGCAACATACCAGGCATCATGAGATGACAGTCATCTTGAGAAGGCGTAGTTAGATCACGATTAACTAATTAGTTACCTTGGTGATGGCGTCAAGCTCGGCGGGTGTCGAGACAAGGGCGACGGTGCCGGCGGCCGGCCCATCATTCTTCGGCATTGCTGCCGAAGGGGGCGGCGATGTGACCAGAAGGAGTGGCGTCGGCGTCTGGGGGGTCAGCTGTTGCGGCGGCACTTGCTGGTTCATGCTTGAGTTGCTGCCGACGAAGCTGGGCAGATGGATCGGTCCAATTTGACCCCCCGCATTCCAGGAAGCTATCCCCTCCATCAGCCCAGGGGGGATGACTTCCTTGAGCCTGTCATCCACTAATCGGTTGAGCGTGTCGGGGTCCACCTCTATGCTCTCAAGTTTCTTCTCTAGAGCCGCCATCTGCTTCTTCAGCTCCACGACCTCATGATCATCGGTAGTCGATGTCGTCTTCCCTCTTCTTTTTTGACTTGGCATCTGATGAGTAGTACTCGGCTACCTTCATGTTTAGCCCAAAGCCGGAGATACGGCCAGCTGACGTCGGCGGGGCATCCAACGGTCTTTTCTTGTATGCGTTCGTCGCTCTGTTGAAAGGCGTGTCCCACCGACTCGTCGACCCTTCGGACGAGTCAGATTTCTGCAACTCCCTCTCCTTCGGACAAAAGGAAATTAAGGTGAGCCCATTATCTAATTATTAGATCAATGCAATATACATGTACTTGAGATATATGTGTCCTTACCAAATGTTTCTCAAATTCCTTCACATCCTCGTCTTTCGTCTTGAATTCCCCCGTCTTCCAGTCTAAGAAGTACCGGGATCGGACAAAGTTCCTAACTTGTATATCCGTGATTTTGTGCCAGGGGTTATCTTTTCCGAGACGTTCCATCTCGCGGTCCTCCTTCTCCCAAGTAGGCTGTTTTCCTTGGTAACCACCGCTTCCGAGATGTTGGTGCCCTATGTTTTGGTCCCGCATATCCTGCCCCCATTTTGTCCATTTTTTACACTCCTCGGTGTTCAAGTACGCCTTAAATATCTCGAAATTTTCTTTCTGAAGCGTCGGGTCTTTTCGACTGATCTCCTCCCAGCTTTTACCTTTTTCAATCTTCTTCTTCACCCGGGATTTCCAGCTGCTCAACGCGGTGCTCATCTTCGTGATGGCTAAAGAGTCCACCATTTTGTTGAACGGCTCCGGGAACGTGTATCGCTGGTGAAGCTTCTTCAGAAGGATTTCGACCAAAGCCTTGTTGTCGTCGCTTCTAAGGTCAATCGTGTTGATCGACATGCTTTCCCGCACGATGCACCCTAGCTGCATGCCGTACCCTGAGGTGACAGATCGAGGCGCCAATGGTAGGCCACTCGGCGAGACCTCGGTGATTGTATCGGTGACGTTCGCGACCACTTCCGGCTTACGATCCTTCCTTGGGGCCCGGGGCTTCTTATTCTTCTTATCGGTCGTCGGGGCGGCGTCGCCGCTACCACCAGCCGCCGTGCGGTCAGTGCCACCACCATCGGTGCTCTTATCCTGGTCCTCTTCCTCCAAGTACCCCCAATCAACGTCCTCCCGGTCCTCTTCCTCAATTCTGGTTGCAGCGTGGGCATCCCAGCCCTCTTCCTCGGCACCGGCTTCGGGCACGGACACGTGCTTGGAAGAGCCAGACATGTTTCTGTAATAACATTCAAATTTGAGTTTTTGAGTTCGATTTCAAATTATTCAATATAGACGTGCTTGGAAGAGCGAGATGAGTGATAGGTATTTCCTGCTTGTTACCTACTCTTGCTAGGTTTTTTCCTAGTAAGAGACACACAAGTAATTCAATCTGATGCATAAGTTATACCGAAATCTCGTTTATTTATGCTTAAGAGTTCCATATATCAACATGTTTAGGCTGCTATCCTGTTTGTTTGTTCAAATTAAGTGCATGTCTTGTATATTACGAGATGGTTAATACATAATACAAGAGAATTGATAATAGTAATAGAATTAAAATTGTTCATGACCTAGAAGACATTCAACAGTGACAAGAATTTCGGGCCCAGACCAGCTTGTGTAACTTGGTGTGTTTTTGTGCTGCAGGTAAAAAGAAGATGGAGAAGACTGGGAAGAATTAGCGAGGCCGGGGTGACTGGCCTAGACGCTGTGTGGATTTTCAACAACTCCTACTCGACAGCCCTCTGGAATGAAATGAAATGGCAGAGCGTGCACCGGTCTGCAGCTTCTGCTGTATGCTCGATGCTGAATTTCTCAACACAACAACTGCAACTTTGGGCATGCATATGTTGCATAAACCGCGAAGGTAGTGTGGGAATATAACGGACTGGCTTCTCTTGGGAAAACAAGGACAATCTTTATTAACATGGCGAACTCGATATGAAACTGCACAGTGATATTTAGCAAAATATATTCAGCTAGAGTGAAACTGCACAGACCAACATCACAAATCGGAGGTAATTTCTATACGGGTTTACGGCGAAATAGAGACAACTCTGAGCTCGGTGTCAACCCTGCAAGTAACTACTAAACCTTGCTGCACCACTGGAATATATTCGAACCTATTGGTCAATCTCATTGAAAACACCTGCATAAGATGTAAGTGATCATAACAAGTTGATTCAGTAACGTAAACTATTGGCAATCTGTTTTTTTCTTTTTGTTTGGGAATGTAATATGGTTTGTTGTGTTCATGCTTGCACACCTAGCTTCCTTTGTGGCTCTTATATTCAGGAATCGATATCTTTGTTTTTCCTTGAAGTCGTCAGAGAAGTTAGAAAAACATAGCTATGAGTGCACCGTTTGCAGAGTTATGATCGAAGAAAGAGAAAGCTATTGAAATAAATCCACTCTTACGAAAATTCATGTGATACAGCTGCATCTGCCACTGCACCTAGTAACATAGAGAATCATGATGGGATAGGTGCATCATTTCCATTTTCTCTGTTGTAGGTGCAGGTGCAAATGCAGTCATATCACACCATTCTAATGATAGAGTTTCGGTTGTAATCACACACAAAAAAGGAAGAGGAAGAGCATCTTATATCTTATATTTACTAATTGGAGGCACCAAACGAGGCACCACAGTAATCCTAGGAATTAAGAATTTTTAACCGTCCAGATAATTAATGATGTGTCCGGCACCGTTAGATGAAGCTTGAAACGCGCGATCCCCTGGCCAGTTAACGTGAGTCGTTTGCTACCTGGACTCCTGTTTCCAACTACCTGGACTCTACCTGTTTCTAATCCACTCAAGACAAAAAAGGAAACAAAAAATCTGGGCGTCGTCCTCTCCTATGCTTAGCGCGGAAGTGCATCCATCTATTTTCGTGACCTGCACGTGATTAACACAGGCAATTGATGCTGCGGCCGGATTCGCATGGCAAGAAACGAACGGATTGCGCGTCTCCGCGGGCGCATACCCGCACTGCGTGAAGTTTGCACCATAATCGCTTGCCCATGGCAGGGAGCGATCAGCTGCAGTAGTTTTTGGTTGATCAGCTGCAGTAGTTTTTGGTTCTCTGGTAATGGTAAGATTTCAGTAGGGTGCTCTCGATCCGTTTGACCTAAAAACTACTACCTCCGTTCCATATTAGATGACTTTAAATTGGATGTATCTAGACATATTTTAGTGCTAGATACATCCATTCCAAAGTCATCTAATATGGAACGGAGGGAGTAGAAAACTCTTTTGGCCCCGATCAGATATATCTAATACTTTATTCTAAAACACTGCACTTGCCGCCCAGCAAGTCAGTTTGTTTTCTACTGCTCTGTATGAATTTGTTCAGACTCTAATTAATATGGCACTCGGTAACCAAACAATTTTCTTTTGGCATAAACCACATATTAAATGTGGTGCTCTAGCCTTGAACTAGGAACATAGTATATGTCAAAAAAATATCATATACGAATTTATAAATTCAATTAGGATTGGGTAAAATCTAGCATGGCTAAATTCCATGTTTCCCGTCTATATGCGTGCTTATGTCATGCATTCAATGAGAACAAGCTTGGGCTCAAGCTATGCTGCAGAACAAACTTTGGTTGGCCGAGCTGACAACCTTCTGATGTAAAAATACTTCAAATTTATAATCGGGGAATATCCCAGTTGATTTTAAAAAAATATTTTGCATCCCGAGAAATCTACAAATAATAAATAAATTTGTTGCTACTCTCTCCGTTCCAAATTAGATGACTTCAACATACATGTATCTAGACATATTTTAGTACTAGATACATCTATTGGAGAGTCATCTAATATGGAACGGAGGGAGTACTATTTTACTCAATCTACTTACAATTAAACTCCTTTGTATTACAAAGTAAAAGCCATGTAACTCAAATATTTACTAAGCTACTTCTCACAAATTCAAGATTTTTATTTCTCATGTATGATTAGTCTGCGACTATGGATATCTTCCAGAAGAATTATTACTCTTAACTCAGAATTAACTTTTCCATATTTTTTCTTAAAGGTTCTGTGAAATGGTGTGCATCACATAACGTTACTGGTTTGTTTATACAATTTTTTTTATTCTGAATGAGCTGTAAAATTTGGCACACCTAGAACTATTCTGATGCATTATGATATGTCGACATGGCTTTTCCATTTAGTGCTTCATGGAAAGTGATCAGTCTTGCAATTTTCATTGTGTATATTTGTACCTTCTGAATGTATATATCCTAAAAGATTAATTGTGTAAGTCATTTTGTTTTAAAAAAATCAGAAACTCATTGAGTTTGTAATGTTAAGCGTGTGCTATATTCCAGAAAATCCATTATTATAATTTAGAAAGAGCATACTTGAAGAAACTGTGCGTTTTTTAATATTCTGAAATGTCGGTAACTCTGCTCAGATTTGTTGAGTTTTTCAGTCTTACAACACTACTCTCCATGTCTATGGATTATAGCACACCTTTTTTGAAAGAATATTACTGCACAATTTGGTTTTCCATTTTTTTGCAATATATGTATGTTGTTTGTTTGTTTCTCTAGCAGTATAAATTTTTCTAGAAAGATAAATCATTGATGTTGTTCGCCTTTCTTGAAAACTTATTCATAAATATGGTGCAGTTTTTGGAAAACTGAACAGATGTAAGAACTATGCTTGCGTTATTCAAATGGCCATGTAATTCTCTGATTAAAATTATTATTTAGTCATGTAATAAATTGTTAGGTGATCTGCTATTATGATAAACTGTTTTGTCACACTGTCTCTTAGAGTGTCTAAATGCAGGTACATCATTAAATCATTACACGCACTCAATTTTATCTATTTATTCTAGATGCCTCATGGATGAGAGGAAAGTACTTTTTAGCTTCTTTCCTAAATGATTGCAGTTATATAAATACTTAAATAGTAAAGAATTCAGTGTGTTGACCTAGAGAATACGGCGCAAATTATTTCTGGGATGGGCGGCACAGTAAATCAATATTAAAATCTTCATCAATATTTATCAAAGAGGAAACCAAATCAAATAGCACAATGCATATAAACTGGAAAAATAGATAGAGTCCTGAGGCTGTAAGGATAAAATAGCGATTTTTCGGTCATAAACGAAAAAATATTTGCACATAAACTTACTGTTTGTATTTTAATTTTGGATTTGACAAAAAAAATTGTTTTATATCCAAAGTCCCAAGTACTTCAACACAAATATTATCTCATTTATGCATCCATAACCAAAAAGTAATCGTGTTTGAACCTAAGAAGCAAATATTTCCATATAAAATGGCAGTAGAAAAAATATAGCTTTTTTCAAGAATTATTAGTAATTCTGTTTATAGGCGATTCATGCATTTTTCATACCAAAATAGTGCTTTGAAAATGGTTATATTAACGCATATTTAAAATAACTAGCCGTGCAGTTGCACGGGTTAACGACTAGTGTGTACCTAATTAGGATGCTTGTGATAGAGTTGCATATGCCACTGCACCTATGCATTTAGAACCAAAGTGGAGTACATGTTCTGATTGCAAACTTAACTGGAACTTAACTGCTTGGCGTATGTATGAGTATATTTAGTTGTGCTTGTATACCCGGTGCACCTAGAGTATATTTTTGCAAGTATTGCAAGTGCAAGTGAAAGTATTTGTGCTTGCAGTTGCATAGCAGATAGAGTAATATAAATGCAGTCTCTTGAAGGGGTACAATTGCAGTGGACTAGTGCTTGTTAGCATAAGAAATACTCCAGGTTAAATTTACTGAGTAGTAGGCACAAGTTTGCTGACCATATGATGTTACAAGGAGAGCAAGTAATGAAAATTAACTGAGTTTTTTTCGTGTGCTTAAAATTACTCCAATTCAATGCTTGCAGTTTAAATGAACTGAAATTGCTTGCAGTGCTTGCTAGCAAGCAGAAACAAGTGCTTGCTTGCACTGCTTGCTAGCAGCAGCACTCAATTGAACTAGTTTAAATTAACTGTTTTTCAGGAGAAGTAGCTACTTGCTCAGCAGCATGGAAATAGGTAATTAGCAGCGCAAGTGTGCAACCGAGCATAGCTCAGGTTTGTCTAACCGTGCCAGGTCAGCGAGGCAATGCTTGTGATGTGGCTCTGCGCTGCTAGAGAGTCGGACCGTTTATCATTTCGTACTTGTGAAAACTCATTTCTGGGGCATTCTGACCATCTTGGCTGAGTTAATATACTGAGTTGACCACTTAATTTACATTTCTATGATCAAAAGTTTGACGAAAAATTTCGGCATGACCTTTGCTAAAAAAGGCCATGCCGGAGTGCCAGAAATTCGCTGGAACGGAAATAAATCGACGTTCCGGCGAAACATTGGCAACTCTCAATGTGTACCTGCACAAAAACCATCCCCAATCCCTTAAATTCTGTCATACGCGTTACCAACAGCAGCAAACAAGTGATCTGACCCTCCAATGTTATATTTGTAGACTGCTCGAACTGGTACAGCTTACTTCTAGTGCAAGTTCAAATTCCTGGAGTACTCTTGCTGCAACTTGATACAACCATATCCTGGGTTTCAGTCTAGCTATGTAGACAACAAAAATAAATAGGCAGAGCCATCACACGAACTGCAGACTAACAAGAACAAATTGTAATTGCAGAACCTATGAAATAACACGTACTAAACCTGGGAGCATAAGTCCCTGGCGGGAATACATGACTGTAACTAAATTGACAAGCAGATGAACAATTCAGACAAAAGGGCATTGAACTAGTACTAAAACAGAGCTATCTGGCTAGTGTTGAGTGTACATGTGATCTTTTTTTTTTAAACATAGCCGCTGATATGTATGAGATGGTGTGAACTTGTGACTGTACTCCTTGAACTGTACAATAGCTCAATATATTTAGAGATGAACACATACGATTGATCACTGAAACATATCAAGCACTACATTGTGATTTCCCGGCCACAGTGAGCGTGCCTTGCTGATGCTAAACAAATCAGGGGACGAGCGCGGGCTAGGGACGAGGAGGATCGAGCACAAGGAAGAGGGGGGGACGGGGCGGA
Organism: Alopecurus myosuroides; assembly: GCA_028641055.1. NCBI lineage: Eukaryota > Viridiplantae > Streptophyta > Magnoliopsida > Poales > Poaceae > Alopecurus > Alopecurus myosuroides. The sequence goes on along the minus strand of CM054060.1, from coordinate 413,299,650 downwards.
CCTGAACAACGACGGCGTGGGCGCGACGGCGGCGTGCTCGGTAGGGCGACGACGGCTTGCTCGAATTGCCCCACCTGGATGGCACCCTCGAACTGCTCCTCCTCGACGGCGCGCGTGCTCGAACTGCCCCTCCTGGATGGCGCCCTCGAACTGCTCCTCCTCGACGGCGCCCTCGAACTGCCCCTCCTGGACGTGGGCGACGACGTGGGCGAGTGCCTGCTCGAGCAAGGCGACGGCGGCGTGCTCGGTGGATCTCGATCGGGGAGATGGGGAGGGCTGGGAGAGATGGTGGGGATGAGCGTGCGAGTGATTCGATCTACGCGAAATTCGCCTAAGTGTGGAAGATGGTGATGGGGCCACATGTCATTGGTTGAGAGGTTGATTCTGTGGCGCACCACGACCTCGTGCGCCACAGAATTGTGAGAATTCTATGGCGCATCGTCTAAGGAGTGCGCCACAGAATTTCCTTGGCCTATTATGTGGCCACGATGTGCGGGGCCACATGTCATTGAGTCCAAGAGATTTCTATGGCGCATTCTTCCTGTGGTGCGCCACAGAATTGGGTCGGTAGATAAATAAAAAAACGAAACGATGTATGTGTACAGTTATCTATTACTAGCCCAGTTGGTTTAGCTGTGAGGTAGTTAAGCCTAATGGCCTGGGTTCGAATCCTGGTTGCCCCAAATTTTTTTAATATTTTATTTAATTATAAAGAAAGAAAGATTCACATACACATATATACATACATGCACATATATAAAGAAGTGCTTGTCTCACATACACATGCACATATATATATATAGAAAGAAGTGCTTGTCTCACATATACACACATACACATGCATGTATATACACACAAAAATCTTCTTAATTTGTCTCCATCGGTTCCGATCTAGCTTAATTAGCGTCTTTTTCCCTTTTTGTTGGCGACTGAATACTTTATGCCGGCCACCTTGAGATTTCTTCGCGTGAACGGACAACCGTGGGTAGGTAGGGATGTCTTCCTTCTTACTTTACCAGTAGTAGGCATGTCGAAGTGCTTGTCGAACTCCTCCTCGATCTTCGGATCACCGTTCTTGTCCAAGTCTTCCTCGTTGGCGTCTCCTTCCATTCCGATGATGCTCCTCTTGCCCCTCCTCACGACAACACGGCTAGGCCTTGACGGGTCGGTGATGAAGAAGCATTGGTCAACTTGGCTAGCGAGTACCCATGGCTCATTTTTCGCGGATGCGTTCTTCGATTTGGCATCGGGTATAACCATTGTGGTGAAATACCGTCCTTCTTTCTTGACATTCTTGGACCATCTCACACGGAACATTGGCACCACCGTCTCTCCGCAGTAGTTGAGCTCCCATATCTCCTCGATCTTTCCAAAGTATCTTTCTTCCACATTAGTCTCGGCATCGCCATATGATAGCATAGTTACTCCTGAGTTTTGATTTTCGCTACTCATGTCCTTGTCCTCGGTGGAGAATCTGTAACCGGAGATGTCGTACCCCTGATAGGTCCTTACGTTCTGCCCGGGGCCCTGTGATAAGATGTATATGAGTTTTTCATCTTCCGTAGAAGGCATTTTTCTCCGTGCTTCAATCAGTTGACTTTGCTTGAACCAACGCGTGAAGCCGGAGTTGTGCTCTTTGGTTACGTCTCCCATCTTCCTCGGCCCGCCCATTTCAATATAATTCTGATTGATTAAGCTTTTGTGCTCTTCCACGAAAGGCTCGATCAACTTTAAGTGTTGTAGCGCGACCCGGTGAGCCCTATCAAAGTCGTCGCGTCGTTTTTGAATGCCGACATGGACGTCGCGGCAGCCCTCGCGGTGACCGACTCCGTTGAGTCTGCCAAGGTGCGTCCTGGTGGACAAACCGACATCCTGATCGTATTCGGTGCTTAGGTAATTGTCGCAGAAAGAGATGCACTCGTTGGTTAGAAATCCTTTGGCCATGCTTGCGTCTGGACGGGCCCTATTGCGAACGTATCCTTTCAGGACACCATTCTGCCTTTCCATCGGCATCATGTAGTGCAGAAACGTCGGGCCGAGATGCCTGATGTCATCAACGACATGGAGAAGGAGATGTACACATATATCACAGAATGCCGGCGGGAAGTAAATCTTGAGCTCGCATAGTATCACCACGATCTCATCCTGTAGCATCTTGAGCTGCCTCACGCCGATCGATTTCCGGGTGATAACGTCGAAAAAGCTGCAAAGGCCAAACAACGTATCACGGACATGCTCGTCCATTATCCCTCGGATCGCAACAGGAAGTATCTGCATCATGAGCACATGACAATCGTGAGACTTCATCCCGGTGAACCTCTTCTTCGCTAAGTCCAGATATCTTCTTATACTCCCTGAGTATCCGTGAGGAACTTTGACTTCTACGAGGCACCTGAAAAACTGCTCAAGCTCCGGCGGACTCAATGTGAAGCAGGCAGCGGGAAGCACCACGGTGTTCTTCTTAGCCTTTTTGCGGGGAGGACGTTGAGTCCCTTCCATCTTATCCTCGTCGTCATCATCATCATCACTATCGGCGGGGACCTGTAGATTTTTCCTAATGCCAAAATGTTTTAGATCGTATCTTGCTTTCGGCCCATCCTTGGACTTCTCCGAATTGCAAATAGTGCCAAGCAGACTCTCCATAACGTTCTTCGTAATGTGCATCACATCAAGGCTATGAGGCGCGTGGAGGACCGGCCAGTACTCCAAGTCGTGGAAAACAGACCTCGCTTTCCATACACCCAGCAGCGGCTCTGGCTTGGGTCGTTTCTTTCCCGGCGAAGGGCACTCATCCCAATTTTTCAGAGGCTCGTCGATTTCTTCGCCGCTCCTCGTGCGCGGGGCTCCATCGGGCTCGTCTTTACCATTGAACAACTCACCGCGTTTTCTCCATGGGTGATCCAGGCGAAGCCACCTTCGAGCCCCTGGGTACACGGTTTTCGAAGACCCAGGATCCCTTGGTAGCTGGAGATGCGGGGTCCCGTCCATGCACTTCACGCAGCCGCAGAATCCGTGGCCGACCTGGACAGATACATACGCGTAACCAGGATAGTCTGTGACCGTCGTCAGTAACGCGGCTCTCATATGGAAATAATCTCTAGTGTACGCGTCCCACGTACGGGGTGGCGTCTTCCACAACGTGTCTAACTCGTCTTTCAGTAGCCCGGGATACAAATGCATGTCGACACCTGGTTGTTTTGGCCCCTGGATGAGAATACTCAAGTGTATGTACTTTTGCTTGGTGCACAGCCACGGGGGTAGGTTGTAAGGCCATACAAACACGGGCCAGCTGCTATGTGTGCTACTCTGGTTGCCGAACGGATTGAGTCCATCGGTGCTCATACCCAGCCTGACATTCCTCGCGTCGCCCCCAAAACTCGGGAAAGCTATGTCCAATGCTTCCCACTGGGCAGCGTCTGCAGGATGTGTCATGATATAGCCCTTCTCCGGATCTTCTTCCGGCTTCTCCCTTTTTGCGTGCCATTGCATGAGCTTTGCTTCCTTAGGGTCCACGTAGTACCGTTGAAGACGGGGAGTGATAGGAAAGTACCATACCACTTTTCGAGGAATTTTCTTGTTGTTGGTTCCACACGTGTATCGTCCGTGGCCGCACTTCGGACATGTGATTGTGTCCTTGTACTCCCCCCGATAAATTACACAATCATTGATGCAGGCGTGGAATTTTTCGTGAGGTAGGTCAAGAGGGCACACGACTTTCTTAGCCTCGTTGATACTGCTTGGCAATGTGTTCCCCTCGGGAAGGCGATCGTGCCAGAATTTCAAGTTCTTGTTGAAGCTCGAGTCGGTCCATTTGTTTTGCGTCTTCATCTTCAGAGCAGCAAGCGTTACATGCAACCGCGTATCCTCGGGGCGGCACCCAGGAAACAACGGAGTCACCCCGTCTATCTCCATTTGCGCCAGTTTGGCTTTCTCCCTAGCTGCAGCTATGTCGTTGCTCGTCTCCTTAAGCAGCAGATCCTGAACATGAGAGTCCCGCAAGGCCGAAATTAGTGGGGTCTCCGTGTTCTCGCCTTCATCGTCATGTCGATCTTATCCGCCGACATATCCTTCTTCATGATGATCTTGTTCGCCGTCATATCCTCGCTCGCCCTCCTCTTCGTGCACAACTTTTGATGCCGGCGGTGCCACGTGGTTGCGGTCGTCAAAGAAACCGCGTCTGAGAAGGTGCTCCTCCAATTGTCCGGAATCAGGGTCAATCCAGCGCACGAGTTTGCATGATCGACACGGGCATCTTATCTGCCGCCTGTTGCACCGAATCATGTCCGCCTTCGCGTCTTTTTTGTATCTAGCGATTCGAGCAGAGCTCATTTCTAGTACCATGGTTGCCTGCACAGACACATAGAGAGCAGAAAATTAGAACCACAACATGCATGCATAGTCGCCGGAAAAATTCGGCATGACCTCTCCTATAAGTAGGACATATGGGGTGCAAAAGTTTGCCGAAATGGAAGTGAATCAACATTTCGGCAAACATCCATGCACCATGCCGCGCCCGCACGCGCGACGATCGATCGGTCCACCTGCACATGCATGACAAACACCCATACACATCGATCGATGGCCACACGAGACATATGCACCTCCAACTATACTCACCTAGTAGATTCGATACCGACACGCGAAAAGAGCGAGGAGAGGGAGGGACCGGAGTATAGATGCAAGTAATTAGGCCCCCCCAACAACAAGAAACTTCACCAACAATTATACATCGAATAAATAGGTTCACCTACCTAAAAAGGAGAACTAAATGTGTCAAAATGGAGTGGAGAGAAGGGGGGGGCTTGTGAGCAACATCCACTTGGAATGAAGTGAGTGGGGGGAGAGAGAGGGGGCTGCCATCTTTATGTGCACAGTGCGCATAATTCTGTGGCGCACCAGTATGCTATTCTGTGGCGCACTGTACTGGTGCGCCACAGAAACAACATATTCTGTGGCGCATTGCGCAAGATGCGCCACAGAATATGGTGTTTCTGTGGCGCACCAGGACAGTGCGCCACAGAAGTTGCCCTTTCTGTGGCGCACGGGTTAGGATGCGCCATAAAACTATGGCCTCTGACACCCAGCCCAATGATTGGGGTGGCCCCGCACACTTTCTGTGGCGCACATCTAACACATGCGTTAGCGGGGTCTCCGTGTTCTCGCCTTCATCGTCATGTCGATCTTATCCGCCGACATATCCTTCTTCATGATGATCTTGTTCGCCGTCATATCCTCGCTCGCCCTCCTCTTCGTGCACAACTTTTGATGCCGGCGGTGCCACGTGTTTGCGGTCGTCAAAGAAACCGCGTCTGAGATGGTGCTCCTCCAATTGTCCGGAATCAGGGTCAATCCAGCGCACGAGTTTGTATGATCGACACGGGCATCTTATCTGCCGCCTGTTGCACCGAATCATGTCCGCCTTCGCGTCTTTTTTGTATCTAGCGATTCGAGCAGAGCTCATTTCTAGTACCATGGTTGCCTGCACAGACACATAGAGAGCAGAAAATTAGAACCACAACATGCATGCATAGTCGCCGGAAAAATTCGGCATGACCTCTCCTATAAGTAGGACATGTGGGGATGCAAAAGTTTGCCGAAATGGAAGTGAATCAACATTTCGGCAAACATCCATGCACCATGCCGCGCCCGCACGCGCGACGATCGATCGGTCCACCTGCACATGCATGACAAACACCCATACACATCGATCGATGGCCACACGAGACATATGCACCTCCAACTATACTCACCTAGTAGATTCGATACCGACACGCGAAAAGAGCGAGGAGAGGGAGGGACCGGAGTATAGATGCAAGTAATTAGGCCCCCCCAACAACAGGAAACTTCACCAACAATTATACATCGAATAAATAGGTTCACCTACCTAAAAAGGAGAACTAAATGTGTAAAAATGGAGTGGAGAGAAGGGGGGGCGAGTGAGCAACATCCACTTGGAATGAAGTGAGTGGGGGGAGAGAGAGGGGACTGCCATCTTTATGTGCACAGTGCGCATAATTCTGTGGCGCACCAGTATGCTATTCTGTGGCGCACTGTACTGGTGCGCCACAGAAACAACATATTCTGTGGCGCATTGCGCAAGATGCGCCACAGAATATGGTGTTTCTGTGGCGCACCAGGACAGTGCGCCACATAAGTTGCCCTTTCTGTGGCGCACGGGTTAGGATGCGCCATAAAACTATGGCTTCTGACACCCAGCCCAATGATTGGGGTGGGCCCCGCACACTTTCTGTGGCGCACATCTAACACATGCGCCACAAAAATGGGTATTTTTGTGGCGCACCCATGGCCATGCGCCACAAAATAATATTTCTGTGGTGCACCAGATCATGATGCGCCACAGAATCCATTCCATAGAATGGCGTTTCCCTACTAGTGACGTGGCAGTCATGAGACTTCAGGTTTTGGAATTTTTTCTCTGCCATGTTTATTATCCCCTTTATATTCGACGAGAATCCAGACGGAACCTTAATACTGTAAAGGACTTCAAAGAATATTTCCTTCTCTGATTTAGTAAGAGCGTAGCTGCTTAAGTAATGGTGCCATGTATCTGTGTGCTTGTTGCTTGGGTCTTTCATACGTTGCTGGTCCTCCCGTGCTTCTGGCGTATCTTTTGACTTCCCATACACGCCCAGGAAGCATAGCAGATTGACACAGAGATTCTTTGTCACGTGCATCACGTCGATCGAATATCGGACCTCTAAAACTTTCCAATATGGTAGCTCCCAAAATATAGATTCTTCTTCCACATGGGTGCGCGCTTATCAGGGCCGTACGGAACTGGTTGGCTGCCAGCAGCCTTACCAAAGATTACTTCTAGGTATTTGACCATATCGAATATATCATTACCATTACGGAGCTCAGGCTTCTTCCTATTATCTGCCTCAGCTCCAAAATGCTTCCCTCCTTTCTTTCTTACGGGATGCTTGATCGGAAGAAATCTACGATGCCCCAGGTATACAACCTATTTAGATTTATCCAAAAAACACTGTCAGTCTTATCTAAACAGTGTGTGCATACATTGTATCCCTTGTTTGTATGTCCGGAAATGTTACTAAGAGCAGGCCAATCATTGATGGTTACGAAAAGCAACGCCCGTAGGTCAAATGGCTTTTGTTCGTTCTCCTCCCACACACGGACACCTGGTTTTCCCCACAATTTTAAGAGTTCTTCCACTAATGGCCTAAGATACACATCAATGTCGTTTCCAGGTTGCCTCGGTCCTTGGATGAGAACTGGCATCATTATTAACTTGCGCTTCATGCACAACCAAGGAGGAAGGTTGTACATACATATAGTTACAGGCCAAGTGCTATGACTGGAGCTCTGCTCCCCAAAAGGATTAAAGCCATCTGTACTTAGACCAAACCATAAGTTTCTCGCCTCTCCTGCAAAGTCTGGGAAGTCTCTCTCGATCTTTCTCCAATGCGATCCATCGGCGGGGTGACTCAACTTTCCGTCTTTCTTATGGTCTTCTTTGTGCCATCGCAACAACCTATCATGCTCTTTGTTTCTAAACAGACATTTCAGCCGTGGTATTATAGGAGCATACCACATCACCTTAGCAGGAACCCTCTTACGGGGGGGGGGGGGGGGGGGGGGGGCTCGCCGTCAACATCACCAGGGTCATCAGCTCTGATCTTATACCGCAGTGCAGTGCATACCGGACATTCATCCAAATTCTCGTACTTCTCCCCGCGGTAGAGGATGCAGTCATTAATGCATGCATGTATCTTCTGCACATCTAATCTTAGAGGGCAGAGAGCTTTCTTTGCTTCGTACATACTCTCAGGCAATTCGTTATCCTTTGGAAGTTTTGGCTTCATTAGTTGAAGTAAACTCTCAAATGCCTTGTCAGTCACACCGTTCTGTACCTTCCATTTCAGCAACTCCAGTGTGGTACCAAGCTTTGTGCTACCATCTTCGCAATTTGGGTACAACAATTTTTTGTGATCCTGTAACATGTTGTCCCGCTTCAACCTCTCCAATTTATTTTCACAGTCTTCCCTTGCATCAGCAATAACTCGGCCAAGATCATCATCGTGCTCTTCTGATGCCTGTTCTTGATCACCTCCTTCTTCTGCATTCTCTTCCATTGCAGTATCGTCGTATTCAGGGAACAAAGGATCTTCTTCTTCTTCTTCTTCATCGTCTTCAATCACAACGCCTCTTTCTCCATGCTTGGTCCAGCAATTATAGTTGGGCATGAAACCTCTCCGAAGTAGATGGCCGTGAAGGATTCTTTCGGAAGAGTGCTCTCTGACGTTCCGACTATCAACACATGGGCAACACATGAAGCCATTATCTTTGTTCGCCTGAGCTACAGCAAGAAATGCATTCAGGCCTGCCATATACTCGGAAGTGCGTCGGTCACCGTACATCCACTGCTGCCGTGCATCAATCTGCATCGTATAATTAAGTTTGTCAAAATACATTACGATAACATATTAATACAGAAATGACCACAGTACATCGACAAATACTAATTTTTAATGTACCAGTTACAGATGAAAAAGATTCTCTCCTAAAAAATCACACATGTTGGGTTAACAAATAACAGCTGGGCAATCAACAAACCATGAACATAGATATAGTTCACAAGTTCTAACATTCTAGGCATTAAGTCAAAATAAATACACCGCTATCTAGCATGCATCTATTTCTAATAGTCCACCTTGAATAAACTATCCATCAAATCTCGATGGTATTAAGTTGCAGCAATAAAGTGATTGCTTTGTGTGCAACATACAATTACATTAAGAACAATTAGTGAATGTAAGAAATGGTTCTCATATGGGGATAAGAGCCTCGATGTTTTCTCCCTTATGGCAACATCACATCCTCATTCGTCTTATTTCGGGCACTCGAGCACAGATATAAGGGATGCATGAACCAACTATCTAGCATATAAATCCTCTATTGGAGGTGAAAACAATTACATGGACAATGTAATCATAAACACCGGAGAGCATTGCAAGACGGTATTAAAACTTTCCAAAAATTTAAGTGAAGCATCTCAGATTTACTTGAACAAAATAATCATAATCCCATGGTTCATCGAATCACAGCAAATACAAAATGCTCAATTACATAACGGTTGTCTCGATCATGCGAGATACATCCCAGGACTCTACAAATGGAGGTATAATGAAGAGAGATACCATCTTGCTACTACTATGGACCCGTAGTCCCGAGGTGAACTACTCACCCATCATTGTGGTGGCAGTGATGGCGATGTAGAGACATCCGAAGGGAAACTCCCCCCTTCGGCAGGGTGCTGGAACAGGGCTGCATAAGCCCTATTTTGAACTTTCGAGGAGACGACGGTTCTTTGTATTTTCGTGGAAAATAACTATATCACCTAAAAAAATCGGGGTCGAGGGAAACTTATAGGAAAAAAGGCGGTGTGTGGCGGTGACCAGGGTGCATAGGGGCCCACCAGGCGCTGTCTAGGGTGGGGCCGAGCCTGGCACCCCCTGTAGGCCCCTAATTCCCCTCCGGCTCTTTTCTGGACTCCTTCGTTCAGGATACAAAACATCTCTCTGAATTTTCAGCTCTTTCAAAGAATATGTTTTTAAGAAATTTTCTGAAATAGAAAAACAGCAAAAAACAACAACTAGCGTGGGGCATCTTGTTAATAGGTTAGTGTATAAATATTTGGTAAACAAAGGAAAACATTTAGAAAACATTCAAATTATCAATGCATTAAAAAAAATATACGTTCGCAACGTATCACCCACCACACAGAATACACACAGGTCCAGCTGAAAACAAAGGCTGACTCGTCTCGTATGTCGAATAGGTCAGATCGGCCGGCGCAGCCGAATTTCATACTAAAGCACACATAACTCGACCACCGTTATAATCGACCAATCCATAATCTAGCTAGCCAACCCTAGATTTGTATCCAACTTCTGTAGGTCCTCGGCGGAAAGTACACCTCCAGAGCATACTCAATCAGTTCATTAGATAGCTAGAAAACTTTACAAGTTTCTTGGTGGATAATTTTCCAGCTACGTCCGCAGGTCCTCAGAAGAAGGTACTACTTGAGCATGAGCCTAATCTACGAATCCAACAGTTAGCTAGCCGACAGTTCCTATAGAACAAATCAATCAAGTTCCATCTTGTGTGTCCAAGTTTGGCCGGCAAGCCCGGCAAGAGTTGTCGCTGATTGTTCTCGTTGAGGTTTTTATTGGCAAAAGTCAAGTAGAGCCAAAACTGAATCTGAATGCTAGGGTTACCTGTCTCCATGACTTTGATTATTTCGTGCATGTACAAGGTAATGAAAAACATCTCTTCATCCCAGACCAACCCTTATATGGGGGCTAGGTCTCAAGAGTTTGTACACAACTACGCCTCGTTTCCGAGACAGTTCTGATCTACCCACTAGTCACTGGTAGAAAAAAGGCCTTCCATACGCCCCCTTCAGTCCCCAAATTTTGTGCACCATGACTAAAAGGGTTTTAGTCCCGGTTCGGGAGGCGACCCGCGACTGAAGGTCATGCGTCGCGGGGTGGGAAGCGTGCGGAGGGCTTTAGTCCCGGTTCGGGAGGCGACCCGCGAGTGAAGGTCATGCGTCGCGGGGTGGGAAGCGCGCGGAGGGCTTTAGTCCCGGTTCGGGAGGCGACCCGCGACTAAAGGTCATGCGTCGCGGGTTGGGAAGCGCGCGGAGGGCTTTAATCCCGGTTGGCCTGGCCGCCCGTGACTAAAGAATCCAAACCGCTCGCCTCCCGCGCGGTTTTATTTCACGAGCGAGAGGCAGAAGGCACCCATTGCTACAGTGCGCACACCCAAGAACTCTCTGTTTCTTCTTCCTCTCTTCGATCTTCTCATCTTCTTCCTCCAACAAGCACGCATGGATCCTCCCGTTGCGATCCTTCTCCGTGTGTCCACACCATGCGGCAAGAGTCTCGACGTGGCCTACACCAATTTATGCGAGAGGCTCCCTGGTCTTCTTAACCATTTGAGCAATCTCTATGAAGAAGCCGATGAACACAATAAGTTCTTCGGGCTTGATCTAGAGTATACGGCGAATCAGAAGGATGTTGCCGTCATCCAGATTGCCTTCAAGGAGATCGTTTTGGTATTCTAATGGGCAAGGTAACGCACACGTACAATCTCTCTTGTTTTCGATTTGTTTGTTGCATTGGAAGAATACATGTGTTGCAACAATATCTAACACGTGTTCCATTTTTTTTGTTGAAGTAGTTCAAAGCAATATCCAGAACTTGTTGATTTTCTTGTCAACAAGGGGTAAGACTTCTGTAGCGTTGAAATCAGTCAAGACCGACAGAAGTTGAAGCACACGTTGGGTATTGAGATACCTGAAGATCACTACATTGATCTTCAGGACCTTATCCATTTTGATGAGCTGTACGGGCACAAGACCGAGAGGGCTCAGATGGAAACTACCTTCATCCACTCCGACTAAAAAACCATGAAGAGTCATTTCCCCTCGAGGAATCACTATTATTGGGGGAAGAACCCACTTGACCGGATCAATGTCGAGTATTCAGCAATAGATGCATATGTTGCCTTCGAGTTGTTCCGCATCTACTCTTCGGAGCTCGAGTAGATGTGGTTTGTGTGTACCGCATCTATGTACCGCTATGTTATTTCTATATTATGTAATGGATATATTATTTCTATATTATGTAATGGATATATATATGTACCGCTATGTTATGTAATGGCTCAAATAAAATCACGGGTTAAACATAGCACAAAATTTACACAAGCAATCACAATTCCAAAATAATAAAACTAGAAAGTAACAAATGCTAGTTCCATTTTTAATTGGAAACAAGATAAGATCAAACACACATTTCAAAACAAACAAAAACACATCAAGAAAACAAAACAGAAAAACACACAATTTAATTTGTCCATTTTGGTTATGTGTTTTAAAAGTTAGATTTTTATGAATTTTTTGATATATTATTGGTATTTTTTAGATTTTAAAATGAATTAGTTTTATTTTTCTGAATATTTTGATATATTATTTGTATTTTTAAGATTTTATGAATTAGTTTTATTTTTCTGAATATTTTGATATATTATTTGTATTTTTAAGATTTTTAAATGAATTAGTTTTATTTTTCTGAATACTTTGATATATTATTTTTATTTTTAATATTTTAAAATGAATTAGTTTTATTTTTCTGAATATTTTGATATATTATTTGTATTTTTATGATTTTAAAATGAATTAGTTTTATTTTTCTGAATATTTTGATATATTATTTGTATTTTTAAGATTTTAAAATGAATTAGTTTTATTTTTCTGAATATATTTTCGAAATAATACAAATTAAAAAGTTAATGTTTATTTATTTATTCAAAATTATTAATTACATCATTACTTTTGTTTATTAAAAGATTTATTTGAAATTCAAACAATAAAATAATGTGGCATCGACCAACATGTTAATAGGATTGATATGATACTATTATCACATACATGCGTGCGAAACACTTGGATGCGGAACGGGATGGAACTCGGAAGTTAAGCGTGCTAGTGCTATAGTAGTGGGAGGATGGGTGACCGAGCGTGAATTTTGACCACGAGTAAGTAATTTGACTATAGATAATTGTAGTTAGACACTAAGCAAATAATAAAAATTCTGAAAAAAAGGGAGTGAAAAATAATTAGAAACCCAAATGAATTAAAGAAGTAACGAAATAGCCTTTAGTCCCGGTTCGTGTCAAAACCGGGACTAAAGGTCCTCCCGCCTCTGGCGCACACCAACGGTCCACGTGGCCGGCCTTTAGTCCCGGCCCGTAAGCGGCGCGACTAAAGGGGGAGCCTTTAGTCGCGCATATTTAGTCCCGGTTGCGCGGCCGGGACTAGTGGGCTTTGCGAACCGGGATTAAAGGCCTATTTTCTACCAGTGAGTGGAAACAACCCATTTCGTCTAGGGCCAGAAAAGGCATATGTCCCGGTTGCAACAAAATCCGGAACAAATGCTATGCATTGGTCCCGGTTTGTGCGCCCTAGGCAACAGAAATCGCCTGGGGGCATTGGTCCCGGTTCGTGGGGAGGCATTGATCCCGGTTTGTGGCATGAACCGGGACCAATGCCTAGCCACAGGCCACGTGGCACGCGCATGGGCATTGGTCCCGGTTTATACCACAAACCGGGACCAATGCCCCCCTTCCACTACATATACTGCCTCACAGCCCCCTTCCATCTTTTTTTTTGCTTGGAGGAGTGAGAGAGGTGGGTGTTAGTGTGTGTTATTTGCTGGTTTATGTTGAGTGTTGCCTCAGGGCCCTTGTCTAAGGGTTATTCCACTTGAGGTTGTCACTTGAGGATGGCCACCCAGGAACAAAGAGATTACTATGTCCTTCTAAGTTTAGTAGCTTCCCGTGCAGCCTTTTGACATATGGGCTCTGTCTTGATCAACTAAGTTGTGAGGGTTCAGCCCAGGCTTGACAAGCAGATGTAGCATAATTATAGGTGGAACGGGTCTTGCCGGTGGGTTGAATTCTTGCTTCTGAAAGATCTCGTCTCGATTCTCTCCTTTCCATGATGCACTCCGGGTGTATAGGATGTTTGGGCTAATTGAAGACAAAGGGTGAAAGTGCACAACCTCTGCAGAGTCAACAAACTAAGATCTTAGCCGTGTCCTCGGTTATGGACAACTATGAGCAGATGGACAAGGATTGACGGAAGAATCTCATCATCAATTTCAATAAGTAAAATTTTGACCAAGTGAACGGTATTGTGGTGCTTGGATCTTAATCCAATGTTGCCACCCCTTTGAAAAGAAAAGTTTCTTTTACAAAAGAGATAGGAGAAAATTGGCTTTATGCAAACTTAGCCTGAACTCCACTCAGCCAAATAAGCATGTAGTATTAGTCTTGCCATCTATATCCACCATAGTGTTACTTGCCAATACATTAAATTGTATTGACTCCCTTGTGGCTGCATATTCCATATTGCAGATGTTTCTGAAGACGAGTGAGGATTTCGTTTAGGATCTCGAGACTATCGCCAACATGTTTTGCCTGTGGCACATGAAGAAGATGGGCTCAATGTTGTACCTTGTTTTCCGCTGTATTTCTTTCTTTTCTGCTAGTCTTCTAAGACTATGCAAGTTGTAATCCTATTTTGTAAAGACTGGATCATGCGTTGTAATAGAATTTGATGCATTTGCATGATATTTCATTTTGTACTGTGGTGCTAGCAATTGATCCAGGGACTAGCACAATAACACAGGTATTCCATCTTTATTAAAAGTTGGGATGCTACAAAATGGTATCAGAGCATTGGGTTGCCTGTAGGATTCGAGACCCTTAGGTTTGGAAAACCCTTTTTGATCAAATTTATTGACTCCTTTGAGTACTTTTGGATCCTAGCGGCATAGTGAGATGAAGCGGCCCGGACAACTTTACGTGTCCACGAACACGAGACCGTTCCCTGATTGGCTAGCGGGTGCCAGTATCTCTCACTATAGTGAATATCCGATTTGCAACAAGTTTTTAATAACCCATTGATCACCCTAGGATTGAAAACTTTCTATGTTCAAACTTTCTAGAAACAAAACAATCATCTTGATTCTTCTCATATCATCTCATCTATTATTCACCTTCAAAATTTTCTAGATGACCTCCCTCTTCAATACCATCAAGACAGGAATGTTGATGATCATACCAAGAAGTGCAAGAAGTATTTTCACCACCTGAAGACCTACATTCAAGATTTTGGAAGAAACTTGAAGAAAAATATAGACTTCACAACAATCAAGAACACCCCAATATATTGAGAGAAGAGTTTTGAAGAAACTCAAGAAGATATAGATGAGACCACCAATCTAGTTTGTTAGAACAACGTTAACGTGTTAGTGTATTGATCATACCAATGAGTGTGGTATGACAATACTAGATGTTTTTGAAAACTTTATTGTCTGGTGTGATGATTGTGTTGTTATGTGTTGTTTTCAAGATGAGTTTCCTTGATCTGCTATTTTGGATAAGAACCTTCCTTAGCCATCTTTCTAAATCTCTACTCATTCCTACTAGATCAAACCCAACACCATACTCATTCACCAACCATAGTGAGAACCATTTGGAATCATACAACCTTTACCCTATTGATACACAAGCCATCCCATTTGAGGAATGCTAGTATCAAATTTCTTTCTTCTGTGTGAAGGAACAATCACATCCATGATCAATGCCAACTGCCTAATAAGGAGTATCAAGCCAATCAACAAGTGAAGAAAGACAAGTGAACCCCAAGTTTCATGAGCTATGAAGATTTCAGAGCCAACTACACCAAGAGAATAAGTAATGAAGAAACACAACTACCCAGTATGTGTTATATGAGAGTTTGTTTAGAAATAGCATGATGTTTTCCTTCAAGGATGACAACAAAAAGATGGAAGATTGTCAAGGATATCAAAAGACCAAGTTGAGAGTGAACCAAAGGCTTTTGATTGACCCAAAGAGTGACCCCTCAGTTTCAAAGGTAGTCCAACAGACCTATGTTAGTCTACACCTCTACCACAAAGGAAAGTTCTACTCAAGCCAATCTCAAATCAATCTACACTCCAATCTAATGAAAATAGACTACCCACAAAAGTTTCTTTTAAGGGTGGTAGCCCACCCAGTTGTTTTGGAATCCAATTACCCAAATCTTTCTTTCTAACCTTCCCAAATCTCGGGACGAGATTCCTTTTAAGGGTGGTAGTCTGTAACATCCCTGATTTTTGGAAAATGCAAAAATCACAAAAATTTGAAACTTTTTGTTCTCATATTGTGCAAGTCACCAAAAACCAAATGAGAAGCAAGAAACAAAAGAAAACAATACATATTTCAATGAAATTGAGTTTACCAATCCAATTATGCCTTGTTCCTTAAACCCTAAAACCTTATTCAAAAAAATAAGTTTCTTTATATAAAGGGAATATCTTATTTAACAAACCTTTACATAAAGTGTTTTCAATTCAACTATTACCTTGATAATATTTTGGCAACCAAAAATCAAAGATTTATAACCCTTAATAAAGTTCTAATCCCCAAAATTATTTGATGAGAATAAAATTGTTAATAATAACTTTTAGTTGTTATTCCAAGTTTTAAACATGAAGGGGTGAAAAAGAAATGCATTGCTTTGAAAATAACATAAAGATTTTGAAAACAATATCATGACTGGTGGTTTTATTCTAAATTTTATTGATCAACAATATTAATAATTTGATATGAACTAATTAAATAGCATTAAGTTACTATTAATAAATCCTTCATATCCTAAAATTATTAATTATGAAAATGGTTTGAAAATGACTTCCAAAAATATTATTTGAAATGTTTAATGTCTCTAAAAATTTATTTAATCAAAAACCACATTTTACTTTTTTCTATTTTAAAATGCTATTAAGTACTATTAGTGATTTAATTTTAATTACAAAATATTAAAATTGAATTGTGTTGGAATCATCAAAATAATGTTTCCCTTTGGTAGATATTTTAATTACAAATTTTTAGAAATTTAAATGAGGTTGTTTGGATTTATAAAACAGAAGTTATTAAAGAAATAGGAAAACAGGAAAATAAAAAAAAATGAGTGATGACATCAGCAGTGACATCATGTCTTCTTCCTCGCGTTACTGAGAAGAAACGGCCGAAACTTCTGTTTTGATTTTGCATAAATCCCGTGTTTAATACAGTTAATTCCTCCACCGAGCCCACCTATTAGAAACCCTCCCTTCCCTCTTCAATACCCCTCTTCCCCCTTCTGTTTCAGGCCCTCAGGTCCCGAGAATTCCTCGCCGGAGTGCACTGTACCCGTCGTCGTTCTTCCTCGATTTCGGCCGACACCGAAGGTTGATCCACCCCCTTTTGGCTACACATCCTTTACCTTAGTCGTTCGCATCTTTTGATGCGTCCTTTCGAAATTTTCCCGCAGGGAATCATCAAGTTCGAGCACACCGGAGGAGTACCGGCGCCCGAACCATCTCTGGTCACCCATTGTCGTCGATATCGGAAGCGCAGAGCATCCCCGACCACGCCTTCGTCTTCGTAGTGACTCCCCGCTTCTCGTCGTGCCCCTCCCGTGCCTAGGGAGCCACCGGAACACCTCCGTCGTGCAAGACCCGAGGGTCATCGGCGCCCGCGCATCTCCGGCCACTCACCGTCGTTGTTATCGGAGGCGAAGAAGTGCGCCACCGTCACCATCTTCTTCGGCATGGTCTCCTGAGTCGGTTCATCATTACCGTTGAGCAAGACGGCGACCGGAGCTCCATCTCCGTCCAGCGCTGCGTTGCCGGCCACCGTGGTGCCATTGTCCGGCAGCCCCACCAGCGAGGTGAGCTCCCCTGTGTCCCTGTCCGTCGGATCCGATGGATGGCTAGGATTAGATCCACCTAGTGAATCGGTACGTTTAATCTGGGATGTCCAATACCACTTAAATCCCATGGCTCACAACAGCGATCCGCGCGAAACGTTTTCAGCCAATCAGATCGCTTCGTTTAGGTTCCCTCGGATCGCCCTATTTTTCTTTTAACAGAGAAGCCCTTGTAAATTTGCAGAAAAGCCCCCCATCTTAGAATTGCAATAACTTTTGAACCATGGATCTAAATTAGATGATTTTGTACTTTTTGAAATCAGCACAATATGTAGAACACATTGAAATCAAAGAATTTCAATTTTGATACGTGCACACACTTGTTAATTGTAGATCTTTGTAAACATTGTTTTGTGAATAACTTTAGATCTATAATTCCAATTTTGGCAAAATTGAACTTTCTGAAAAGCCCTGAACATGTAGACTCTGTTATTACTGGCCAAACTTAAAATTGGCAAACCTAAGTTGGTTCAAATTCAAATATGCTTGTTTGATGAAATTTGGCATAATTCAAATTCTACAAATCCAAAAATTTTAAATAAAATATATTTGGAAACCTTAGGATGTGTACTTTCATATCCTCTGTCCCAAAATAATATTTGAACAAATTAAAAGTGAATTTAGAATTTAGTTGTCTATTTGAGTATTTTTGACATAGATTAATTTCTATAAATAATTTCAATATAGTTCCTTTTGCAAAATTGCTCCATTTGATAACCTTGAACCAGAAACAACCTTGCCCAACCTTTTTGGACACCTTGGACCATGTCCATGATTATTTGACCAAAACCCCAACATATTGATACATCCATTTTCACCATGACTTAGGAATTGTTTTCAACTATTAATATTTGATGTTATGTCCATTTGGAGCCAAGCCATGCCCTTAGAATGTGTCAATCACATATAGTACCAAGTAGTGAAATTTAGTTTTCTATCTACTTCTCCACTCCCCTTTTATGCTTCAAGAAATCATCAAGCTAACAAATTGGAGATCAAGACTCAAGCACAAGAAGAAAACTTCATCTCCAACTTAGTGGCAACATGAAGAACTACAAGGAAGATCAATGAAGAAGTTTTGAAGAGAAGACTTAGACTCCACATCAACTAGAAGCAACTCAAGAAGTACAAGTGTGAAGAAATTCAGAAGAAAACATCTCCCTCTCTCATCCTATCCTTCTTCTTGTTTTCTTTCCAATTTGACTTAGTGGTATTTGTGCCCATCCCATACCCAAACCAATTAGTGAATTAAAGCCCTGAAGAATTTATCAAGACCAAGAGAAGAATCCATCCAAGGAACAAGACTACAATAGAAGCATGAAGATGATCTTCAAGAAGGCAATCACATGAGGTCTAGACACAATCCATACAAGTTGAAGAATAACAAGTTCTTTTTGCCCAACCATTGACCCAAATGGAAATCCCAAGACTTAGTAATATTTTTCCTTTGATGATGAAGTTAGTAGACCAACCCTAACCACAATGGAAAATAATAACATAGTCACTCAAATATTTTTGAAGGTGAATATGACCAAGTGTTTCCATGTATTACTTTAGTTGAAGAAGTAATATGTTTACTCTTAGTGAACTCTTGGAACTTCCTCGACAAGTATGGTTATAATAAAGTTAGTTTTCTACAAACTCAACCTAGCCCATCTCAAGTAAACCTTTGGAAATCACTTAACATATGAAACCAAGAAAGAATAAATCTTTCAAAAACTCAAACCTTGAACTTGTCCTAGTCAACTTGGTTACATCCTTTTTTCCATGGTTGTTGCTTTGTATGTTCTTCACTTGTATGATTGTTTGGTAGAATGTTTGTTTATTTTGTTATTGTGTTTTCAATGAATAGATTTGTACGGAGAGCAACGATCTTTTGTGAAGAGAGTGTGATTTCTTCACCAACTTCATCAAGGCAAGTAACACACCATCAACTACCCATTATTTTCGATATGCATTAGTTGATTTTGAGTAGCATGCATGATAGGAAATTTTACTAAGTTATATTATGCTATGCTATTATCCTAGTAGTGTGTAGCCATCCCTTTTACCTTGTTATTTTGATAGCCTTAAAATTTACTAGGTGCTATGCAATGTTACAAATTGTTTTACTAGATGTTGAGGAAAAATTCTAAGTATAACTAAAGAATGAACCACCTGGGTGGAAGTGGTAAGACTGGTTTATGTTGAGTGTTGCCTCAGGGCCCTTGTCTAAGGGTTATTCCACTTGAGGTTGTCACTTGAGGATGGCCACCCAGGAACAAAGAGATTACTATGTCCTTCTAAGTTTAGTAGCTTCCCGTGCAGCCTTTTGACATATGGGCTCTGTCTTGATCAACTAAGTTGTGAGGGTTCAGCCCAGGCTTGACAAGCAGATGTAGCATAATTATAGGTGGAACGGGTCTTGCCGGTGGGTTGAATTCTTGCTTCTGAAAGATCTCGTCTCGATTCTCTCCTTTCCATGATGCACTCCGGGTGTATAGGATGTTTGGGCTAATTGAAGACAAAGGGTGAAAGTGCACAACCTCTGCAGAGTCAACGAACTAAGATCTTAGCCGTGTCCTCGGTTATGGACAACTATGAGCAGATGGACAAGGATTGACGGAAGAATCTCATCATAAATTTCAATAAGTAAAATTTTGAGCAAGTGAACGGTATTGTGGTGCTTGGATCTTAATCCAATGTTGCCACCCCTTTGAAAAGAAAAGTTTCTTTTACAAAAGAGATAGGAGAAAATTGGCTTTATGCAAACTTAGCCTGAACTCCACTCAGCCAAATAAGCATGTAGTATTAGTCTTGCCATCTATATCCACCATAGTGTTACTTGCCAATACATTAAATTGTATTGACTCCCTTGTGGCTGCATATTCCATATTGCAGATATTTCTGAAGACGAGTGAGGATTTCGTTTAGGATCTCGAGACTATCGCCAACATGTTTTGCCTGTGGCACATGAAGAAGATGGGCTCAATGTTGTACCTTGTTTTCCGCTGTATTTCTTTCTTTTCTGCTAGTCTTCTAAGACTATGCAAGTTGTAATCCTATTTTGTAAAGACTGGATCATGCGTTGTAATAGAATTTGATGCATTTGCATGATATTTCATTTTGTACTGTGGTGCTAGCAATTGATCCAGGGACTAGCACAATAACACAGGTATTCCATCTTTATTAAAAGTTGGGATGCTACAAAATGGTATCAGAGCATTGTGTTGCCTGTAGGATTCGAGACCCTTAGGTTTGGAAAACCCTTTTTGATCAAATTTATTGACTCCTTTGAGTACTTTTGGATCCTAGCGGCATAGTGAGATGAAGCGGCCCGGACAACTTTACGTGTCCACGAACACGAGACCGTTCCCTGATTGGCTAGCGGGTGCCAGTATCTCTCACTATAGTGAATATCCGATTTGCAACAAGTTTTTAATAACCCATTGATCACCCTAGGATTGAAAACTTTCTATGTTCAAACTTTCTAGAAACAAAACAATCATCTTGATTCTTCTCATATCATCTCATCTATTATTCACCTTCAAAATTTTCTAGATGACCTCCCTCTTCAATACCATCAAGACAGGAATGTTGATGATCATACCAAGAAGTGCAAGAAGTATTTTCACCACCTGAAGACCTACATTCAAGATTTTGGAAGAAACTTGAAGAAAAATATAGACTTCACAACAATCAAGAACACCCCAATATATTGAGAGAAGAGTTTTGAAGAAACTCAAGAAGATATAGATGAGACCACCAATCTAGTTTGTTAGAACAACGTTAACGTGTTAGTGTATTGATCATACCAATGAGTGTGGTATGACAATACTAGATGTTTTTGAAAACTTTATTGTCTGGTGTGATGATTGTGTTGTTATGTGTTGTTTTCAAGATGAGTTTCCTTGATCTGCTATTTTGGATAAGAACCTTCCTTAGCCATCTTTCTAAATCTCTACTCATTCCTACTAGATCAAACCCAACACCATACTCATTCACCAACCATAGTGAGAACCATTTGGAATCATACAACCTTTACCCTATTGATACACAAGCCATCCCATTTGAGGAATGCTAGTATCAAATTTCTTTCTTCTGTGTGAAGGAACAATCACATCCATGGTCAATGCCAACTGCCTAATAAGGAGTATCAAGCCAATCAACACGTGAAGAAAGACAAGTGAACCCCAAGTTTCATGAGCTATGAAGATTTCAGAGCCAACTACACCAAGAGAATAAGTAATGAAGAAACACAACTACCCAGTATGTGTTATATGAGAGTTTGTTTAGAAATAGCATGATGTTTTCCTTCAAGGATGACAACAACAAGATGGAAGATTGTCAAGGATATCAAAAGACCAAGTTGAGAGTGAACCAAAGGCTTTTGATTGACCCAAAGAGTGACCCCTCAGTGTCAAAGGTAGTCCAACAGACCTATGTTAGTCTACACCTCTACCACAAAGGAAAGTTCTACTCAAGCCAATCTCAAATCAATCTACACTCTAATCTAATGAAAATAGACTACCCACAAAAGTTTCTTTTAAGGGTGGTAGCCCACCCAGTTGTTTTGGAATCCAATTACCCAAATCTTTCTTTCTAACCTTCCCAAATCTCGGGACGAGATTCCTTTTAAGGGTGGTAGTCTGTAACATCCCTGATTTTTGGAAAATGCAAAAATCACAAAAATTTGAAACTTTTTGTTCTCATATTGTGCAAGTCACCAAAAACCAAATGAGAAGCAAGAAACAAAAGAAAACAATACATATTTCAATGAAATTGAGTTTACCAATCCAATTATGCCTTGTTCCTTAAACCCTAAAACCTTATTCAAAAAAATAAGTTTCTTTATATAAAGGGAATATCTTATTTAACAAACCTTTACATAAAGTGTTTTCAATTCAACTATTACCTTGATAATATTTTGGCAACCAAAAATCAAAGATTTATAACCCTTAATAAAGTTCTAATCCCCAAAATTATTTGATGAGAATAAAATTGTTAATAATAACTTTTAGTTGTTATTCCAAGTTTTAAACATGAAGGGGTGAAAAAGAAATGCATTGCTTTGAAAATAACATAAAGATTTTGAAAACAATATCATGACTGGTGGTTTTATTCTAAATTTTATTGATCAACAATATTAATAATTTGATATGAACTAATTAAATAGCATTAAGTTACTATTAATAAATCCTTCATATCCTAAAATTATTAATTATGAAAATGGTTTGAAAATGACTTCCAAAAATATTATTTGAAATGTTTAATGTCTCTAAAAATTTATTTAATCAAAAACCACATTTTACTTTTTTCTATTTTAAAATGCTATTAAGTACTATTAGTGATTTAATTTTAATTACAAAATATTAAAATTGAATTGTGTTGGAATCATCAAAATAATGTTTCCCTTTGGTAGATATTTTAATTACAAATTTTTAGAAATTTAAATGAGGTTGTTTGGATTTATAAAACAGAAGTTATTAAAGAAATAGGAAAACAG
This sequence comes from Alopecurus myosuroides, assembly GCA_028641055.1. Lineage (NCBI taxonomy): Eukaryota > Viridiplantae > Streptophyta > Magnoliopsida > Poales > Poaceae > Alopecurus > Alopecurus myosuroides. Next base: position 413,276,797 of record CM054060.1, on the reverse strand, counting down.
GAAAATAAAAAAAATGAGTGATGACGTCAGCAGTGACATCATGTCTTCTTCCTCGCGTTACTGAGAAGAAACGGCCGAAACTTCTGTTTTGATTTTGCATAAATCCCGTGTTTAATACAGTTAATTCCTCCACCGAGCCCACCTATTAGAAACCCTCCCTTCCCTCTTCAATACCCCTCTTCCCCCTTCTGTTTCAGGCCCTCAGGTCCCGAAAATTCCTCGCCGGAGTGCACTGTACCCGTCGTCGTTCTTCCTCGATTTCGGCCGACACCGAAGGTTGATCCACCCCCTTTTGGCTACACATCCTTTACCTTAGTCGTTCGCATCTTTTGATGCGTCCTTTCGAAATTTTCCCGCAGGGAATCATCAAGTTCGAGCACACCGGAGGAGTACCGGCGCCCGAACCATCTCCGGTCACCCATTGTCGTCGATATCGGAAGCGCAGAGCATCCCCGACCACGCCTTCGTCTTCGTAGTGACTCCCCGCTTCTCGTCGTGCCCCTCCCGTGCCTAGGGAGCCACCGGAACACCTCCGTCGTGCAAGACCCGAGGGTCATCGGCGCCCGCGCATCTCCGGCCACTCACCGTTGTTGTTATCGGAGGCGAAGAAGTGCGCCACCGTCACCATCTTCTTCGGCATGGTCTCCTGAGTCGGTTCATCATTACCGTTGAGCAAGACGGCGACCGGAGCTCCATCTCCGTCCAGCGCTGCGTTGCCGGCCACCGTGGTGGCATTGTCCGGCAGCCCCACCAGCGAGGTGAGCTCCCCTGTGTCCATGTCCGTCGGATCCGATGGATGGCTAGGATTAGATCCACCTAGTGAATCGGTACGTTTAATCTGGGACGTCCAATACCACTTAAATCCCATGGCTCACAACAGCGATCCGCGCGAAACGTTTTCAGCCAATCAGATCGCTTCGTTTAGGTTCCCTCGGATCGCCCTATTTTTCTTTTAACAGAGAAGCCCTTGTAAATTTGCAGAAAAGCCCCCCATCTTAGAATTGCAATAACTTTTGAACCATGGATCTAAATTAGATGATTTTGTACTTTTTGAAATCAGCACAATATGTAGAACACATTGAAATCAAAGAATTTCAATTTTGATACGTGCACACACTTGTTAATTGTAGATCTTTGTAAACATTGTTTTGTGAATAACTTTAGATCTATAATTCCAATTTTGGCAAAATTGAACTTTCTGAAAATCCCTGAACATGTAGACTCTGTTATTACTGGCCAAACTTAAAATTGGCAAACCTAAGTTGGTTCAAATTCAAATATGCTTGTTTGATGAAATTTGGCATAATTCAAATTCTACAAATCGAAAAATTTTAAATAAAATATATTTGGAAACCTTCTGATGTGTACTTTCATATCCTCTGTCCCAAAATAATATTTGAACAAATTAAAAGTGAATTTAGAATTTAGTTGTCTATTTGAGTATTTTTGACATAGATTAATTTCTATAAATAATTTCAATATAGTTCCTTTTGCAAAATTGCTCCATTTGATAACCTTGAACCAGAAACAACCTTGCCCAACCTTTTTGGACACCTTGGACCATGGCCATGATTATTTGACCAAAACCCCAACATAGTGATACATCCATTTTCACCATGACTTAGGAATTGTTTTCAACTATTAATATTTGATGTTATGTCCATTTGGAGCCAAGCCATGCCCTTAGAATGTGTCAATCACATATAGTACCAAGTAGTGAAATTTAGTTTTCTATCTACTTCTCCACTCCCCTTTTATGCTTCAAGAAATCATCAAGCTAACAAATTGGAGATCAAGACTCAAGCACAAGAAGAAAACTTCATCTCCAACTTAGTGGCAACATGAAGAACTACAAGGAAGATCAATGATGAAGTTTTGAAGAGAAGACTTAGACTCCACATCAACTAGAAGCAACTCAAGAAGTACAAGTGTGAAGAAATTCAGAAGAAAACATCTCCCTCTCTCATCCTATCCTTCTTCTTGTTTTCTTTCCAATTTGACTTAGTGGTATTTGTGCCCATCCCATACCCAAACCAATTAGTGAATTAAAGCCCTGAAGAATTTATCAAGACCAAGAGAAGAATCCATCCAAGGAACAAGACTACAATAGAAGCATGAAGATGATCTTCAAGAAGGCAATCACATGAGGTCTAGACACAATCCATACAAGTTGAAGAATAACAAGTTGTTTTTGCCCAACCATTGACCCAAATGGAAATCCCAAGACTTAGTAATATTTTTCCTTTGATGATGAAGTTAGTAGACCAACCCTAACCACAATGGAAAATAATAACATAGTCACTCAAATATTTTTGAAGGTGAATATGACCAAGTGTTTGCATGTATTACTTTAGTTGAAGAAGTAATATGTTTATTCTTAGTGAACTCTTGGAACTTCCTCGACAAGTATGGTTATAATAAAGTTAGTTTTCTACAAACTCAACCTAGCCCATCTCAAGTAAACCTTTGGAAATCACTTAACATATGAAACCAAGAAAGAATAAATCTTTCAAAAACTCAAACCTTGAACTTGTCCTAGTCAACTTGGTTACATCCTTTTTTCCATGGTTGTTGCTTTGTATGTTCTTCACTTGTATGATTGTTTGGTAGAATGTTTGTTTATTTTGTTATTGTGTTTTCAGTGAATAGATTTGTACGGAGAGCAACGATCTTTTGTGAAGAGAGTGTGATTTCTTCACCAACTTCATCAAGGCAAGTAACACACCATCAACTACCCATTATTTTCTATATGCATTAGTTGATTTTGAGTAGCATGCATGATAGGAAATTTTACTAAGATATATTATGCTATGCTATTATCCTAGTAGTGTGTAGCCATCCCTTTTACCTTGTTATTTTGATAGCCTTAAAATTTACTAGGTGCTATGCAATGTTACAAATTGTTTTACTAGATGTTGAGGAAAAATTCTAAGTATAACTAAAGAATGAACCACCTGGGTGGAAGTGGTAAGACTGGTTTATGTTGAGTGTTGCCTCAGGGCCCTTGTCTAAGGGTTATTCCACTTGAGGTTGTCACTTGAGGATGGCCACCCAGGAACAAAGAGATTACTATGTCCTTCTAAGTTTAGTAGCTTCCCGTGCAGCCTTTTGACATATGGGCTCTGTCTTGATCAACTAAGTTGTGAGGGTTCAGCCCAGGCTTGACAAGCAGATCTAGCATAATTATAGGTGGAACGGGTCTTGCCGGTGGGTTGAATTCTTGCTTCTGAAAGATCTCGTCTCGATTCTCTCCTTTCCATGATGCACTCCGGGTGTATAGGATGTTTGGGCTAATTGAAGACAAAGGGTGAAAGTGCACAACCTCTGCAGAGTCAACAAACTAAGATCTTAGCCGTGTCCTCGGTTATGGACAACTATGAGCAGCTGGACAAGGATTGACGGAAGAATCTCATCATCAATTTCAATAAGTAAAATTTTGACCAAGTGAACGGTATTGTGGTGCTTGGATCTTAATCCAATGTTGCCACCCCTTTGAAAAGAAAAGTTTCTTTTACAAAAGAGATAGGACAAAATTGGCTTTATGCAAACTTAGCCTGAACTCCACTCAGCCAAATAAGCATGTAGTATTAGTCTTGCCATCTATATCCACCATAGTGTTACTTGCCAATACATTAAATTGTATTGACTCCCTTGTGGCTGCATATTCCATATTGCAGATGTTTCTGAAGACGAGTGAGGATTTCGTTTAGGATCTCGAGACTATCGCCAACATGTTTTGCCTGTGGCACATGAAGAAGATGGGCTCAATGTTGTACCTTGTTTTCCGCTGTATTTCTTTCTTTTCTGCTAGTCTTCTAAGACTATGCAAGTTGTAATCCTATTTTGTAAAGACTGGATCATGCGTTGTAATAGAATTTGATGCATTTGCATGATATTTCATATTGTACTGTGGTGCTAGCAATTGATCCAGGGACTAGCACAATAACACATGTATTCCATCTTTATTAAAAGTTGGGATGCTACATAATTATACGATGCAGATGGATGCACGACAGCGATGGATGTACGGTGACCGACGCACTTTCGAGTATATGGCAGGCCTGAATGCATTTCTCGTTGTAGCTCAGGCGAACAAAGATAATGGCTTTATGTGTTGCCCATGTGTTGATTGTCGGAACGTCAGGGAGCACTCTTCCTCGAGAATTCTTCACGGCCACATACTTCGGAGAGGTTTCATGCCAAGCTATAATTGCTGGACCAAGCATGGAGAAAGAGGGGTTGTGATGGAAGACAATGAAGAAGAAGAAGATCCTTTGTTCCCTTAATACGGTGATACTGCAATGGAAGACAATGCAGAAGAAGGAGGTGATCAAGAACAGGCATCAGAAGAGCCCGATGATGATCTTGGCCGAGTTATTGCTGATGCAAGGGAAGACTGTGAAAGTGAATTGGAGAGGTTGAAGCTGGACAACATGTTACATGATCACAAAAAGTTGTTGTACCCAAATTAATGATTGCATCCTCTATCACGGTGAGAAGTATGATAATTTGGATGAATGTCCGGTATGCACTGCACTGCGTTATAAGATCAGAGCAGATGACCCTGGTGATGTTGACGGCAAGCCCCCCGTAAGAGGGTTCCTGCTAAGGTGATGTGGTATGCTCCTATAATACCATGATTGAAACGTCTGTTTAGAAACAAAGAGCATGCTTGGTTGTTGCGATGGCACAAAGAAGACCGTAAGAAAGAAGGAAAGTTGAGACACCCCGCCGATGGATCGCAGTGGAGAAAGATCGAGAGAGACTTCCCGTACATTACAGGAGAGGCGAGAAACTTATGGTTTGGTCTAAGTACGGATGGCTTTAATACTTTTGGGGAGCAGAGCTCCAGTCATAGCACCTGGCCCATAACTCTATGTATGTACAACCGATTGTTGTGTTCTACATCCCACTTTAAGGTTTGATACATCATTCAGTTCATCGACCAAATACAAATCATCCGAATTTACCATCATACGTCCTGCCGTGCATTTGGTATGCATACATGCACTCATTAGCCACGGTAGGGCTGTATGATGGCGATACCTATTGTTTTGTTCTACATCCCCCCTTTAAGGTTTGATACATCATTCAGTTCATCAACCGAATACAAATCATCCGGATTCTCCATCATACGTCCAACCATTCTTTTGATATGCATATATATATATATATATGCAATCAATAGCCACGGTCGGGGAGTATGATGGCGATACAGATTGTTTTGTTCTACATCCCCCTCACTAGTGGAACCACGGGCACTAGTCCCGGTTGGTAAGGCCCATTTGTCCCGATTGTGCAACCGGGATGGGCCAGCCGGGACAAATGCACCTCCCCCATTGGTCCCGGTTGCACCAAGACCCGGGACAAATGGGACTGACCACGTGCGAACCTGGCCAGGGGAGTTAGTCCCGGTTCGTGTTAGGAACCGGGATGAATGCCTCCTCTGAAAAAAAGCAGCAGTTTGGCCACTTTCTCTGCCGTGACAGGGTTTTTTTTCGCATTTTTTTTTGCAGATTTACGATGCCTGCCTCGTAATCCCCTAAAGGCCTCCCCTTCCCCAACCGCGTCCATTGGCCCACTTCTTTAATTAAGCCCACTGGCCACATTTGGTCAAAGGGCCCAATGGCCCACGTCTTTAATTAAGCCCACCGGCCACCCTCTGTCAAAGGGCCCACTAGCCACGTTCGGTCAAAGGGCCCACTGGCAACGCGGGGTCAAGGAGGCCACTGGCCGGCGACCTAGTGGTTCGCTCGCCCGCGTCCACGTCCCCACGTCTTTAAGTAAGACCACATCCATAGCCGCGCGCGGTCAAAGGGCCCACTGGCCAGCGACCCAGCGGCCGCCTCAGCTTCCCCCACGCCTCCACTTCCCAACGCGTGGCCACGAACGGTCACGCCATGCCTCGGCTTCCTCCCCGCGCATTCATGGACGCCTGCAACCGCCGCCACGTCCTCGCCGCCGGTTGGCATGCCAACCCTGCCCGGGTCGTTTTTAAAGGGCCCCCGCCACCCCCTACACCCTGCACATCCCACTCCCAGCACGAACGCTAGCTATGTCGCCCCGCCGCTGGTTCAAGCGCGCCAAGAATAAGCACGAGGCCGGGTCCGACAGCGGCGCCGGTCAGAGAGGTGCCGGCGTTCACCCGCCGCCGCCGGAGGCGTTTGGTTTCGGTCCGGACGGTATCCGAATCTACAACCGATTGTTGTGTTCTACATCCCACTTTAAGGTTTGATACATCATTCAGTTTATCGACCAAATACAAATCATCCGAATTCACCATCATACGTCCTGCCGTGCATTTGGTATGCATACATGCACTCATTAGCCACGGTAGGGCTGTATGATGGAGATACCTATTGTTTTGTTCTACATCCCCCTTTAAGGTTTGATACATCATTCAGTTCATCGACCGAATACAAATCATCCGGATTCTCCATCATATGTCCAACCATTCTTTTGATATGCATATATATATATATATGCAATCAATAGCAACGGTCGGGGAGTATGATGGCGATACAGATTGTTTTGTTCTACATCCCCCTCCCTAGTGGAAACACGGGCACTAGTCCCGGTTGGTAAGACCCATTTGTCCCGATTGTGCAACCGGGATGGGCCAGCCGGGACAAATGCACCTCCCCCATTGGTCCCGGTTGCACCAGGACCCGGGACAAATGGGACTGACCACGTGGCGAACCTGGCCAGGGGAGTTAGTCCCGGTTCGTGTTAGGAACCGGGATGAATGCCTCCTCTGAAAAAAGCAGCAGTTTGGCCACTTTCTCTGCCGCGAGAGGGTTTTTTTTTCGCATATTTTTTTTTGCAGATTTACGATGCCTGCCTCGTAATCCCCAACATGCCTCCCCTTCCCCAACCGCGTCCATTGGCCCACTTCTTTAATTAAGACCACTGGCCACATTTGGTCAAAGGGCCCAATGGCCCACGTCTTTAATTAAGCCCACCGGCCACCCTCTGTCAAAGGGCCCACTAGCCACGTTCGGTCAAAGGGCCCACTGGCCACGCGGGGTCAAGGAGGCCACTGGCCGGTGACCTAGTGGTTGGCTCTCCCGCGTCCACGTCCCAACGTATTTAAGTAAGACCACATCCATAGCCGCGCGCGGTCAAAGGGCCCACTGGCCAGCGACCCAGCGGCCGCCTCAGCTTCCCCCACGCCTCCACTTCCCAACGCGTGGCCACGAACGGTCACGCCATGCCTCGGCTTCCTCCCCGCGCATTCATGGCCGCCTGCAACCGCCGCCACGTTCTCGCCGCCGGTTGGCATGCCAACCCTGCCCGGGTCGTTTTTAAAGGGCCCCCGCCACCCCGTACACCCCGCACATCCCGCTCCCAGCACGAACGCTAGCCATGTCGCCCCGCCGCTGGTTCAAGCGCGCCAAGAATGAGCACGAGGCCGGGTCCTACAGCGGCGCCGGTCAGAGAGGTGCCGGCGTTCCCCCGCCGCCGCCGGAGGCGTTTGGTTTCGGTCCGGACGGTATCCGAATCTACAACCGATTGTTGTGTTCTACATCCCACTTTAAGGTTTGATACATCATTCAGTTCATCGACCAAATACAAATCATCCGAATTCACCATCATACGTCCTGCCGTGCATTTGGTATGCATATGTGCACTCATTAGCCACGGTAGGGCTGTATGATGGCGATACCTATTGTTTTGTTCTACGTCCCCCCTTTAAGGTTTGATACATCATTTAGTTCATCGACCGAATACAAATCATCCGGATTCTCCATCATACGTCCAACCATTCTTTTGATATGCATATATATATGCAATCAATAGCCACGGTCGGGGAGTATGATGGCGATACAGATTGTTTTGTTCTACATCCCCCTCACTAGTGGAAACACGGGCACTAGTCCCGGTTGGTAAGGCCCATTTGTCCCGATTGTGCAACCGGGATGGGCCAGCCGAGACAAATGCACCTTTCCCATTGGTCCCGGTTGCACCAGGACCCGGGACAAATGGGACTGACCACGTGGCGAACCTGGCCAGGGGAGTTAGTCCCGGTTCGTGTTAGGAACCGGGATGAATGCCTCCTCTGAAAAAAGCAGCAGTTTGGCCACTTTCTCTGCCGTGACAGGGTTTTTTTTCGCATTTTTTTTGCAGATTTACGATGCCTGCCTCGTAATCCCCAACAGGCCTCCCCTTCCCCAACCGCGTCCATTGGCCCACTTCTTTAATTAAGCCCACTGGCCACATTTGGTCAAAGGGCCCAATGGCCCACGTCTTTAATTAAGCCCACCGGCCACCCTCTGTCAAAGGGCCCACTAGCCACGTTCGGTCAAAGGGCCCACTAGCCACGCGGGGTCAAGGAGGCCACTGGCCGGCGACCTAGTGGTTGGCTCGCCCTCGTCCACGTCCCCACGTCTTTAAGTAAGACCACATCCGTAGCCGCGCGCGGTCAAAGGGCCCACTGGCCAGCGACCCAACGGCCGCCTCAGCTTCCCCCACGCCTCCACTTCCCAACGCGTGGCCACGAACGGTCACGCCTTTCCTCGGCTTCCTCCCCGCGCATTCATGGCCGCCTGCAACCGCCGCCACGTTCTCGCCGCCAGTTGGCATGCCAACCCTGCCCGGGTCGTTTTTAAAGGGCCCCCGCCACCCCGTACACCCCGCACATCCCGCTCCCAGCACGAACGCTAGCCATGTCGCCCCGTCGCTGGTTCAAGCGCGCCAAGAATGAGCACGAGGCCGGGTCCTACAGCGGCGCCGGTCAGAGAGGTGCCGGCGTTCCCCCGCCGCCGCCGGAGGCGTTTGGTTTCAGTCCGGACGGTATCCGAATCTACAACCGGTTGTTGTGTTCTACATCCCACTTTAAGGTTTGATACATCATTCAGTTCATCGACCAAATACAAATCATCCGAATTCAGCATCATACGTCCTGCCGTGCATTCGTTATGCATATATGCACTCACTAGCCACGGTAGGGCTGTATGATGGCGATACCTATTGTTTTGTTCTACATCCCCCTTTAAGGTTTGATACATCATTCAGTTCATCGACCGAATACAAATCATCCGGATTCTCCATCATACGTCCAACCATTCTTTTGATATGCATATACAATATATTCACTCAATAGCCACGGTCGGGAAGTATGATGGCGATACAGTTTGTTTTGTTCTACATCCCCCTCACTAGTGGAGACACGGGCACTAGTCCCGGTTGGTAAGGCCCATTTGTCCCGATTGTGCAACCGGGATGGGTCAGCCGGGACAAATGCACCTCCCCCATTGGTCCCGGTTGTGCCAGGACCCGGGACAAATGGGACTGACCACGTGGCGAACCTGACCAGGAGAGTTAGTCCCGGTTCGTGTTAGGAACCGGGATGAATGCCTCCTCTGAAAAAGCAGCAGTTTGGCCACTTTCTCTGCCGTGACAGGGTTTTTTTTCGCATTTCTTTTTTTTTTTTTTGCAGATTTACGATGCCTGCCTCGTAATCCCCAACAGGCCTCCCCTTCCCCAACCGCGTCCATTGGCCCACTTCTTTAATTAAGCCCACTGGCCACATTTGGTCAAAGGGCACAATGGCCCACGTCTTTAATTAAACCCACTGGCCACGTTCGGTCAAAGGGTCCACTGGCCACGCGGGGTCAAGGGGGCCACTGGCCGGCGACCCAGTGGTTGGCTCGCCCGCGTCCACGTCCCCACGTCTTTAAGTAAGACCACAATCATAGCTGCGCGCGGTCAAAGGGCCCACTGGCCAGCGACCCAGCGGCCGCCTCGGCTTCCCCCACGCCTCCACTTACCAACGCGTGGCCACGAACGTTCACGCCATGCCTCGGCTTCCTCCCCGCGCATTCATGGCCGCCTGCAACCGTCGCCACGTTCTCGCCGCCGGTTAGCACATCCCGCTCCTAGCACGAACGCTAGCCATGTCGCCCCGCCGCTGGTTCGAGCACGCCAAGAATGAGCACGAGGCCGGGTCCTACAGCGGTGCCGGTTAGAGAGGCGCCGGCCAGAGTGGCGTCGGCGTTCCCCCGCCGCCGCCGGAGGCGTTTGGTTTCGGTCCGGATGGTATCCGGATCAGGGGCGGCCCTCGCGTCCACGCACCACCTCCGTCAGCGCGCAACCCGCCGCCTCGCTCCGCGCCAGGCAAGAGGCTCCGCCGCTACGTGCGGAAGTCGGTGGCGACGTGGCACTGGGAGCCCGCCACGTCGGTCTTCTGGCCGGATGTCCACCTCCCGGATGGCTGGCACCTCACCCCCCAGAGGATTCCGGTGCCGCCGCCCCCGACCAATGAATCCGCCAGCGAGGAGATAGACCGCCGGCGCGCGCTCCTGCCGGCCCACCTCCTCAGGGACCGCGCCTATGCGCGGAGCTCCCCGAACTGGAACGTCTGGTTCCAGGAGGAGCACGACCAACGCCACCACTCCTACTTCCCTACTCCCCCGGAGGAGCCCAGCGTCGAGACGTACCCGGCGCCGCCGCCCGGCAGCGAGCCGGAGCTATGGTTCGAGGAGTACATCCTCGACGACGAGGAGGTCCCCGAGCTGCAGGCCGGACTGGAGGCCGCCTACGAGGCCTCCCACCGCTCGCTCGTCGAGAACGAGATTAAGCGGTGGGAGAGGGTCCTGGCCAGCGCGCCCGCCGACGCCTACGTGATGCCGCCCCCTCCACCGCCGCTGTCGTGGTGGCAGGCCATGAACGCCGAGCTGGAGGCGTCGGAGGACATGCCAGACCCGCAGCCGCTGCCCCCAGGTCTCGAGGACGGCATGAGCTGTGCCTGGATCGCCGGAGAATGGTCGCCGGAGGAGCCGCGGCCGTCGCCGCCAGAGGAGCTGCCGCCGCCGCCACCGGGCGCGCCCCCGATGCCTCTGCAGCCACCGGAGGGCGCCCCCAGCTGCCTGCCCACCTGTGGCAGCAGCCTGACTACCACTGCATTTCCTCCGACGAGGAGGACTAGGCCGGCGCCGGCGGGCCCCCGGCCACCTATAGTACCTAGGATACCATCTCCCTTCCAAGAAACGGCCGGCCGCCTGTGGCTGTCCCGCCGCCCCCGATGCATGTAAGGACGGCCAATAGGGTCGTCCCCAAGAAACGGCCGGCCGCTTGTGGCCGTGCTGCCCCCGATGTAAGACCGGACCTTATTAATATATGAATGCATTCCCAAAACTCGTCCCCGGCCAATCTACGTCCTAGTTCGTCCCCGCCGGCGGGACCTTCGTGTCCATTCCCGCCGCCGGCAGGGCTTCGCCTAGGCTACTCCGGTCGGTCCCGGGTGGTTGCTCGCCCTGGAGAGAGGGCCGGGATATTTATACAAATAGGCCTCTAGTCCCGGCCCGTGCCACCAACCAGGACTAGAGGTACCCCCTTTGGTCCCGGTTGGTGGCACGGGCCGGGACCAAAACGTATTTCGAAATTTGGTGCCACCCTGCGCGACCAAAATTTGAAAAATTGTTTAAGTATGCACATTAATAACTTCTACATACTTTCGATTTTGACAAAAATATCAACATGAAAAGTGCTTGAATTTGCATAACTAATTCATATTCATTTTCTGTTTAACTAAATAATTATTATAACCAAACTATCGGACGTATGATGGCGAATCAAATGAACGGTCGGACGTATGATGGCGAATCTGGATGATTTGTATTTGGTCGATATCGGTATCGCCAGCCTACAGCCCTGCCGTGGGAGAAACAACCACCCTAAGTGGGAGTTCAGGCTCCACTAGACCTCTAAGAGCTTAATCAGATCAGGACACTAATCGTGTTCAAACTTGTATGGAGCAGCTTAGGTGAGGAACAAACCTTGCCTACCCTGTCGGCCACGCATCTCTACATTTCTACCGGCCACGCATCTCTGCATTTCTATTCTTCTTACTACTTCCTCTGCGAGGTTCACTGTTGGTAACATCGTTCTGAACCAGATTTTGCTGATGACTTTTCAGGATAGTGCTCAAGGAAGGTTTGTCATGCAGCTTTGCTTGCAAAATAAGCTCAACTTGCTCCAGGAGCTGATCATATTGGCTCTCCATGAATGCATGAGCTTCAACATTTTCTGCAGCCTTTGCTGCAGCTTTATATAAAGTTCGACAAAACGAGTTGTACCTTTTTGACACGGAGAATTTGGGATCTTCGTCTACAACAGAAAAACCATAGTTCCCCTTTGAAGGTTCACTCTGAGCATCCTTTCGCCATCTTTTCAAAACATAGTGTGGTGGAATTTCTTTGATATTTCTGATCTCAAGAACCTTCAGTACATGGCAACACGGAAGACCTACATTTTCAAACTTCTTGCAGCTACAAACGACAATATATTCTGATGAGTCGAATCTAACAAAATGACCCCGAGGCCTGTTTTTGACAGTTATCTCATACTCGGATATGGTTCATAGTTGTCAGCTTTTGACCGGTCAATACAAATTATTGGTCAAACAGAACTATATGATCATGTATTCCACGTTTATTATTACACATCACCAACAGACGGAGGAGAGAGAAACTGGAAAAGTGGGTGGGTGTGCCGCTGGTTGGGATAATAATGAAGTCAGGATGGTCATAGTTGTCAGCTTTTGACCGGTCAATACAAATTATTGGTCAAACAGAACTATGATCATGTATTACATGTTTATTATTACACATCACCAACAACATCCCTATCTAGTCTTCTGAATTTTCTTCGTGTAGAGATGGTCCATGAACCCTTGTCCCTTGCTTATGATCGCTTCGGCCATAACCATGGATCATCTTCATTATTTAACGGGATGGTGGGGTCAGCTTTGACTGTGAAGGGTGGAATTTCAACAAACTTATTATAATCTTCCGACATGTCTGTCGTGTCCTCGATTCCCACGATGTTTCTTTTCCCTGAAAAACTATGTGACGTTTCGGCTCATCGTATGATGAATTTATTTGCTTATTTTTTCTTTTTTTTCGGTCTGGAGGACATGTCCTTCACATAGAAGAACTGAGCCACATCATTGGCTAGGACGAATGGTTCGTCGTTGTAACCAATATTGTTGAGATCCATTGTTGTCATTCCATAAAGCGGCTCTACCTTTACCCCTTCTCCATTCAGGTTGACCCATTTGCACTTGAACAAAGGGACCTTAAAAGAAGGTCCATAGTCAAGTTCCCATATCTCCTCTATGTTACCATAGTATGTGTCATTTTTTCCTTTCTCGTTTATTGAATCAAAGCGGACACCACTGTTTTGGTTGGTGCTCTTCTTATCTTGGGAGATCGTGTAAAATGTATTCCCATTTATATCGTACCCTTGAAAAATCCCAATAGTCGAAGATGGTGACCCTGCCAACATGTACAGCTGATCTTCAACAGTGGTGTCATTTATAAGATGTGTTTGCAACCAACTTCCGAAAGTCTCCATGTGTTTGCGTTTAATCCATGAGTCATCCTTCCCCGGGTTTGTGGAGCGTACAATATTCTTGTGTTCCTCGAGATACGTAGCCATGAACATAGAATTTTGTAGAACTGTGTAGTGTGCTTTAGTGAAAGAATGCCCGTCCCTGGGTATCATTGTTTTCTTTCCCAGCGTTCCTTTTCCCCTCAGTCTTCCCTCATGCCGGGATTCAGGAACACCAATCGTCTTAAGGTCAGGAATAAAGTCAACACATAACCCAATGACCTCCTCTGTTCCATAGCCCTTCGAGATGCTTCCTTCTGTCCTAGCACGGTTATGAACATATTTCTTCAAGACTCCCATGAACCTCTCAAAGGGGAACATATTGTGTAGAAATACCGGACCGAGAATATGAATCTCTTCACATAGGTGAACCAGGAGATGAGTCATAATGTTGAAGAAGGATGGTGGGAACACCAACTCAAAACTAACAAGACACTGGACCACATCCCTCTGTAATCTTGTCAGAATTTCTGGATCGATTACCTTCTGAGATATTGCGTTCATGAATGCACATAGCTTCACAATGGGTACTCGAACATTTTCCGTTAGAAGCCCCCTCAATGCAATCGGAAGCAACTGCATGATAATCACGTGGCAGTCATGAGACTTTAGGTTTTGGAATTTTTCTCTGCCATGTTTATTATCCCCTTTACATTCGACGAGAAGCCAGACGGAACCTTGATACTGTAAAGGACTTCAAAAAATATTTCCTTCTCTGCTTTAGTAAGAGCGTAGCTGCTTAAGTAATGGCGCCTTGTATCCGTGCGCTTGTTGCTTGGGTTTTTCATACGTTGCTGGTCCTCCCGTGCTTCTGGCGTATCTTTTTACTTCCCATACACACCCAGGAAGCATAGCATATTGACGCAACGATTCTTTGTCACGTGCATCACGTCGATCGAAGACTGGACCTCTAAAACTTTCTAATAGGGTAGCTCCCAAAATATATATTTCTTCTTCCACACGGGTGCGCGCTTATCAGGGCCGTTCGGAACTGGTTGGCTGCCAGCACCCTTACCAAAGATTACTTCTAGGTCCTTGACCATATCGAATATATCATTACCACTATGGAGCTCAGGCTTCTTCCGGTTATCTGCCTCACCTCTGAAATTCATCCCTCCTTTCTTACTTACGGGATGCTTGATTGGAAGAAATCTACGATGCCTCAGGTATACAACGTTTTTACATTTATCCAAATAAACAATGTCAGTCTTATCTAAACAGTGTGTGCATGCATTTTATCCCTTGTTTGTATGTCCGGAAATGTTACTAAGAGCAGGCCAATCATTGATGGTTACGAAAAGCAACGGCCGTAAGTCAAATGGCTTTTTTTCGTTCTTATCCCACACACGTACACCTGGTTTGCCTTAGATACACATCAATGTCGTTGCCAGGTTGCCTCGGGCCTTGGATGAGAACTGGCATCATAATGAACTTGCGCTTCATACACATCCAAGGAGGAAGGTTGTATATACATAGAGTTACGGGCCAGGTGCTATGACTGGAGCTCTGCTCCCCAAAAGGATTAAAGCCATCTGTACTTAGACCAAACCATAAGTTTCTCGCCTGTCCTGTAAAGTCCGGGACGTCTCTCTCGATCTTTCTCCACTGCGATCCATCGGCACGGTGTCTCAAGTTTCCGTCTTTCTTACGGTCTTTTTTGTGCCATCACAACAACAAGCATGCTCTTTGTTTCTAAACAGACGTTTCAACCGTGGTATTATTAGGAGCATACCACATCACCTTAGCAGGAACCCTCTTACGGGGGGTCTCGCCGTCGACATCACCAGGGTCATCTGCTCTGATCTTATACCGCAGTGCAGTGCATACCGGATATTCATCCAAATTCTCGTACTTCACAAAGCGGTAGAGGATGCAGTTATTTATGCATGCATGTATCTTCTCCACATCTAATCCTAGAGGGCAGAGAGCTTTCTTTGCTTCGTACGTACTCTCAGGCAATTCGTTATCCTTTGGAAGTTTTGGCTTCATTAGTTGAAGTAAACTCTCAAATTCCTTGTCAGTCACACCGTTCTGTGCCTTCCATTTCAGCAACTCCAGTGTGGTACCGAGGTTTGTGCTACCATCTTCGCAATTTGGGTACAATAACTTTTTGTGATCCTGTAACATGTTGTCCAGATTCAACCTCTCCAATTCACTTTCAAAGCCTTCCCTTGCATAAGCAATAACTCGGCCAAGATCATCATCAGGCTCTTTTGATGCCTTTTCTTGATCACCTCCTTCTTATGCTTTCTCTTCCATTGCAGTATCGTCGTATTCAGGGAACAAAGGATCTTCTTCTTCTTCATCGTCTTCCATCACAACCCCTCTTTCTCCATGCTTGGTCCACCAATTATAACTGGGCATGAAACCTCTCCAAAGTAGGTGGCCATGAAGGATTCTTTCGGAAGAGTGCTCTCTGACGTTCCGACAATCAACACATGGGGAACACATAAAGCCATTATCTTTGTTCGCCTGAGCTACAGAAAGAAATGCATTCAGGCTGCCATATACTCGGAAGTGCGTCGGTCACCGTACATCCATCGCTGTCGTGCATCCATCTGCATCGTATAATTAAGTTTATCAAAATACATTACAATAACATATTAATACAGATGACCACAGTACATCGACAAATATTACTTTTTTATGTATCAGTTAGAGATGAAAAATATAAGTTTGTTAACCTCGGTCGAAGATACCATTTTCAGTGAGCTTATGTGTGGCTCGGGAATTTCGTCGAACACCTAGTATGCATAGTAAAATAAAACACACTAACACCCACATCTCTCACGCCTCCAAACAAAAAAAAAATGGAATGGGGGGGTGCTGGGGCAGTATATATAGGGGAAGGGGGGACACTGGTCCCGGTTCGTGGCATGAAATGGGACCAATGCCAATGCGCGTACCACGTAGCCTGTGGCTAGGCATTGGTCCCGGTTTATGCCACGAACCGGGACCATTGCCCCAAGGCGATTTCTGTTGCCCCGGGCGCACAAACCTGGCCCCCTGGACAAAAGGGGATGTTTCAACTAGTACCTTGAAGGTTTGAAAAAAGGTTTTATATATCATTCAATTCATCGACCGAATACAAATCACCCGGATTCGCCATCACACGTCCGACCGTTCTTTTGATATGCATATATGCACTCAATAGCCACGGTCGGGTTGTATGATGGCGATACCGATTGTTTTGTACGTAAACACTCTACGGCCAGTGAGACAAGGAGTCGTGATGGGGGGATAGTAACCCGGTAGGCCCACTTCAAGGTATAATCCGGCCCGAGGTGAGCTGAGCAATACCCGGATAGGGGTAAAGAGATTACTAGAAGGCCCAAAGGCTTGTGAGATGCGTAACCTGGCTTGTGGGTTGCGATAAGGAAAGATAGGCTTTATATGTGGAGTTCGAGTAGGACTCAAAGATGTGCCTTGAAGGGCAAGTTAGGGGTGTACGGGTGCTTTATAAACCGGCCCCTAGGTTTAGTTTGCCAGAGATTCAAGTCATAGTTGTAACACCTGTTATCGAGTATCCAGTATAATCATATCGAGAGCCGGCGAGTTGTTTTCCGGTTCTTAGATCGCTTTCGCCATGTTCTCCTTCGAGCTAAACCCTCTCCCAAATACCTGTGTCGACTTGCCCCAAGATCAGTTACCCCAGGTAACATCTGCCGTGGTTATCCCACGACAGTTGGCGCCCACCGTGGGGCCTGCGTCCAAAGGTGTTTACATCACGGGAGAAGCTCGGAAGAGCATGGAGAACTTCGTCGTCGGCGAGATCTACTCCAATGGCGAAGGAGAAAGAATAGTGGACAGTTCCGGGTGGGAGTTGGACCCGGATCGCTGCGAATCTGGATCCGTGGTGTCAATCGGCCAAATCAGTATCTTCATCGGCGTGGTACGTACATTCAGTTTGAAAGGACAATATCATGTGCATGTTACAGGAACTTCCAGCAGGGACAAAAAGGCGTTAAAACAAACAGCGAATCTATCCTCCCCGGCCACTCCGGAATACTTGAGGTGGGCAGAGCAAGAGGTAACATGGAGCAGAAGAGATCATCCAGAAGGAGTAGAGCGCCCCGGAACTTTGGCGTTAGTGGTTTCGCCACAGGTCAATGGTTATGAATTGAAAAAGGTATTGATGGACGGAGGGAGCAGCATCAACATCCTATATTGGGAAACCTTCTTGCGCATGAACCTCAAGGAGTCTCAGCTACAAAAAAGTTCGACGGTGTTCCATGGGATCGTGCCGGGTCATTCGGCACGCCCCGAAGGGAAAATTGCCTTGGAAGTAGTCTTTGGAGAATCGGTAGATAACTATCGGGTGGAGTGGCTTACGTTTGAAGTGGTCAAGCTGCATAGCCCCTACCACGCTCTGTTCGGAAGGCCGGCTTACGCTAAATTCATGGCTAGGCCGTGCTACGTATATTTGCAGTTAAAAATTCCAGGCCCCAAGCGGACCATCACTATCCATGGAAGCCGAGATATAGCAGCAGAGTGTGATGAGGGAGATTCGGTGATGGCCGAGCAAGCCTGCAGAAAGGAAGAGCTTAAATATTACCGGTCTCAGGTGGATCCGGAAGATGGCACGGCATTGAGAAGACCAGATTCTGAAGACGAAAGAGTGAAATTTAAGGCGGCTCAAGACACCAAAAAAGTAGATTTTGTGGAAGGAGACCCCACCAAGCAGTTCACTATAGGGTCCAATTTGGAAGACGCACAAGAAAAGGCCTTAGTGGAATTTATACGCTCAAATGCGGATGTGTTCGCCTGGACACCCAGCGACATGCCGGGTATCCCTACCGAGTTGGCAGAGCACAGTTTGCATGTGGATCCCAGGGCCAGGCCTGTGAAGCAAGGTTTGAGAAAAATGAACGAGGAAAGGAGAAGAGCTATAGGTGAGGAAATCGCACGACTATTAACCGCAGGCTTTATCATGGAAGTATTTCACCCGGACTGGTTAGCGAATCCGGTTCTAGTGATGAAAAAGACAAATGAATGGAGGATGTGCATCGATTTCACGAGCCTCAACAAGCATTGCCCAAAGGATCCGTTCGCGCTGCCAAGGATAGACCAGATCATAGACGCGGTAGCCGGAAGCGACTTGCTATGTTTCTTGGACGCATATTCGGGGTACCACCAGATTAAACTCAAAAGGGAGGATTGGGAGAAAACCTCGTTTATAACCCCTTTTGGGGCCTTTTGCTACAAAACCATGACGTTTGGGTTGAAAAATGCGGGCGCAACTTATCAACGGTGTATTCAGAAGTGCTTCGAGGATCAAATTGGGCGTAACGTGCACGCATATGTGGATGATGTGGTTATCAAGACCCGGGAGGCAGAGACATTTATTGATGATTTAAAAGAAACGTTTAAAAACTTGAGGAGGTATCAGATGAAGCTTAACCCAACGAAGTGTGTATTCGGAGTCCCGGCCGGGAAGTTACTTGGTTTTATAGTCTCCGAGAGAGGAATCGAGGCAAACCCGGATAAAATCAAGGCCATACAGAATTTGAAGAAACCGGAAAATTTGAAGCACGTTCAAAAACTCACGGGGTGCGTGGCAGCCCTGAGCCGGTTCATATCCAGGCTTGGAGAAAAGGCAATACCCCTGTACCGGCTTTTGCGGAAATCAGATAAGTTCGTATGGGATCAAGAGGCAGATGAGGCGTTAGAAGCACTAAAGAAGCAGTTATCTGAAGCACCAGTACTAGCGGCGCCGGGTCCTAAAGAACCTATGTTATTATACGTGGCAGCCGGCCCCCGAGCCGTCAGTGCAGTGGTTGTCGTGGAACGCAAAGAAGATGGGAAAGGTTACCCGGTCCAGAGGCCGGTTTACTATGTCAGTGAAGTGTTATCGGAAGCGAAGCAGCGTTACCCGCATTGGCAAAAATTGGTGTTTGGGGTCTTTATGGCCAGCCGGAAGTTGAAGCCATATTTCCAAGAACATCCCATAACAGTGGTTAGTTCAATACCAATGTCGGATATCATCAGGAACTCGGATGCAACGGGCAGAATAGCCAAATGGGCAATAGAGATGGGAGATTATCATATAAACTACGAGCCCAGATCGGCAATCAAGTCCCAGGCCTTGGCTGATTTCGTTAACGACTGGACGCACACTGGAATGGTTACCGCAGTTCCAAGTTCCGAGTCATGGACCATGCACTTCGATGGATCAAAGCAGTACGAGGGGTCAGGAGCCGGAGTAGTGCTGACATCGCCCAAGGGGGACAAACTAAGTTATGTGCTACAGATTCATTTTGATTGCTCAAACAATGTGGCCGAGTATGAGGCTCTGTTACATGGCTTGAAGGTAGCCAAGGAGATGAACATTAGAAGAATACGATGCTTTGGGGACTCAGATCTCGTGGTGCAGCAGGTGTCAGGAACCTGGGATAGGAAGGACGCCACTATGGCAGCGTATCGCAGGGAGGTTGATAGGGTTGCCGGGTCTTTCTCCGGGTATGAAGTGGAGCACATAGACAGAAGAAAGAACGAGGCGGCGGACGCACTCGCTAGACTCGGCTCGCGCAGGGAGCCGGTTCCACCTAATGTTTTCGTGGACGAGCTATGGCGGCCGTCAGTTAAATCCGAGTCTGAAGAAGAATTAGCAAATCGAGACCCGGACGTGGAGCTCGTGGCTACAATACACGGCGTCCCCGAATGGACGGAGCCATATCTGGCATACTTATCACGAGGCGAACTACCAGAACAGGAGGTACTAGCAAGACAAATCCTGAGGCGGGCAAAAGGATACGCTATTATCAATGGAGAGTTGTACAAGAGAAGTGCGGCAGGAGTCTTTTTGCGCTGTGTGACACCAGAAGAAGGCCGACAGATTCTTAAGGAGATCCATGAAGGTGATTGCGGGCATCACGCGTCCACAAGGTCTCTTGTGGCCAAGGCCTATCGACATGGGTTCTTCTGGCTCACAGCTCTAGCAGACGCGGAGCGGATAGTGGCAAGGTGCGACGGATGTCAAAGGTACGCTCGTCAAACTCATGTGCCGGCTATGGAGTTACGGACCATTCCATTAACTTGGCCATTCGCTGTTTGGGGTATGGACATGGTCGGGCCCTTCCATATGTCACCTTGCAAGAAGACGCACCTTTTAGTTGCCGTTGATAAGTTTACCAAATGGGTGGAGGTTATGCCGGTCACCAATTGCGAAGCGGCCACAGCAGTCAAATTCCTGAAAAGAATTATATACCGGTTCGGGTACCCCCACAGCATAATTACCGACAATGGAACTAACATGTCCCTTGGAGAGATGGAAAAATTTTGTGGAAGCAATGGAATCAGGCTTGATGTAGCATCAGTAGCACATCCGCAAGCCAACGGGCAAGTTGAGAGGGCGAACCAAGAACTACTTCGTGGATTGAAGCCAAGACTGAGGGTTCCCTGTATCAGGGCCGCTGGGGCATGGGTTGAAGAGCTTCCTTCCGTGGTCTGGGGTATTAACACTACACCCAACCGATCCACCCAGATGACACCTTTTTTCATGGTCTACGGCGCAGAAGCGGTATTACCAAGCGACATCATTCATGATTCACCAAGGGTGGCAGCTTATGTGGAAGTAGAGAACGAGAAAACCCGGCAAGACGCCGTGGATATGTTAGAAGAACAAAGAGAGCAAGCCTTGGAAAGATCAGCCATATACCAGCAGGACTTGCGAAGATATCATAGTCGGCGGGTGAAAAGCCGGGTCTTTCAGGAGGGAGACTTGGTCTTGCGCTTGGTTCAGACAAACGAGGGAAGACACAAACTATCGCCACCATGGGAAGGACCCTTCATCGTAAGCCGGAGCCTGCATAATGGGTCATATTACTTGATAGATGCAAGAGAAGAATCGACCACACTCAACGATACTGCTCACACAACTGCACCTATGCAAGAAAGAGATAGACCGTGGAACGTGGCTCAGCTACGTCCGTACTATACTTAGCAGAAAAAGATGTAACAGGCAGCAGGTTCCAGACGCACTCTTTTCCTGTCCAGGGCACCCTTGGGGACTGGATGGGTTTTTAATGAGGCGGCTTGCTGGCCTAATTTTTTCATATCAAATAAAAAGGGATTATCAAGAAAAGAAGCAAGTGTTATTTATACAATGTGAATATTCAGGTCTTGAGGGCTGGTTGCTCATACAAGCACAGCTGTAAACTCAAAAAAGACCCGGCCTTGATGCCAATGAGTTATAGGGGCCGTCACTCGAAAAAACGAGTGCGGCTACAATCTTATAACCGGACAAAGAAGTCCAAATTTCTCGGCTATTCTTACTTAAGCTCGATGTGACTCGCAACGAAGTGGCATGATTCGTTCGCTTACGACTAAATGTCGGTCATGAGACCCAAACGGGACTTGCTTGACCCCGTTTTCGTATTGATGTAACAACATGGTATCCACGCGAAAGCCGGCTTATAGTACAAGATAGTCGAAAGGGTCATCTAAACCACAAGTTATGCAGAGTATAAGGCCGATAGCCGGAAACTCAACAATTATCAAGCATAACTTCAAACCTCATAAAAACTGTCCTGAAGTCTTGGGCATTCAGTAACAGGCGAGTCATTTCCTTGAAAGAAAACAATCATGCATCCTAGACGCGGAAACCCGGGCTGGGGACTTATGAGCCCTAAGGAAGAAACAGCATCATCCAGCCGATGAGATTAAAACGAGCCGCGCATCCGGGTCCTAGGAGCTTAGGGATTCAGGTGTAAAACCGATCCCTAGACGACAACACCTGGAGGACGGGTCTTGCTAAGGAAAGTATAAAAAAAAATAGTATAAGGTATCGAGAATAAAGCAAGCGGATATCAAGAACAAAACAAATGCAAAGACATATTCATCAAAAGCGCAGAGGGGCGCAAAGTGCATCGGGAGTTTAAATAAAGTGTTACAAAAACCATAAAGTATCAAAAGAGCACAGGCGCTCTGCTTAAACGAATAGTAAAGCTGTTTTAATGATGCTTTGCCGGCTGACGTATGTGGAATGATAGGCATTACTTCAAGCTGCAGGATCCATCTTGGCCTTGCCCTTGTCGCCACCCGTAGTTGCGGCGCCACTCGGGTCAGCAGCAGTCCCGGGTTGTGCAGCAGAAGTTGCAGGAGCAGAGTCGGCCCCGGTCTTCTTAGCGGCCTCTTCCTTCACCTTGATCGCCTGCTCCTTCCAACGGGCAAGCATATCGAATGGCTGGGGGCGGTTCGCCTTAACAACCTTATCATTAGCATCATAAGCAGGGAGAATCTCATCAATCTCTAAGCTGTCAGCAATAACGCTAGCCGGGTGGCGGACTTCTTTCTGAATAGCCTTGAAGTCCTTTGGCAAAAACTTGGACCCATCCAAGTTGAATTCCGGAAATCCACTCATAAGTTTGGCAAGTTGTAGCTTGGGAGCGTAGGCTTTAGCCAGTGCGAGCCCCCGGGTTACCCCGAATCGGCAGGAGGACCGTTTCCAGTGCCAAATCCACTCGGGGATCGTGGAGCAGAATTCCAGTAATCTCTTCATATTATCTGGCTTGACATCCGGCAGTCGCAACTCATCAAGTATCCAGCTAACTCCGCCGCAAAGTTGGCGAAGAGTGTTCTTGATGGTTTTAAGCTTGGCAGCATCATCTTCTTCGGGGGCAGTATCACGTGGGCCTGCTAAAAAAGGCAAAAGGAGCAAAGATAGTAGGCACGCAAGCGCAGTTGGCAATCCGAGTCATAAAAAGGTGAGATTCAAAAATCTTACCAGTCGCAGTACGGTGAACATCAGCAATTTGAGCAGAAAGAGTTGTAAGTTTCTCCTTAGCCCTGTGAGCTCTCTTCCTGTACTTTTTCGTCATCTTTTGGCACCTGCGGGCCTCAGTCTCAGCAGCTTCACGAAGGGCCGTTTCTTTTCCAATACGCTTGGTGGACTTGGCCAGCTTCTTCTCCAACTGTGAAACATAGTCCTGTAAAGAAGCATGAAGAGGGATCAGCCAGAAACATTACGCAAAGTTCCAAGCAAGTTACCTAGTAATTTACTCGGAACTTGGGGACTAGGCATGGAAACAATTGATGATTAGTCGGGATTACCTCGTGCTTGGTTATTAAGGCATCTAGTATGTTTTCTTCGTCTCCCTTCAAGGTATGAAGGGCATCTAGCATTTGAGCAAAGGTCATATCTTCAGGGCGAAGTTGAGAAGGGCCAGAGGATTGGCCCTCTTGTGGAGGAGTTGTTCCGGGTTTGGGGGTCGAAACCCGGATTGTTTGAACGTCCGGGATAGGAGAGCCCGACTTGGTCTCCACAATGATGTCTTCGTCCACTTCTTCAGAGGGCTGGGGGGAGGCAGTCTTTGGTAGAATTGGGTCCTTAAAAGGATCTTCTCCATTTCCGTCCTCGGCCTCGTCCCCAACCTCAACGTCCATATCATCACCCGGCTTCTCTTCTCCCTGTTCTTCTGATTCAGGGATATCCGGGTCGCTCAGTGTAACTGTGGCACTGAAGAAAAGAAGGGAGACATTGATCAATGGAATATACGGAAAAAAGAAAGGTAGCCAGTATGAGAAAATGTAAGTAAAGGTAGTTTACCCGGTGTTCACGGCATAGTCCGGGGGAAGCTCGCCGCTGGAGGCGGATGACGTCGGCAAGAGCACTGGCTGTGGCACGCGAAGTCGCCCGGCAAGTGGATGATTGGGAGACGGATGACGTTGAGGAGATTGAGAAGGTTGAGCTGGAGGGGTACTGGCTCGATGAGTGGGTGAAGTGGAGATACCCGGGTTAAGGGGATCATCCCCCGGAGAATTCCGGGTCACCCTGCGTTTAGTCGGGAGAGGGTCCTTCAAGAAGGATGAATGTGATAATCGCTCGTTAAGTTCATGCATAGCAGCAAAGGAGTAAGGCGCACGAGACATAGAAGAGAAGGGAACCTTTTCAACTACCCCTCTAGCCTTCCTTTTGTTTCCGACTGGGGGCTCCTGGTCAGACTCGGGGGCTTCCGGGTCATTTTCTTCTTCCTCCTCTTCATCCCCCGACCCTGAAAGCCGAGTAAGTATCAGATAAGAAAAATAACACAGACGAAAGGCAGGTGTAAAGGGTATGGGAGAGTACCCTCATCATCATCAACGGACTCGGTTTCCTCTTCAGGGTCTTGAGAAGGAGGGGGGTTTTCAACTTTCCAGAAGGGATCGTCATCCTGTGAACAAATAAACACAAGTGGTGGTTAGAGACTATAACGGATGAAAGTACTGAAATGAGAAAAAGGAGTCAGGTCTTACCGCTGGGGCGGGGTTTTCCCGAGTAAACGGGGGTAACCCGGCAGTGCTCTTTATAACATCTAGTCTCTCCATCAGGAAGCCCTTGATGGTCTTGTTGGTGTTACCGGCAGGGAAGCTTTTGGTGGAATAGCGGAGGGAATCTGTGATGTGACCGGAGTATTCGTGCAGCGACTTTGAGCGAATGGAGTTGGGCTGAACCCGGAACTCTACCCAAGTCTTTACCAAGTTAAATCCGAGAAGGCCATGGGCTGAGAGGGCCGCTAGTTTGGCCAGAAGGGGCTGAATCGCTTCCCTATCAGGGTCAGGAGCAAAAGCACTAAAAGACTCGGAGGGCTCGAGAAGGCTCTCCGAATAACCCGGTAGTTTCCTCTCACCACCCGGAGAAGTGTCGTGGCAATAAAAGAAGGATAATTGCCAGTTTTTGGCGTTGGGGTTCAGGTTGAGAGGTGGCATCAATGAGTGTTTGCGGCGCTGGATGGATACCCCGCCGCAGGTAAGAAGTGTTTCGTTACCGCTCCCATAGCATGGTTCGCATTGGAATAATTCGGTAAAAAGAACAAGGTTTGGTGGAGTGCATAAGTACGACTCGGACAAAACTATGAAGTGGGTGATGTTCAGCATAGAGTTAGGCCCTATGTCGAACACCCGGAGGCCGTAGTGGCTCAAGACTTCCCGGAAAAAAGGGTGACCCGGAGGACGGAATCCCCGGGTCACATGCTCGGTAAAGCAAATTACCTCGTTCCCGATAGGAGTGGGACGGGTCTCATCGCCAGGAGCCCTCCAGTGTATTTCCTTCTGAGAAGGAAGGATTCCTAACTCGGCCATCCCATCTAGTTTGGCCTTTGTCGTTGAAGACCGACCCCAGTTGGCAGAAGTGGTTTGAGAGGCCTTTGCAGAAGCCGGGTGTCTTCCTTGTCTTTTAGGAGCCATGGAGTTGACCTGCAAGGGGCAGGAAATGTATGGAGTGAGATTCGGAACATCAAGTCATTCGAATTTGGAGACGTCGAGGCGTTGAAGGCTAAAATGAAACCCGGATAATGCACTACGATATTAAATGCAGAAGATTTTTCCGGGTGTCAGATAAGGTTGAGTAAATTACTAATTACTTACGCGTTCAGGTGAATTGGGTGAACATGGATGGTTGCCCATACCTTTATTGTGGAAGGATTAGCTGGAAAAAGAGGATTTTCCGGGTGTTAATGCGACAGGCGGAAATAACAAGGTGGAATGGATCTAGATCGAAAAGCTTGCGAGCAATCTTGTGCAAAGTTGGATGGCCGATAAGTGCGCGGGGATGAGTTGCGACTACATATCAGGTGACTAAAGGAGCTAAGGTCTATCGAAGCGGTTCAATTTGATGATATCGGAAAATTAGTTTACGGGTTGATCCAGATCCAATCTCGGTCAGATTGAAAAGACTGCGAGTTTCAATTGAATGGTTGAGGAAGGCTTACCAAAGGAGTTGAGGTCCGAAGTGAGGGAGGTGCGTGGCGCGGCTTGAGTGTTGCGTCACGGCCCTCGATGAGGAAGCGCGGGTGTGACAACGGTGCTTAATGGCGGTGCTGGATATCTTGAGGACGAGTGCGGCCGGAGGTGGCCTTATCTTTCTTGAGGCGTGCGAGCCTGGTGGCAGAAATTGTGGGGGAGCGTGGAGAAAAGGGATGGTGAAGCAAGATGAATGACTTAGGGTTACCGTCGGCTGATATTTATAAGGGAGGTGGTGAGCTCGCCCGCGGCTGGAAAGCCGGAAGTTACGGAGCAATAATTATCCGCACAGATTTGGTGTTGCGGGTGTTCGGAACGAGGTAAAATGTTCCATTAACAGGGGGAACGCGATTTATCCCGAGATATCAGGGATCCTTATCGAGAGTAGGGCCTTAATATCTTAGGGTTCAAATCTGAAAAGGGAATAGCGAGCACTTCAAGAATGGATCTGTGAAGCCCGCGCTATCCTGGGGACTACTGATGGGGGGATAGTAACCCGGTAGGCCCACTTCAAGGTATAATCCGGCCCGAGGTGAGCTGAGCAATACCCGGATAGGGGTAAAGAGATTACTAGAAGGCCCAAAGGCTTGTGAGATGCGTAACCTGGCTTGTGGGTTGCGATAAGGAAAGATAGGCTTTATATGTGGAGTTCGAGTAGGACTCAAAGATGTGCCTTGAAGGGCAAGTTAGGGGTGTACGGGTGCTTTATAAACCGGCCCCTAGGTTTAGTTTGCCAGAGATTCAAGTCATAGTTGTAACACCTGTTATCGAGTATCCAGTATAATCATATCGAGAGCCGGCGAGTTGTTTTCCGGTTCTTAGATCGCTTTCGCCATGTTCTCCTTCGAGCTAAACCCTCTCCCAAATACCTGTGTCGACTTGCCCCAAGATCAGTTACCCCAGGTAACATCTGCCGTGGTTATCCCACGACAAGTCGGTTAATTATGTTGCTATTAATGTAATTGTTACTAATTTTAAAACAATATAAGATATTTTTATTAAAATTATATGCAAATAGTAAAATAGTTAATAGTTAGAATAGTTATTTGGTCAAACTGAAAATAGATTTGGATTATTTATGCAAATTCAAGCACTTTTCATGTTGAATTTTTTGTCAAATTAGAAAGTATATAGAAGTTATTCATGTGCATATTTAAACAAGTTTCAAATTTTGGCGCTAAAACATTTGGGCACGCAGGGTAGCACCAAATTTCGAAATACGTCTGGTCCCGGCCCGTGCCACCAGCAAGGACGAAAGGGGGTACCTCTAGTCCCGGGTGGTTGCACGGGCCGGGACTAAAGACCCATTAGTATAAATACCCATGCCCTCTCTCCAGGCCGAGCAACAACCCAGGACTAACCGGACTAGCCTAGGCGAAGCCCTGCCGGCGGCGGGGATGGATAGAAAGATCCCGCCGGCGCCGACGTCGGCTGTTTATTGCATTAGATTGGCCATAGATTGGCCAGGGAAGAGTTGGGACGGAAGCGATTGCATTCATAAAAGGCCCGAGCCGCTGGTGCTTACATTGGGGCGGCAGCGCGGCCACAGGCGGCCGGCCGTTTCTTGATGACGGCCCTAGTGGCCGGTCCTTACATGGGGGCGGTGGCACAGCCACAGGCGGCCGGCCGTTTCTTGCGGGGGTAGAAGTATACCTACCAAACTAGTTGGGCCGGGGGCGCGCCGGCGTGGGCCTAGTCCTGCTCGTCGGAGGAGATGCAATGGTAGTCCGGCTGGACCCACAGGTGGGCAGGCAGCTGGGGCGGCTGCGGTCGCATCGGGGGCGCGTTCTCCAGTGCTGGCGCTGGCGGCGGCGGCAGCTCGCCGCCGGTCCAGGTCCAGTGCATGCCTTATTCGAGGCCAGGGGGCAGGAGCTGTGGCTCCGACTCGTCCGTCGACGCCTCCAACGCGGCGTTCATCACCTGCCACCACGGTGTCGGAAGTGGAGGGGGCGGCATCGCGGCCATGTCGGCGTCGGCAGCCGCGGCGGCGGCCGCGCAGGCGAGGACCTTCTCCCAGCGCTTGATCTCGTCCTCGACGAGCGAACGGCGGGAGGCCTCGAAGGCGGCCTGCATTTCAGGGTGACGATGTCCTCCTCGAGCCACAACTCCGGCTCGTTGCCGGGGAGTGGCGTTGGGTAAGGGTCGGGGTTGGCCGGAGGATTCGGGGGCATAGCTAAGTAGGAGCGGCGGCGCTGGTCGTGCTCCTGCTGGAACCAGTCGTCCCAGGTCGGCGAGTTCAGCGCGTAGGCGGGGTCCCTGAGGAGGTCGGCTGGCACGAGCGCGCCGGCGAGCTATCTCCTCGGCCCGGTCGCGTTTGTTGGTCGGGACCGGCGGTACCGGGACCCGCTGCGGGTTGAGGTGCCAGCCGTCCGGGAGGTGGACGTCCGGCAAGAAGACCGGCGTGGCCTTATGTCAGTGCTAATAGCACTCCGCCTTCCGGACGTACCGACAGAGCAGCTTGCCCGGCACGGAGAGAGGCGGCGTTTGGCGCGCGGCCGGAGGTGGTACTGGGAGGCGCGGGTTGGCCCTGATCCGCACGCCGGCTGGACTGAAGCCAAATGCCTCCCGCGGGGGGGGGGGCGCCACTGCCGGAGCTTAGGCCTCTCTGTCCGGCCCTGGAGGACCCTGCCTCGTGCTCGTTCTTGGCCTTCTTGAACTAGCGGCGGGGCGACATGGCTAGGGTTTAGGGTTTGGGCTGGGGTTGAGGGAGTGGGTGTGTCGGTGTACGGGCGGCGGGGTCCCTTTAAAAGAACCGGGGGCGGGGATGGCGCGCCAACTGGCGGTGAGAACGTGGCGGTGGTTGCATGCCACTGGGGTAGGTGGCGTTGAACGCGCGGGGACCGTGGGTTGAGGCCAAGGTGGCCACTGGGTCGTTGCCCGGTGGGCCCTTTTTGACCGTTCGTGGCCAGAGGTTGAGAAGTGGCGGACTGGGGGAAGGCGAGGCGGTCACTGGGTCGCTGGCCAGTGGGCCCTTTGAGCACGCGTGGCCGCGGTTAGGAGGATTAATAAAAGACGTGGGGACATGGGAGAAGGCGAGGCGGCCACTAGGTCGCTGGCCAGTGGCCCCCTTTGACCATGCTCACTGCCTGTAGGTTGGGGAAGGGGAGGCCAGTTGGGGATTACGAGGCAGGCGGCCGCTGTGTCACTGCCCTTTCCTGTCCAGCGCTCATGCCCAGCGCCTCATTTCTGTAGGCTTCAGCTCCTTGTCTCTGTCTAACTTAAGTTTGTCCCTTTTCGGACTATTTCATTAAAAAATTGGATGTAATTGATGCACTTGACTAGGTTAGCTAATTTAGATGTTCATCACTTCACTTAGTTAATTAACTGATACAAAGTTTCTATTTTTTAGGTATATGTAAATTTGTCTCTCCTTGATTCTAGTGTCGATACCATTATCATGGCTAGTTGATTATTATTTTGATTGAAACCATGTTCTCATAAAGTGCTTGCAACAGGGAGACGGGAATCACTTGTGTGGATACTACGTCTGCGAGTTCATTCGTCAGACGGGAACCACCTTCATGTACGTCAGTCGTCAATTTTTCTTATTACCATTTTTTTAAGTTACTTAGTTTCATTTCTCATATATTGACCACTCTACTTTATATTAGATCGAACGGCTCCTGGACGGTCTTCTACCAAGGGACAACATACGAGCAATTCAGGAGGAAATTGCGGGCTAAATTTGATTTTGTAATTCATTACATCGGTCATGTAATATGCTCGATATACTTAGCTTCTGTAATATAAGTGTTCCTTATTTTTCTATATATATGTATTACTTATTCACTCGTCGGATCCGGAAATTCCGGGGAGGGGCCACCGAGGCTCCTCTTTTGTCGTGGGATCCGGGAAGTCCGGGGAAGGGCCACCGGGCTCCTCTCTTCTCCTGGGATCTGGGAGGTCCGGGGAGGGGCCACCAAGGTTTCTTATCAGTGTATGGTGACATGGGTATCGTAAAATGGAATTGATTGCAAAATAAAAAATAAAAAGGAAAACAATAAAGCGAAAAAAAACTCTGCCGCGGCAGAGAAAAAGGCAAAACTGCTGCCGCGGCAGAGAAGGCATTCATCCCGGTTTGTGTTAAGAACCGGGACTAATTCCCCTGGCCAGGTTCGCCACGTGGTCAGCCCCATTTGTCCCGGGTCCTGGCACAACCGGGACGAATGGGGGGAGGGGCATTTGTCCCGGCTGGCCCATCCCGGTTGCACAAGCGGGACAAATGGGCCTTACCAACTGGGACTAATGCCACTGTTTCCACTAGTGACCCTAAACGCTTAGGAAAGTCCTCTCCCACTCCACCTTCGACTTGGCTTCGTAGTGGGCTTTAGACTTCTTCTCCCGGGGATACTTCTTGTGTATAAGTTGTTGGGCTGCACCCTGTAGGCTCATCGTGGGGGGCCTCATGGTCATCCCCAATATAGTAGCCCACGTGTGCCTAATGGAATCGAAGACTCGATCAAGAGAATCAAACTCTATGTCGTAGTGAGTTGATTTAACTGCTTTACTTCTGCATTTAGAAAAATACGTTTTTAATTATTTTGAGGGACGTGACCCAACATGCTTGACTCACCCGACAGATCGAGGTCAATTAATCTCACTCGGGAGAAAACGCAGCTGACTTACCGAGGCTTCGAGTCCCTAGTGGCGAAAACAGAAATTCCTGGGGTAACCCAACTCAAGCCATTTGATGTACTGTAGCAGAGATGCAACTCACGGGCCTTTGGAGTAGATCCGCATGTCTTATCTTCGCACTGTCAGCGCCGCATCTAGAGTTATGACGCAGCAATGCGACTGGGAAACATAATATCTTAGCAGGATTCTTTCGAGTCCTTGGTTCATTCCACGGGAGAAACTTTTTGACTTGTGGACCTACCCAAGCTTGTTCTCTGTTTCGGTGTTCATATTTACCATCTCGACCATTCCTCTGTTTAACCAGGCAACTGAAGTGCAATCTGATAAGTGGAGGAGAAAAAACACTTTCGGCTAACATGGCAATTACTAAACGATTTGGACCTGACCACTGCACGGTTAGGAAGATTAATGTTTTATGATGGCTACACAAATGCATGGTTCACGCATTGCGGTGCTTCTAAAATTTATCAGATAAATCAGAACCCAAAGAAAAGAAAGTGCAAATGGATTAAACATCTAGAAGATGCATGAAAACCAAAAAAATAATAGAGGGAGATTTTATCGTGGGACCTATGGATTATGGCCCCCCATGCTTCTGTTGTACCACTCTGATTGTGAGGAAACCACTTTTGTATAGATTGGAGCTTCAAAATTGTGGTCCGATGTGAGATACACATATCCGAAGATTGATGTCTGATGTATGATGGCTCAGCATGTTAATATGACAGTGATCGAAACTCCGAGGAAAATATTGTCGTGTCGCCTAACACGAGGATGTCGAAAAGGGTGGCTCGTGAGCGCTGGCGGCGTTCTCATGCCGCCGCCTCCAACATCTGTGCCTTCTTTGAGTAGATATATTTCCATTGGAACGAGATGATGGTGGCAATGGGGTTGACATGTCAACAGCCTAAGAAACGAGGCATTGGACAACTACTTTATAGCCTAGCCCATGGAAAAGCCTTGTTCTGGCTCTGGCCCGAACATTTTGGGTCGAGTCAGGTTTCCCATGGACATGTATACACATCACAGAACTAAAAAAGAACGTTGTGTCGCATAGGAAAGATAATTTAAGCACCTGTGTTTTGAAAAAAGCACAGCGAGCCAAGGGGAGTAAGACGAAAGTCACATTGAGATAGGCTATACTTATTAGTATCCAGGAGTCGACATGGTTTAATACCAGAAACTATGGACTAATTTGTTGCAGGTGCGACTCGAACCATGTTGCGATTACTATGAGTTTCGGGGTCACACAGTTTAGAGTGTGCAGGGAAATATAGAAATGAGATGACTGAACGAGTGGTGACTGAAGTTCAATCCGCCAGTAGAAAAGTGGTCACGTAGGTGGGACCCATTTTGACCAGGACTATGGTTTTGGGTAGAGTTACCATTCAGGTGTCCCCTCACCCAATACCTATTAAATTGTACTCCACAGATAAGTGTAGTCTAATAATGGTCTTGTTCGAACATTTTAAACTTTTACCAACTTTATAGAAAACTAGCAAGGTGGCCCTCGCAAATGCGAGGGCAACAACTTTAAAATGTTTAGTTTTTTTCATGATATAAATCTAGTGTAGATTATGGAAGCACGCAATTTTAAGGCATAAGATTTTATAATTTTCACTAATATTATGTGAGGTAAAATATAAAATGTGAGTTAAATACAATGAATCATTTTAATTTATTTCGAGTATTTATTATGATATTTCTGAAAAAATAACTTATAAAGAACCAGTGAAATTAAGGATAGTTTTAATACACTTAACTACAAATATAGTAAACAACCACTAAAAATAGATCAATTTACTTTGAGAATTAACGTAGTACTCGCTGAGATGCCATTGTAAAAAAAAGTCGCATAAGTAGCATACATGGTGATCAGTTTAACTTGATAGGAGCAGCATGTTTAATGAGCACCCGAGAAGATACTTTTCTCATGTATAATCACATAATAAAATAATGGCAAAATCAAGTCTAGAAACACCATGGCTAAATTTTGTGTTCGTTAGAAGAGGATGTGAATTTCGTGTACATGAAGAGCTACATACGCCAGTCTACAAATTAGTAGACATGAAGTAATACTTGACATTCTACAAAAAAAAACACTATTGTTGATATGGTTTGTTCGAATTAAAATTCTGAGGTTGGTCCTGAAGCAAAATATTCATTTGTTCATGTTCAAAATATTTTTTACTTATCCCGTAACTGTTTCATCGCATGTATGAAAAAAAGCTAAATAGCTGAATACATATGAAGATGCAGTTACAGTTCGGTTATTCCCATGCTAGAGGCATATATTTGTGTTATTGGTTGGGATATTGGTAATGCTGACCTGAAATGAGTTTCAGATTGCCAAAGTATGTAATGTGGTGTACCATCAAGAAATAGGCTGAATTAACATTATTATCTAGTTTGCTCACTAAGAAATTAGAGGGTGTAGTCAACCTCAACTAAGACATGCGACGACACTCGCAACCTGCGGCAGATCATGCGGCAATGTCCGATCTTAGAGAAACTACTCCACACTGCCTTCCATATCATTTTATGATTGGATTAAGAGAGAAGGAAATTTTGTTTGATTCATGCAAGTATATATTGTTAGGAAATTCATGCAATTATACTGGCCAAAAAACAGAAAAACTTGGCCCTATGACTAAATAGTATTGTTACTACATGTGGGCTCCAAATTCTAATGTAGATGCAAAAGATTGTCTATGTTTATCAAATAAATTATATACGACCCAAGCATTAACTCCTAAGATGCACAAAAGTATGATTTGTTCCCAGGATTTTTTCACATACCAAACACAAGCAATAGAAAATTATGTATCATACATGCCATTGCTGATCGTGTAATCATGGTGGCTGTCACCATTTTCCGAGAAGAATCAAAGATGAAGAGTCGGATGGTTCAAAAAACTCTGCATATTCCAGTCTGAAAAACAATATCAGAATCCATGCAGATTTCTATCCCGCGGGATGATCCAACTGAAGACGACTAAAAATTTCGTCATCCTCATGAACGCCACCGGAACATCTGCTAGAACACGAAAGTAACTCCCGACGTTTGTGCAGATCAGAGGTGTTGGAAGACGTGAAATCCAGTGTTCGTGATAAGTTTCATGTCCTTTCTGCACATCAGAGGCGCGTTGGAAGATGTAAAATCAGGTGTATGTGATATGTTTCATGCAATTAGACTCTAGTCGAGTAAAATAGTGTAAGAAACAAAAACATTATATACATATAGAAATTCATAGTATATTAGCCGGGCACTTATGAATGCTTCAACTCTACATATTATCCATGTTAATTCAATTGTAGTAGTAGTTTGATGCATGCATAATACATTACTGGAATGTTCAATATTTTGTACCTAACGAAATCTTTGAAACTTCATTGTAATTTATCTTCATCAATCCATACAATAGTATTGTCGGACATATAATATAACACTACTATCTGGGTTTGACACCCTTAAATTTGTATATCAAAGTATTATTAAATTTTGTGATAGGATCAAATGTGTTCTGCTCTGAGATATTTTGGTTATCACTTAAAAAAACTTCCAATTTTCACTCTTGATCTGGCTATTTTAAACAGAAATATAGAGTCTATTTTTGTCTTTTGTTATTTATTTTCAATGTAAATACATGTAGAACATACAAAACTATTTTGAAAGTGAGCTAAGCGCACTTTCCCGTGTGACTATAAATTTTGACCGTCCAAATAATCTATTTATGTGAGAACGGCTGCACCTTTTTGCGGGTTCTGGTGATACCGTTGTACGACGACCCTACAACTAAAATTGAAATATCTTTATCAGGTCGTGGTCTCTTGGATTCTGCAAGGTTTATAAAATTGTATTCAACCACGTGACATGCATGGTAAACAACCCAAAAAAAAACTAAAATTGTATTCAACAAATTCTTTTGTTCTTTTATTGCTTTACTTTGCAATCCTCTTGAGCCTGGCATGTATTACAGCGTAGACATTTTTCTTTCTTGGTCAAAAAATTCTTCCTCCAATTGAAGAAGTTCGCCACTCTAACCCCCACGCACTCTACTTTACGTGTGTGAATTTTTTTCATACTTAAGATTTTTTGTTCTTTTGTTTGATCCAAGTATAACGCATGTTTTACTTCTAATTAATGGGCAGCGTCTTAACTGAAAGGTTTGTAATACATCATATGCATAGTACTCAGACGTAGAGAAACCATCTATAGCATAGCACAACGTGTATTAGAAGGAAAAAACAACGGAGAGCCGTGTAGTTTAATGCTTCCCTCTGTGGCCTGCAATATTATTATGTGGACATCTATTAGAGTTTGAGGTCCGAGCGACTTGTGTTTGTAGGGAAAGAGCCTTACGTGAGCACGGTTGTGTACATATACGTGGATGTAAAAAAAATCATGTACTTACGTGACACGTTTTCTCATGTACACGTTTAATGTTGTACGTCACACCTTTTAACTTAACCCTTAGACTAAATCTTAGCGGTTAATTTTAGATCTAACGGTTCAAGTAATTATGATGATGTGGATTAATGTGGTGTCTCCGTTAGAGTTCCTTATATTGCTTTTAGTATATAATAGATAATATCAATATATAAGATATAAAATCTATATATTATGAAACTACATTTCAAAACGGATCTACTGTGTCATAAATGTTATTAACTTTAAAATATTGAACTTCCAAAATAGAAAAACGTACACTTATTTGTGGACGTAGGGAGTAGGTTGGTGCCCGACGCAATGGCCGTAAAAACTGAGTGCATGGAAGGGTAGCCACATTTGTGATCCCGCAGCCACTTGACAACCACCCTCTCCCTTCCCGCCACATGGCTTTTCCCTGAGCTGGATCTTGGATGTGCTATGAGCAAGATATGTTTTTTTTTCTATCTTGGGAGGGTAGCTCTCAACCGGTGGCCCAACATGTTGACCTCGAAATAATGGTGGATAATGACATTTAGCATTATATTCCATTGATCACCTACCATGGGATCCCAATCATAAATTTGAGTTATTCACTTTTTTATTTTGCATAAAACTTCTACTTGGTTAAACCAATGGAACTTAATTTACGTGAATTGATCTTTATTTTGCAATAATGACAATTGCAAACTATGATAAGTTTATATTGTAGGGATTGCGTTGTAGCAAACACATTCAACACATCGCACTTCCACAAAAAAAAGAGTCCGAGTGCAAGAAAATATACTTTTGCAATTGTATTATGTTGGTGATATGCACAAATTCTATTCTGTCACAAGGACGAATTCTAGTAAGGTAGAGTAAACTGGCCGTAGAAAAAGCAGTCTTCACTATTTATTCTTACTAGTATGAACATATTTTATGAGCAAACATGTAGACATCTTAATCTGCCAGCGATATTCAAGTTGTTTGTCATTTTATACAAAAAATTAGTGTTGTTATGTTTTGTTGTTACACAACATTTATAGTTGCAATGCTACACCATATAATCCACTTTGTTCATGTGTTAAACCTGCTCTTTTCACTATGTATGTTTACTCTGATCAATCACAAGTACGGTATCTGAAGTAATGTAGCTCCAAAAAAAATGCTACGCTTTGTGAGCAAACACATGCATTTCTTAATTGAAAAATAAATTCTCAAGTGTTTGAGCTTTTATAACAAATATGTTTTGCCATGTTCTTTTTATTAAAATAATGAGCACAACTACCTGCTTGTTGTGATAAATATACCGAGGACGATCTCTGAGTAAGGGATGATTTTTACATCCAAAACAGATCATATATATTGAGAAAACATGTAATTCCTCTCTTATCATCAACCACTGCCTTTCTCCCCCGCAGATTTCTCCAATCTCCTCATATCGACCAACCCAGGCCTCTTCTTCACTCTCTAAATTGATTCTGTGCAGATCCGATGGACGCAAACCTACATAAGGTGTCACGGATTGACATAAGGTGTCACAAATTGCTCCTCCGATTGTGCCATTGTTGTACGTATCTAGCTAGCAAGTGTTATCCTAGGTCGGTTTGGAGGCTTTATCTGCAAACAATACATAATTAGGGTTGGGAGGCCTCGGGCGGTGTAGTGTGCTTTTCTTGGTGGAAATCATTTGTCGGTACAGACTACCCAGTACAATAGTATCAGAACCTTCTTGATTTTATTTGTAAGAAATAGCGAATAATATATCTGCAGCTGTAATGTTTAGTCGGTCTGGCCACTAAGTTTAGCTAGTCATGCTTTTTTTACTCTGTTTAGAGAGTTTCTGAGCGAGGGGCCTACCCTGCGTGATTATACCCAACCTGAAAATCATATCTGAGCAAGCATAGCCTCGTTGGATCACTTGCACAGAACACACATCTTTATACTTGATTATTACGCTCGATCCCTGGCTATGTATGGCTTTTGTTCTAGTTTGTTTGCAGTTGGCTCACAAGTCTTTGCGCTTTTAAAACAGACTATTTCTTTCATGTTTTTCTTGAAATAATGAACACATTGTTTCCATGAATCTCCATGTACGGTATCTAACTAAGGTGGATGTTGTTTCATTGATTATACCGAAAAAGTTAAACATAAATTTTGATCAAAGATGCCCTTCCTCTCCTCATAGCCACCACTGCTTTCAAGTCCTATAGGGTTTCCCCAATGTCCTCTTGGGTGCGTTTGGTTCATGTCATCACGTGGAATGTAACGGCCTGTCCGAGGCCTAATTCTTGTTTGGTAGGGAAGTAGGACTGGAACCTACACGTTCCCAAAAATGGCATATTATGCACAGATGCGGAATGTGCTTGTTCCACCAAATCGGTGGAATCACGTCATTCCGCTTCTCTGTCCCCGAACCCTATCCTCTACTACCCCCCACCCCCCACCGAAAACTGCCCCTGTAATTTCTCCCTCTGTATTGAACCGGAGGGGCGGCTTAGGGCATGTACAATGTTTGATAAGACGTTTTATCTTAATTTTTTTAGATAATATTAAAAACTATGGTGTACAATGAGTTATCTATTTGCCTTTTCCAGATTCGCTAAAAAAGTTGTGAGACAATTATTGCTAAGAGGTAATCTCTTAATTAAGAGAAGTCAAACCTCTTTTTTTCGTTCCTCTCTCCTCCAACTCAGCAATCCTCCGACGTGGCATCCCTAAGATAACACCGTTTGCACGTGGCCGTAGATACAGATCGTTGAAGGACGCCCTTGCAGCAGTGCGGAATGGCGACGGAGGCTGGGCCCACGGCTGTGCGCAGTAGCGGCACGGCGATAACAGAGTGTTTTCAGCGGCAAAGCGGAACAGAGGCGGACGCTGCGTCCAAGGCAGCCGCCATGCGACACGGCAACAGACGAAGATATTAGGCGATGGCGGATTAGCGGTCGCACGCCTAGCGGCCGGACAAATCACGCAGCGTCCGGGAAAAATCAATTTGAATTTCGAAGATTCCTCGATGATTTTTTTTTTGCACCGCTGCAGTCCGATCTTTATACGACAAAGCATCTGCACCATTGGTTTGTTTTAATATTTCAATCTGTTCGGCCGGGAACACCATCGTACCAGAATCGTATGTGAACCCTTGTATGTGTAGCTATTTCGCTATGCATATCTGTGCATGCTCGCGGTTGGTTTGGTCCCCATGGTGGCTTGATTGATTTTTTTAATATGAATAGTCGTGTAGATTCTTTACGCTTTAAAGTTTAATCTATAGTTAATGACAAGTATGGGTGTGTATTTGGATGATATTAGGCAGCTAATTTGTAGGGTAATGACGAATCTGTACATGTTACTGGAATATGCTAATTAAACCAGGTTTTTTTACTCTTACTCTTCATTCTTCCTCTCCAACCAAACATCTGAATGTAATCAACCCATTCCATTTTCTACGGCTACCAAACACAACGATGAACCGACCCATTCTCTCGGAATGGAATCATGACATTATATTCCATTTATTTCCTAAACCAAACACGGGCTGGGATCCTTGCGGCTACTGTATGTAGCTACAGCCCGTGACATGTGGGCTCGAGGCCCAGTTGTCAGCGACGGTAAAATACCTCTATTGTAGACCAAAATATCAGTGGCATATTTTTCAGAAAAGTTGGCACTAAACTCTAATGTGACATGGCCCTCCATTGGTAACTTTCTCCAAATCTCCATGACATGAGAATTGCATGATCAAAAGGTTATCTCCTAAGATTTTGATCTTAACATCATGTGCAAAAGATCAAGCTGGTCGAATTTTTTTGAATAACTAATATCTGCTCATCCACGTGAACCCGAACCACGGGTATCCAACAGTTATCCGTTTCTATGGAGGATTCTCTTCTTTGAAAACAACCTCAAAAAGATCTTCCTCTTGGACTATGCGAAGAAACCGCTGGAGAACTTGTAGCACAATCTCTATGATATTGTCGCAAAATAACTTAACCTTTATAGCAAATATTCCGAGATATTGTATCATGGTAGAAAATCCGATGCCACACATAGCACCGCCGGGATCTCACATCAGAATTGTGGATCTCACGGCACCGGCAGCCACAGATGGTAGAACCATAGCTTGTAAGAGCACGTACAACGGGGTCTCTTAACTGGGCGCTAAGAAATTTTATGCTGCCAGTTACACTTAGATCCCAGCCAATCCCGAGATGGAACCTAGCGTCGACGCATATTTTGCGCCTGACGCTAGCATTCTTTCCCCGAGCTAGACGGATTTTACTAGCTATTTGAGGGGTTGATAGTGACCAAAACTAGCGGATGGCATTGTGCGTCTGGTAGTTAGCCGATAATTATGTTTTCTGGGATTTAATGTTTTGGGCCTAAGCATCTGCACAAGTGACGTCAGGTGTACATGCCCTAAGGGAGACTTAACGCTGGCAGCATCTCTGACTTGACGGGTAGCACACTCGCCCGCCGCTTGTAACAACCCTTTCAAACGGTTGGCACAAATTTCTCTTGGCGATTGCAGCTCCGCACCCCACTGCTAATAGCATCGGGACAACTGCCCGCAGCGCCACCTTGGGTCGTCTCCTTCACACACTAGTTAACATGCACGTGCACGCACGTCTTCCCAAAATAACACGATTATTTCAATTTTACCTTGATATGATTTTTTTCATTTATATCCTAATATTTATTAAGTCAAAATTATCAATTTAGGCCGTAAAATGATAGCACATTTATTTTAATAAGGAAAATATTGATTTATTGCATCTTGAAACTCCAATACGCATAAGCAACCATAAAAGAATCATGCCCGCGCACTTCTCCCTAACATATGTTAAAAAGGAAACACTGGTGTCAAATAAATCATTTTGCAATCTTTGCCCCAGGCTGAACTTTGTTAAGAGAGGAAAGGCAGGCTACAAATCCACAAAGTGGATCAATATAAAGGGGGAGCACTTGCTACGGGCAAAATCGGCCCACGCTGACCGAGAAGCCTCCGAACAACCTCGAATGATAAAACATAGAAAATATTTCTTTCGAAGCAAATGACATGAATTTAAGATGAATCCTTCGCTCATGTTAGCTTTCTGCAAATTAATGTGAACATTATCATTGGAATAGAAGAACAACAGAACAAAAACCACTTATACTACACAATGTTTATCAATTGTTTCCTCCAGTAATTGCAGATTACCCTACTCATTAACAGTTTCCTGCAGTAATTACCGCATTTCCCCTGATAGAACATATGGTTAACTTATACTATTTTCCGAAAACGGCCTAGTAAAACATGCACCACCAACTATGTAGTTCGTCAATGGGGTATTGTGCTTCATCCCAGCCCAATATGTGCTCAGCTAAAACCATGAAGGCGGCAGCTGCTCTAATCGTCCTGGTGAGATCGTCGTCCCTACAACCTCGGCAGGGTAAATTAGTCCCCACCAACACAAGGATGTCACCTGCTGTAGATACCTGCTAGCAAACGCAATAGGATTTATCATCTGGTCATAAAAATGAATTAGTTCAACTCCTACTAAGTGTGGTGGATCCACAATCCACTGCCTTGATCCAAAGGTGTTAAGCTTGTCAAGAAAAGACCATGATGCACGAATACTGACATGGAACAATGTTGCAAGTAATGATCATCTACGTTATATAGCAATTGCCAACCTCTTCCATTACAGGCTGCAAGCCCGATCAGATGTTTAGAATCGTAAATGGTTGCAAGTCATTATTATGTAGTGAACAATGATCTATAATGAGCAGCAAATAATGAGATGAAGCTATAGCTGATCAACAGTAGTATTTGGGTATTTAGTTTGAGTAATTTTTACTGGATATAACCACTAAATCTGCATCAGAAAAAGCGGTACATAATCTGCACCTTTCAGGACAACTTAGCAAACTGTACATATCCTGTAATGCACATAAGAGTTTTCATCAAATATTTCTCAGCAAATCTGCTTTGTAGATATAATCACCACTATCTAGTTTAGACATGTGCTACAAAATCTACCTCCAGCTTGTAGGTTATGTAACAGACAAAATGGATAATTTAATTTACATGTTCATCAATACATCGGAAATCTATAAAAGAAACAATTCCATAATTGAGAATTAAGTTCAAATATCCACGTCATGAAATATTACCGTCTACGTATTGTTCTCAATAACTGCATCAGATGGGTTTACCCACAACACAAAGAATCCAGGGTCTAAGGTCTCTTTGTTTCACGGAGAGCAAACCATTCCCTAGTGACACCTGCAAACAAATGCACTTAGGTAAAGATTGAATTGTAGCTTCATACCAGACTAAGAAATAATTATTAAGCTGCATTATAACTAACTGCTATTTATTTCATTTTTCTAAATATGCAGATAAACATAGAAGCACTTATGCGTAGCATAATGATAGGGAATAATGTCAATTTTTCTGAAAGTGTGACAAGTATGCATCTGATTTTTTTTTTATAAAGTCTGGCCCAAAAGACAAACATTCAACATCATGTGACATGGGACTCTTCAGCTGGAAGTGCATAGTGAAGACATTAGTGGATCTTCACTACTCATGCACTCCCTTGGACTTCAATAAACCAACAGGGGTGATTGCGACAGCAGGTCCCCATACCAGGTCGTTGCCGACAGACGATCGAGGAGTCAATCACCAGGGATATGCTAAGAACATGCAACGGGAGTCGGGAGCACCAAGATCATCAGCACGCCGACCACCTTGATGGTCACGATGCGAGCGCAGGTGCACAGCTAGGATGATGCCTTAAAGTTACCGCCAGACATTCCATACTTGACATCAACTTGAGCGTGTACTCAAAATACCATCTTGAGATCTTGACCTCTCTTGTGGATAACCAGGCTAAATATCTTCAGCTTGAACAACTAATCATACCTGCTACCAAGCTGACTTCTTTTAACTCTGTTTGGATTTCCTGCAACCTGTCAAGCCAGAAGCCAAAACTGCGATGCTAAGTTAAAATCAGGATTGTGGTGCTACAGGGCAAATAAAATAAACTATTAAAACTGCATGCCAAATTGCCAATTCTAAATTTTCTAGCAGTGTCCTTCTTCTAACATTGACATACGTGGAGTACATACAAGTGGATGAGAATATCCTAGTACACTGCAGGATTAATAATACTGACATGGAACAATCGTTTTCCAAGTAATTAATGCTCGTCTACACAGCCAATGACCCTCCAGTCCTCTACCATTACAGGCTGCAAGCCCAATCAAATATTTTGAATCGTAATAAAAGTGGTGAAATCTGTTGGGATAGCTAGCAGGTTTACAGCCAAAAGGAAACAACGACGGCTGGAAACCAAGAGCAAACATTGGCAAATAACTGATCTGATATACATGTACGGAACACACGGCAACATGATTAGCATCCTCTCCCGAAAAAAATGAATCTCGCCTTGATGGCCATAATGGTGTGCTCGACCTGGATGAGCCACTGGTCAACATGGAAAAGGTGTTCACCCTGCGGCCGTACCTATACACACCAGAAAACCAAGAAATTCATCAAGCCGCCGTCGTCGACACGGCACAAATTCAAATAGATGCAGAGAAGAAATTTGACACTTCAGGAGAATGAAATCGTTTACTTCGTGAGAAACATCTGGTCAACGCCGGCGAATGCTGCTGATCACGAAGGAGTCGTGTGGCGTGGAGCGGTCTGCCGCACAGCTTCAGATCCACGACGTAGATGGGACGGTTTCCTCACGGTCTCACAGACATAGGGACCACTCTCCATCTGTTGTTGAGGAGGCACGCGAGGAAGAAGGACGGCAGGGGCGAGGGTTCGGGAATCAGGCTGAGAATAGCTGCAGGGCAGGGCGGTGTTGCCTGGAAGGAGATCCAGATCCGGAACCGAAGGCCTCGCGTGGAGAGGATGCGCAATCACGTGAGTCATTTTTTTTCTTTTCGGGAGGGTACTGCGTGCGGGCATAGGCGGAACGTTTCGTCCGCGCCTCCGCGGCAGAGTTTTCGTCCGGCGGTGGAATTTGCTAAGCGTACTCCATGGTGGGACTTATTGTTACGCTGACGGTTAGATCTAATCAGGTGGGCATAATCGTGTGGTGGAAATTGGTCTTTACTGTTCCGTGTACTTGTGTTGGGTGTACCTAGGAAAGAATATGTTTGCTCTTTTAATAGTAGTAGAGATGAGGGGACTGTCCGCAGCATCGAAGGTCCACGATGGTCGGCCCTGGGGGTGGGTGGGTAGGGTGTGTTGCCGTCTCAGGCCACCAAAATCTTGGATCCCCCACCTGCTATGCTATATGCCAACTTATTGTGAGACCAACGAAAATTAAATAAAAAATACTCTGGGTAATGGGCTAGGTGGTGCTTTGCCACGAGGCAAGGGGTCTCATGCATACACGCAAATGCCAAATTAGCAATTTTTGTTGAATATATTAGCAATTTAGCACGTGATTTAATACGAAATAGTATGAAATAAATTATGACAGTACCGATTATACCAAGCATGCAAATATCGAAATCTAGTGTTGTATTAAAACCGATCCAATCTACAGCAAGCAGTAGACAAAAGAATTGCAGTTGTATCTCATACAGAAGAGAGAGATATAACACTGGTAGAAAATAGGCCTTCCATACGCCCCCATTAGTCCCCAAAATAATCGACCCGCGATCATAGGGGTCTTTAGTCGCGGTTCGGGAGCAGACCCGCGACCAACAGACTGGGTCCAGCGCGCTCGGTCCACAGCTGGCGGACGGGAGGGGCTTTAGTCCCGGTTGGCCTGGCCAACCGGGACTAATAGATCCTCAGGCTGGCCCGAAGGCCTTTAGTCGTGGTTGTCCAGGCCAACCGGTACTAAAAGCC
Source organism: Alopecurus myosuroides (assembly GCA_028641055.1). Classification (NCBI taxonomy): domain Eukaryota; kingdom Viridiplantae; phylum Streptophyta; class Magnoliopsida; order Poales; family Poaceae; genus Alopecurus; species Alopecurus myosuroides. The sequence continues at coordinate 413,232,776 of CM054060.1, read as the reverse complement.
CATCCCTACATAGGACTCAGCTCGCTGCACTTTGCCACATTTGGTGTCACTTCTACTCACAATATTCACAAGGGGTGGTGGGTTTGCTTTTGGTTCCTACTATGCACACAAGGTGTTCGACGAAATGCCCGAGAGCATGAAACACACATGATATGAAGTGTCCGAGCCACACTTGAGCTTTTTCATTTATTTTTCCTCCGCGATCGCGGTTAGCAACTTGAACCTTTGTATTATTTCTAGCTAGTTAGTTTAACAAATGCATGATGGTTAATTATATAATTTATATAATAATAATGCAGATGAATCGGCAATGGATGTAAGGTAACCGACTCTCCGGCGAGTTCACTACAGGTTTGAAAGATTTCCTCGTAGTGGCAAATGTGAACAAGCACCGAGGTTTTATTATATGTCCATGTGCTGAATGTAAGAATCAGACGGGTTACTCCTTCTCAAGAGACGTTCACATGCACCTGCTTCGGCACGGTTTCATGCCAAGCTATAATTGTTGGATCAAGCATGGAGGAAGAGGGGTTAGAATGGAAGAAGGTGAAGAAGAGGATGATATCGATGTCAACTATCATGAGGCTTTCGGTGATACTTTCATGGAGGATGATGCTAAAGGTGGGGAAGGGTTTGGTGAAGGTGAAGAAGAGGCACATGATGAGCCCGCTGATGATCTTGGTCGGACCATTGATGATGCACGGAGACGCTGCGAAACTGACAAGGAGAGGGAGAATTTGGATCGCATGTTAGAGGATCACACGAAATCGCTGTACCCAGGATGCGACAATAGTCTGAAAAAGCTGGGCTGCACACTGGATTTGCTAAAATGGAAGGCACGGGAAGGTGTAGCTGACTCATCATTTGAAAATTTGCTGAAAATGTTGAAGAATATGTTTCCGAAGAATAACGAGTTGCCCGCCAGTACGTACGAAGAAAAGAAGGTTGTCTGCCCTCTAGGTTTAGAGGTTCTGAAGATACATGCATGCATTAACGACTGTATCCTCTACCGCGGTGAATACGAGAATTTGAATGAATGCCCTGTATGCACTGCATTGCGTTATAACATCACAGGCGATGACCCTGGTGACGATGTTGAGGGCGAGAAACCCAGGAAGAGGGTTCCCGCCAAGGTGATGTGGTATGCTCCTATAATACCTCGGTTGAAACGTCTATTCATGAACAAAGAGCATGCCAAGCTGTTGCGATGGCACAAAGAGGATCGTAAGTCCGACGGGGAGTTGAGACACCCCGCTGATGGAACGCAATGGAGAAAGATCGACACAAAGTTCAAAGATTTTGCAGCTGATGCAAGGAACATAAGATTTGGTCTAAGTACTGATGGCATGAATCCTTTTGGCGAGCAGAGCTCCAACCATAGCACCTGGCCCTTGACTCTATGCATCTACAACCTTCCTCCTTGGTTGTGCATGAAGCGGAAGTTCATTATGATGCGAGTGCTCCTCCAAGGTCCGAAGCAACCCAACAACGACATCGATGTGTACCTAAGGCCATTATTTGATGAACTTTTACAGTTGTGGGGCAGACCTGGTGTACCTGTGTGGGATGAGCACAAAGAAGAGGAATTTGACCTACGAGCGTTGCTTTTTTTTACCATCAACAATTGGCCTGCTCTCAGTAACCTTTCGGGACAGTCAAATAAGGGGTACAAAGCATGTACGCACTGCTTACATGAGACTGAAAGTGTATTTTTGGATAATTGTAGGAAGAACGTGTACCTGGGTCATCGTCGATTTCTTCCCGAAATCATAACGTAAGAAAGAAAGGCAAGCATTTCAACGGCAAGGCAGATCACCGGCCGAAGCCTGCGGAACGTACTGGAGCTGAGATATTTGATATGGTCAAGGATTTAAAAGTCATCTTTGGAAAGGATCCTGGCGGACAATCAGCTCTAAAGGGAGTTGACAGGCACGTACCCATGTGGAAGAAGAAATCGATATTTTGGGAGCTACAGTATTGGAAAGTCCTAGATGTCCGCTCTGCAATCAACGTGATGCATGTTACGAAGAATATTTGCGTGAACCTGCTAAGCTTCTTGGGCGTCTATGGGAAGACAAATGATACAAAGGAAGCATGGCAGAACCAGCAACTTTTGAAAGACCCAGATGACCGGCATCCGGAATGGCTTCAAGGTCGTGCCAACTACGCTCTTACCAAAGAAGAGAAGGTCATTTTTTTTGAATGCCTGAGCAGTATGAAGGTCCCGTATGGCTTCTCGTCGAATATAAAGGGAATAATAAACATGGCGGACAAAAAGTTCCAAAACTTAAAGTCTCACGACTACCACGTGATTATGACGCAATTGCTTCCGATTGCTTTGAAGGGGCTCCTACCGGAAAATGTTCGAGTAGCCATTGTGAAGCTATGTGCATTCCTCAATGCAATCTCTCAGAAGGTAATCAGTCCAGAAGATCTACCACGGTTACAGAACGATGTGGTCCAATGTCTTGTCAGTTTCGAGTTGGTGTTTCCACCATCCTTCTTCAATATTATGACGCACCTCCTGGTCCACCTAGTCGAAGAGATTTCCATTCTCGGTCCTGTATTTCTACACAATATGTTCCCCTTTGAGAGGTTCATGTGAGTATTAAAGAAATATGTTCGTAACCGTGCTAGGCCAGAAGGAAGCATCGTCAAGGGCTATGGAAATGAGGAGGTAATTGAGTTATGTATTGACTATGTTCCTGACCTTAAGCCGATTGGTATTCCTCAATCGCGGCACGAGGGGAGACTAAGTGGAAAAGGCACGATCGGAAGGAAATCAACGATATGTATGGACGGTCATTCTATGACTGAAGCACACCACACAGTTTTGCAAAATTCGATCTTGGTGGCTCCGTACTTCGAGCAACACAAGAATATTTTAGGCTCGGACAACCCGGGGATGCCTGAATCCTGGATTAGAAAGGCCCACATGGAGACTTTCGGCAGTTGGTTGCGAAAACATTTATTGAATGACAATGATGTTGGAGATCAGCTGTACATGTTGTCCAAGACACCATGTTCGACTATAACGACTTTCCAAGTGTACGAGATTAATGGGAATACATTTTACACGATCTCCCAAGATAAAAAGAGCACCAACCAAAACATTGGTGTCCGCTTTGATGCAGCAACCGAGATTGGGCAAAAAGTCACATATTATGGTTACATAGAGGAGATATGGGAACTTGACTATGGACCCTCCTTTAAGGTCCCTTTGTTCCGGTGCAAATGTTTCAAGCTAACAAGAGGTGGGGTAAAGGTGGACTAGCAATACGGAATGACAATGGTGGATTTCAACAATCTTGGTTACCTTGACAAACCATTCGTCCTAGCCAAAGATGTCGCTCAGGTTTTCTATTTGAACGACATGAGTAGCAAACCGAGGAAACGAAAAGATAAGAAAACGATCAGTACATCTTGCGATGATCCAAATCGCCACATTGTTCTTTAAGGGAAAAGAAACATCGTGGGAGTGGAGGACAAGATAGACATGTCAGAAGATTATAATATGTTTGGTGAAATTCCGCCCTTCAAAGTGAACACTGACCCAAGCATTAAGTTAAATGATGAGGATGCTCCATAGATACGGTACAATCGTAAGAAAGCAAGGATACAAGGAAAGAATTGATGTGTAATAATTTATTGTACCAAACTTTGTTGAATGGATCATGTGAATTATATTATCTATGATGTGTTTAAGACTAACTCCTTTGCAAAATATTTGAGAAAACAAGTGGAAAACATGGAAAATAGAAGGTTACTTAAATGTCTCAAAACCTTGTGAGATAAAATATCTAATTTCATAACTTTTATTAAAAACAGAAAACAGACGCGCTAGCGCGCCGCAGTGTCGCCGGAATACAAATTCTTTTATTAAAAACAGAAAACAGACGAACACTACTCCTCGTCGTCGTCGGGGAACTCGTCGGTGACCTCCTCTGGGTCATCGTCGTCGTCGAACTCGTCGGTGACCTCCTCGTCGTCGTCGGAGGTGCATGATGGTATGTCCGAGATAGGCCCCCACCTCGGATCGTCGGAGGCCCAGACTTCTCCGGCGTGGTCGGCCCGACGAAGCTCTTGCAGCGCCTTTGTCCTCGCCTCCCAAGCGGCATCTAACGCGAGGTGGCGTTCCAGGCGGCGCTCCGCCCGCTCTGCCGCGCGGGTCTGCCAGAGCTCCTCGTCGGCGCTCTCCTCCCCCGGGTTGTTCCGGTAATACTCGCGGACGATGCGGTTTTCCCTGGCGTCGACTAGGCCCTGAAACGCGCGGTGGCGGAGGTGGAGGTGGTCGGCGGCAGTGACGATCTGCGGCTTCGGCGCCCTGGCCTCCGCTTCCCAGACGGTGTGGCAGTCGTTGAAGTTCATTAGCGACCGCGGGCGGTTGAGGCGCCATGCCGCCACGTCCCAGGCGCGGGCGGCCTCCGCCGCCGTCGCAAAGGAGCCGAGGGGGATGCGGTCGTCCCCACAGCGGATATCTGCGCTGAACATTCCGTTCTGCCGTGCTCGGACGCCGCGGAAGTCGGTGATGTTGTTCCTCCTCGGAGGCATGGTGGAAGCGCGACGGTGCGTGGAGAGAAGAAGACGCGCTTGAGGCGCGACAGTTTATACCGCGCCCTCCTGGCCACACGTCACAACTCCGGCGCCACGCGTCACAACTCCCGCGCCATGCGCCACCCTAACACAACCAAGCAAATAGTTGCACATTACTACCCGAGCTCAAAATGAACACTGACCCAAGCATGGATTGATGTGTTAAGGGGGGGGGGGGTGTAGAACAAAACAATCGGTATCGCCATCATACAGCCCCACCGTGGCTACTGGGTGCATATATGCATACCAAATGCACGGCAGGACGTATGATGGCGAATCCGGATGTTTTGTATTTGGTCGATGAACTGACCGGTGTATGAAGGTGGGCTATATATAGGGTCCTCTGGCTCACAAAGTGTTGTGCTAGGGTTTTGATTCAACGGTTAAGAAACAACCTCATCCAACGGCTCACAACAGCTCGAAAGAAACACACCGTAGCCCTGATCGAACAGCTCACAACAGCTCGAAAGAAACACACCCCGGATCCAACGACTCACAAACGCTTGAAAGAAACACACGATCCGTGTGATTCTATCTGATTGGTCCAAACGAAACCCTAACCCATTTAGTCCCGGTTGGTGTCGCCAACCGGGACTAAACGAATGATCCGTTTTCCAACGAAACCCGTACCATTTAGTCCCGGTTGGTAAAATGGGCCGGGACTAAAGGGATATATGTTCTCTTCTCGCTATATATATGTATGCATTGCCACACACCATTGGCATAAAAACATACAAACTCACAACTCTCTAATGGCTTCTCCCGTACCTACCCTAACATTCATCCAGGCGGAGGCACTTTCCGCCTCAAACTACCACTGCCCGCCCGGCTACAGCGTTCCCGCCGGTTGGATGCTGAGCGCCGGAGGAGTGCCGGTACCTCCTCTCTTCCTCAAGGTATGGCGCGTCGGGCGGCCATCACGAACCACTACTACCACGAGCTCACGCCGATATCGATCATTTGCGCTCTATATCGATCGGTCTCTTTTGTTAATTTCCTAATATGCAGTAGCTAATAACTCCCTTGTTCATTTAATTTTCTTTGCACTATAGAGTTTGGAGACGGTTCTCAAAAGAAATTGTCGGTGAATTCAAACATCAGCTAGATTTTAGAAATTTAGTTCGTGTGGATAAGCAGCCACCGGGGACCAATCTATGTGAATACTATGTTTAGAACATACGGAGAGAAACCACTGAGAAGAAGAAGTCGGATAGCATGCAGAAGAGTCTCAATAACTTGCGGAGGACGCTTAGTCCAGAAGCTCGCTTCCGACAAATTCAAGAGGAAATAGCAGGATTTTTCCTTAGGCATGTCATCGATCCTAAAGGGGAGCACTATGCGTCCGACGAAGACCAATTCAAGACGCGGACTTAGCAGGATTTTCCTTATGAATCTCCTAGATTGAAAATTGTTCGAAGTTGTGTATATCCATCGTAATTGTGTATGGAAACTTGTTCGAAGTTTTATATGGTCACCCGAGATTGAATATATATTATATATTCCTATTGAATTATTCTTGTTTGAAATTTCATATATGCATGTATATAGTAGCGTACAATATATATGTGTACTGAAACTTCATCAAAATTAAAATAAAAAACAAAATAAAATATAAAATAAATAAAACAAAACAAATTAAAAAGAAACCAGGTTTAGGGGGGGATAAAACTCTAAACCTGCGGAGGAGGCCTTCAGTCCCGGTTAGCCACGAGAACCGGGACTAAAGGTCCTCCGCCCCGACGGACTCCTAGCGCCCACGTGGACGGGCCTTTAGTCCCGGTCCGTAAGTGGCGCGACTGAAGGGGGGGGGGTCTTTAGTCGCGCATATTTAATCCCGGTTGCTCGGTCGGGACTAATGGCCTTTGCGAACCGCGACTAAAGGCCTATTTTCTACCGGTGTAAGTACGATGCAGCGGCAGCGGCACCGCCGTTGTTGTTGTCCATGTTGTCGGCCATGTCGTCGATGAAGAGGTTGCCGAGGTCGGGGATGAAATCATCTTTGGGGAAGTAGTCGCCGTCTGCAGTCACGCGAGTGCGCTCCCCGAAAACCTGATCGCCCCTCTCCCATACAGGATCACAAGAGGCGGGGTTCCGGAGATGTGCTGTCCCTTCTCGCGGTGCACGCCGGAAGGAGGGATGGAGAAGACTTGATTGGCGGCGCAGTGCTTTGGAACGGTGCGAAACCATAAGACGCAGTGGCGGCTAGGGTTTACCGTATGCTCGTATTTATATGCGGGCTTGGAGAGACGTGGGTATTACTCCACGTCTGAGTCGGTTCGGTTCCACGATCCAGAAGGAAACGGAAACGGTTTAGGAATTAACGCGTCCATTAATTACCAAGTTAATGACTCATTAAGATTTCCGAACCGACAAAATAAACACGCTCGGCTCGGCTCATTCCCGCAACACGCGGCGCGTCGTGACGTGTCGGGTGACAAGGCAAGGTGGGCGGCGGAGGAGGAGCCCGTGTCTGGCACACCTCTCCTCTTGGCTTACCCACTCATACATGAGCTAGAACATCTCACCTTATAAGTTGGTTCCATTCTCTCTAAACTAGCACTGTGGGTCTAAACTCTAATCTCACTCCCACTTGTATTATTCATGAATGGGCCATGAAAATTTTCAGGATTTATTGGGCTTAGTTGGGCCACATGGTGCAGCCCATATAATTCCAACAATCCCCCGTAAAGTGTAATTAGCACATCTCATAATCTCAGTTCCAAAACAATGTTTATATACCGGTGATTAGTGGAGACTGTTAAGTTTAACTTCTACTTAGAACATTATGCTACACTAGTTCACAAATTGAATAGTGGACTACACCTTGAACTACGAGTTTTCTGTCATAATAGTTTCACACAACGTCTGAACCGATACTAGGCTGCCGCAAGGCTTCCCCGCGGGTGGAGCGTATGCGTCATACTCTGAAGGCCTTTCATGAGTTTATTAGAGAGCACCTGATTTTCATAGAATGCGACGTTTAACAGTCAAACTCATATAAGTGAGTTCCTCAAGAGATATTCTGCAAGACACATCTCTGCTTATATAAATAAGCCACTTGGAACACATTAAGACAAATGTCAACCTACCATACAGATTAAGAGAGTATTACATCTTCATGGAGTGGGCTAAAATATAAGGATACTCTCCTCTCAGTCGACCAACAGCTTGTCTCCCACTTCTAATTCACGGGATCTCCGATCACATAGACTGGGTTACCACTGTGGGCAACTCATAACGTGGTTCTCAAACCCACATCCCTCGATGTATTATCTATCACATTCCATGATAAACCCTTTGTGAAGGGATCTGCCAAGTTCATAGATGTTTGGATATAATCCAAAGCAATAACTTCGGAGCTCTTCAACTTCCTGACATATTTCAATCTTCTTTTTCACATGGCTTGATGACTTCGCATTATCCTTAGAACTGTTCACTTTGATGATCACATTTTGATTATCACAGTTCATTAGGATTGCGGGTATTGGTTTTTCAACCACATGCAAGTCCATTAAGATCTCATGAAGCCACTCTGCTTCAACAGTGGTTGTGTCTAATGCTGCTAGTTCTGCTTACATAGTTGACCTTGTTAAGATGGTCTGCTTGCAATACTTCCAGGAAACAGCGCCACCACCAAGCGTAAAAACATACCCACTAGTGGCCTCAAGCTCATCAGCATCAGATATCCAATTAGAATCACTATATCCTTCCAGAACCCTCGGGTTTCCGGTATAGTGAATTCCATAGCTCGCAGTGCCTTTTAAATAGAGCATAACTCTCTCAAGCGCATGCCAATGATCATCTCCCGGATTGGAAACAAACCGGCTCAATTTGCTCATAGCAAAAGAGACATCAGGCCGCGTGGCACTCTCCATATACATAAGCGAGGCTATAATTTGAGAATACCTCAGTTGATCTATAGTAATTCGTCCATTCTTTCGAAGCAACACACTAGCATCATATGGAGTTGAAGAAGACCTGCAGTCACTATACCCGATGAAGGGGTCGTTGGATAGAAAACAAAATTTTCCTACGCGAGAGACACCCGAAAGGCCGAGATCTAATCTAGAAGACGAAGTGCAACGGGCAAAGAGAGGGTTAAGGAGAACACATACCCTCGAAGACACAAAGTGTTACAAGAACAAATCTCGTTGTTGTCATAGTCGTACTCACACCGATCCCGATAGCTAGAAGATGTGCACCGCAATCCGGTCATGCCTCTGTGATCGGTCACACGTACGGTTGATGACGACCTCCGTTCCCTTGATCTAGCGGGGCGCGATAGTAGAGGATCCCTCGGAACTCCAGCAGCACAACGGCGTGGTGGTGAACAAGAATCCCACGGTCGGGTCTTCCCCAAGCCGGAGACTATGGAATGGAGCAGCTGGTGGAGAGGAATTGAGGTGGGAAAGTGTGTGGAGGAGGGAGAGCTCTCACCCTCCTTTTATAGGAGAGGGGGAGGCAGCCCAAGGGGGTGCGGCCAGCCCCATGGTGTGCCCCCACCTATTCCCTCATGATGTGAGTGGACACTCCACTCACACCCACTTATTTTCCCTTAAAACTCCACTTAGAAAATACAAGAGTTTTTCATTAATAAATAAGTAAAACATTTTATTTCTTTATTTCAGCATTTGTTAATTATATTAACAAACATTTGCATATAGCACCTTGAATCATTTGTTAATTCTATTAACAACCATTCGACGAAAAAACCCTTGAACTATTTCAATTTTCCCCGAAACAATTTCGATGCTGCCCAAAATATTCTTCGATATTCCGTATCCTCTCAAACGCGTCATTGAACCTTAAGTGTGTCACCCTACGGTTCGCGAATAAGATAGACATGATCGAGACTCCTCTCCGATCAATAATCAACAGCGGGATCTGGAGATCCGTGATGACTCCTATGTATTCAAGGATGACTCTCATGATCGTGTGAACCAACAACGTCGTGAACTATTCCCTTTGTCTTCAACCATACCTTGTTCAATCTTGTTACCGATATATTACTTGTCCGAGATTCGATCATTGGTATCAACCATACCTTGTTCAATCTTGTTACCGACAAGTACTCTTTTCTCGTTCCCGTGATATAACATCCTTGTGATCATATCACGTGGTTGCAAGCGGTATCGATGTGATATCACCGAGAGGGCCTAGAGTAAATCTCTCCGTCATTTTGGATCCATGATCCTCAAGTAGTACTTTCCGAATACCTATCGGAACCTTTATAGCCACCCTGTTATGGTGTGATGTTTGATGACATCAAAGCACCCTTTCGGTATGACTGATTGAGATGATCTCATGGTTTGATATAACAATGTAAACTTAATGACTTGATCACATTGCTATATTCATTTTGGGTATATGTTCATCACATAATTCTTCTAAGGACATGACCCCGTTATTAACAACATCCAATGTTCATGATCAGGAAACCTTCATCATCTATTAATCAACGAGTTAGTTAAAAGAGAGTCTTTACTAGGAACAATCTTTTATTTATTAAACACACATGTATCAACATTTCCGGTTAATACAATTCTAGCATGAGAAATAAACATTTATCATAAAAAATAATAACATAATAACCATTTTATTATTGCCTCTCGGGCATATTCACTTTAGTCTCCCACTTGCACTAGAGTCAATAATCTAGTCTGTAAGAACTTAACACATATGGCGTTCCAATGTTATTACCATGCTTCGCATGCGGTAAACATCATCAAAAAGATCTGAATTGTTCAGGTCCTATTGTATTTGCATGTTCTTTGCATCTACACGCATCACTCATTCTCTAATGAGATGGCTTTGTATATATATGGTCAATCGGTGAAAACTTAATTCCTCAGCTTAAACCGATGTCACTAACATTGTGAAAATGTAGCTTTATAGTGTTAGCATTCTTGGAAGTTCACCAAGTTCCGGTGATACCTTAATTCCTCGGCCTAAACTATTTGTGAAAATGTAGCTTCATAGTGTCAGCATTCTTGGAATTTCACCAAGTTCAAGCACTGGTAGAAAATAGGCCTACAGTCCCGGTTCACCAGGACTATTAATCCCGTCCGGGCAACCGGGACTAGCTATGCGCGACTAAATGCCCCCCCCTATAGTCCCGCCACTTACGGACCGGGACTAAAAGCCCGTCCACGTGGGCGCTAGGGGTCCGTTGCGGCGGAAGACCTTTAGTCCCGGGTCTTGTGGTTAACCGGGACTGAAAACCTGCGCAGGTTTAGGGTTTTAGGCCCCCTAAACCTGTTTCCTTTTTAATTTGTTTTGTTTTAATTTCAGTACACATATTCATGCATATATATATATATGAAATATCAAACGAGGAGAATTCAATAGGAATATATAATATATATTCAATATCGGGTGACCATATATACAACCTCGAACAAGTTTCCATATTACACAATTAAGATGGACGAGCATACACAAATTCGCACAAGTTTCAAAGTACTTAGGGCTTATACATGCTTATAAAAGTCATCGTCGGTGGACGCATGGAACTCTCCTTTCTTCTGGATGACATGCCTAAGGAAAAATCCTGCTATTTCCTCTTGAATTGGTCGGAAGCGAGCTTCTGGAGTAAGCGCCCTCCGCAAGTTATTGAGACCGTTCCGCGTTTTCTCGTCCTTCTTCCTCTCAGATATTTCTTTCCGTATGTTCTCACAGACATAGTATCCACATAGACCGGTCCCCGGTGGCTGCTTATCCACACCTTTGAGCACATTTTTAAATTTTAGCTCATCTTTGAATTCACCGACATGTTGATGTGAGAGCCGTCTCCAAACTCTACAATGCAAATAAAATTAAATGAACAAGGGAGTTATTAGCTTAGAAAATGAACAAAAGAGACCGATCGATATAGAGCGCAAATGATTGAAAAATAATTACTTTTGCATCATTTTTCTCATGTCGACCCAAAGATTTGTATTTGAATTCATAGAGTCAAGGATGAAAACTATGGCCTGGTGAAGATCAATTTTTAGCAGAATCCAGTGGTACCTGCGGACACATTAGATGCAGAGTCATGCATAATTTATCGATTGGACATACCATGCATGGAGTAAACAAAAGAGAATGGGAACATGAGAGAAACACTCACCCAAAATGGTAAGGAAATAGAATATATCTTTTGGATTCATGCTTTTTAAAAAAATTGTACAAGTCTTTCTCCACGTCTATGGGGTGACGTTCTAACATAGTTCCATTAATGATTTGTGGGTCAATGAACCCAATATCATGGATGAGTCTTACTTTGCATTCCCAAATCTTCAATCTGCATAATAGCGTACGGAACAATATAGTTAGGACAATATATATATATATATATAGTGTAGGCAAATGAAGAACGAGATGAGGTAGAAATAAATCACTTACAGAACGTAGCAACTCAGGATAGATTTGTCGAGCTCACGCATATTGAACAGTTGGAACAATTCACTCAACTCAACTGTTACAGAGTACTTTTTGGTGTGATGCTCCTCTGTATAATCCACATACACATATTCTTTGTCGGTAAAAGTTATGAAATCTTTGTACCAACGTAGAAGACTTTGCATTAGTGGTGGTAGATCCTTTTCCTTCGCAGGCTCGACGAGAGGCCCTTTCTTCACATATTTTAATGCTACATCAGCCACTGGCATATCGTCCATGTCTAAAAAGGCACGGAGAGACATACCGGCCTCGGACGCATTTTGCATGGCAGTAGCTACAGTCAATCCCATTGCTGTCACAGCATTTATGACCTCGGGGTCATGTTCCGGAGCGGCTTTCACTATGAGGGGGGATATCGATTGTTTACTCTGCATCCCGAGCTGGGCAACTTGTTTCCCGCTTTGTATCATTTTTGCTTTTTTTTTCTCCTCCTCCAATATTCCTGCTTGCTTACGAAGTTCAATATCATAGTCTTTAGGCAAATTCTTCACGGATTGGGACACTGTCGATAAAAAATCCGTAGCCCAATAGTCTACAATCGGAGGGAATACTTCCTTGGGCTCAGGCTCCTTTAGCGCCTTCAGTTTGCCCTTCCATTTCTCAACGTCAGCCTTCACGACCAATTTGGTTTCAGCATCACTAAGTTCCCAAGGCCTTGGGGTGAGAGGCTTCAGTGATGGCTCCGGTACCCGTGTGGTCTTAGGTACATAAGGGTCCGGGTTAATAGACCAAGAGCGTGTTCCCTTGCTGCCCGCCTGCTTCTGTTTCTTCGCTGGAGGAGGAATGGGGGGCGACGTCTGCTTATCCTCCGGAGGAGGAATGGGGGGCGACGTCCGCTTATCCTCCGGAGGAGGAATGGGGGGCGACGACGTCTGCTTTTCCTCCGGAGGAGGAATAGTGGGAGACGTCTGCTTTTCCTCCGGAGGAGGAATCGTGGGCGACGGCTGCTTAACCACCGGAGGAGGAAGATCGGGGGACGGCGTCGAATGGCGTGAAGGAGGCGTAGGTGAACCAGCACTAGCACCACCACCACCACCAGCACCTGCACCATCGTAGGGGGGTGGACTTGTTAGCCTTGGCGTCTCGCCTGGAAACACTATGTACTTCTTTTTCCATAGAATGAACTGGCGCTTGACATCTCCAAGTCTTCTCTCCCCTTCGGGTGTAGCTATGTCAATCTCCAGGTCCTCAAACGCTTGGACTATGTCTTCCACCGTGACACGAGCATAGCCATATGGAATGGGGTTGTTGTGATGGAGTGCTCCAGGTGTATAGGGTAAAGCACTGCCGGTAGCCACCTTCATGGAAATGTTCCCCACGGGATAATGCAGATCACATTCTTTCATCTCCTTTACGTCATCCACGGGGTAGTGAGGCTCCGGTGCACGACTCTCGATCATCGGTGCATTAGCACCTGCAGTCGGGGCCTCCGTGGAAGCCACGCTGCTTCTCCGCTGCTGGCTTCCGAGATCCGTTGCATGTTCTTGATGCGGCCCTGCAGCCGACGCTTTTTCTTTCTCAAGTATTCCCGCCACGACCTTCTTCAGGTCAGAAACTTCCATTGCAAGATTCGCCAGTTCATCTGCAGCCCGGTCCGTACCTCTCCTACGGCTTCTGTAACAGTACGGGTCACCCTCCTGGGAAAACCCTACTTTCCACGGCATTCTGCCTTTGCCTCGTATATGTCCTCCGTGTTCAGGATTTCCGAGGGCAACTGTCAGTTGGTCTCTCTCTCTGTTGAACGTGATCTTGCCCTGTTGAGCTCTGGTCATTGCGTCAACAAGATCTTTTGTGGGAGCAAACTTTTTCTGCCGGTGAACACACTCCCCTGTCTCCGGGTCTAGCGATCCCCCATGCCCGTACCACCACATTTTGGCTCTTTCGTCCCATCCCTCTGTACCTAGACGGATTCCTCTTGCCCTTAGGCCGTCCTCCATTGCCTGCCACTTAGGCGCCGAAACGCGGTATCCTCCTGGCCCCATAACATGATGGTACTGTTTCTTTTCCGCATTAGCCTTATTTTTTGCCGACATTACCTTGAAATGCTCCGATTTATGTTGCGTCACAAATTCTGTCCAATCATCTCTCAGTTTCTCATATTGTCCAGTGAAATTCGGAGTCTTGCCCTGGCTGACATATTCACGGAACAATTTTTTCTTGAAGTTCCGGAATGCTTCGGCCATCTTCTGAAGAGCGAACTCTTTGACTATCCTCCTCCTCTCACGTCCACCCGGAACGTCCTGACCGAATTCATCTTTTTTGTTGTATTCCGGAGGTAGAATGAAATGTGCAATAAGCTTTCTAAACATAATCTTTTTCGTTCTCTTGTCGACATAAGTGAAACCAACACGTGCTTTCTTTGGCTCCTTCCATTCCTGGACGGTGATCGGGACGACGTCTCTAACAATGACTCCGCATTGGTTGATAAACTTTGTGGTGTGCTGTAGGGGCTTGCCGATTTGACTGACTGATTCGATGGTATATATTTCGGAATCTTTCATCTCCTTGGATTTGCCACGCTTTGTCATACTAGATCCGACCGAGGGCTAAAATAAGAAAGAGAGTCGCGCGCGTTAGTCTTTGCAATTGGACCGAGGGCTAAAATAAGACCGAGGGCTAAAATATATACCTCGCCGGAGGTGGTTGTTCTTTGCAATTGGAGATCGTCGTTTGTCGACGGTTGACCTCCGTCATCAATGTCCATTCCTTCACCTCCTTGATCATCGACAATGTCTGTTCCTTCTTCACCTCCTTGATCATCGACAATGTCTGTTCCTCCTTCACCTTCTTGATCCTCAAGGTTCAGATAAGAAGAGATTACATCATCGTCAATGTCTGTTCCTCCTCCGGCTATGATATCTAATATATAACCTTCAGCCTCCTGTTCCGCCGTCAGGTCTCTATTGTCTGCCATATGTCACTCCTGCAGACATGCATGTAGTAAAAATTAATTAAGTATATAGGAGACTTAGCAAATATTGTCGTAGAAAGAGGGAAAACAGATTGGTAGGGTCTCTCAAATGACTTGGAGAACCCCAAAGCTAGGTTGCATTTGCTTTTCTGGTCATTTTGGTATATTATACTTAATATTCTGAATTTATTGAATTAAAACTTACTTTCATTATTTTAATGAATTTAACTCAAATTCAAATATGGTCTCATTTTAAACTTTGTCAAACATGAATGATAATGATATAAACAGATAGCTTACATTTTTGTGAACATTTTGCATATTTTTCCATATTTTTTGGAATTATAAATTAAAAGTTATTTAATTTAGAAGATTTAATTATGTTCTGTAATTCCATATACAGTGGGCCCCACGTGTCATGATGACGTCATTAAAAAAACTCGTCAACACGTGGCCAGGTGACGTCATGATGACGTCACCCCTGGCGTCACACGGTGGCCGGCGGTGGCAGTTCAGGCTCTCGCGTCTCCGGCGATTCCGACGATTCCGGCCACGGGGGAGGGAACGGAGATGGGGAGGAGGCCACTGTGGTGCTCGCCACGGGGGAGGGGACGGAGATGGGGACGAGGCCACACGGCCACTGTTGTCTCGCCGGCGGCGAATCTGGCCGCGGTAGCGAGCGCGAGGGCGGCGCGTTCTCAGTTCGTGGTCGCCGTTCGAGGGCGGCGCGTTCGCGCGTGATTCGTGTTCTCGATCCGTTCGATGGCGTTCGCGCGTTGGATCTAGGGCGACGGCGACGGCCCGCGGGGAACCTACCGGAGAGACGGCGACGGGACGGGGGCGGAGCAGGGTGGAGGCGGTGGAGAGAAGGGCTCGACGACGGCGACGGCGACGGCGATGGAGACGGCGCGGTCCTCTGCGCGGGCGACGGCGACGGGGCAGAAAGACGAGCAGGCGCCGGCGCGAGGGAAGAAGAGGGTTTGTGACTTAGAAAATTTTGGGGCAGGAAGGCATCCACATATATAGTTCCAGCCTTTAGTCCCGGGTGGTGTCACGAACCGGGACTAAAGGTCCCCTGGGGTACCCTCCGCGGGCCTTTAGTCCCGGGTGGTGTCACGAACCGGGACTAATGGTGAAAATTTTCGCGGCTTTCTCGTTCCCGCGCAGAACGAGCCTTTAGTCCCGGTTCGTGACACGAACGGCGACTAAAGGTGGTTATTCGAATAGAAATAATAGATGCGTGCAACCTTAAAAATACAAATAATATATCAGAAAATTCAGAAAAATAAAACTAATTCTTTTTCCAATCTTAAAAATACAAATAATATATCAGAAAATTCAGAAAAATAGAACTAATTCTTTTTCCAATCTTAAAAATTCCCATAGATAAAAAAGGCAGTACATAATGGCAAGAGTGGATCTAAACCTAAACGGAGAGCATAGATGCATGCATGATCTGATATCTGCTGCTAGTCATACTCCTGCCTAGGCCTACGACATGAGAAAATTCAGAGCCCAGGACTGGGCCTGAGGGTAGCGCAGGCGGGGGTTATCGCCGGCCCTGATGTAGTCCATGACGCTCTGTAGAGTCCGGCCGGACCACCATAGCCGACGACCGGCCTCGTGAAAGTTCCCAGGAGGCAGGCCGTCCTCCTCATACCTGGCGAGCGCCCTCTCACGCCGATTGATGAAGAAGGCATCCCAAGTATGTTGGTTATCGGGATGCCAGCTGGGATCTCTCCGCTGCTCCGGCGTGAGCTCGTTGTAGTAATGGTTCGTGATGGCCGCCCGACGTGCCACACCTTGAGGAAGAGGAGGGACCGGCACTCCTCCGGCGCTCAGCATCCAACCGGCGGGAACACTGTAGCCGGGCGGGCAGGGGTAGTTCGAGGCGGAAAGTGCCTCGGCCTGGTTGAATGTTAGAGTGGGTACGGTAGAAGCCATGAGAGAGTGGTGAGTTTGTATGTGTTTATGCCAATGGTGTGGCAATGCACATATATATAGCGAGAAGAAAACATCCCTTTAGTCCCGGTTGGGGACACCAACCGGGACTAAATGGGTTAGGGTTTCGTTTGGACCAATCAGATAGAATCACACGGATCGTGTGTTTCTTTAAAGCGCTTCTGAGTCGTTGGATCCGGGGTGTGTTTCTTTTGAGCTGTTGTGAGCCGTTCGATCAGGGCTACGGTGTGTTTCTTTCGAGTTGTTGTGAGCCGTGGATGAGGTGGTTTCTTAACCGTTGGATCAAAACCCTAGCACCACTTTGTGAGCCAGAGGACCCTATATATAGCCCACCTTCATACACCGGTCAGTTCATCGAGCAAATACAAAACATCCGGATTTGCCATCATATATACGTCCTACCGGGCATTTGGTAGGGCTGTAATGTGCAACTATTTGCTTGGTTGTGTTAGGGTGGCGCGTGGCGCGGGAATTGTGACGCGTGGCGCGGGAGTTGCGACGCGTGGCGCGGTAGTTTGTGACGCGTGGCCAGGAGGGCGCGGTATAAACTGTCGCGCCTCGAGCGCGTCTTCTCCTCTCCACGCACCGTCGCGCTTCCACCATGCCTCCGAGGAGGAACAGCACCACCGGCTTCCGCGGCGTGCGAGCACGGCAGAACGGAATGTTCAGCGCAGATATCCGCTGGGGGGACGACCGCATCCCCCTCGGCACCTTTGCGACGGCGGCGGAGGCAGCCCGCGCCTGGGACGCGGCGGCCTGGCGCCTCAACCGCCCGCGGTCGCTGATGAACTTCAACGACTGCGACACCGTCTGGGAAGCGGAGGCCAGGGCGCCGAAGCCGCAGATCATCACTGCCGCCGACCACCTCCACCTCCGCCACCGCGCGTTTCAGGGCCTAGTCGACGCCAGGGAAGACCGCGTCGTCCGCGAGTATTACCGGAACAACCCGGGGGAGGAGAGCGCCGACGAGGAGCTCTGGCAGACCCGCGCGGGTCAGCGGGCGGAGCGCCGCCTCGAACGCCACCTCGCGTTAGATGCCGCTCGGGAGGCGAGGACGAGGGCGCTGCAGGAGCTTCGTCGGGCCGACCGCGCCGGCGAAGTCTGGGCCTCCGACGATCCGAGGTGGGGGCCTATCTCGGACATACCATCATGCACCTCCGACGACGACGAGGAGGTCACGGACGAGTTCGGCGACGATGATGACCCGGAGGAGGTCACCGACGAGTTCCCCGACGACGACGGCGAGGAGTAGCTAGTGTTCGTATGTTTTCTCTTTTTAATAAAAGAATTTGCATTCCGGCGACACTGCGGCGCGCTAGCGCGTCTGTTTTCTGTTTTTAGTAAAAGTTTGGTACAATAAATTAATTAGAGATAATATAATTCAAAATGATCCATTAAACATGATCCATTCAACAAAGTTTGGTACAATAAATTATTACACATCAATTCTTTCCTTGTGTCCCCGCTTTCTTACGATTTGGACGTATCCATGGAGCATCCTCATCATTTAACTTAATGCTTGGGTCAGAGTTCACTTTGAAGGGCGGAATTTCACCAAACATATTATAATCTTCTGACATGTCTGTCTTGTCCTCCACTCCCACGATGTTTCTTTTCCCTGAAAGAACAATGTGACGCTTTGGATCATCGCATGATGCACTGATCGTTTTCTTATCTTTCCGTTTCCTCGGTTTGCTACTCATGTCCTTCAAATAGAAAACCTGAGCGACATCTTTGGCTAGGACGAATGGTTCGTCAAGGTAACCAAGATTGTCGAAATCCACCATTGTCATTCCGTATTGCTCGTCCACCTTTACCCCACCTCCTGTTAGCTTGAACCATTTGCACCGGAACAAAGGGACCTTAAAATAGGGTCCGTAGTCAAGTTCCCATATCTCCTCTATGTAACCATAATATGTGACCTTTTGCCCAATCTCGGTTGCTGCATCAAAGCGGACACCACTGTTTTGGTTGGTGCTCTTTTTATCTTGGGAGATCGTGTAAAATGTATTCCCATTAATCTCGTACCCTTGGAAAGTCGTGATAGTCGAAGATGGTGTCTTGGCCAACATGTACAGCTGATCTTCAACATCATTGTCATTCATTAAATGTTTTCGCAACCAACTGCCGAAAGTCTCCATGTGGGCCTTTCTAATCCATGATTCAGGCTTCCCCGGGTTGTTCGAGCGTAAAATATTCTTGTGTTGCTCGAAGTACGGAGCCACCAAGCTCGAATTTTGCAGAACTGTGTAGTGTGCTTCAGTCATAGAATGACCGTCCATACATATCGTTGATTTCCTTCCGACCGTGCCTCTTCCACTTAGTCTCCCCTCGTGCCGCGATTGAGGAATACCAATCGGCTTAAGGTCAGGAACATAGTCAATACAGAACTCAATTACCTCCTCATTTCCATAGCCCTTTACGATGCTTCCTTCTGGCCTAGCACGATTACGAACATATTTCTTTAATACTCCCATAAACCTCTCGAAGGGGAACATATTGTGTAGAAATACAGGACCGAGAATGGAAATCTCTTCGACTAGGTGGACCAGGAGGTGCGTCATAATATCGAAGAAGGATGGTGGAAACAGCAACTCAAAACTGACAAGACATTGGACCACATCGTTCTGTAACCGTGGTAGATCTTCTGGACTGATTACCTTCTGAGAGATTGCATTGAGGAATGCACACAGCTTCACAATGGCTACTCGAACATTTTCCTGTAGGAGGCCCCTCAAAGCAATCGGAAGCAATTGCGTCATAATCACGTGGCAGTCGTGAGACTTCAGGTTTTGGAACTTTTTCTCCGCCATGTTTATTATTCCCTTTATATTCGACGAGAAGCCAGACGGGACCTTCATACTGCTCAGGCATTCAAAAAAAAATGACCTTCTCTTCTTTCGTAAGAGCGTAGCTGGCACGACCTTGAAACCATTCCGGATGCCGGTCATCTGGGTCTTTCAAAAGTTGTTGATCCCGCCGTGCTTCCTTTGTATCCTTTGTCTTCCCATACACGCCCAAGAAGCTTAGCAGGTTCACGCAAACATTCTTCGTAACATGCATCACGTCGATTGCAGAGCGGACATCTAGGACTTTCCAATACTGTAGCTCCCAAAATATCGATTTCTTTTTCCACATGGGTACGTGCCCGTCAACTCCCTGCGGAACTGATTGTCCGCCAGGACCCTTTCCAAAGATGACATTCAAATCCTTGACCATATCAAATATCTCATCTCCAGTACGTTCCGCAGGCTTCGGCCGGTGATCTGCCTTGCCGTTGAAATGCTTGCCTTTCTTTCTTACGTTATGATTTCGGGGAAGAAATCGACGATGACCCAGGTACACGTTCTTCCTACAGTTATCCAAAAATACACTTTCAGTCTCATGTAAGCAGTGCGTGCATGCTTTGTATCCCTTATTTGACTGTCCAGAAAGGTTACTGAGAGCAGGCCAATCGTTGATGGTTACAAAAAGCAACGCTCGTAGGTTAAATTCCTCTTCTTTGTGCTCATCCCACACAGGTACACCAGGTTTGCCCCACAATTGTAAAAGTTCATCAACTAATGGCCTTAGGTACACATCGATGTCGTTGCCGGGTTGCTTCGGACCTTGGATGAGCACTGGCATCATAATGAACTTCCGCTTCATGCACAACCAAGGAGGAAGGTTGTAGATGCATAGAGTCACGGGCCAGGTGCTATGGCTGGAGCTCTGCTCGCCAAAAGGATTCATGCCATCAGTACTTAGACCAAATCTTATGTTCCTTGCGTCAGCTGCAAAATCTTTGAACTCTCTGTCGATCTTTCTCCATTGCGTTCCATCAGCGGGGTGTCTCAACTCCCCGTCGGACTTACGGTCCTCTTTGTGCCATCGCAACAACTTGGCATGATCTTTGTTCCTGAACAGGCGTTTCAACCGAGGTATTATAGGAGCATACCACATCACCTTGGCGGGAACCCTCTTCCTGGGTTTCTCGCCCTCAACATCGTCACCAGGGTCATCCCCTCTGATCTTATAACGCAATGCAGTGCATACAGGGCATTCATTCAAATCCTCGTATGCACCGCGGTAGAGGACGCAGTCGTTAATGCATGCATGTATCTTCAGAATCTCTAAACCTAGAGGGCACACAACCTTCTTTGCTTCGTACGTACTGGTGGGCAACTCGTTATTCTTCGGAAGCATATTCTTCAAAATTTTCAGCAAATTTTCAAATGATGAGTCAGCTACACCTTCCCGTGCCTTCCATTTCAGCAAATCCAGTGTGGAGCCCAGCTTTTTCAGACTATTGTCGCATCCTGGGTACAGTGACTTCGTGTGATCCTCTAACATGCGATCCAAATGCTCCCTCTCCTTGTCAGTTTCGCAGCGTCTCCGTGCATCAGCAATGGTCCGACCAAGATCATCAGCGGGCTCATCATGTGCCTCTTCTTCACCTTCACCAAACCCTTCCCCACCTTCAGCATCATCCTCCATGAAAGTATCACCGAAAAGGTCATGATAGTTGAAATCGATATCATCCTCTTCTTCATCTTCTTCCATTCTAACCCCTCTTTCTCCATGCTTGGTCCAACAATTATAGCTTGGCATGAAACCGTGCCGAAGCAGGTGCATGTGAACGACTCTTGAGGAGGAGTGACCCTTCTCATTCTTACATTCAGCACATGGACACATAATAAAACCTCGCTGTTTGTTCGCATTTGCCACTACGAGGAAATCTTTCAAACCCGTAGTGAACTCACCGGAGAGTCGGTTACCGTACATCCATTGCCGATTCATCTGCATTATTATTATATAAAGTATATAATTAACCATCATGCATCTGTTAAACTAACTAGCTAGCTGGAAATAATACAAATCATGAAAGGTTCAAGTTGCTAACCGCGATCACGGAGGTAAAATAAATGAAAACGCTCAAGTGTGTTTCATGCTATGGGGCATTTCATCGAACACCTTGTGTGCATAGTAGGAACCAAAAGCATACCCACCACCCCCTTGTGAATATTGTGAGCAAATGTGGCCAAGTGCAGCGAGGTGAGTCCTATATATAGGGATGGGCCTTTAGTCCCGGTTCACCTGGACAACCGCGGCTAAAGGCCGTGGGGCCGGCCCGAGGACCTATTAGTCCCCGTTGGTCTGGCCAACCGGGACTAAATCCCCTCCCCTCCGCCAGCTGTGGGCCGAGCGCGCTGGGCCCAGACTATTGGTCGCGGGTCTCGTCCCGAACCGTGACTAAAGACCCCTATGGTCGCGGGTCCATTATTTTGGGGACTAATGGGGGCGTACCGAAGGCCTATTTTCTACCAGTGAAGAAAGAACTCCTTGACACAAAATATGCTTATTATCAGTTGTCAACACAATGATATACTTTAGCCTTTATTGTAGTATCTGTCCCAATATTTAAATTTTGAAACTCTTTGAAATCTAGCATGGAACTTTCTTACAGCCTATTGTGCTACCCTTCATCACGTATTTTAATTGAGATAAAGTTAGTTGAATAAATGACAAGACTATTAGTGCAACATATTACAACTAATATTTTGTCATTGCTACATAGGGAAACATATCCTTAGCATTTCTAAAATGACACAAGGATCTCTCCCACTGTTGTATAATCATCATATGAATTATCCCGCTATAACATTTTATAGCATAGGACTCATCTGTTTGTGTACATAGCATGGAAACATGAATTTAATGTTGCTCATCATGTGTCAAAACACTTTAATCTTGCTCAATTATTTTCCATGTGACAAGAACTCCTTCTTGTGATTTGGATATTGACTTACTTCAATATTTCATCTATGTAATTTGGCTTCAATTATATCAGGCGCTTCAATCCATCTCTTATCCATATCGATGCCCAATATCTTCTAAGCCTTTCATCAATATGAAAATCTTAACCGTGTTAATTTAAAATACATATTTTCCAATCAACCATGTGTCATCTACATAAAGTATTGGAAATATGTCATATCACTCCCACTTAATTTCTTGTAACTCTACAAGCATCCTTATCGTTCATGATGGAATCAAACTCTTTTGATAACTTAATTAAGGTAAAGATTTCAACTTCGTTATGCTCACTTCAACCATTGAAGTGTGCTTACCTTTCTAGCAACCTTTTGAATTTTACAAAACTCTTAGACTGTGTCAAATACACATCTTTGATCAAACTTCCTCGAGAGGAGAGTTGGTTTTTTTATTCAACTACCATATCATAATATGTAACTTTTGCTACAACTATCTGCAAAAACTAAAACATCACTACGGATCGAAGATCAAAATCTTGTAGTTGTCAACTCTTTGAACTTCGTCGAACACAACTTTTCCATAAGTACAACTTTCAAAGTATGTAAAATCCATGTCTTGTCACTATATAGACCCTTTTGATATCGTTAGGTATCTACAACAGATGTAGTGTCTTCTACTTTGTCAAAATAGCAAACCCCGTACAGTGAGTTTAATAACATGCACACGTTGCCTTCCTGGCCGGGTACTACAAAACCATCTGGCTGCTCCATATAAATTTCCTCGTCCAACTACCCATTAAGGAAAGCCGTCTTAACGTCCATTTGGTAAACGAGAAGACCGTGCGAGGCAGCCAGTGCAAGTAGCACACAAATAGTGGTTAGTCTAGCCACATGTGAGTAAGTATCAAAGAAGTATTCACCTTCTTTCTGGGTATAACCCTTGACCACAAGATTTTCCTTGTACTTCTCAATTGTACCATCAGGCCTAAGCTTTTTCTAGAACACCCACTAACATCCTACAGGTTTACACCCATATGGACGATCAGTGATTTCCCAGGTTCCGTTAGCCAAGATGGAATCCATCTCGCCACGGACAACCTCCTTCTAGTAGTCACCATCAAGAGATGAATAAGCTTCTGAAATGGTCCTGGGTGTGTCATCCACGAGGTACCCAATGACATTATAGGAACTTCATTGTCATCCTCCTCGGGATTCTCAACGTGTTCTATCGGAATGGTGGGTTCAGGAATCTTAGCTAATTCCTGACCACACGAAACATGTTTCTCCTGATTTGATGAGCTAGAGATATCCTTCATAGGAAATATGTTCTCAAATTAAGTCGCATCATTCGACTCCATAATCGTACCAACATGCATGTCGGATACCTCAGATTTTAGTATCAAAATCTATAACCAATGCTATTAAAAGCATATCCCAGAAGAACACAATCAACGGTTTTTGGTCCAAGCTTGCGCTTATTGGGTATTGGTATATTGACTTTCGCCAAACTACCCAAAGTACGTAGGTAGGAGAGTTTCAACCTTTTCCTTTCCCATTCCTCAGATGGAGTAATAATTTTATTCTTTGTGGGAACTCGGTTTAGGACATGACATGCAGTCAATAGCGCCTCCCCCCACCATGCCTTGGAAAGACCCAAAGTATCTAACATGGCGTTAACCAAATCAGACAACGTCCGGTTCTTTCTTTCAGCCACCCCATTTGACTGAGGTGAGTAGGGAGGCGTCCTCTCATGAATAATACCGTGTTCAGCACAAAAAGAATTAAACTCGTTGGAAAAATACTCTCCACCACGATCAGACCTAAGATGTTTTATTTTACGATCAAGTTGGTTCTCAGCTTCGGCCTTATAGTTCTTGAAATAAGTTGAAGCTTCATCTTTAGATTTCAGAAGATACACATAACAATATCTAGTGGAGTCATCAATAAGTGTCATGAATGTATAAGTTCTAGTGAATCCGTCTAGTGGATCCAAGTCTCTCGGCTCCGCAGTCTTATGAGATTTGCGAGGTTGCTTAGCTTGAACACACATTTGGCACTTGGCACCTTTAATAGTACTGAATTTCGGAATTAATCTCATATTTGCTAA
This sequence comes from Alopecurus myosuroides, assembly GCA_028641055.1. NCBI lineage: Eukaryota > Viridiplantae > Streptophyta > Magnoliopsida > Poales > Poaceae > Alopecurus > Alopecurus myosuroides. Next base: position 413,208,007 of record CM054060.1, on the reverse strand, counting down.
CCGCGGCCATGCAACCAAAATTAATATGACAAAGTCGTGAATGCCAAACATCACAATCATTATCGTGGAAAACATTATTAATAACTTTGGTGCAAATATCTGACAAGGATAAGCGGAACAAGCCTCCGCACTCATAGCCTTTACCAATAAATTGTCCATACTTGGATATTACAACTTTAGTAAACTAAAAAACCAACTTAAAACTATCTCGACATAAACGTGAGCCGCTGAAGAGATTTTTATTGATGGAGGGCACATGATGAACGTTCTTCAGTTGCACGACCTTCCCCGAAGTAAAATTCAGATCAACCGTACCAACACCACGAACAGTAGCATGTGACACGTTCCCCATCAGCAGGGGGGAAGTCCCTATGATCTGAGAAGAAGAGAACATGGAAGCATTAGCACAAACATGTACATTGGTACATGTGTCAACTAACCATTCAGGCGAATGACAAACTGAAAGAATAGTGGGAACTATACCGTGCCCAGAATCCTTCATCTCAGTGTCCGCCATAACAACATTAGCGGTCTTCCCGCTGTTCTCCGGCTGCTGCAATTCATAACGTCTAGGGCATCTTGGAGCCCAATGAGTCAGGTCACCGCAAACGTGATATGACCCCTTCCTCTTCTTGAAGTTGGAAGAGTGCGGCAGCTTAAACTTGCCATCGGGTTTGCCTTTACCCTCAGATTTCTTCTTGTTATATTTAGGCTTGTTGGGCGGGTAGTATTTCTTCTGTACCACATGGACAGCAGAACCTACCTCAGCAACCCGAACACGTGTATCCTTTGCTCTCGCCTTCTCTTCCACATCAAGAGATCCGACGAGGTCCGAAACGGAAAACTCTCGTCTCTTGTGTTTCTGACAAGTAGCAAAGGTGCTCCATGAAGATGGAAGCTTGGCAATAATGCCTCCGGCCACAAATTTGTCCGGTAACATACACTTAAATTGCTCAAATTCTTTAGCGAGTGACTGTATCTCATGAGCCTCTTGAACAACAGAGGGCTCATCAGTCATCCTGTAGTCATAGAATTGCTCCATGACATACAGCTCGCTGGCAGCATCTGAGGCCCTAAATTTGGCCTCGAGTGCAGCCCACATATCCTTGCCGTTATTAAAATGACATATAGGGATCCACAATGGAATCATCAATAATACCAAGGAGGGCACTCTTAAACATAGTGTCCATATTCTCAAAAGCCTCCAGCTGTGCTGGATTGACATCGCCCTCAGGCTTACCCTTGGTGGCCGCATAGCAGCGCAAGGTTTGAAACCATAGCACTGCTCTCGTGCGCCACCTCTTATAGTCCACACCCTTGAAAGAGGTTGTCCTTGTCGACGCAATAACATACGGTGTAGGTGCAATAAATTGCGTAGAATCAGGTTTTTGGATTGTTGAATATATTAGCAATTTAGCACATGATTTAATCCAAAAATAGCATGAAGTAAATCATGACAGTAGCAATTATACTAAGCATGCAAATATCGAAATCTAGTGCTGTATTAAAACCGATCCAATCTACAGCAAGCAGTAGACAAAAGAATTGCAGTTGTATCTCTTACAGAACAGAGAGAGATACGTACGATGCAGCGGCAGCAGCACCGCCGTTGTTGTTGTCCATGTTGTCGGCCATGTCGTCGATGAAGAGGTTGCCGAGGTCGGGGAAGAAATCGTCGTTGGGAAAGTAGTCGCTGTCAGCAGTCGTGCGAGTGCGCTCCCCAAAATCCTGATCGCCCCTCTCCCGTACAGGATCACAGTCGCATGTACTCCCATGTAAGATGTTTACGCTACGAGCCGGGTCACCATATAAACCCGTGATCCGCCAACCTGCTGCTCCATCCTCATCTATCCGAATGTAGTTTTTTCATCTCTAACTTTGAGTATATCTGTCATTTTGTTCCAATTTCCTATAATTTGTGCCAATTGAATGCATTTTTCTTTCTGTTTTTTTTCAGACACTTGTAAAACTTAGCACATGCGAATAGGTTTGTTACCCCAGGCCAACAGGTACCCCAGGCGCATAGGGCTTGTTCGCCAGCGCTGTGTGGACATATCGCAGGCGCAAATGAGTTGTTCGCCAGCACTAGCTTCAGTCACCATAGGCGCATTTCTATGTTCGCCTGTGGTAAAGCATTACAACTGGCGCTTAGGTCCTAGGCTAACAGGTATTCGCCTTCTGTAAGAGAAAACTATTCGCCTGGTGTACTGTTAACCCTAGTAATGCCGATGAATTTGAATGCTATGTCTTCTGATTATCAATCTATCACGTTATCTTCATGCATATGTTATTTATGATCTTCCATGCTCTCTGTTATTAGTAGATGATGTGACCAAGTAGATACTAGTGACTCCAAGAGGAAGTATTTATGCTCGATAGTGGGTTCATGCCTCCTTTCCATCTGTGCTCGAGTGACAGAAACGTGGATGGAGGATGTGTTCTTTCCATTAGGGAGAAAACAACGATGTTTACTTTGTTTACAATATTTACATTACACACTTTCCTTACTGCGATTATCTGTTGCTTGCAACTTAATATCCAACGTTTGTTCGAATGATATTCAGAGGGTGGATTATTAGTCATACATACAGTTGGATGATGGTCTATGTTTTTTTTTTTGTTATGTCCGCATGAATCACATAGTAATATTTATGTCTGCATATGCACTACGGTGCAGCCTTCATTTCAATCAATTGCGCAACTGTAATTTTTTCACCAGACATGTTATTTATCTGCTATGGAGAGACACCACTAGTGAACTGTGGACCCGGGTCCATTTTCTCATACTGATAATACAACCACTTCAATTAATGTTTTACACTTCTGCTACTGTTTTCATATTGTTCTCATACTATTTTCCACACCATAGGTTTAACCTCTGTGTGTTCAGCAAAACCGGCGAGATTGTGTTGTGTAGGTTCCACGTTGCTGCTGAACCGGTAATGCGCCCTGTCATCTCAGCTACATCAACCTTCGGAAGTTTCTTTTTCTCCTACTGATTGATTGAACCTTCGTATCTTTCTAAGGGAAACTTGGTACGGTGCTTTTCATACCTTCCTCTTGGGGTATCCCAATGAACATGTGTTACACGCGCATCAGAAGGGAAGAGTAGGGGTTGTAAAAGTGAGGACATGTGAAAGTGAGGGACCTGGAGATTTCCATATTTTCTCTAGTCCGTTCTGTAACCCGCGGTTGTGCAATTAATGTTATCTAGGTCGTTCGGAGCCTTCCCATGATAAAAAAATTTCTTCATAGTTAGCCAATGGAAGAAGTTACGTTGAAAACGAACAAAAGATGAAAAAGGCCTAACAAGCAGAGCAGGTAACAGGCCCAAATATATACAATTAAAGGGAAGGCCTGCATCATTGTCCAGGAGGCAACACGTAAAGTTTCCTTCATCTTATTCAGCTGAACGGTTTGTCTCAGGAAAAAAAAAGCTCAGCTTAACGTGATAAATAAGTTCCCCGATCCCCTCCTGTCTTATTAAGATGTAGAGTTCCCCACCTTCCGTCTCAGCTCCCTCCACAGCTACTCGAATCTCCTCATAATCCCATGCGCAACCACCCACACATTGCGCTGTCAGAGCTCGTTTTCGGTTGATTCGCACGCGGTAGATGCGGATTTTAGGCATGTGAGGTCTCGGGTGATGTAATGCATTTTTCTTACTGGGATTGGTTCGCACTATCAATCCAACAAGTACCAAGCCAAGAACTTCTTGGAGCTTATCGTCTTGTGCAGACCCCAGCGGCTCCAATGGTGGCACGCGCTTTCTCTAAAATTTAGCAGGGCTTGGTTATTGTGGAAGGACCTTCCCATCGCGTGACCATACTCAATCCGAGACGTTTGCCTGAGCATTCTACTACTTCAGCTCAGTTCAACGGGACGTGACATATCTTTTCGATGCCTGATTATGGTGTATGCATGATTCTTTTCTTGATATGCTGAATACATATGCAAAATTGCGTTCATTGTTTATCAAAGTTATTACTTATTAGTGTTGGACCAGCGCATCCTATGTGTGAGTTTTGTTTTTTACATTGCTTTCTGTGATGGATCACAAATGACACTATCATATCAAGGCGGCTCTTGGAAAAGTTGCTCCTTCCGTTATTACACATACTAAACTGGCCATACGATCTAAGAAATCATGCACAAATCTTAGTTTTCACATCAATCATTGGGTTGTTTGCGCTTTTTGATTAAATTAATCGGTTTCTTAATAATTCTGTTCGTTTTCCAAGTGCGAGTGTTAAACCATATTCTTCACTTAGTTCACTGGTTAGTTAATTTACCCTTGTCTTATTTGTTTGCTGTGATCACGAGGATGGTATCTGGGGTATGGTGGCTCTGGGAAAAGCTGCTCCTGCCGCGATTACACATCCTAAACAGGTTATATCTTCTGAGCAAACATGTGCAAGTTTTTAAAGAAAACTGATATATATGTTTTCTCGTAATGGTATATGCATTGAAATTGTGAGCACAACTACCTTGTTTGATGTCGTGAATCTTCACGAACAGTATCTGAGAAAGGTACATGTAAAGGTGCTCCTTCAATGATTATATATTCAAGACGGATCCTACATTCCGAGCAAACATGTGCGGTCCTAAAGAACAACTAGCACTTTGCTTATTTAGTTCTTGGCATAATCTTACTATTTTTATAAGAGAAAATGTTCTCTTACTTGAAATAATGATAGATTTTTTTGCGTAAACTGGGTCATTTTAATTTGGATCAATCTCTTTGTCTAGGCCGAATGATGATCACAAGTTCAGATGATCAAATTGTGATTACTTGAACATAATAGTGTTTCGCTACTATCTGATGGCCATCACCGCAAATATTCTCTGAAAAATCAAATAATGTTTCTCTTCCTTAGATTCATTTTTCTTTGCTATACGGTATGTTATTTCATTAAAGAATCAATAATTTGAAGCGTGATCCTTCCTTGATTACACATCCTAAACAGATCTAATATTCTAAGCAAGCAAGATTGGACAATTAAATGTACTAACATTTTCTACTAATTCATTCATTAGTATGCTCCAAATGTTAGAACAAGTATATATTATTCCACGTGTGTAGACATTTAAGCAATCATATTGTTTACTTCCAGACTAAAAAAGGCTTAAGGGAAGGAGATCTGCTTTCGCCCATATTGTTTCATATTGTGGAAGATATGTTAGCGATCAAGATTGATAGAGCCAAGGATAGTGGTCTGACTGAGGGTGTAATTCCACATCTTGTTGATGGGGTACCGTCCATCCTTCAATATGCAGATGATACCATTCTTTTCATGGAACATTATTTCGAGAAAGCTGCGAATCTGAAATAGATACTCTCAACGTTCTGGCATCTATCCGGTTTAAAAATCAACTTCCATAAAACTGAATTGATCTGTTTGGCGAGGCCCAAGATGCAGTAGCTGAATATACCGAGTTGTTCGGGTGTGAGCAAGGCCAATTTCCTAGCAAGTATTTCGGTATTCCAATATATTATAGGATATTCACTAATGCGGAATGGAGCCATGTCGAACAACGTTTGCAGCAAAGACTAGCATATTGGAAAGGAAAGTTGTTGTCCCTTGGTGGAGGATTCGTGCTCACAAATTCAGTACTTTCCAATATGGTATTATCTATGATATCATTCTGCCAGTTACCTAAAGTATTCTTGAAAAAGCTGGATTACTACTACTCAAGATTCTTTTGATAAGGGGATAGCGAGAAAAAGAAATATTGGCTGGCTAGGTGGGACATAGTTTGTAGACCAAAATACCAGGGGGGGGGGGTCTAGAGTTCATGATCTTCAGATCAAGAACTCAACCCTGCTTGGAAAATGGTTACTCAAACTGCTAACCGAAGATGGCGTTTGGCAAACGCTCCTTAAACGAAAGTACATCGGCTTGAAATCAGTTTCATAGGTTACGTGGAAACCTGGTGATTCACACTTTTGGGCTGGCCTAATGGCGAATAGAAATCAATTTTTTTGCTATGGGGTATTTAAGATTAAGGATGGATCACAGATAAGATTCTAGGAGGATAAATGGTTTGGTAATACCACTTTCCGAGATCAATATCCGGCTCTATATAGAATTGTGCGTCATAAGGATGATACGCTGGCCACTGTCATGCAAACATCACCTCCTAATTTGACATTTAGGCGTGATCTCATTGGTCCACGACTTGTGTCCTGGAATGCACTGGTGCATAGGTTGACCTTGGTCAATTTGTCACGGCGAAGAGATGAGTTTCCCTGGAATTTATCTAAGAACGGTATGTTCTTAGTAGATTCCATGTATAGAGCTATGATCCAATCGGATTTTCCCGTCCATAGTTTCAAAAAGGTATGGCTGATGAAAGTACCACTAAAGATTAGGTTTTTTGTGTGGTATATTCGTTGGGGGGTCATACTAACTAAAGATAATCTTTTCAAACGTAATTTGCAGGAAGTTCAAAGTGTGTATCTTGCTCTCACAATGAGACAATTAAACACTTATTCCTTGAGTGCTCATTTGCGCGTTCTATATGGTTCGCTACCCAAATGGCTTCAAATATTTATCAGCCCACATCCCTTGCGAATATTTTCGGTACTTGGTTAAATGGGGTAGATAAAATATTTAAAAATATTATTATGGTAGGAGCGCTAGACGTTATTGGGTCGCTTTCGCTATGTAGAAATGTCAAGATTTTCTCTGTTAATTTATATTTTTATCCCACATGGATGGCCGCTTGTTCTTCGGATAGCAGCTCCATAAAGATGACGGTCGACGGCTTCGTGTTTTGTTTGGGCTTGTTGTCTATTTGTTTCCCAGTTTCTGGATTTCGGCTGTGTGCATTTCATAATGCAGAGGACGGATGTAATGCTTAAACCTTTTTAAGTATAAAAGTCCTTTATAAAAAAAATTAAGCAGTCATGTTTTTTTTTGTTTTTTCCTGCTTGTTTGGTGTGATAAAACACAAGGGATATCTGAGAAAGATGGATCTTGAAAGCTCTTTCGTTCATTATATCCAAAACTGGATAGCAAACAATTGATGCGACTCATATTTTCAAACTAGCCATTGCATGGGCGAATTTTGCTGTGATCACCAAATTAACCATAATAAGTCTTCCGCCGCTGGGAAGAGATTGTCCTCTCCATCCACTAAGTTGGGAGTTGCATTTAGAAATGATAGAGAAAAGGTCAGAGAGGCAAGTTTTGTAAGGAGTTTGGGGTAGTGTGAGGTAGGTTTGCTAGAAGGACGAGATTGGGCATCCAAAGGAAGCAGCCATAAGAGAGGCAGTGGTTTCGTCTGTTCGGATGGGCACGGAAGTAATTTTTTGAAAATTTATGATAAGACCCGTGGCATCGTAGAACTGGTCAAGGAGGTGTTTAAGACTGTCATAATGTTGAGAAATAGCTAGGATGATAATGAGTGTGTTGTCGGCATATTGGAGAATCGGGCAGGGGAGGTCGTCGACCAAGGGGTAAAGGAGGAGCCCATCCCAAGAGGCTTAGAAAAGGAGTTGTTGGAGAACATCAGCAACAAGGTTGAAGAGAAAAGGGGATAGTGGGTCTCCCTGTCTTAGCCCCTTCTACATTGGATCCACCTTCTCGGGATCCCATTTAAAAGAACAACCGTTTGGCTGGAGGAATTGAGACAGGAAATCCAAGCACGCCAGAGTCCTGGCGATCCTTTTGCCTCCAGGATTCTATCGAGAGCCTCCCAGCTAATGGAGTCAAAGGCTTTGCGGAAATCAAGTTAAAGAAAGCCGCTGGCAACGAGCGCTTGTGGCAGGCTTGAACGATGTGAGCGGCATAGATCAGATTTTCTGCAATGGACCTACCGTCGATAAAGCCAGTTTGGTCCTGGTGGACAAGGAAAGGAAGAAGTGGCCGAAGCCGGATAGTGAGGCATTTAGTGAGCACTTTGAGACAAGTATTTTGAAGGGAGATATGGGGAAAATTGTCGAGACGGTTGGCACCCGCTTTTTTATGAAGGAGGACGATGTGGGATTTGTTGATGGGTCGAAGGTCAGCTTTGAGAGAGTGAAACTCATGAAGAGAGGCAAGGACCAAAATCGTCCGGTCCAGGGGCTATAGTTGTCATTCAGGGAGAAGAGGGCCATTTGTAGTTCCACCAAGGAGAAGGGATCAACGAGAGAGGAGGTTTGAAGGAGTCGAGAGAGGTGGAGGTAACAAGGCTGTGAAGATTCAGGTTCAAGGTGTTGGGGACCGGCGTACCGAGGAGGTTTTTGAATAAGAGATGAAGCAGGTCAGCTTTAGCTTGGTAGGAGAAGAGAGTGGTGCCTGAGTAATCGTCCAGGACTTTGATTTGGTTTTTCCGAAGGCGACCAGAAGTGCAAAGGTGGAAGTAGCAAGACTTTTCGTCATTGAGGGTGCAGTGCCGGATTTTGGCGCGTTGGCGCCAATAGGTAGCACAGGACGCATTATTGAGAGAGAGGGAGGTTTTCACGAGATGACGTAATTGAGACTCCAAGGGGGAAAGCATCCTGGTTTTCTCTACTCTATCGAAGAGAAGGATATTAGTCCGACAGTTCGGAAGAAAGATCGAAGGCAACCATCTAGAAAAGGCCCAGAAGCGAGCAAAGGATCTAATTCGTTTAAGGCACATGTTGAGTTGGCCAATGATGCCAGAAGAAGAGGAGGCTTGATTGAAGCTAAGACAGTTGCTGGTTGCAAGGTTTGAGAAGGAGGTGTCAAGAAGCCAAGAGTTCTCAAGGCGAAAGATGGTGCTATGGGGAGACTTGGAGGATACTTCCAGGAGGAGAGGAACATGGTCTGAAATGGGGCGGAAGGAGGACGTCAGAGTAGAGTCGGGAAGGGCAAGGCTCCAGTCATTGTTGACGAGGAAGCGATCAAGCCGGGCTAAGATGGGAGGAGATTGCTGGTTGGACCAGGTGAACTATCTATCAAGAAGAGGGATTTCGATGAGGCCGTGCTGATTGATGAAGTCATTGAACCATGTAGCCTCAACCGTTCTGAGATTACCATTGGATTTATCATGAGGAGAGCGTAAGAGGTTAAAATCTCCCATGATAGCGATGGGGCCGTGCGAGAAGAGGAAGCGAGAGGAAACAGAGTGAAGGAATGTAGTCTTGAGCTTGTGATCACACGGGCAGTGCACATTGATGATAGTGAGCGAAAGGTTGTCAAGGCGAAAGGAGAAGTGTGTGGTGAGAGAGGAGTCTTCAATGAAATGTTCCTTAAGTTCAAGGATTATTACATCCCAAGCCGTGATGAGGCCTCCCGAGGCGCCGTCGGAAGGCTTGAAGACAAACGAGCGAAGGTTAGGCGAGAGAAAGGAGGAGGCAAGGACGGAAGAGATTGCGTCGAGCTTAGACTGTATATACATGATAGAGGGGACAAGGGAGTCGATGGTGGCTTTAACATCAATGCGTTTATCTTTGTGGCCAAGACCCCTAGTGCTCCAACAGGCGAGAATGAGCTTAATAATCATTATTTCCAAAGAACAACTGGTAAGAGTGAGCGGTGATGGAGGGATAATAACCCGGTAGGCCAACTCCAAGGTGTAACCCGGCCCAAGGGACACGGTGCGCAATCCGGCTAAGGTTAATGAAACTTCTGGAAGGCCCAAAGTTTGTAGGCCTCGTGACTCGGATTGTGGGTTGCGGTAAGGAAAGCTAGGGTTTGTAAGAGGTGTTCGGGTAGGATCCGAGCTGTGCCTTGGAGGGCAAGCCAGGAGGTACGGGTGCTTTATAAACCGACCCCTAGGTCTAGTTTTACAGGGATTTAAGTCATAGCTAGATCGCCGAATATCGGGCATCCATTGTATCCGAGAGATCGAGTTAATATATTGAGATTGGAGACTCGGCGACTTCACCGCCGGCTTCCAGATCGAATTCCATCATGTTTTCCTCTGAGCTAGACCCTCTCCCAAACGCCTGTGTCGTCTTGTCCCAAGATCAGTTACCCCTGGTAACATCTGCCGTGATTATCCCACGACAGTTGCCGCCCACCGTGGGGCCTGCGTCCAAAGGTGTTTACATCACGGGAGAAGCTCGGAAGAGCATGAAGAATCTCGTCGTCGGCGAGATCTATGTCGACCACGGAGGAGAGAAGATGGTGGACGATTCCGGCTGGGGGCCAGAGTTGGATCACCTCGAATTCGGATCCGTCGTGACAATCGGCCGGATCAGCGTCTTCATCGGTATGGTATGTACTTCCGGCTCGATTCGTGACAATTTTGGATCTGATTCTGTGTCAGGGAAGGCTGCCTACACCCAGCCAGATAGAGAACAATCAGTTGGAACAACGGACCAGATAGAAGAACCCATCACGAAGTGGGAACAGCCGGAGGAGCCGGCATGGACCCCGCGTGACCGGGACGATGGAAAGGATGATACTGAATCTATCCTGGATCTGCTGGAAAACCGATATGAGGAGAATAACAGCGAAGAAGAACAGCATGAATTCACGCCAAGCATAATACGCCGAGTTGCGGTCTACACAGCTCCCGCAGGCAACCTCAATCAAGGAAACGTGACCACGGCTCCGGTCGGCGCGGCTAACGGAAACCCGGTTCTGGCCCGGGTTGACGGAGAGTCGGCGTCAATAACCAGCCGTGCAGCAGACGAGGAGTTGCACGCAAATACGTTCGGATTCCTGGGAAACCGGACATCAGGGGCGGGTCCTTCAAACCCGCGCCACCCGACCCTGTTCGATAATAATCTGATCTTAGATCCCACGGTCCTCGCCACGGTTATCACTCCAGAAAACGCAGCTGAACGTGTCAGGGACCTGGATGTGGCTCGCCGCGCGTTGGAACAACAGAGAAGGCAAGTGGAGGCAGAGAAACAAGGGATGGCTACACGTCAACACGAGCTGGACGCACTGGAAACCCGGCTCCTAGAAGAAACATCTAGAGTACACCAAAGACACCAAACCAGACTACCAGCAACGGGTGGGGTTATTAATCCGGCAGCTTTGTTTATTACGCCTCAGGACCAGCCGATCCCAGTGGCGAACCAGGGAACTGCACCTCAACCGGTAACAGCGGGAGCACACGCGGCAAACGAGCAGGCCGGGTTACCCCCACCACGAACCGGAGTCACAACCGGCAATGATTTACCGCCACCGCCACCGTCACGGTTTCGCACACCAGCAGGCCACTACAACAATCCCATGGACAACGTGTATGCAGCAACACTCGCGTTGAACCAGATCCCGGTAGGAGAATCGCCCCATGCAGAAAAGACCCGGCAGGCGATCGATCTGCTGCACACTGCGGTGGCGCAGCAGGCCAATTACCCGGATCACAGAAGTGGAATGCATGGGACGCCGTACGCCAGTCAGCAACAAGGGAATATCCAAACAATCTCGGCACGGCGGAGGGAAGAGCAGCAGCAAATGCCGCCTCCTTCCCACGTTCAGGCAACATCAGTGGCACAGGCTGTTGTAGATAGCTCCAGGGTTCGGAGAGCCGGGGCCGGGTCCGCGGCACATGGATTACCTGCGGCACCGCGCCCGGCTGCACCCCTTGCCGGATCACACGTTTCTAGGGCAAGGCCAGTCTCAACCATTCTCGCAGGACCCAAGTGTCTCTCGGACAGTATCAGAGCTGAACCTTACCCGGAAAAGTTCAAAGAACCGGGAAAGGTAGTGAATTATGAGCCGACTATGGATCCAGAAACATGGTTGAGCAGTTATGAGATGGCAATGTCAATTCGCAACGCATCCGAGAATCTCCAAGCCAAGTTCATGTACCTGATGATGTCAGAAGGAGCGGCGAAGTTATGGTTCACCAATCTGCCGGAAGGGTCGATCAAGTCCTGGGAAGAATTGAAAACCGCGTTTGTCAAGCACTTTCATGGGACATGTAGAAAATTGTTCACCATTGATGATCTAGAGCGGTGCGGTCAGAAGAAGGGAGAGTCAGCACACAGTTGGGTACGCCGGGTTATGGAGATACTTCACTGATCCACAGATATTCAGCCCAAAGATGCACTACAAGCTATGGCAAAAACGTGCAAGTATATACCCTTAGTGCAAAAGTTAACTCGCATGAAGTCCAGTCGGAATGCGTCGGAGGTTACGATGGGAGAATTAATGGACGCGTGCAACAAACACGCCGCGACAGATACTACAGAGGAGGAAATTGATGACAAGAAGGCAAAAGCAAACACAAGTAACAGCGGAAGAACCGGCAATGGATCAGCACCGAGCAATAATGGAAATAGCCAGAACAAGCGCCCGTTTGAAGGAAGCTCCAAGTTTGTCGCCAATACCGAGGCCGGGTCTTCGAGACCCAGATCTGAAGGGAATTATAGTACTGGAAATCACAATGGAGGACATTATCAAGGGCCTCCAAGGCCAAACAACAGTTGGGATATCTTCAGAATGGCATGCCCGAAGCACAGCAGGAACGGAAAGCCGGCTAACCATTCCTTGGAGCAATGTGCCGACTTGCAGAGATGGAAGAATGAGGAAGTGAACAGAGCCATGCGAGGCGCGGGTCGGGGAGGAGGCCCGGGTCCAGGTGGAAACCTGGGCAACGGACCACCCCCAGCCGGCAACCCGGCAGCCGGAAATCAGGTCAACAACCAAGGGGGAGCTGGAGGCTTCCAGGCTAACCCCAAACAGTTGGGTCAATATTACGTACATACTACAGGAGGCTCTAACAAGGACAAAAAGATACTGAAGCAGGCGGTCAACTCAGTTTCTTCAGCTATCCCGAGGTATTTGAGGTGGTCAGAACAGGAGGTAACATGCAGCAGGAGGGATCACCCGGAAAGAGTAGAACACCCTGGAGTCTTAGGATTGGTGGTTGCACCACAGGTCAATGGTTACGAGCTGAAAAAAGTCCTGATGGATGGAGGAAGTAGCATCAATATCCTGTATTGGGAAACCTTTCTGCGCATGGGTCTCAAAGAATCTCAGCTACAAAAAAGTACGACAGTCTTTCATGGGATAGTGTCGGGTCACTCAGCGTGCCCTGAAGGGAAAATCGCATTGGAGGTAGCTTTTGGGGAATCAAAGGACAATTATCGAGTTGAATGGCTTACCTTTGAGGTGGTTAAGTTGCGCAGTCCTTATCACGCATTGTTTGGAAGGCCGGCTTATGCTAAGTTCATGGCGAGGTCGTGTTATGTGTATCTGCAGCTGAAAATCCCGGGTCCTAAGAAGACCATTACCATACACGGGAATCGAGATATAGCAGCTGAATGCGACGAAGGAGACGCAGCGATGGCCGAGCAAGCCTGTAGGGAAGAGGAACTCAAGCATTACCGATCTCAAGCAGACCCGAAGGAAAGGACCACTTCAAAAAGGCCAAGCACTGAAGGAGAAAAAGAAAAACCCAGGGCGGAACAAGGCACTAAGATGGTGGCCTTCATCAAGAGCAATTTGTCCAAGCAATCTGGCATAGGAGAAGAAATCACAACGCCGTTCACAGCCAGGCGTGCTATGGGAATGCCTAACCCGGATTGGCTAACATACCCGATACTCATCATGAAAAGGTCCAACAAGTGGAGAATGTGCGTCGGTCGCGTCAGCACGGGACCGATTCTCGAGAAGATCTAAACAGTGTAACGGGAAGCAGGTTTTAGACGCGCTCTTTTCCTACCCATGGTACCTAAGGGGACTGGAAGGTTTTTAATGAGGCGGCCTGCTGACCCAAACTTTTTCGTATCAATAAAAGAGATGGTTATCAAGTCTTATTACGATCTTGGCTTCGATTACAAGTAAGTATATTCATTGCTATCAATGCATCATTATCGTCAAGTACGTTGCATATATATATATAGGTCTTGGGGGGCTGGTTGTTTGAACAGCAGTCACAAAACCAAAAACCCGGCCTCGATGCCTATGAGTTATAAGGGCCGATTACTTGCAAGACGAGTACGTCTGCAATCTTATAACCGGACGAAGGAGCCAAATTTTCTTGACTATTCTTACTTAAGCTCGATGTGACTCGCACTAAAGTGGCATGATATGTTCGCTTACGATTACAGTCAGCCGTGCAGCCCAACGGGACTTGCCTGACCCTGTTTTTCGTATAGATGTAACAACATGGTATCCACGCGAAATCCGGCTTACAGTACAAGATAATCAAAAGGTTCATCTAAACCACAAGTTTATGCAGAGTACAAGGCTAATAGCCGGAAACTCAATGATTATCAAGCATAACTTCAGTATCTACGCGGAACGGCTATAGGTTTTCGGCTCGGTACAAAGCAATTTGTCCTCTGAGAAAGGCCACACCCCACTGATTCGTACTTTGGGTCATGGGGACTGGGGACTTCGAAACAGAAACAAACTGCTTGGCTATCGAAGCTCGAAAGACACTAGCATCCGAGTCTTGGGGACTTAGAGAAAAGTCCGCTTATCAAAACCCGTGATACTCCGAAAACCGAGTCTCACAAAGGGAACCAAAAAAGATAGTCGGGTATCGAGAATAAGTTCAAGAATAAGACAAGTATCAAGATTATCGAAATCCAGGGAAGGCATAAATATATCACGGACTGAAAGTACGTCACGAATCACGGTACCAATATCAAGGGTATACAAGCGCACCATCAAAAGTATGCTAGTTTTAAATACGAAGTATCAGATATTATGACGGCATCGCCCTACTCGGCCTCCTGAGTACGGTCTTCCGGGTCTGATCTTGGACTGGCTCCTTAGCTTTCCCGGCACCATTACCCGGACTCTCCGCATCGGGACGGATAGGCGGAGGGACAGCTGGTGTAGAAATGGATGGCCCCGATCCTAACTCGGCCTCTCTCTTAGCAGCTTCTTCTTTCCTCCTGGCCAAATCAGCCGCCCATTTTTCCAAAACATCAAATGGAGCGGGTGCCTCCTCCAGTATGGTTTTGCCTTCAGCATCGTATGAGCTCATGATCGTTCCTAGGTCCAGCTTATCGGCCAAAGCGGTTGCCGAGTGGCGTACCGCGGATTGTATGGCCTTAAAATCCTTGGGTACAAACTTAGAGCCATCAGCTTTGAATTCTGGAAACCCGGATATTACCTTTGCCGTGTCAAGCTTAGGGAAATAAGCTTTAGCCAGCGTAAAGGCTCGGGTCATACCGATCCGGCAGGCCGAGCGTTTCCATATCTCAATCCAGCCAGGCACTGTGGAGCAGGCTTGAATAAGGTTTTCCTCACCCGGGTATACCTCGGAAGGCCACTTCACGGCATCCAATATAAGCTTTGTACCGGCAAAGAAGGTCCGGAGCACAGTCTTCAACGTTTTAGCCTTGGCAATGACATCGTCTTCTGGAGCAGCAAGGTTCGCACCTGAAGTTGAAGCAAAAGAAAGCATATCAGTAACCCCGATTATCATACGATAAAGTAGAGGCAAGTAAGTCAATCGGAAACAAAAACTCACTTAGCAAGATGCGATAAGTATCCGCAATCTGGTCCGATAATTTTTTTAGCGCGGTTTGGGCAGTATTATACTTCTTTTTGTATCTGGAAGCGTCTTTCTTTAAAGTTTCCATGTCAGCCTCAAGGGCCTCTCTTCGTTTTACCTCAGCAAGCAGGAGTTGTTCGGTCTTGAGTAAAACCTCATCGAACTGGGTCACTTCCGCCTGTAAGGAACAAGGAGTGAAAGTGTAAGTCGGGTATCACGGCAAGCCGAGTATTGTATGAAGTACCGAGCGCAACTTCAGCAAGTTATGCTCGGAACTTGGGGACTAGGTGTGTATTAAGAGATATCAAGTAGTGTTACCTGATGCGCCGCGGCCATGCGCTCTAAGATACTGCCCTCTGAGGCCTTCATGGTGAGGAGAGCGCTCATCAGCTGGTTAAAATTATCGTCACCCGAGTTAGAAGACCCGGGGTCATGGAAACTTGGAGAAGAAGTTTTCTTCGTAACAGGAGACGGCACCCGGGTCATCCGAATGTCGAAGTCTGGCCCTCCTCCCGCGCCCAAAGCCACAGCTTTTTCATTCTCGCTTGCGTGCGAGGCTATTGGATACCTGGCTTCTTGTCTGGCCGGGTCTATTGGTGACGCTTGCTCCTCATCGCTAGCTGTGGTGAATGCGTCATCAGTCGGTATCTTTTTACCCGGATCTTCGGTCTCCATGTCTTCCTGGTCACTAACAATGACCGTGGCCCTATAGAAAGTGTAAAGGTGCAGTCAGCGTACAATCATGAAAAAGACGATAAAGGTGCGGTATAACATCAGGAAAAGAACTTTACCCGGGTGTCACATCCCAGTTTTTAAAACCTTGATCTGTGCTCAAGAAGTCAACTATTAGGGCCAACAAAGTAATGTTTACAACAACATGATTGTTTTAAATAACTTGTGTTATGATCCTAATCATATTTGCAACATAAGTTTTGTTATAAAACCAACACCTTATGTTTCTGAAAAATATTCCTGATATTTTTCCCTAATGTTTTCTTATTAATACTTGAGTGGATTTTCTTTCCAAGACTTGGACTATTCTTGTTTGCATCTTAAAACAAACTTTTAACCTTGTTGGATCCAAGAAAACAAGTTTCCAAGTTGATCTATGAAAGTTTTCTTTTAACTTTCCTATAGAAAACAATTACTGAAAATAAAGCCAAGTACCTGTTTTCTACCATTGTTTTCACCAAGCTAGAGATTGTTATTTTATGATTTCTTGACTTCTAACTAATCCTTGGTATTTGTACTGCAAATCCATAAGCTCACTTTTATTTTGGGTGAATTAAAAACTATCTTGTGCTTGTTGTTTTTGTGGTATAAAATTAAGGCAGTTTTTAGAAACAGATAAAAACAGAAAGTATACCTTTTTCCACATTGTTTTCATGGCCTTAAACTATTTCAAAATGGTTTCCAAAAGTTGTTTCTGAAAGTATGTAACATGGTTAACAAGTCCATGTTTTGAAACCAAATTTTGGAAAGCATTTGAACCCTGAAAACAACTCCAACTTTTGCTATCTCTGTCTGTTTTTCCAGCACTTAGAAAAATTCAGAAACTGTCTAACTGAATTTTTCTGACAGAACAGTGATTACACTTTTAAAACTTGATGATTTAGCTTGTGTGTACTGATCCAAGCCTTGCCACTTTGCCAACTCGAAAAGCAATGTTATGGAGCTTCTGGAAGGGGCATTGGATCCTCTTTTGGTCAGCTAGGGAGGGAGAGAATGAGGTGGCATGTTGACTAAGTGATGATGTCACTTGTAGTGGTTGGAATAGTTGCATTTTAACTTTTGCCCATCCCTTGGCCCTTACTGTGGCCTTGCTCACACCCTTGTACCATTTTCACCTCATGGCACCAGTTAGAAGCCAGGCCACCCATGGAGACCCCCCAAGGGGCAAGGCAAGCCCATGCCTTTGCCAAACCTAGCACACCCACATGGACTCGAGCCTACACAGCCCCAGAGGGCAAACCCTCACGCCCTGCACCTCCTCACAACTCCCTCTGCCTCCCCAAAGCAAAAGAAACCCAAACACTAGCCCTAAGATGGCCTAGCTCGAGATCTAGCCCGAGGGGTGACCACCACGGCCAAAACCTTGCCCTGCTCGAACCTCGATCATCTAGCCCCTCCCACTGCCATGGCTAGCCTCCCCACACTCCCAGGAACCTCCTAGACAAGGTCCCCCACCCTATACCTGCCGGAGTCGCCGCCGCCGTCCGCGGAGCGCCGCCACGGGCGTCTGCGTCGCGCCGCCGCCTGGAGCCGCGGTCGTCGCCGCCGTGACTTCCCCTCGACGCCCTCGACCCCCTGCAGCCTCCCCGAGCTCGCGCCACCCCTTCCCGAGCCCCACGGTGAGCTCCTCGAGCGTTTTCTCGCCGCCGATCGCCGGACAGAGAGAGAGAGGGTCGGGAGCTGGACGACGCGCCAGCGCCGTTGGATCGGAGATCCATGGCTCCCTTCGAACGGCCGTTTCCCGCGCAGCGTGCGCGCGCGCGCAAGCGCGGTGGGCTGCGCTGCCGCTAGCTGGGCCGCGCCCGCACAAATCCGACCCGCGCTGTGTTCCTTTATTCTTTTATTTTTTTTTACAGATCTGAGGCATTCACTTTGGACTTGTATAAAATACTAAATGAGCATAATAAAATCTGAGAAAAATCAGGGACATACATACATGAAATCTAAACCATGCCAAATTTGCAGATCTGGATTTGGGCAAATATTTTGGACACAATGACTGTTTTGCCACAGACTATCTCTGATAATGTTTTGGACATAACTTTTAAAATATATAATCAAATGGAACAAACTCAACTGATCTGGATAGGTATTGAAAATGTCTATCCAATGAGCCAAACCTCACATCCAGGAGAGTTGTATAATGAAAATGCCATCCAAATTGCTAAAGGACCAGTAGCCTTTTCTTTGATTTTTATAAGGAGTTTAAAAACGAATTTTGGAGCAAACCCAATTGGATGAGTTTGGAATTGAGTAGATCTATCTTATCCTAGCTTAGATTAATTTTTTTGAGCTCTAGATTATTTTTGGTGGACAGATCTATAAACAGAAGCTTTTCTGTTTTGATTTCTTTATTTGTTTTTGTTGAAATGAAATGCTTGGTTGGCTAAATCTTTGCTCCTAGGATGTAGAGATGTGTTGAATCTTGTTATTAGGTTGTTTCCTTGCAGTACATCTACCACACAAAGTGTGTGCATGTTTGCAATATTTTATGGCTAAAGAAGTAGCATATGTTGTTTCACTAGATTATTTATTTGATGTTTTGTGTGAACCAACTCCTTGTGTGCTTGTCACCAAATTTTTGTGCTATGTTTGCTATAGGTCCAGTACCATTTTGGTACTGTTATTTTGATACTGTTGTCTCTGATAGCTTGCATGTTTTTTTTAAGTTGAAGCATGTGTAGGTTTGGTTATGCTTATGCACTAGTCTTGTATGCACTAGAATAAATAGCATTGTTTTATTTATTTTTGCTATACTAATTTTTGTCATAAGTAACCAGAGGCTTAGAACCTCATTTACCTTGTTTTTAAATGGGCCCATAACCCACTGGTCCCATTGCATCTTGGTTGTGGATGAAAATTCCCAACTATGCACATGTGAGAATTTAACATGTTTTCATTATGAGGTTGATAGGAATATTTTCCACCATGGAAAATATAATGGTTTGTTTTCACTTATGCAAGTGAGAAGTCTATTTATTATAAGTATCTACTAGTATGTTAGGTGTGATCCATTTGTTAGCACAATATTCCTTAGGAGTATCTTGTTAAGAGATGATTCACTATTGAGTGCTAAATTAAATTGTTTGCAAATAAACTGATTTCCTTTTGATTGATAGATTGTTTGTGGATGATTTTAAATTGAGTGTTTCGATTTTTGAAAAGGTTTAGATAACTTTTCTTTTGTTGCATAGCTACTGGTTGTATAGGTTATACCTTGCTTGCTTGCTAGTAATTGTTTAAGAGAAACATAAATTGCTAGAATTAATTTATGCATGCTTAATAGTTGTTTCATGGGATTGTTTTGATGTTTGTGCTTGCTAGCATGTGTAAGTTTTGTGTACTGTTATTAAGTACATTTTATGATCATGACTTGCTTGTTTAGAATTAAGCATCATAGTAACATTGTTTGCTTCTCTAGTGTTGAACTAGTGTCACCACTAGAAAATGGTGAATTTTGCTCTAGTGTTGCCATCTTTTGTCTTATGAGTGTTGGAGTTTATTATAGCATATGTAGGAAGTTATTACTTCTGTTATGATGCCATGAATTAATTAGTTGCTTGTGCTATAGTTGTAGAATACAAATATTTCCTTATAGCATGTGTGTATAGATTTTCATACTAGAATATTCATGTATGCTTTTTTGTCTTTGTTTTCCCCTGGGGAAAAATATGAATCTTTGGTATGGAAACCAGAGGATGGAATGTCCTTGTGGCATTATTATCTTAGGGTTTTCACCTCTGATAGGTTTCCTCTTAAGTAGCATAAAAGCATGAGCAACACTTGGATGACTGTGAATTAATCTCCTCACATGTGTAGCATTTTAAGCATAGTTTTTCCTTGTTTCCTAGCTATGATTTTTTATGTTATTTTGTGAAATCCAGTAGCATTTATGGTACTGGTTAGAGGAGTATTTTTCCTCTGCTAGCTTGCACACTTGTGCATAAAATTAACTAGTGTAGCCTAAACTAGTCTAGTATTTTTCCTAAATTTTCTACTAGTATGAGTAGGAGTTTTTGGGTGCTTGTTTGTTTGTTTTGAGCACTTTTATAAAAGTGACCAGAGGCTTATTAACCTCTTGGTGAGCATAATTGCTAGTGGAACACCCACTGGTACTTTTGCATCATGGTGGAAAATAGGCTTGACTTGTTGTCATGAGCCTTTTTCACCCCTTGAGTATTTTAGCAAATTATATGTGCTAGCCATAGAGATTGTTGTGGGAATTTTTAGACATCAAAATGTGTTTTATGTGACACCCTACTGTCTAGTAACATGTGCTCTACCCCACTGGTCCATGGTGTTCTTAACTAAAAATCATTGAATTGGCCACACATAAACACTAGGAAAAAAGCAGACTTTTCAACCATAGTTTTTTTTTTTGCCAATTTTTCTTAAGGGAAAAATTGAGAACTTGGGTGGTACTTCTTGATTGCTTGCTGTATGTATTACTTGTAGCCTTGTTTGTCTTGTTTGGTTCTGAATGTGTGTCCTTTATTCTCTTTTTACGGCGTTAGAAAACGAAGAGGAAGGAAGTGTCGGGAAGCTCTGTTTCAAGTTCCAGTCACTCCAACCACCAGGGACACAAGAGTTACCAGGCAAGCATCCTGATTGCTTGCTGATACAATACTTACCATTATATATCATGCATGTTTTACCTCTGAAGTTTTACAAAAACTTGATTATCAAAACTATTTTTGATGTGGAAATTACTACTATACTATATTATAGGTTACTATCATGCCAGTAGTTAAACTTGGTAATACCAAGCCCATAGGCCACCATATGGTATTTATTACCATCAAATATACTAGTCCCTAAGTGGACACCCTAAAATTGTGATTCTACAAAACAAAGGCTTTACGGAAAACCCCGGAGAAAAGGCGGATCCTTGTTCTCCGGAGGAATGTGGAAGTGGTCATTTTTGAGGAAGTGGTGTTTTCAAAAATGACACATAACCTAGTCTTCGCCGGACAACCTTTACCGTACTGCCACCCTACCCTAACATGGGCACGGGGCTTAACTTGAAGTTTGTTCTTATTAGTGTGTGCTATCTCACTTGCTATAAGGGGCGTCGTACCCTCGAACCGAATGTCGTCAAAACTCCCAATGTTGAGACATAAAAAGTGTGGGATTAATTTTCCCTCCGGTTGCATCGGTTGAGTCTCCTGTCATGGCGATGTGCGACATGGTGCCGAGGAGATTAAAACTGAGAGATAGGCATATTCTAGCTTGAACATAGTGGATGGTTATGATCAGATACCTGATGTTTACATACTGTTGTTACAGTCCGTGGTTGTTTCACGGGAGGTGTACTGGATCTGGTGGATGTGTACACCTCTGCAGAGTACAACTTTTTCGAAGAAGCCACGTCCTCGGATATGGACAGTTGAATGGCCATGTAGCTAGCATTGTGTCAATGTTTTCAAAAAGAGTTTTTGAAAGGGAATCTTTGGAAAGGAAGTGTTGAACTTGTGAAGTTCGGAAAAGAATGGAAACTTATACCGTGGAGGTATCGTCGATGATGAAAAGCCAGATGATGTTATACAAAACAAAATGTTTTGCAAAGAAAACCTTTTCTACTCTAAGCAAGAATTCTGGAAATTGATTCCAAGAAGTTTTGCAAAGAGAAAATATTTTTTAACAAAGTCTTACAAAACCTCTTGTACATGTGATATCGACAAGAGAAATAAAGCTATATATTATTTTCCTCTGAAGTATCTTCTTCAACGAAGATACAGATAAACCTGACTGCAACTGTGGTGTCATCATATATGAACACCATTGATAGTGAACCCTATTTATAGCCTACCTATTCCACCATATAAGCATATTTGCATGTTGGTAAGTGACATGATGGATGTCTTGCTGAGTACCTTCAAATGTACTCATTATGGTTTCGCCCCTGGTATCTACTTATCAGATTTGGAGAAGGAGTCTCCAAAGGATATCTATGAAGAGAAGTACGGAGTTGACGGCTTTGCGAACTAGGATCGTCTCCGGGTCAGCAGCCTGTAGGTTAAGGCGTGACTTGGGCTCAACTACGTTGTGTTTTATTTGTCTTCCGCTGTGTTTGTTAAGTGCCTGCCCTTTTGGCAGTTGCGTTAAACTTGATCATGTGATCTTTTATGTAATACCTTTCTGTATTTGTGTAATGGATGATGTATTTCTGTGTGCCAACCGTGTATGTTGTTCACGACTGATCTTTCTGGGATCGTGAATGTATGCATACGTAGGGTTTCAGACTGCCGGTCTGGGGTCCTTACAGAGTTGGTATCAGAGCCATCCTGACCTTAGGAGACCTTAGTTAGCATGGACGTCAGATAGGAAAGAAAAGTATTTTTTGAGTAAAAACCCATTTACTATGTGCATTATTTTTATCTAAGGGATTTTTAGTATATTTTCCCCTCCTTGTTAGCTTTTCAAAAAGATTCTAAATGCATATTAAGGGCGTCCTTGAACAGTGATTCGAAGGGCGGGCCTTATAGAGTTGGTTTGTCTCTCGGTTAAGAGTCTATTTCTTACTTGTTTACAACTGCTCCGCTCTGTTTTTGAAACATCTCTCGTATTTGAAGTTTTCTGTCCAGAAAATAGTTGGAGTTTCAAAAACAGATTGTTGCATAAAGTTTTATCAAAACTTTACTTCTATTATCTTGTTGCCATACAAAAACTTTTATACTTGCCGATGTCCCGAGAAGACCAAAATAATTGCTTAGCTCTACAGTGATGATGGTCAGCAGTAGATATAGTTCTTCAGCCACTTCTAGGATTTTGGATCATCCCCTGACGTAGCTCCAATGGAGCCTTGCTTGTGTGTTATGGCTTGCTTATGTGTGTCCGTAGGACTTTGTGCTGTTGTGTGGTGTAGAATTTAGTTCATCTAGGCTTGTTTATGTTTGTGGGGTGCTAAAAATTTACAGATTTGTGCTTGCCCCGCTCTTGTTTTTGAATCGCCTCGTGTTAAATTTTTGCAAGCAAAAATGTTTGTATAGCATTCAAAAACAAGAATTTGTTGCTTAGACTTATACTTGTTTTCGCTTCATAATGCGACCCGTCGTGAACCACCGCCATCTCCCCCACAATTAATAAAAGCACCGTTAGGCCTAAATAAAGGACCATCAAGCCACACGAGCTGATAGCGTTGCTACCAGTGATGCACTCCAACATATAAAGCTCCAACAACGACAACCTTTAAAGAAGAAAATGCGTGAAGAAAACCAACCAATACTGACCAAAACCTCTATGTTTTGTCTGTTTGCAAAAGACTCCTTTTACCATGTTGGCTAAATGTCGCACCTTTTTATGCCCCCTTTTAAAAGACCAAACAAGAGAAATAAGGATCTTAAAATTTTTCACACTGCTACCTAACTTAATCCCCTTCACAATCTTGTGTAGATGGCAATTGTCTTCACCAAGTCCTTCCGGCTGGGATCGCATGAACCTTGCTACCGCCGCTTTGAGGAGGATTTGATCAAGATGACTCGCCTGATCGGTCGTCCCCTACCTGAGTTAAAGGGAGCCCAGTTCCACATGGGTGGACGAGAAATGTCCTGGTTGGTCGTCTGCACCATCCGTGCACCAGTGAGAGCACCCTCAACCCCAGAGGTCACTTGCGAAGTCGTGGAGAACAGTTGGGAAGATGGTATCCTTAGGGTGATGCAGCTGACCATCGCCAAGCTCGCGAACTTCTTCCATCGCAAGTTTGCGGGAACCCCATACAGCTACTTTGGAAAACGCGACGAGGACGATAAGCCAATAGAAGTCACTGGAGACGTTGTGGTTGCACGTCACTTCCAGCATCTGGAAGGACAGCTGTACAACACCCAGCTCTCCCTTGACAAGGTTAGAGCAGACTATGACCTCCGAGGCAGAGAGATAGACCAACTAGAAGCCCGTCTTGGTGCATCTTCGGCTACCGAGCGTCGTCTCAAGGTACTGAAGAAGACCATGAAGTACACTGACTCCCAGCACCGCACTCAAGTGATAGCACTTCAGCTTCAGCTTGCAACTAGCAAGGCCAGAGTGGAAGAGTTGGAGGAACAGCTACGCGCTTCCTCGAGCACTTAGGATTGTCGCAGGATGTTAGGACTTACGTTGTTTTTCCACCCCAGGCACTTGTTTGTGTTGGGTTTCGTGTCGTGTGAGCTCCTCTGTTAGAGCGTTGTGTGTACTAGTTGTGTTGTAAGCTTTATCTTGTAGCCTTGTGAACCCTTAAGATAAGTTATGCTTGTTAAGACTCGTTTTTCACATGCGTGTTAATATGGGTTTGAGTTGGCTTTAGTTTCGTCGATGCTTGCTGGTTATCGTGTTATCTACCGTTCTCATATCCGCTATGAGCCGGTATATGTCACGAGCCTTTAAAACCAAAACCACCTTTAGTTATTATCGCCTTACACCGTTCTTTTTCTTCAGCATGGCCAGCAATCCACCTCCGTCACCTGAGCCGACAGTTGCTCAACTGTTTGCTTTGTTGAGGGAAAATCATGAAGCCGCTCGTGCTGAACACACCGCCACCCGTGCTATCCTGGAACAGTTGACTCAGCTTGCCGCCACCAACGCTGAGAATACTATGTTCCTTATGAGAGAATACCAGCAACTGCTTGCTGGAGAGAGCCGCAAAAGGAAGATGGTGACGCCAGGAGAAACTAGTCTATGGGTGACTGAAGAGTGTTTTGTCTGTGGGACGGAAGGGCACTTCGCTCGTAATTGTCCCCAGAGGGAGTATGATCCGGCTTGGTCTGAGCAATCTTCGAGGAGGCGGGTGAAAGTCAAGCCTAAAATCAAGGGTTGTTTTGCCTGTAGACAGGAAGGACACTATGCTCGCAACTGTCCCAATAAGAACCGTATTCTATCTCATCCTGAAGAAACCCAAGAAACCCAAGAAACCCAGGGTCCATCCCAGAAGAAATGCAAGAATCTGATGAGTGGACCTCGAGACAGAGATGATGTTGCAGGAGCATCTTCGACTCCTGCCATAGCCAATGGTACGTTTCAAACCACACCTGTGAACCCCCTTGTTCTGTTTATCGTCGCACCATGAGAAAACCCGACGTAAATGGGACACTAGAAGTGTCACGTCAGACTAAGTAAAATCTTAAATAGTTAAAGATACTAACAAAAATCTAAAAGGGTTTCATCTAATTCTAGTTCAAGGCCTTACAGAATTGGAGACCTTACCAATTGGTAATATAACCTCATCAAATCGTAAGGTTAAAACCTTACAGTGTTGGCTCATCACTTTTTCGTTTAAATACCCTACAGAAGTGGTATCTAAAACCAAATGCCTTACAAGGTAACTTATAGAGTTGATATGTTTCAGAGTTTGTTACCACCGTTAAAAAGAAAACGGGTAATCAACTTTTTCCAAAAACAAAGGGAAAAGGTGCCTTAGAATGATTCTATAGCTATTTTGAAGTAGTGAAAGGTTGAAAAAAAAAATATTAGATGGGTAATCTATGATCATTACTAGTCGACAATATCTCCCGTATATATGTGTTGGAGGAACCAGATTCTACAGTGTGAGATAGTAGAACTCATTTGAGGCTTAGAAAGATTGGTGGATATATATTGATGATGATAGATTTTAAGGAGCTTGTGACTAAAGAATAACCACTGGTTGGACATCATGGTTTTAAGGAGCAATATGTTCAAGGTTTAGACCATGGCACCCAAACCTTTGTAAAGAAAACAAATTTACCAGGGAATTCTGGTAAGAAAAATCAAAGGGGGGAAGCCCCTGTAAATAAGGTTACAAAACACCAACACATGTTTTGTAAACAAATCATCTAACATTGTCATTTGACCATACCCTCTTTTCGCTTGCCTGCGAATCTCGGGACGAGATTCTGGTAAGGGGGGAAGGTCTGTCACATCCCAGTTTTTAAAACCTTGATCTGTGCTCAAGAAGTCAACTATTAGGGCCAACAAAGTAATGTTTACAACAACATGATTGTTTTAAATAACTTGTGTTATGATCCTAATCATATTTGCAACATAAGTTTTGTTATAAAACCAACACCTTATGTTTCTGAAAAATATTCCTGATATTTTTCCCTAATGTTTTCTTATTAATACTTGAGTGGATTTTCTTTCCAAGACTTGGACTATTCTTGTTTGCATCTTAAAACAAACTTTTAACCTTGTTGGATCCAAGAAAACAAGTTTCCAAGTTGATCTATGAAAGTTTTCTTTTAACTTTCCTATAGAAAACAATTACTGAAAATAAAGCCAAGTACCTGTTTTCTACCATTGTTTTCACCAAGCTAGAGATTGTTATTTTATGATTTCTTGACTTCTAACTAATCCTTGGTATTTGTACTACAAATCCATAAGCTCACTTTTATTTTGGGTGAATTAAAAACTATCTTGTGCTTGTTGTTTTTGTGGTATAAAATTAAGGCAGTTTTTAGAAACAGATAAAAACAGAAAGTATACCTTTTTCCACATTGTTTTCATGGCCTTAAACTATTTCAAAATGGTTTCCAAAAGTTGTTTCTGAAAGTATGTAACATGGTTAACAAGTCCATGTTTTGAAACCAAATTTTGGAAAGCATTTGAACCCTGAAAACAACTCCAACTTTTGCTATCTCTGTCTGTTTTTCCAGCACTTAGAAAAATTCAGAAACTGTCTAACTGAATTTTTCTGACAGAACAGTGATTACACTTTTAAAACTTGATGATTTAGCTTGTGTGTACTGATCCAAGCCTTGCCACTTTGCCAACTCGAAAAGCAATGTTATGGAGCTTCTGGAAGGGGCATTGGATCCTCTTTTGGTCAGCTAGGGAGGGAGAGAATGAGGTGGCATGTTGACTAAGTGATGATGTCACTTGTAGTGGTTGGAAATAGTTGCATTTTAACTTTTGCCCATCCCTTGGCCCTTACTGTGGCCTTGCTCACACCCTTGTACCATTTTCACCTCATGGCACCAGTTAGAAGCCAGGCCACCCATGGAGACCCCCCAAGGGGCAAGGCAAGCCCATGCCTTTGCCAAACCTAGCACACCCACATGGACTCGAGCCTACACAGCCCCAGAGGGCAAACCCTCACGCCCTGCACCTCCTCACAACTCCCTCTGCCTCCCCAAAGCAAAAGAAACCCAAACACTAGCCCTAAGATGGCCTAGCTCGAGATCTAGCCCGAGGGGTGACCACCACGGCCAAAACCTTGCCCTGCTCGAACCTCGATCATCTAGCCCCTCCCACTGCCATGGCTAGCCTCCCCACACTCCCAGGAACCTCCTAGACAAGATCCCCCACCCTATACCTGCCGGAGTCGCCGCCGCCGTCCGCGGAGCGCCGCCACGGGCGTCTGCGTCGCGCCGCCGCCTGGAGCCGCGGTCGTCGCCGCCGTGACTTCCCCTCGACGCCCTCGACCCCCTGCAGCCTCCCCGAGCTCGCGCCACCCCTTCCCGAGCCCCACGGTGAGCTCCTCGAGCGTTTTCTCGCCGCCGATCGCCGGACAGAGAGAGAGAGGGTCGGGAGCTGGACGACGCGCCAGCGCCGTTGGATCGGAGATCCACGGCTCCCTTCGAACGGCCGTTTCCCGCGCAGCGTGCGCGCGCGCGCAAGCGCGGTGGGCTGCGCTGCCGCTAGCTGGGCCGCGCCCGCACAAATCCGACCCGCGCTGTGTTCCTTTATTCTTTTATTTTTTTTTACAGATCTGAGGCATTCACTTTGGACTTGTATAAAATACTAAATGAGCATAATAAAATCTGAGAAAAATCAGGGACATACATACATGAAATCTAAACCATGCCAAATTTGCAGATCTGGATTTGGGCAAATATTTTGGACACAATGACTGTTTTGCCACAGACTATCTCTGATAATGTTTTGGACATAACTTTTAAAATATATAATCAAATGGAACAAACTCAACTGATCTGGATAGGTATTGAAAATGTCTATCCAATGAGCCAAACCTCACATCCAGGAGAGTTGTATAATGAAAATGCCATCCAAATTGCTAAAGGACCAGTAGCCTTTTCTTTGATTTTTATAAGGAGTTTAAAAACGAATTTTGGAGCAAACCCAATTGGATGAGTTTGGAATTGAGTAGATCTATCTTATCCTAGCTTAGATTAATTTTTTTGAGCTCTAGATTATTTTTGGTGGACAGATCTATAAACAGAAGCTTTTCTGTTTTGATTTCTTTATTTGTTTTTGTTGAAATGAAATGCTTGGTTGGCTAAATCTTTGCTCCTAGGATGTAGAGATGTGTTGAATCTTGTTATTAGGTTGTTTCCTTGCAGTACATCTACCACACAAAGTGTGTGCATGTTTGCAATATTTTATGGCTAAAGAAGTAGCATATGTTGTTTCACTAGATTATTTATTTGATGTTTTGTGTGAACCAACTCCTTGTGTGCTTGTCACCAAATTTTTGTGCTATGTTTGCTATAGGTCCAGTACCATTTTGGTACTGTTATTTTGATACTGTTGTCTCTGATAGCTTGCATGTTTTTTTTAAGTTGAAGCATGTGTAGGTTTGGTTATGCTTATGCACTAGTCTTGTATGCACTAGAATAAATAGCATTGTTTTATTTATTTTTGCTATACTAATTTTTGTCATAAGTAACCAGAGGCTTAGAACCTCATTTACCTTGTTTTTAAATGGGCCCATAACCCACTGGTCCCATTGCATCTTGGTTGTGGATGAAAATTCCCAACTATGCACATGTGAGAATTTAACATGTTTTCATTATGAGGTTGATAGGAATATTTTCCACCATGGAAAATATAATGGTTTGTTTTCACTTATGCAAGTGAGAAGTCTATTTATTATAAGTATCTACTAGTATGTTAGGTGTGATCCATTTGTTAGCACAATATTCCTTAGGAGTATCTTGTTAAGAGATGATTCACTATTGAGTGCTAAATTAAATTGTTTGCAAATAAACTGATTTCCTTTTGATTGATAGATTGTTTGTGGATGATTTTAAATTGAGTGTTTCGATTTTTGAAAAGGTTTAGATAACTTTTCTTTTGTTGCATAGCTACTGGTTGTATAGGTTATACCTTGCTTGCTTGCTAGTAATTGTTTAAGAGAAACATAAATTGCTAGAATTAATTTATGCATGCTTAATAGTTGTTTCATGGGATTGTTTTGATGTTGTGCTTGCTAGCATGTGTAAGTTTTGTGTACTGTTATTAAGTACATTTTATGATCATGACTTGCTTGTTTAGAATTAAGCATCATAGTAACATTGTTTGCTTCTCTAGTGTTGAACTAGTGTCACCACTAGAAAATGGTGAATTTTGCTCTAGTGTTGCCATCTTTTGTCTTATGAGTGTTGGAGTTTATTATAGCATATGTAGGAAGTTATTACTTCTGTTATGATGCCATGAATTAATTAGTTGCTTGTGCTATAGTTGTAGAATACAAATATTTCCTTATAGCATGTGTGTATAGATTTTCATACTAGAATATTCATGTATGCTTTTTGTCTTTGTTTTCCCCTGGGGAAAAATATGAATCTTTGGTATGGAAACCAGAGGATGGAATGTCCTTGTGGCATTATTATCTTAGGGTTTTCACCTCTGATAGGTTTCCTCTTAAGTAGCATAAAAGCATGAGCAACACTTGGATGACTGTGAATTAATCTCCTCACATGTGTAGCATTTTAAGCATAGTTTTTCCTTGTTTCCTAGCTATGATTTTTTATGTTATTTTGTGAAATCCAGTAGCATTTATGGTACTGGTTAGAGGAGTATTTTTCCTCTGCTAGCTTGCACACTTGTGCATAAAATTAACTAGTGTAGCCTAAACTAGTCTAGTATTTTTCCTAAATTTTCTACTAGTATGAGTAGGAGTTTTTGGGTGCTTGTTTGTTTGTTTTGAGCACTTTTATAAAAGTGACCAGAGGCTTATTAACCTCTTGGTGAGCATAATTGCTAGTGGAACACCCACTGGTACTTTTGCATCATGGTGGAAAATAGGCTTGACTTGTTGTCATGAGCCTTTTTCACCCCTTGAGTATTTTAGCAAATTATATGTGCTAGCCATAGAGATTGTTGTGGGAATTTTTAGACATCAAAATGTGTTTTATGTGACACCCTACTGTCTAGTAACATGTGCTCTACCCCACTGGTCCATGGTGTTCTTAACTAAAAATCATTGAATTGGCCACACATAAACACTAGGAAAAAAGCAGACTTTTCAACCATAGTTTTTTTTTTTGCCAATTTTTCTTAAGGGAAAAATTGAGAACTTGGGTGGTACTTCTTGATTTCTTGCTGTATGTATTACTTGTAGCCTTGTTTGTCTTGTTTGGTTCTGAATGTGTGTCCTTTATTCTCTTTTTACGGCGTTAGAAAACGAAGAGGAAGGAAGTGTCGGGAAGCTCTGTTTCAAGTTCCAGTCACTCCAACCACCAGGGACACAAGAGTTACCAGGCAAGCATCCTGATTGCTTGCTGATACAATACTTACCATTATATATCATGCATGTTTTACCTCTGAAGTTTTACAAAAACTTGATTATCAAAACTATTTTTGATGTGGAAATTACTACTATACTATATTATAGGTTACTATCATGCCAGTAGTTAAACTTGGTAATACCAAGCCCATAGGCCACCATATGGTATTTATTACCATCAAATATACTAGTCCCTAAGTGGACACCCTAAAATTGTGATTCTACAAAACAAAGGCTTTACGGAAAACCCCGGAGAAAAGGCGGATCCTTGTTCTCCGGAGGAATGTGGAAGTGGTCATTTTTGAGGAAGTGGTGTTTTCAAAAATGACACATAACCTAGTCTTCGCCGGACAACCTTTACCGTACTGCCACCCTACCCTAACATGGGCACGGGGCTTAACTTGAAGTTTGTTCTTATTAGTGTGTGCTATCTCACTTGCTATAAGGGGCGTCGTACCCTCGAACCGAATGTCGTCAAAACTCCCAATGTTGAGACATAAAAAGTGTGGGATTAATTTTCCCTCCGGTTGCATCGGTTGAGTCTCCTGTCATGGCGATGTGCGACATGGTGCCGAGGAGATTAAAACTGAGAGATAGGCATATTCTAGCTTGAACATAGTGGATGGTTATGATCAGATACCTGATGTTTACATACTGTTGTTACAGTCCGTGGTTGTTTCACGGGAGGTGTACTGGATCTGGTGGATGTGTACACCTCTGCAGAGTACAACTTTTTCGAAGAAGCCGCGTCCTCGGATATGGACAGTTGAATGGCCATGTAGCTAGCATTGTGTCAATGTTTTCAAAAAGAGTTTTTGAAAGGGAATCTTTGGAAAGGAAGTGTTGAACTTGTGAAGTTCGGAAAAGAATGGAAACTTATACCGTGGAGGTATCGTCGATGATGAAAAGCCAGATGATGTTATACAAAACAAAATGTTTTGCAAAGAAAACCTTTTCTACTCTAAGCAAGAATTCTGGAAATTGATTCCAAGAAGTTTTGCAAAGAGAAAATATTTTTTAACAAAGTCTTACAAAACCTCTTGTACATGTGATATCGACAAGAGAAATAAAGCTATATATTATTTTCCTCTGAAGTATCTTCTTCAACGAAGATACAGATAAACCTGACTGCAACTGTGGTGTCATCATATATGAACACCATTGATAGTGAACCCTATTTATAGCCTACCTATTCCACCATATAAGCATATTTGCATGTTGGTAAGTGACATGATGGATGTCTTGCTGAGTACCTTCAAATGTACTCATTATGGTTTCGCCCCTGGTATCTACTTATCAGATTTGGAGAAGGAGTCTCCAAAGGATATCTATGAAGAGAAGTACGGAGTTGACGGCTTTGCGAACTAGGATCGTCTCCGGGTCAGCAGCCTGTAGGTTAAGGCGTGACTTGGGCTCAACTACGTTGTGTTTTATTTGTCTTCCGCTGTGTTTGTTAAGTGCCTGCCCTTTTGGCAGTTGCGTTAAACTTGATCATGTGATCTTTTATGTAATACCTTT
Source organism: Alopecurus myosuroides (assembly GCA_028641055.1). Taxonomy (NCBI): domain Eukaryota; kingdom Viridiplantae; phylum Streptophyta; class Magnoliopsida; order Poales; family Poaceae; genus Alopecurus; species Alopecurus myosuroides. Next base: position 413,175,972 of record CM054060.1, on the reverse strand, counting down.
CTGTATTTGTGTAATGGATGATGTATTTCTGTGTGCCAACCGTGTATGTTGTTCACGACTGATCTTTCTGGGATCGTGAATGTATGCATACGTAGGGTTTCAGACTGCCGGTCTGGGGTCCTTACACCGGGGTTCACCGCAAGGTCCGCAGGAAAGTCGCTGCTGGACCCGGATGAAACTGAAAAATACCAAACAAGGTGTGAGATTGCCTTATGAGGGAATGTTTGGGAAAGATTTTTATGTTTAGAAAGGAGGGTATGGTGAATACCAGTATGCCGAGTTGGAGGTGATGAAATACCCGGATTAAGGGCATCATTGCCTGGGCGATTCCGAGTCGCCCTACGCTTTGTCATAGGTGACTCCTTCAGTTTACGGCCAAAGGGGTAAGGCCAGGGTTAGCTCATGAATGATGTCACAGGAACGTGAGTTGGACGCAAGGAAATGATACAGAACCTTGAAGACGACCCCTTGGGGTTTTCTTTTTGATCCGGCTTTGACTGTCGGCTCTGGTTCAACTTCATCGCTGGCGGACTCCACCTTGCCGTCAGCTTCTTCCTCCTCGTCCTGGTCTTCTTGTTCTGAAAGTTATCAAGGTTACAGTAGGAAAATGGAGAGTAAGATATGACAAATTCAAGGGAACCAAGTGTGTACCTTCATCCGAGTTAACGGCATCCCCTTTCTCCTCCGGGTTTCCGGAGTTAGGAGGAGTGTTGATCTTCCAGAAATCATCGTCGGCCTGAAGAGAAGACATAAGAACAAGGGTTAATAGTTGTATCAAGTGGAATGGATCAAGTTGAAATCGTGAAAACCTGGTCCTTACCGCGGGGGCCGGGTTCTCGAGGGTGAAGGGCTCTAATCCGGCTATATTCCGGATTACCTCGAGCTTCTCTGTCAGAAAGCCCTTGATTGTTTTGTTGGTATCGCTAGGCGCAAAACTGTTGGTGGAGTATTGGATCGGGTCCGTGGTTTGCCCCGAGTATTCGCACATCAGTTTTGCGCGGATGGAGTTGGGTTGGATACGGAAGTTAACCCAAGTCTTCACCAGGTTAAGCCCGATGAGGCCTTGGGTCGAAAGAATGGAGATTCTAGCCAATAAGGGCAGGATTGCTTCCCTGTCTGAGTCAGGGGCAAAAGCGTTGAAGGTTTCAGAGATGTCAAGCAGGCCCTCCGAGTAACCCGGCAATTTCTTTTCGCCGGGTGGGGAGGTGTCCCGGCAGTAAAAATACGAAAGCTGCCAGTGCTTGACGTGGGAGTTAAGGGTAAGAGGAGGCATTAAAGAATTTTTGCGGCGTTGGATAGAAACCCCGCCGCAAGCAAGGAGTGCACTGTCGCCGCTTTCGCGGCACGGTTTGCACTGGAAAAGTTCAACGAAGAGAGCCAAACTTGGCGGAGTGCACAAGTATGACTCGGAAAGAACGATGAAATGAGAGATGTTTAACACAGAGTTAGGCCCTATGTTAAATATGCGAAGGCCATAGTGGCTCAAAACGTCACGGAAGAAAGGATGACCCGGAGGACGGAAGCCCCGGGTCACATGTTCCACAAAGCATATTACCTCGTTTTCTGCCAGAGTAGGCCGAGTTTCGTTACCCGGCACCCTCCAGTGGATAATTTCTTGAGGGGGGAGAACCCCTAGCTCGACCAATTCTTCTAATTTGGCCTTGGTGACCGAAGATCGCGCCCAGTTGGCGGATATGGAGTTTGTGGTCTTGGCTTTGACTGGCTGTTTTCCCTGCTTCTTGGGTGCCATGGGGTTAACCTGTAAAGCATCAGGTAGAAGAACATGAGAAACGAGACTCGGAAACTGTCAGTTGGCCGAGTATTGATAAGAGGTATTGAGGAAACTTGGAAGTTAAATGTTATCCGGGTATTGTTTTGCGGAACACGACAGAAATTGTCCGGGTATCGTGCATTCTTATAAAAATTATGGAGGTTAATGTATGGATAAGTGCTTGGGAAAGATAGATGGTTGTCCGTGCATATATTGCGAGTAAATGAACTGGAAAGGGAGGATTTTCCGGGTGACGGAAGCAAGGGCGGAAATTTTAGGCGGCCCGAGCCCAGATTGGGAATTCCATTTCTAAATTTACGGCGAAATTAATGATTACTGGTAGTAGAAGAGTGAACTGAAGTCTATATCTTATCTATTGGATGGGTTAGGATGAATGCTAGCAACCTAATTCGGTGCGCCCCGAGAAATCGCCGGCGGGTCGATTTAGATCCAATTTGAGGCAAAACCAAGAAATTGCAAGGGCAGATTAATGAGTGCCGGATACTTACTGGAGGAGGTTGAAGTGAAGCCTTGCGGAGGCAAATAGCGCAGGCCTGGTGCCCTTTCGCGACTCTTGGCGGGCAGGTCGTGGGTCTGGCGGCGGATCTTGGCGGCGGAGCTGAGCGCGCTGTGGCGGAGCGCAGCCGGCGACAAATGGGCTCCGGTGATGCGCGCGAAGTTCCCGTAATGGCGCTCTGCGGGTTTGTGTACGGAGGAAGAGGAATGAGGAAAAGTGAGACGTTGGGGTTAGGGTTACCCCTAACGACCTATTTATAATGGTTCGGTGAAAAAACTAAGTCCAACGGGCGGGACCCGGAAATTGCGGGGTAACGGCTGCCTATTCAAAGTTTGGGGAGGTGCATCGAGTGCTGAGCAAGAGATCCTGGCAAAAAAGAGAAAGGGATACTTTCCGTGGTGTCAGGTTCAATTATCGAGCAAAGTATGGAGTTTTGGCGTTTCTATCAAAGCTTAGACCGGGAAAGTTAAACGAGGTATCTGGAGAAAAAGTCGGGTTATCATATGGCCACTGTGGAGTTTGGCCTAACTATATATATCAAAGCCCCCTAAACTCGGCTTTTGTAAGTTCGAGCGTTTGATATTTTGCAGGGAATAGCCAGTGCTTCAAGGAAGGATCCGTGAAGCCCAAGCTATTCTGGGGACTACTAATGGAGGGATAATAACCCGGTAGGCCAACTCCAAGGTGTAACCCGGCCCAAGGGACACGGTGCGCAATCCGGCTAAGGTTAATGAAACTTCTGGAAGGCCCAAAGTTTGTAGGCCTCGTGACTCGGATTGTGGGTTGCGGTAAGGAAAGCTAGGGTTTGTAAGAGGTGCTCGGGTAGGATCCGAGCTGTGCCTTGGAGGGCAAGCCAGGAGGTACGGGTGCTTTATAAACCGACCCCTAGGTCTAGTTTTACAGGGATTTAAGTCATAGCTAGATCGCCGAATATCGGGCATCCATTGTATCCGAGAGATCGAGTTAATATATTGAGATTGGAGACTCGGCGACTTCACCGCCGGCTTCCAGATCGAATTCCATCATGTTTTCCTCTGAGCTAGACCCTCTCCCAAACGCCTGTGTCGTCTTGCCCCAAGCTCAGTTACCCCTGGTAACATCTGCCGTGATTATCCCACGACAAGCAGGGTACATCCGCGAGAGAAGGTGGCAAAAAGAAAAGGTAGCCGAAGTCCCAGTTAGAGACCGAGGAGCGGTAGCTAAAATAAAAAAAAAACAGGACAGAAAAGAGGCTTCAGGTTTGTGGGTGGTGTTGTAGCATCTTCGGAGGTTGGTCTCATCCGGCCCAAGAGAAGATGGACCAAATTCGATAACGAGAGCAACATAGCCAGCGGCGCGGAATGGAAGGACAGCTAAAACGTCCCAAGAGGACCAGGCCCACTAGAAGGCTCCAATCATGGGGACATGGAGGGCTCTAGGATGGAAAGCTGACCCAAACCAAGCTCGGCCTGGGAGATGTCGCATGCAGAAGCCATAGCAATGACATCATGCTCATGGAGAGCAGAGGCGGCCTCAATGGCGAGAGCGACCAAGTCTTCAGAGGGAAGCTCACCGGAGCGCAGAGGCTCCACCTTGCCAATGCCCTCGAGGCGCAGCTGCATGCGCTTTATCGCTTTGTGGACAACAGATTCGCGCATTAGAAAGGAGAGAGCGTGACCGGGACGTGCGTTTCCGCAACCTCCAAGGAGGTTTCCACAAATTGGGCCATGGAGTCAGGTAGGAGCGCAGGACGATTGGCACCCAGTGCGTCCGCGGCCTCGGTGTCCAGCACATGTAAGGCCACCAAAGAAGCCGGGAGAGGCTTCCCGACGAACATAGTAGATTCAGTAGTGCCTAGACCCTGGTCGCGCCCAGCCAAGATGAGGGAGGAGACGATGTCAGCAGGCATCTCCAGCGCCGGGTCGGTGGGAGCACCAAAGGAGAGCACATTGACAGAGAGGATCGGGCGGCGCAGAGGGCCGACAGTGTCAAGGGAGCACATAAACCACACGAAGGCAGTGGCGAGGTTGACCACCATGAGGCCCTTGGCCGAAGGATCTTTCGAGGCAGCCATCATAGGCAGGCGGAACACCACGCGCTCTCCCAGCTGCCCTTGCACGAACACGTCGAAGGAGCCAAGGTGAAGCTTTTAAATCACACACTTCAGCTTCGAGCGGAAGTGAGGGCACACTGGCAAGAGCGCGGACCACCAAGGAAGCAGCAGGGGCAGCGCTGGAGAGCGCGCCGTGGGGTATGTCCGGAGGAGGGGCACCCATCGCCTGTACGATGTCTGCGAAACCTCCGTCACCGAGCAGGTCAACGACCTCCCCGTCGTCAGAGTAAGCCTCCGGGATGGGCAAGGATCCGTGATCAGAAGGGGAATCGGATCCCAGTGGGAGGTCCTCGAAGCCAATTGATGGAGGGATGAAAACCCGGTATACTAACACCAAGGTGTAACCCGGCCCAAAGGGAACTGCGCAAGACCCGACTCAAGGAAGAGGAGTTTCTAGAAGGCCCAAGAAGTAGTGTAGGCCTCGTAACCCGGCTTTGGGGGTTACAATTAGGAAACTTAGGGTTTGTATGCGGTGACTGGGTAGGACTCCGAGTATGCATTGGATAGGAAGCCAAGGGGCCGAGTAAGATATAAGCCGGCTCCTAGGGCTAGGAAAAGAGAGCCTCACCAGATATTCGAGTATCCCTGTAATACGAGAGCTGATATTGTAACCCTAGATCGAAGACTCGGCGACTTGATTGCCAGAGCTACCAGATCGATTGATAGCATGATTTCTCTTTAGCTAAACCCTCTCCCAAACACCAGAGTCGAATTTCCTCAAGATAAGTTACCCCTGGTAACGTCTGCCATGGTTATCCCGCGACAGTTGGCGCCCACCGTGGGGCCTGCGTCAAAGGGTGTTTACATCACGGGAGAAGCTCGGGAAAGCACGAAGAACCTCGTAATCGGCGAGATCTACACCAACCGTGAAGGAGAAAAGATGGTGGACGACTTTGGCTGGGGACCAAAGTCGGATTCGCTGGAGACCGGATCTATCGTCACAATCGGCCGGGTCAACGTCTTCGTCGGCATGGTACGTATGTCCGGTTCTATCCCTGACAATATTGAGTATGATTCCGTGTCAGGAGAAGTGACCTGCGTCCAGTCGGATGGAGAAGAGTCAGTCGGGACAGTCGATCCGATAGAAGAGCCCACCACGAAGAGGGAACAGCCGGAGGAGCCGGCATGGACCCCGTGTGGCCGGGTCATGAGAGAAGATGATACCGAGTCTATCTTGCACCTGCTGGAGGACCGGTACGAGGAGGATAGCTGTGATGAGGAGGAGTACGAATCGTCACCAGGCATCATGCGCCAGGTCGCGGTCTACACAGCCCCTGCAACCAATCTCAATTAGGTGGATGTGACCACGGCCGCGGTGGGAGCGGCGCGAGCGCTGGCTCAGCAGCAGAACCCGACGTTGGCTCAGCAGCAGAACCCGGCTGACGGAAACCAGATCCTAGCCCGGGTAGACGGAGAGTCGGCTTCAGTTACCATCCGCACCGGAGAAAGCGAGCGGGCGATAAACATGTTCGGTTTCTTGGCCAACAGAACTCCAGGAGCAGGTCCTTCAAATCCAAGAAATCCGGCTCTGTTCAACAATAACCTGACCTTGGATCCCACAGTACTAGCAACGGTGGTAACCCCGGAGAACGCGGCAGCACGTGCCGCAGATCTAGATGTGGCGCACCGCGCGTTGGAATATCAAAGGAGAGATGTTGAGGCTGAGAAGCAATGGATAGCCGCGCGCCAACGCGAGCTGGAAGAATTAGAGAACCGGCTCCAGGCTCAGTCGACCAGGATGCATAATCAGAGACATCAATCGAGATTGCCGGCAACGGGCGGAACGATACACCCGGCCGCGTTATTCATTACACCTCAGGATCAACCAATTCCGGATGTGAATCAGGGAACCGGACCTCAGCCTGCGACCTTGGGAGGACAGCCGGAAAACGTACAAGCCGGATTACCCCCATTGCAGACAGGAGAAGTTACTGGCAATGCACCACCACCACGATTTCATACTACCCCAGGTCACTTCAACAACCCCATGGACAACGTATATGCAGCAACATTGGCACTTGATCGCATCCCCGTAAGAGAGTCCCCCCACGCGGAGGAGACCCGGCGGGCGGTAGACTTGTTGCGTACAGCAGTGGCCCAGCAGGCCAATTACCCGGATAACAGGAGTGGAATGCATGGGACACCCTATGTCAGCCAGCAAAACGGGAATACCGGCTATATCCAGTCAAGTTCGGCGCGGCGGAGGGCAGAGCAGCAACAAATGCCGCCTCCTCCCCCTAGGCCGGCAACACCAGCAGTATCAGCAGCACAAGCCATTGTGGACACTTCTCGAGCCAGGCGAGCACGTTTCCCGGGTGAGGCCAGTGCCGGAAAATCTCGCAGGACCTAAGTGTTTGTCGGGCATCATCCGGGCTGAGCCTTATCCGGATAAATTCAAAGAACCGGGTAAAGTGGTTAATTATGAGCCGACCATGGACCCAGAAACCTGGTTGAGCAGTTATGAGATGGGCATGTCAATTCGCAACGCATCCGAGAATCTTCAAGCCAAGTTTATGTATTTAATGATGTCAGAGGGAGCAGCTAAGTTATGGTTCAATAACCTACCTGAGAAGTCTATCAATTCATGGAGCGAGCTGAAAACTTTCTTCATCAAGCACTTTGATGGGACATGCAGGAAATTATTTACGATCGATGATCTAGAGCGATGTGTACAGAAGAAGGGAGAGTCGACGCGCAGCTGGGTGCGTCGGGTCATGGAAATTCTCCACTCATCTACGGATATTCAACCAAAGGACGCGTTACAATCTATGGTGAAAACGTGCAAGTATATACCCTTAGTGCAAAAGCTGACACGCATGAAAACTAGTCGGCACGCTTCGGAGGTTACAATGGGAGAACTGATGGACGCATGCAACAAGCACGCCGCCACAGATACCACAGAGGAGGAAGTTGATGATAAGAAAGCAAAAGCCAATGCAAGTAATAGCGGAAGACCCGGCAATGATACTGCAACGGGTAACAACGGAGGAAACAACGGAAACAACCAACATAAGCGCCCATATGAAGGAAATTCCGAGTTTGTCGCCAATACAGAAGCCGGGTTTGCAAGACCTAGAGAAGAAGGAAATTTCAACGGAGGGAACTTTAACGGTGGAAACTATCAAGGGCCACCCAGACCGTCTAATCATCTAGAGGCTTTCAGGATGCCGTGTCCACGACATAGCAGGAACGGCAGGCCGGCTAATCATTCATTGGAGCAGTGCGTGGATCTACAAAGATGGAAGAATGAGGAAATAAACAAGGCTATGCGAGGTGCAGGCCGGGGAGGAGGACCGGGTCTGGGTGGAAACCAGGGTAACGGGCCACCCCCAGCTGGCAACCAAGGAGGTGGAAATCCGGGTAACAACCAAGTAGGCGCTGGAGGTTTCCAGGCCAACCCCAAGCAGCTAGGGCAGTACCACGTTCATACCATTGGGACTTCCAACAAAGATAGAAAAATACTCAAAAGGGCAGTAAACTCGTGTTCTTCAGCTGTTCCGAGATACTTGAGATGGTCGGATCAAGAGGTGATATGGAGCAGAAGGGATCACCCGGAATCAATAGAGCATCCGGGTGTGCTAGCTTTGGTGGTTGCACCCCAGGTTAATGGTTACGAGCTGAAAAAGGTTCTGATGGATGGTGGGAGTAGCATCAATATCTTATACTGGGAAACTTTCCTGCGCATGGGGCTGAAGGAGTCTCAATTGCAAAAAAGTTCCACAGTTTTTCATGGGATTGTGCCGGGTCACTCGGCGTGCCTCGAGGGAAAAGATAACACTAGAGGTCGCTTTTGGAGAATCGAAGGATAATTTCAGAGTAGAATGGCTCACGTTCGAGGTGGTTAAATTACGCATCCCTTATCACGCGCTATTTGGAAGGCCGGCTTATGCCAAGTTCATGGCCAGGCCGTGTTATGTGTACCTACAGCTAAAGATCCCGGGTCCCAAGAGAACCATTACTATACATGGCGACCGGGCTATAGCAGCGGAGTGCAATGAAGGAGACGCGGCAATGGCAGAACAGGCTTGCAGGAAGGAAGAACTTAAGTACTAGCGGTGTCAGGTAGACCCGGATGATAGAACAACACTGAAAAGGCCAAATACGGATGATGAGAGAGTAAAGTTTAAAGCAGCACAGGATACAAAGATGGTGTCTTTTGTCGAAGGTGACCCCTCCAAGCAATTTGCTATAGGGTCTAACCTAGACAGCAAGCAGGAAGAGGCACTCATGGAGTTTATTCGTGGAAACAGGATGTTTTTGCTTGGACACCTAGCGATATGCCGGGTATACCGACCGAGTTAGCTGAGCACAGTTTGCATGTTGATCCCAAGTCCCGGCCCGTGAAGCAGGGCCTGAGAAAAATGATTGAGGAAAGGAGAAATGCCATAGGGGAAGAGATAGCTCGGCTCCTTGCGGCCGACTTTATCATGGAAGTTTTTCACCCGGATTGGTTGGCAAATCCGGTTCTGGTGCTGAAAAAGAGTAACAAGTTGAGGATGTGTATAGATTATACGAGTCTTAACAAGCATTTCCCAAAGGATCCTTTTGCACTCCAAAGGATAGATTAGATTATAGATGAAGTGGCTGGAAGTGACCTATTATGTTTCCTGGATGCTTATTCGGGTATCATCAGATCAACTACAAAAAGAAGATTGGGAGAAAACATCTTTCATAACCCCCTTTGGATCTTTCTGTTACAAAACTATGACCTTTGGGCTAAAGAACGCTGGCGCAACGTACCAGCGGTGCATTCAGAAGTGTTTTGAGGATCAGATTGGGCGCAACGTCCATGATTATGTTGATGATGTGGTGATTAAAACAAGGAAGGAAGAAACATTCATTGACGACCTGAAGGAAACGTTTAGGAACTTGAGAAGGTACCAGATGAAGCTTAACCCCACAAAGTGTGTGTTCGGAGTTCCAGCAGGAAAATTACTTGGTTTCATTGTTTCCGAGAGAGGGATTGAGGCAAACCCGGATAAGATCAAAGCTATCCAGAGTCTGGAAAAGCTGGAAAACCTGAAGCATGTCCAAAATCTTACAGGATGCGTAGCAGCGCTAAGCCGGTTCATATCCATGCTAGGAGAGAAGGCAATACCATTATACCGACTCTTGAGGAAAACAGACAAATGTGTTTGGGACCAAGAGGCGGATGAAGCGTTCGAAGCTCTAAAACGGCAATTATCTCAGGCACCGGTTCTGGCTGCACCGGGTCCCAAGGAGCCCATGTTATTATATGTTGCAGCTAGGCCCCGGGCGGTCAGCGCAGTGGTTGTTGTTGAGCGCAAACAGGATGGAAAGGATCACCCGGTATAGAGGCCGGTTTATTATGTAAGTGAAGTACTATCGAAAGCAAAGCAGCGTTACCCATACTGGCAAAAGCTGGTTTTCGGGGTCTTCATGGCCAGCCGGAAATTGAAGCCATATTTTCAGGAACACCCCATAACAGTGGTTAGCTCTATACCAATGGTGGATATTATCAGAATTCAGACGCAACAGGTAGAATAGCCAAGTGGGCCATCGAGATGGGAGATTATCACATCAACTACGAGCCCAGGTCTGCAATCTAATCTCAAGCTTTAGTTGATTTTATCAATGATTGGACTCACACAAGCATGCCTATGATGATACCAAGTTCCGAGTCTTGGGTGATGCACTTTGATGGTTCTAAGCAATATGAGGGATCAGGAGCTGGGGTGGTGCTAAGATCACCCAAAGGATACAAAATGAGTTATGTGTTGCAGATTCACTTCGATTGGCCCAACAATGTGGCCGAGTATGAGGCGTTACTACATGGATTGAGAATGGCAAAGGAGATGAACATCAGGCGAATACGATGCTATGGAGATTCGGATCTTGTGGTCCAGCAGGTTTCAGGAACTTGGGATAGAAAAGATGCAACAATGGCAGCATACCGCAAAGAGGTGGACAGGGTTGCCGGGTCTTTTTCCGGGTATGAGGTGGAACACATTGACAGGCGAAAGAACGAGGCAGCAGATGCGCTCGCAAGACTCGGCTCGCGCAGAGAGCCGGTTCCACCGAATGTCTTCCTGGACGAGTTATTGCGGCCTTCTGTCAAAACCGAGTCTGAGCAAGAGGTGGCAAATCAAGACCCGGATTTGGAGCTCGTGGCCACAATACGTGCTGTTCCCGAGTGGACAGAGCCGTTTTTGGCCTACCTATCACGGGGCGAGTTACCATCGCAGGAAGTTCTAGAAAGGAAAATTTTGAGACGAGCAAAGGGCTATTCTATCATCAATGGGGAGTTATACAAAAGAAGTGCAGATGGAGTCTTTTTGCGTTGTGTAGCACCAGAAGAAGTCCGGCAGATTCTAAAAGAGATTCACGAAGGTGATTGTGGGCATCATGCCTCCACAAGATCCCTTGTGGCCAAAGCATATCGACATGGCTTCTTCTGGCTCACTACCTTAGCAGACGCGGAGCGCTTGGTGCCAAGATGTGACGGATGTCAAAGGTACGCTTGCCAAATCCATGTGCCGGCTATGGAATTGCAAACAATCCCGCTAACCTGGTCGTTTGCTGCTTGGGGTATGGATATGGTTGGCCCCTTTCACATGTCACCTTGCAAAAAGACTCATCTTTTGGTGGCAATCGATAAGTTTACTAAGTGGGTTGAAGTTATGCCAGTCACCAATTGCGAAGCAGTCACAGCAGTCAAGTTCTTGAAAAATATTATCTATCGGTTTGGGTATCCCCACAGCATCATAGCGGACAATGGAACCAACATGTCCTTGGGCGAGATGGAAAAGTTTTGTGGAAACAATGGTATTCGTCTGGACATAGCCTCGGTAGCCCATCCACAAGCCAATTGACAGGTGGAGAGGGCAAATCAGGAGTTACTTCGTGGGCTAAGACCACGATTATGAGTCCCATGCATCACAGCTGCTGGAGCATGGGTTGAGGAGCTACTATCAGTGGTATGGGGAATTAATACAACACCTAACAGATCTCCTCAGATGACCCCGTTTTTCATGGTTTATGGTGCAGAAGCAGTGTTGCCGAGTGATATTATTCACGACTCGCCCCGAGTGTCGGCTTATGTCGAGGTGGAGAACGAGAAGACCCGGCAGGACGCCGTGGATATGCTAGAGGAGCACAGAGAACAAGCTTTGGAGAGATCAGCCATTTATCAGCAGGATCTGAGGAGGTACCATAGTTGGCGAGTCAAAACCCGGGTCTTCCAGAAAGGGGACCTGGCATTGTGCTTGGTGCAGTCAAAAGAAGGAAACCACAAGTTATCCCCACCATGGGAAGGACCGTTCATCATAAGCCGGAATTTGCACAATGGGTCATATTACTTGGTGGATGCAAGGGAAGAGTCGGATACCGTCAACGACACCGCTCATACCACTTCGTCTATGCAAGAAAGAGAAAGACCATGGAACGTGGCCCAACTACGTCCCTACTATACCTAGAGTAGACTAGGTTTACAAGTTGAATTACACGATGTAACAGGCAACAGGTTTCAGACGCACTCTTTTCCTATCCAGGGTACCTAAGGGGACTGGAGGGTTTTTAATGAGGCAGCTTGTTGACCTAACTTTTCTCATATCAATAAAGAGATGGTTAAACTATGATATTGCTCCTTGTTTATTTATTTCTGTTGAGTTTTTAAATTTTTTGTTTCTTGCTTTGTATTTTTACTTTATCAGGTAAGTATTGTTTGTTTGATTGCATTACATCAATTTATGTTTCCTATAACTTGCATATATAGGTGTTGGGGGCTGATTGCTTGAATAGCACAGTTGCAAACTCAAAGACCCGGCCTCGATGCCATTAAGTTATAAGGACCGATTACTTGCAATAAGTACGGTTACAATCTTATAACTGGACAATAAAGCCACACTTCTTGATTTCTCTTGTTTAAGCTTGATGCAACTCGCAAAAACGTGGCGTGCCTTGCTAGCGTGTAATCACAATCAGTCATGATGCCCAAGGGGACTTGCCTGACCCTGTTTTTATACAGCTATAGAAACATTGAAAATCCACGCGAACGCCGGCTTATAACAAAAAGAATCAAAAGGGTCATCCAAACCATAAGTTATGCAGAGTATAAGGTTAATAGCCGGAAACTCACAATATATTAAGCATAACTTCAAACCTATGTGAGTAACTCTAGGTTTTGGCCCTTAGCAGAAACATTTTTTTCTTTTGAAACCACCAAACCCTTAGACTCGGAAATTCGGGCCTTGGGACTTGGGAATTTGAGAAAAGCAACAAATTGTCTAGCTATTAAGCTTAAAAACCCAAAGATCCGAGTCTTGGGGACTTGGGGACTTAGGAAATAAAGTCCACTTGTCGAAAATCCCTGAGACCCGGAAACCGAGTCTCACAAAAGTAAAAATAGCGAAAATCAGAAAAGCAGCAACAAAAGTTCAAAACTAGGAAATAATGTATCCAAGCAAAGGGCCAGAAGGGCCGCCAAAAGCTATTAAGGTTTTAGCGTATTACAAACCTAGGAAATTGTATCGAAAAGTGCACAGGCCCACTATTAAAAGAATAATTTTTTTAGGCATATTACAAAATGCCCATTGGCCGAATAAAGTGCTTGAGATGGTAAAAGGTGAAACCTTACTCGGCGTCCTTGGCCGAGTCATCAACGTTTCCCTTGGCAGCCGGGTCTTGGACTTGCTCTTCGGTGGTCTTCCCAGCTCCTGTATCCGGATTAGCAACAGAGTCGGCACGAGCTGGTGGACGGACAGCCGGTGTAGAGGAGGAAGGCGCAGTATCGGCTTCAGCTTTTCTCTTGGCAGCTTCTTCCTTCCTCTTGGCAGCTTCCTCCTTCCACTTCTCCAGCATGTCAAAGGGCTTAGGCGGATCCGACTTAATTGGCTTGTCTTCGGCATCGTAAGGTGGAACGATCTTGCTCAAGTCCAGACTGTCGGCGATCCAGCTCGCCGAGTGACGTACCTCAGTATGAATGGCTTTATAGTTCTTGGCTGAAAACTTGGAGCCGTCGTTGTTGAACTCGGGAAACCCGCCCACGAGCTTCGCCCGCTCAAGCCTAGGAAAATAGGCCTTGGCCAGAGCAAGCCCGCGGGTTACCCCAACCCGGCACGACGAGCGCTTCCAGTGATCAATCCACTCGGGAATGGTGGAACATGCGTCAAGCAAAGTGTCCAGGCCACAATAACCCACAGCCGGCCACTTCACGACTTCCAAAATCCAATTGGTGCCGGCAGAAAATTGCCGGATCACGGCCTTTAGTGTCTTCTATTTCTCAATATCATCTTCGTTTGAGGCAGAATCACCCGGGCCTGCAGTATAACAGAGAAAGTTAAAGCAATAACATACGGGTATCTTGCGTAATGGAAAACCCGGGTTATAATTAGCGAGTTATAAATCCTTACCAAGCAGAGCGCGATAAGTGTCGGCAATTTGAGCCGAGACCTTCTTCAGCGCACTTTCGGCATTGTGGTATTTCTTCTTATATTTTTTCAAATCTTTCTCCAGATTCTGCACTTCAGCTTCTAGCTCAGCATGCAGCTTGGTCTCGGCCTGAAGGAGCTGGTTGGTTTTGGCCAACACCTCCTCAGCCCGGGTCACATGTGCCTGTGGTGGAAAGGAAGGGGAAAAATTAGCCGGATATAAGAAAAAGCCGGGTATAAAAGGAAGTACCGAGTAAACTTTGCCTAGTTAAACTCGGAACTTGGGGACTAGGTGAGTATGTATACAATATTTATCACGATTATCTGGTGTTCAGTAGCCATGGACTCAAGCATATCTCTCTCGGTGGTCTTCAAAGCGAAGAGCTCATCTAGCATTCCTTCATAGGAGAGATCGCCGAGCTTCAGCTTGGAAGACACGGGATTCTGGTTACCCGGAGGCGGGGTTCTCTCCTTCTTGGGGGTGGATGCCCGGGTCGCCTGGGTGTTGGGATTGGGATCACCTTTCCCCGTGCCCAGGATCTCAACGTTATTATCTCCGGGTGTATGTGATGGAATAGGATATTCGGCCTCCTGATCGGCCGGGTTTTTCTGCAGGTCTTGTTGTTCTTCTTCTTCAACGCCGCTAGCCGCGGCCTTCACAGTGTCTTCCGGGTCTTTCATCGCCGGTTTATCGACATAAATATCGTCCGGGTCACTGATCGTGACCTGGGCTCTAAAGAAAATGAAAGAAGCAGTTAGTACTTGATGAATGAATATTATGGAAAGAGCTAGTACGTCAAATTGCAAGAAAAGTAACTTACCCGGTGTTCACCACAAAATCCGGTGGACGATCGTTGCTAGACCCGGAGGATGCTGATAAAGAGTCCGAAAGTGAGACCCGGAATTTCCCAGCTAGTGGATGATTGGGAGAAGGATGTTTTTGGGGAGAGTTGAAAGTATGGGTTTGGGGAATACCGGCTCGGCGAGCTGGGGACAAAGGGATACCCGGGTGAAGAGGGTCGTCACCCGGAGAGTTCCGGGTTACCCTGCGCTTGACTGGTGCGGGTTCCTTCAGGTGCGATGAATCGGACAAGTGTTGGTTAAGCTCGCACATGTTAGCATATGAATATGGTTTGGAGGCAATAGAGGAGTAAGGAACCTTGAATACAACCCCCCGGGCCTTCCTCTTCGCCCCAACTTCTATGTCCGGCTCAACCTCACTTTCATCAGATTGGGTCTCCTCCTTGTGCTCCAACCCTGGATAGCATAATGTATTGTCGGAAAAAGGAAAACAAGTTGGAGATATAAGTTAACGGATATGGGAGCGGGTGAGACTCGGATGCTACCTTCGTCCGAGTCAGCCGGCTCCTCGTCCTCTTCCGAGTTTTCGGAAGGAGGTGGGGTGTCAATCATCCAGAAAGCGCTGTCCTCCTGAGAGAAAAATGCAGTGACGAAAGTTAGTAATTTTGCAGCAAAAGTATCAGTCGGGTAAAAAAGTGGTAGCCGGTTCTTACAGCTGGGGCCGGGCTATCGCGGGTGAAAGGATCCAAGCCGGATATGGTCGGGATCACCTCCAGCTTTTCGGTCAAGAAGTTTTTCATTATCTTGTTCGCGTCCGCGGCCGGGTAATTTCTCAAGGAATAGAGAAGGGAGTGACGTGATCATAGTAGCTACACATAAGTTTGGGCCGGAGAGCATTGGGTTGGATCCGGAAAGTCACCAAAGTTTTGATTAGGTTGAGCCCAAGAAGGCCTTGGGCCGAGAGTACAGCAAGCTTGGCGAGGAGGGGCTGGATAGATTGCCGCTCTGACTCAGAGGCATAGGAGTTGAGATTGTCGGAAAGAGTGAGGAGATCTTTGGTGAAACCCGGCAATGGTTTTTCACCTGCTGAGGAGGTGTCCTGGCAATAAAAATAGGTCTTTTGCCAGTGTTTGACATGGGAGTTAAGACTCAGAGTCGGCATTAAGGAGTTCCTCCGTCTCTGGATAGAAACCCCTCCGCAAACCAGGAGGGCCCCATCGCCGCTCTCTCGGCACGGTTTGCATTGGAATAGTTCAAGGAAGAGTGCAAGATTCAGAGGAATGCATAAATACGACTCACACAAGACAATAAAGTGAGTAATGTTCAGCATAGAATTAGGCCAATATCAAAGACGCGGAGTTTGTAATGATCTAGCAGTTCGCGGAAAAAAGGATGACCCGGGGGGCGAATACCCCGGATCACGTGCTCTACGAAGATCACTACCTCATCAAGACCCGGGGAAGGCCGAGTCTCGTCCCCAGGTACACGCCAGTGAATGTCTTCTCGGGCGGGCAAGACACCCGACTCTTCGAGTTCATCTAGCTTGGCCTTGGTCACGGTTGACCTCGCCCAATTGGCAGAGATCGATTGACTCGGCTTCGCCTTGCTAGCCGGTTGTTTCCCCTTCAGTTTTGCACTAGACTTAGGTGCCATGAGCCTGATCTAAAAAGGAGACAAAGTGAAGAGTTGAAACAACTAGAGACCCCAAAAATGATTGTTATCCGACTTAGAGAATAATGCTAACAGGAAATGTTGGCTGATTGGATCCAGGTGGAAAAATTTATGGGGAAAATCGTGATTACAAGAGATGGAGATGCGCTGTGAGGTGTGCTATTGAGTCTAGATCAAGCATTGGTTATGGAAGTGCAAAGCATGGAGTGAATAATCAAGGGGGAATAAAGAGAACATCTAGGGGCAGAGCTAGATCCAATCTACTCGCGAAATCAAAGATCAAATTCAAGGAGATGAAGAGCTTACCGGAGAGATCTTAGCAAAAACGCGGCGGTGGCGGAAGGCTTGAAGGGGGTGGGCCTAGGTTCTCCGGTGGGTTGCTCGAGGGCGAGGCGGCGTCGCCAGTGCGGGCGCGGCGGACGGGCAGCGGCTCGATTCCGGTGACGAGCTCGCGGACGGATGGCACCGGCTCGTCTCCGGCGAACGTACTTGCAGGTGGCGCAGCAGTGCAGGCTCGAGCTCGGAGGCGAGGGCGCCGAGAGAGAAGAGGAAGTGAAGAGATGGTGACGAATGGCGAAGTGGATCTGAATGGTGCCGTTTGGGTGCCTATTTATAGGAGCTGAGCGGGAAAATGCCCTAGGGTTGGGCGGCAAAGGCCAAAAATTTCAGAGAAAAGATACTTAGCCGGATTTTTTGGGATAAGCATTGAAGGCGCCCGTTACGAGATATCCGGAAGAGATTGGAACAGATTCCCACCGCGATATTCGGACTAACTAACGAACGGTGTGAGTCGGGTCTTATGTGTTTTCTAGGAGTGTTGACTCGGGAAAACAATGTTAGACTCGGAGAAAGCCGGGTTACCATATGGACCACCTACAGAGTTAGGCCTAGCTATTATCAAAGAATTCTAACCCGGGATTCTATGAACTTGTATGTTTACCGTTTTGCAGTGAATAGCGTGCACTTCATGGTTGATCCCGCGAAGCCCAAGCTATTCTGGTGACTACTGATGGAGGGATGATAACCCGGTATACTAACACCAAGGTGTAATCCGGCCCAAAGAGAACTGCGCAAGACCCGGCTCAAGGAAGAGGAGTTTCTAGAAGGCCCAAGAAGTAGTGTAGGCCTCTCGTAACCCGGCTTTGGGGGTTACAATTAGGAAACTTAGGGTTTGTATGTGGTGAATGGGTAGGACTCCGAGTATGCCTTGGATAGGAAGCCAAGGGGCCGAGTAAGATATAAGCCGGCTCCTAGGGCTAGGAAAAGAGAGCCTCACCAGATATTCGAGTATCCCTGTGATACGAGAGCTGATATTGTAACCCTAGATCGGAGACTCGGCGACTTGATTGCCAGAGCTACCAGATCGATTGATAGCATGATTTCCCTTGAGCTAAACCCTCTCCCAAACACCAGAGTCGAATTGCCCCAAGATAAGTTACCCCTGGTAACGTCTGCCGTGATTATCCCGCGACACCAATGATGGTCACTCGGCCGATGATGCCTAGGCCACCATAGTTCTTGACGTTCAGATCGAGTCGATGTCGTGGGGGTTTGCGTAGGGGGCGGAGGAGATGGTGACGTGGGCACGGAACCATTCTGGAGTGGGTAGTCTTCAATGGACAGGGAGGCCAAAACTTCATGCTCGAAAAGAAACCGGTGTTCGGTTTCGTTGTACCGGATGAAGTGGACCGAGGTTTTGCTCCCCACGGAGGGTCCATTATTGATCGCGTTCTCGTGAGCCTCATGATAGGAGAACATAGCTAGCTTGGTCCTATAGGAAGATGAAAAAGGTAGCGCGTTCCGGGCCGCACCCCAAGGCGACCGCTTGATGAATCAGCGGGGCAGGGGAAATACCGGGAGGATTGACGAAGGCATAGGCCAGGTGCTCATAGTGGTTCATGTCAAGATAAGGCATGTACACGTCGATGTAGTCCGTCCGGACCAACACATCGAAATCTTCGGTGTCGAGGATGGTCTCGGCCTTGGATTTAGTCTGCTCGGGAGCGGTGAGGGAGCTCGCAGCATCGACAATGGGGATGAAACCCGCATCGCCTTTGCTAGGTACAATCTCACCCTCCTCAGGCGTCGGGCCATCGCCAAGGTCCAAAACAGGCTTGGGCCCAACCTCGTCCGAGTCCGTTAGAGCGGCGGCGGCGGGGAAGGCCAGGTGACAGACGGCCCGAGAGTGATCATCAGCAAAATAGGGAGCACATAACAGCGGGGCCGGATTAACCGAGGCTTCCTGGATGGCGTCGCCACCCTGAGCTTCTACAGTCGTGTAGGAGGCCATTGGGGAGCCGGGATTGAGAAGGGAGAGGAAATTAGGATGCGGGAGGTTAGGGAAGGAGAGGTAACCGAAGGGAGGAAGCTTAGAAGATCCCTCGAGGTGGCCGGAGATTCTGCAGCGCCGGCAGCGAATCGGGACCCGGCAATCCGGTACGAAGTGGTCGGAGGCCAAACAACGATGGCACGTGGAGATGGTAGAGTCGAGCAGCGGTGGAGTGCGAGGGGGCGCAGTGGGAAAGACTTTGATGGGGAGGCAACCACGTGTTAATAGGAAAAGGGCCAAGCTCCCACAGGGCCGAAAGACGAAATTTGGCCCGTGCCATGGCAGGGAGGGGAAGGGAGAAGGTCGCAGGGAGGGGCGGGGAGCTGGGAGATTGAGTTTTACCAGAATGGGAAAGGAGTTTACGGGACGAGTGGGTCGGCCAGGGGCCACGATCAGGAAGAGAAAGATAGAGAGTGGGGCAGGTTTTGCGGCGGAGGGGAGCGGCGTTGGGAGTAGGGTTTGAGAGGCAGGTGGATTCTTGCGAGGAGGGAGGTAGCGAAAGATCTCGCAGAGATAGAGTAGGGGGAACACAGGAAGAGGCCAGCCTTGCAGAGCTTACGGGCTAGAGAAACTCGGTAAATTCGGTCAGCTGAACAAGGCCCACGGGCTGGGCTTTGTCGGTAAGCTGTCGAACTGTCAGCGGCACGCGGTGGAGCCCCTTCCAGGGAGGAAGGAGAAAGAACTTGGCCACTAACCTTCCATGGCTAATCCCACCCAGCGAGACTAAGAAGGAGGCTAAGAGGGGAGATGAAACCACGAACAGGAACCATGATGGAGGGATGATAACCCGGTAGGCTAATGCCAAGGTGTAACTCGGCCCAAAGGGAGCTGCGCAAGACCCGCTTAAGGAAAAGGAGTTTCTAGAAGGCCCAAGAGTGTAGGCCTCGCAACCCGGATTGTGGGTTTCGATAAGGAAGCTTAGGGTTTGTAAGCGGTACCCGGGTAGGACTCCCAGTCTTCCTTGGACAGGAAGCCAGGGGATCCGGATATTATATAAGCCGGCTCCTAGGGTTAGACGAGACACAAGTTTTACTAGCTATTTGAGTATCCTTTGTAACACGAGTGTTGAGATAATATATCCAGATCGGAGACTCGGCGACTTGATTTCCGTCTACCAGGTCGTTTATCACCATGACCTCCCCTGAGCGAAACCCTCTCCCAAACGCCAGAGTCGAATTGCCCCAAGATAAGTTACACCTGGTAACGTCTACCGTGATTATCCCACGACAGTTGGCGCCCACCGTGGGGCCTACGTCCAAGGGTGTTTACATCACGGGAGAAGCTCGGGAGAACATGAAGAACCTCGTCATCGGCGAGATCTACACCAACCCCAACGGAGAGAAGATGGTGGACGATTTTGGCTGGGGGCCAGAGTCGGATCTGCTCGAATCCGGATCTGTCGTTACAATCGGCGGGGTCAACGTCTTCATCGGCATGGTACGTATGTCCGGTTCAATCCCTGATGATTTTGGATTTGATTCTGTATCAGGCGGATGGAGAAGAATCGGTCGGGACGGTAGATCCGATAGAAGAGCCCACCACGAAGAGGGAACAGCCGGAGGAGCAGTCGGCATGGAACCCGCGTGGCCGGGTCATGAGAGAAGATGATACCGAGTCTATCCTACACTTGCTGGAGGACCGGTACGAGGAGGATAGCTGCGATGAGGAGGAATATGAGTCTTCACCAAGCATCGCGCGCCAGGTCGCAGTCTACACGGCCCCTGCAACCAATCTCAATCAGGGGGACGTGACTACAGCCGCGGTCGGAGCGGCGCGAGCATTGGCCCAGCAGCAAAATCCGGCTGATGGAAATCCGGTTCTGAACCCGGGTTGACGGAGAGTCGGCTTCAGTCACCAGCCGAGCAGAGGATAGCGAGCTGCAGGCGAATATGTTTTGGTTTATGGCGAACAGGACGCCGGGGGCGGGTCCTTCAAATCCACAACACCCGGCCCTGTTCAACAACAACATGATCCTGGATCCCACAGTGCTAGCTACGGTAATAACCCCGGAGAACGCAGCGGCACGCGCTAGGGATCTGGATGTGGCCCGCCGTGCATTGGAGCAGCAGAGGAGAGATGTGGAAGCAGAAAAGCAAGGGATAGCCACACGCCAACGTGAGCTGGACGCATTGGAGATCCGGCTCCGGGTTGAGACAACCAGGGTGCACCAAAGACACCAAACGAGGTTACCAGCAGCGGGTGGAGTCATAAACCCGGCCACGCTATTCATCACGCCCTAGGATCAGCCAATTCCGGTTGTGAATCAGGAAACTTTGCATCAGCCTACGACTGGGGGAGGACAGCCGGCAAACGTGCCGGCCGGGTTACCCACATTGCAGACTGGGGTCACTATTGGAAACACAGCACCACCACCACCACCATCACGATTTCGCACGCCTCCAGGACACTTCAACAACCCCATGGACAATGTATACGCAGCAACGATTGCATTGAATCAGATCCCCGTAAGAGAGTCACCCAACGCAGAGGAGACCCGGCGGGCGATAGATCTATTGCGCACAGCAGTGGCACAGCAAGTTAACTACCCGGATAATAGGAGTGAAATGCATGGGACGCCATATATCAGCCGGCAACATGGCAATACCGGTAATATTCAAACAAGTTCGGCGCGACGGAGGGCATAGCAGTAGCAAATGCCGCCTCCTCCCCCCGTTCAGGCGGCACCAGCAGCATCAGCAGCACAAGCCATTGTGGATAGTTCCAGAGCCAGGCGAGCCGCGGCCGGGTCTGCGGTGCACAAAACCAGCAGCAGTACCACGTCCAGCCGTACCCCCCGCAGGATCGCATGTTTCCCGAGTAAGGCCAGTACCAACTAATATTGTTGGGCCCAAGTGTCTGTCGGATAACATCAGGGCTGAGACTTACCCGGATAAATTTAAGGAACCGGGCAAAGTAGTGAATTATGAGCCGACTATGGATCCAGAAACATGGTTGAGCAGCTATGAGATGGCTATGTCGATTCGCAACGCATCTGAAAATCTTCAAGCCAAGTTCATGTACTTAATGATGTCAGAAGGAGCGGCAAAGTTGTGGTTCAACAATTTACCTGAAGGATCTATCAAGTCATGGGGTGAGTTAAAAACTGTGTTTATCAAGCACTTTCACGGAACGTGCAGGAAATTGTTTACTATAGATGATCTAGAACGGTGTGTGCAAAAGAAGGGAGAGTCGGCGCGCAGCTGGGTGCGCCGGGTTATGGAGATACTGCATTCGTCCACAGATATTCAGCCAAATGATGCATTACAAGCTATGGCAAAGACATGCAAGTACACACCTTTAGTGCAAAAAATAACTCGCATGAAATCTAGTCGGAATGCTTCAGAGGTTACGATGGGAGAGTTGATGGATGCATGTAATAAGCACGCTGCTACGGATACCACAGAGGAGGATGTCGATGATAAGAAAGCAAAAGCAAACACGAGCAATAATGGAAGAACCGGCAATGGATCTACGCCGGGTAACCATGGAGGGAATAATGGAAACAACCAGAACAAATGCCCGTTTGAGGGAAGTTCCGAGTTTGTCGAAAGTACAGAAGCCGAGTCTTCGAGACCTAGAGCAGAAGGAAATTTTAACGGAGGAAACCATAACGGAGGAAACTACCAGGGGCCACCGAGGCCGGGTAACAACTGGGATGTCTTCAGAATGGCGTGTCCGAAACACAGCAGGAACAGAAGGCCGGCTAACCACTCATTGGAGCAGTGTGTGGATTTACAGAGATGGAAGAACGAGGAGGTAAACAAAGCTATGCGAGGTGCAGGCCGGGTTGCAGGACCGGGTCCAGGTGGAAACCCGGGCAACGGCCCACCCCCAGCAGGCAACCCAGGAGGTGGTAACCCGGGTAATAACCAGCGTGGAGCTAGAGGTTTCCAAGCTAACCCCAAGCAGTTGGGACAATATCACGTACACACTACAGGAACTTCCAACAAGGATAAAAAGATACTCAAGAGAGCAGTGAACGCGGTCAATTCAGTTGTTCCAAGGTACTTAAGATGGTCGGATCAAGAGGTGACGTGGAGCAGGAGGGATCACCCGGACACAATAGAACATCCGGGTGTGCTAGCATTGGTGGTCGCGCCGCAAGTTAATGGTTATGAGCTGAAAAAGGTCTTAATGGACGGTGGAAGTAGCATCAACATCTTATACTGGGAAACTTTGTTACGCATGGGTCTCGAGGAGTCTCAGCTGCAGAAAAGTTCAACAGTTTTTCACGGGATTGTGCCGGGTCACTCGGCGTGCCCCGAGGGAAATATCACTTTAGAGGTTGCTTTTGGAGAATCAAGGATAATTTCCCGGTTGAATGGCTCACGTTCGAGGTTGTAAAGTTGCACATCCCTTATCACGCGCTATTCGGAAGGCCGGCTTACGCTAAGTTCATGGCCAGGTCGTGTTACGTATACCTACAGCTAAAGATTCCGGGTCCTAAGCAAACCATCACCATACATGGAAACCGGGTTATAGCAGCTGAGTGTGACGAAGGAGACGCGGCAATGGCGGAACAGGCCTGCAGGAAGGAAGAACTCAAGTATTAACGGTCTCAAGTAGACCCGGATGATAGAACAACATTGAAAAGACCGAACACTGAAGATGAGAGAGCAAAGTTTAAAGCAGCACAATATACCAAAATGGTGGCCTTTGTCGAAGGCGATCCCTCTAAGCAATTTGCTATATGATCTATCCTGGACAATGAGCAGGAAAAAGCACTCGTGGAATTTTTTCGTTCGAATCAAGATGTGTTTGTTTGGACGCCTAGCGATATGCCGGGTATCCCCACAGAGTTAGCAGAGCACAGCTTGCATGTTGATCCCAAATCTAGGCCCGTGAAGCAGGGCCTGAGGAAGATCAATGAGGAAAGAAGAAAGGCTATAGGAGAAGAAATTGCTCGGCTATTGACAGACGGCTTCATCATGGAGGTATTTCACCCGGAATGGCTGGCAAATCCGGTTCTAGTACTGAAAAAGATTAACGAGTGGAGGATGTGCATAGATTATACGAGTCTCAACAAGCATTGCCCAAAGGATCCGTTTGCCCTTCCAAGGATTGATCAGATCATAGACGCAGTGGCTGGAAGCGACTTATTATGTTTCCTGGATGCATATTCCGGGTATCGCCAGATCAAGCTCAAGAAGGAAGATTGGGAGAAAACATCGTTTATAACCCCTTTGGGGCCTTTTGTTACAAAACCATGACTTTTGGATTGAAGAACGCTGGCGCAACTTATCAGCGGTGCATTCAGAAGTGCTTCGAGGACCAAATTGGACGCAACGTTCATGCTTACGTGGATGACGTGGTGATCAAGACTAGGAAAGCCGAGACATTCATCGATTATCTAAAGGAAACATTCAAGAACCTGAGAAGGTATCAGATGAAACTCAACCCTACAAAGTGTGTGTTTGGAGTTCCAGCAGGAAAATTTCTCGGGTTCATCGTTTCCGAGAGAGGGATTGAGGCAAACCCGGATAAAATCAAAGCTATCCAGAGTTTGAAAAAGCTGGAAAACCTGAAGCACGTTCAGAAGCTTACAGGGTGTGTAGCAGCATTAAGCCGATTTATATCCAGACTCGAAGAAAAAGCAATACCACTATACCGGCTCTTGAAGAAATCTGATAAGTTTGTTTGGGACCAAAAGGCGGATGAGGCGTTGGAAGCACTAAAGAAGCAGTTATCTGAGGCACCAGTTTTGGCAGCCCCGGGTCCCAAAAATCCCATGCTATTATACATTGCTGCTGGTCCCCGGGCGGTTAGCGCAGTGGTTGTTGTCAAGCGCAAAGAGGATGGAAAAGATCACCCGGTCCAGAGGCCGGTTTATTACGTCAGCGAGGTATTATCGGAGGCAAAACAGCGCTACCCACATTGGCAGAAACTGGTTTTCGGGGTCTTCATGGCCAGCCGGAAATTGAATCCATATTTTCAGGAACACCCCACAGTGGTTAGCTCCATACCGATGTCGGATATCATCAGAAACTCGGATGCAACAGGAAGAATAGCCAAGTGGGCGATCGAGATGGGAGATTATCACATCAACTACGAGCCCAGGTCAGTAATCAAATCTCAAGCTCTGGTTGATTTCATCAATGATTGGACTCACACTGGTATGCCCACAATGACACCAAGTTCCGAGTCTTGGATAATGCACTTTGATGGTTCCAAGCAATATGAGGGATCAGGAGCTGGAGTGGTGCTCACATCACCCAAAGGAGACAAATTGAGCTACGTGTTGCAGATTCACTTTGATTGTTCCAACAACGTGGCCGAGTATGAGGCATTATTGCACGGACTGAAGGTAGCCAAGGAGATGAACATCAAGAGGATACGATGCTACGGAGATTCGGACCTTGTTGTACAACAGGTCTCAGGAACTTGGGATAGAAAAGATGCAACTATGGCAGCATACCGCAGAGAGGTGGACAGGGTTGCCGGGTGTTTTTCCGGGTATGAGGTGGAACACATAGATAGAAGAAAAAACGAGGCAGCAGATGCACTCGCCAGACTCGGCTCGCGCAGAGAGCCGGTTCCACCCAATGTGTTCCTGGACGAGCTATGACGGCCATCAGTTAAAACCGAGTCTGAGGAAGAAGTGGCCAACCAAGACCCGGATTTGGAGCACGTGGCCACTGTACGTGCTGTCCCCGAGTGGACAGAGCCGTTTCTGGCTTCCATATCTTGGGGCGAGTTACCACAGCAGGAAGTACTAGCAAGGCAAATTTTGAGGCGAGCAAAGGGCTATTCTATAATCAATGGGGAGCTGTATAAAAGAAGCGCGGCAGGAGTCTTTTTACGCTGTGTAGCACCAGAAGAAGGCCGGCAGATCTTGAAGGAAATCCACAAAGGTGATTGTGGGCATCATGCATCCACAAGATCCCTTGTGGACAAAGCTTATCGACACGGGTTCTTCTGGCTCACGGCCCTAGCAGATGCAGAGCGCTTGGTGGCAAGGTGTGATGGATGTCAAAGGTACGCTCGCCAAACTCATGTGCCGGCTATGGAATTGCGGACTATCCCGTTAACCTGGCCGTTTGCTGTTTGGGGTATGGATATGGTTGGCCCTTTTCACATGTCGCCTTGCAAAAAGACACATCTTTTGGTGGCTATTGATAAGTTCACCAAGTGGGTTGAGGTTATGCCAGTTACCAATTGTGAAGCAATTACGACAGTCAAGTTCTTGAAAAGGATTATCTATCGGTTTGGGTATCCCCATAGCATAATAACGGACAATGGAACCAACATGTCCCTTGGTGAGATGGAGAAATTTTGTGGTAACAACGGAATCCGGCACGATATAGCTTCGTGGGTTTATGGACAAGTGGAGAGGGAAAATCAGGAGTTACTTCGTGGATTAAAGCCACGACTGCGAGTCCCGTGCATCAAAGCTGCTGGTGCGTGGGTTGAGGAGTTACCTTCAGTGGTTTGGGGAATCAACACCACGCCTAACAGATCTACTCAGATGACACCGTTCTTTATGGTTTATGGCGTAGAGGCGGTATTGCCGACTGATATTATTCATGACTCGCCTCGAGTGTCGGCTTACGTCGAGGTGGAGAACGAGAAGACCCGGCAGGATGCCGTGGATATGCTGGAAGAGCACAGGGAACAAGCTTTGGAGAGATCAGCCATATACAAGCAGGATCTGAGGAGATACCATAGTCGACGGGTCAAAATCCGGGTCTTCCAGGAAGGAGACCTGGTTCTGCGCCTGGTACAGTCAATGGAAGGAAAACACAAGTTATCCCCACCATGGGAAGGACCGTTCATTATAAGCCGGAATCTGCACAACGGATCTTATTACTTGATAGATGCAAGGGAAGAGTCGGCTAATGTTAATGACACCGCTCATACCACTTAATCTATGCAAGAAAGAGAAAGACCATGGAACATGGCTCAGTTGCGTCCCTACTATACCTAGAATAGGTTAGATTCACAAGTGGAATTACACGATGTAACAGGCAGCAGGTTTCAGACGCACTCTTTTCCTATCCAGGGTACCTAAGGGGACTGGAGGGTTTTTAATGAGGCGGCCTGCTGACCTAACTTTTCTAATATCAATAAAGAGATGGTTAAACAATATAATGTTCCTTTTTCGTGTGTTTTTTGTCAAGTTTTATATTTCTGTTTTTCTTCCAGGTAAGTATCATTTATTGTTCTTAGTATAGTAGTTTTTCTAGCAAATTGCATATATTTAGGTCTTGGGGGCTGATTGCTTGAATAGCACAGTTGCAAACTCAATGACCCGGCCACGATGCCATTGAGTTATAAGGGCCGATTACTTGTAATAAGTACGGCTGCAAGCTTATAACCGGGCAATAGAGCCAAACTTTCTTGACTTTTCTTGCTTAAGTTTGATGTGACTCGCACTAAAGTGGCATGATTTGCTAGCGTATGATTATAATCAGTCATGATGCCCAATGGGACTTGCCTGACTCTGTCTTTGTACAGCTGTAGCAACATTGATTATCCACGCGAAAGCCGGCTTATAGTAGAAGAAGGTCAAAAGGGTCATCTAAACCACAAGTTATGCAGAGTACAAGCCTGACAGCCGGAAACTCAGAGTATATTAAGCATAGCTTCAAACCTATATGAACGCCTCTAGGTTTTGGGCCTTAGCAGAAACAATTTGTTCTTTTGAAAAAAACCCAACACCCTAGACTCGGAAATTCGGGCCTTGGGGACTTGGGAATTTGAAAAAAGAAACAAATTATCTAGCTATTCAGCTTGAAAACCCAAAAATCCGAGTCCTGGGGACTTGGGGACTTAGAAAAAGTCCATTTGTCAAAACCCATGAGACCCGGAAACCGAGTCTCGCAAAAGGAGCCATAGCGAAAGTCGGAAAACCAGGAATGAAAAAGCTCAAAGTTAAGAAATATCAAATTTACGCAAAGGCCAGAAGGGCCATGAAAGATATTAAGGTTTTAAACGTATTACAAACTAGGATAGTAGTATTAAAAAGTGCACAAGCGCACTATCAAAAGAATAATTGTTTTAAAAGGCCCATCGGCCAAATGAAGTGTTTGAGACGGTAGCAGGTAAAAGTTCACTCGGCCTCCTGGGTCGAGTCGTCCATCTTGCCCTTGCCCTTGGCAGCCGGGTCTTGATCTTTGACTTGTTCCTCAACGGTCTTTGCGGCGGCAGCAGCCGGGTCAGCAGCAGTACCGGCACGCGGGGGAGGAGGAACAATCGGTGTTGAGGTAGTAGGTGCAGTATCGTCCTCAGCCTTCCTCTTCGCGGCCTCTTCCCTCAGCTGAGCAGCTTCTGCCTTCCACCGTGCCAGCATGTCATAAGGCTTTGGAGGATCCGACTTAATTACCTTATCTTCAGCGTCGTATGGCGGAACAATCAGACTGACATCCAGACTATCGGCAATCAGACTTCTCGAGTGACGAACCTTGGTGGCCTTGTAGTTTTTGGCTGAAAACTTGGAGCCGTCATGGTTGAACTCTGGAAACCCGCCAACGAGCTTTGCCGGCTCAAGCTTGGGAAAGTACGCTTTAGCCAGAGCAAGCCCCCGGGTTACGCCAACCCGGCATGATGAGCGTTTTCAGTGTTCGATCCACTCGGGGATAGTGGAACACGCATCAAGCAGCGTGTTCAAGCTACCGTGTCCAGTCCCCGGCCACTTCAAAGCCTGAAGAACCCATTTGGTGCCGGCATAGAGTTGCCGGATTGTGCTCTTTATGGTCTTCAGTTTCGCTATGTCATCTTCATCCGGAGTCTCGTCATCCGGCCCTGCAGAAAATAGAAAGGTTTAAGCAAGGAATTCCGACTATTTATCAGAATGAAAATCCGGGTTATGAAAGAAAGTCGGGAATCATTACCAATCAAAGCACGGTGAGTGTCGGCAATCTGGGCAGATAGCTTGGTCAGTTCATCTTCTGCAGCATGGGATCTTTTTCTATACTTTCTCGCCAGCTTCCCCAGCTTCTTGGCATCAGCTTCAACTGATTCACGCAGCTTCGTCTCCACCTCGAGGAGTTTGGTGGTTTTCGCCAACACTTCCTCGGAGTGGGTTACGTAGGCCTGCGTGGAAACACAAGGAAGTGTCAGTCGGACAACAAAAAAGAAATATCAGTCGGAGATGCTATCAAAGTTCCAAGTAAATTATGCATAAGTTCACTCGGAACTTGGGGACTAGACGAATATATGGGCAGTATTAGTCGAATTTACCTCGTGCTTGGCTATCAAGGCCTCTAGAATGCCTTCTGCCCTCAAGGTATGCAGAGCGTCTAGCATCTGGGCAAAGCTCATATCCTCAGGTTTTGTACCAGAAGAGCCGGCGGCCTGGTTGCTTGGAGGAGGAGTCTTTTACGGCTCTGGGGGTGACACCCGGGTTGCCTGGGTGTCAGGGTTGGGATCACCCATCCTTGCGCCCAGGACCTCGACATCGTCATCCCCGGGTCCGTCCGATGGGATGGGAGACTCGGCCTCCTGTCTGGCCGGGTCTGTCAGCGGGTCCTTTCCTTGGTCTTCTTCTTCATCGCCGCCAGTCGCGGCATTCATATAATCAACTGGATCTTCAGTCTCCCGGTTATCCATATCCATGTTGTCCGGGTCACTAATCGATACCTGGGCACTAAGGAAAGTAAAAGAAATGGTCAGTAGTAATAAGTGAAGGTTATCGAAAGTGCCAGTATATCGAATAGAAAGAAACATAGCTCACCCAGTATTCACCACGAAGTCCGGTGGAAGCTCGTTGCTAGATCCGGACGAGGCTGATAAAGATTGAGAGAGTGAAACTCGGAGTTGACCAGCAAGGGGGTGATTGGGAGAAGGATATCTTTGAGGTGAATTGGAAGGATAAGATTGGGAAGTACCGGTGCGGCGAGTTGGGGACGTAGGGATACCCGGGTTGAGGGGATCCTCACACAGGGAGTTCCGGGTTACCCTACGCTTGGCCGGAGGCGGGTCCTTCAAGTATGGTGAATTGGATAATTGATGATTAAGCTCACGGATATTAGAAAATGAATAGGGTTTGGAGGACATGGAGGAATATGGAACCTTGAAAACGACCCCTCGGGGTTTCCTCTTGGCCCCAACTTCAACTTCCGGTTCGGCCTCGCTTTTGTCGCTCTCGGTCTCCTCCGGGTCTTCTTTATCATCCTTGTCCTCCTTATCCTCCATTCCTGAGAAGCATAGTACACAGTCGGAAGAAGAAAAAGTGTGGGAAAATAAGTTAACAAGAAGTAAGATGGGTGAAACCCGGACGGTACCTCCTTCCGAGTCAGCCGCTTCCTCGTCTTCCTCCGGGTTTTCGGAGGTAGGGGGAGTCTCGATGTCCCAAAAAGCGCTATCTGCCTGAGATAAAGGTATAAAGATGAAAGTTAGTAGTTGCATCAAGCAAAAGTACAAGAGTAAAAGAGTAAGTGCCGGATCTTACCGCTGGAGCCGGATTGTCGCGCGTGTACGGCTCTAAGCCAGCTATCGTCCGGATCACTTCCACTTTCTCAGTAAGGAAACTTTTGATGATCTTGTTCGTATCACCAGCCGGATAATTCCTCGAAGAGTAGCGGAGCGAGTCCGTGACGTGCCCCGAGTATTCGCACATCAACTTGGTCCGGATGGAATTAGGCTGGACCTGGAAATTCACCCAAGTCTTAACTAAATTAAGCCCGAGGAGACCTTGGGCGGAGAGAACTGCAAGTTTGGCTAGGAGAGGTTGGATGGACTCCCTATCCGACTCAGAGGCAAAGGCGTTGAAACTGTCGGAGAGATCGAGGAGGCCCTCGGAGATACCCGGCAATCTCTTTTCGCCGGGTGGGGAGGCTTCCCGGCAGTAGAAGAAGGATTTTTGCCAATGCTTAACATGAGAGTTAAGGCTGAGAGTCGGCATCGGCGAATTCTTTCGCCGTTGGATAGACACTCCGACGCAAGCCAAGAGGGCCGCGTCGCCGCTCTCGCGGCACGGTTTGCATTGGAATAATTCAAGGAATCGAGCAAGGTTTGGGGGGACGCCCAGGTATGACTCACAGAGAACTATGAAATGAGTGATGTTTAACATAGAGTTAGGCCCTATGTCAAAGAATCGGAGGCCGTAGTGGCTAAGAAGCTCACGGAAAAAGGAGTGACCCGGGGGACGAAATCCCCAGATCACGTGCTCAACAAAGCAGATTACCTCATTCGGACCAGGGGTGGGTCGGGTCTCATCACCCGGGACTCGCCAAAGGATATCCTCCTGGAAAGGAAGGACGCCGGACTCGGCAAGCTCATCTAGCTTCGCCTTGGTCACGGTGGACCTTGCCCAGTTGGCAGATATGGACTGAGTCGGCTTTGCTTTCGCCGGCTGTTTTCCCTTATTCTTGGGAACCATGTGTGCAGTCTACAAAACAGGAGGTAAAAAGCGCAGAGTATGAGTAACAAAGACCCGGGAATGAGCGATTTTCCGGTTAACCAAAGAGCAGATAAGAGATCCGGAAATTACAGGCTATCCGAGTACCAAAGAGCAGTTACGGAAAATTTTGACAGATTGCATCTAGGCGGAGAAATCTGCGGAGGAATCTAAGGGGAAATTTATGACCATGAGTGATAGGAGAATGCTACCGAGCCTAGCTTAAACGATTAAATAAGAAAGAGTAAAGCATGAGAGATCCAAACCGATACGGAGCAAGAAGATTACCTACGGGCGGACCTAGATCTAATCTAATTCGACCAAAAAGCTTGAGGATAAAATTCATGAAGGAAGAAAGCTTACCGGCGAGGTCTGGAGGAGATTGCGGCGGCGGCAAATGACGCAGTCACGGTGGCCTGCGGGATCTTCCGGCGGACAACTCGAATGCGCGGCGGCGGGGGCTAACGGCGGCGCGGCGCGAGTCGAGGACGAGCGCAAACGGCGGCGGCTCGGTTCCGGCGGTGCGTCCGCGGGCTCCGTGGTGGCGCAGTGACGAGCTCGAGCGGAAGAGCACCGAGAGGTGAGGAGGAAAAGGAATGGAACGTTGGATCTAGGTTACCCCCTAGGGCACCTAGCCTCAAATTCTAGTTTCGCCCTAGGGCCCCTAAATCTTGGGACCTGGCCTGATGCCACAAGTAGTGCGGTGGCTGCCAATACACATCAACTACGCTCTCTCAAGCTATCCCCGTGTAATGTGTGCGTGTGTTAGGCCCGACCAGCTATGAGTCCTAATGTCACAGAGAATGGAGGCAAATAGACATCTTCGGATCGGCCTCACCATGCCTAACCTCTGAATTGACATTTTGATGGTGGAGTGGGGGTAGTGATATTAGCGACTGACAAAATAATGGTCAAGTCCGGACAAAAACAGTCTATGAGGCGCGCGAGTGGGTAGCTTTTTTCATCGAGGGTATCCCATAGGACTTGGGGGGCTGCAAATTTAGAGGGTCTTATGCCCCACCTCATGCACCAACGTTTATTGGTCTGACTTTGTCAACATTGATGGTATGGTACCATGTAAAAAGTAATGATCATAGGACCAAAAAATATTCAGGTTTCGGCAATATGACCAGAATCCAAAAAAAAAACTCACCGCTCTAAAGAACAATATTCCCGAGTCCCAAAAATAGTCATGGTCTATTAATGTTCACCAGTTAAAACATAAGTTTTTGTATTTTTTTTAAAAAATCACCCGGTCTAGAAAATGTTCATGAGTGTAAGCGAAAACTTTACTTTTGTTAAAAAGAAATTTTCTTACATTTTGTAAGAATTTTCACCCATCTACAAAGAATTATTCGTTATCGATCTGAAAAATTATTAATGCATTATCGGAAGAATAAAACAAAAAATTCATAAATACAAAATAAAAAACAAAGACGAAAAATAATAACAACGACTATTCACGTATTAATCTAAATAACAGAAAATAAGAACAAAATATAGATAACTCATAACCATAGAAACAGGAAAAAACTAATGAACATGGGAAAAAACGAAAAAATTAAAAAGAAAACATAGATGGAAAAAAATAGTCGTGCCAAGGAATTGCTAAGAGTCTCTACTATATAGTTTCTGCTAAGGATGGTCGTGTAGGCGTACGGGTTCGTCGGCGTCCTTGCTAATTTGGTGCCTCGCAAGCGCGACACATGTGGGCCAAGCCCAAGCGAAGCACGGTCGGCCCCGGCGCTGGTAGCATGCACTAGAGGAAATCCCCGACTGCTCCTCGCGCTCTGAGTCTACTCCACCTTCCCCGTCCACGGCCGCTAACCCTAGCCGCCTATCACGATGAGGCCTCCGTCGACGACGCCTCCACATACCCCTCGCAGTCTTTGATTCCATTTGCTGTTTCTCGGCGACTAGGGCGCTGCCTCCCAGCGGTCTCCTCCGTGGTGGCCCTGTGAGGAAACATGGACTATGGACGGCCGGGGTCGGGCCGTTGGAATCGCAGTGCTGCAGCCGCCATGATCAAATCAAGGGTTCGTCAACCCTCGCCTGGTGCCCGTTCCGGCACGATCTTCTCCCTATCCTTGATGGATCCGCAGCAGCCGGCGGAAACTATTGGCCCTCTATGCGGAGGTGATTTCCCCTTCGATTTTTTGCCAGCGGTTTATTTGTTTGCAGGTCTTGCTTCTGTGTGCAAGATGCGTGCGTGAGTATGTGTGTGGCTTTGATCTTACTTGTTCTTGCATGTTGTTTTATGCAGTATAGAAAATTGGCTTATCTATTTCATATTTTGAGGATATGTGCTTCTTCAGACCGCGGAGCCAAGATCACGCTAAAGACAGTAGATGTGATCCAGTACCGTGAATATGGCTACCGCATCTTGTACAGGAAGAGCACAACGGAGCAGGCGAATAATAATCATCTACCACCTCATTAAAGCTTCTAGATATTTCAATGGCCCAGAAATTAACATGCAAAAAACAAGTTTTTCTTTTGAATAGTAATTGATCATTGTTTTCATGTGTTTGATCATGGGTAGGGTTTTGTCAGAGACGAAAAATAGACTGAATAGCGATCTTTCTAGAAGAGCGGAAACAACCTTCCTC
The DNA here is from genome assembly GCA_028641055.1 of Alopecurus myosuroides. Lineage (NCBI taxonomy): Eukaryota > Viridiplantae > Streptophyta > Magnoliopsida > Poales > Poaceae > Alopecurus > Alopecurus myosuroides. Next base: position 413,142,456 of record CM054060.1, on the reverse strand, counting down.
TTGATGGCGTAAGAAAGTATGAGGGACAGTATAACATCACAAACGACCACTACTTGAGTGTTAGTTCTCTTCTTTGAATACAACCCGGAGAGCCATACACACTACTTGCTCAATCATGTAGAATTACTCACAGAATAACAATTTAATTGATATTAGAAATGACTTTTTCTTTGATGTATATTGTTGCTTATCCTAAATTTCTTTCTAAAAATTCACAATTTTCATAATGAATAGGTTTCTCCTAAGAGGGGGAAGCAAGTGCATCCACGGGAACTTAAACTGACTGTCACTATGTTTACCTTCTCAGTTGAAAAGATTTACAGATAGATCTGGATATATCATTATGACGTTATGTCTTATTGGTGGTATTTGTTTTGCGGGATCCCTTCTTTTTCTTGAAGAGTTTCTTCACCAAATGGAATGAAATTTATTGTGTCATCCACTATTTTCTTGATGCCACCTTTGGTCTATGATACTTCTCATGCTTCCTGCAGCTCTGCCATTTAAGTGACTCAACTCAGCAACAATTTTAGCGAATTATCATCTCCAGCCGCAGCAAACACCACCCACGATTTCTGGTAGGAATATGTGCTAACACACTTTATTTGCATAGTTGCATCAGCAATCACTATGAAGAACTGCAAAATTTCAGTCTGGAGCAGATTCCATAAATGGGATGGCCGAAAGAATTGCGCTTGAAGTGAAGGCGACGATTTGTAACATTAGAAGACCCATTGGGAGGATGGAAAGCACATCCAAGATATTCAGCGATAGCGGCCAAACCTTTGATCATCTAAACTCCACACCCAAGGCACTGAACTATGAAGCCGTCGAGCATAAGGCAAAGGCTTTAACACACTGTAAGAATTTTTAACAAGATAGGCATGATCAATATTATTAGTTAGACGAGGTTACAATGGATAGTCAAATTAGCCTACTCAAATAATAAGCATCTTCCATTAATTTTGAGGTTACTTTGTTTGTCACTACTGGTTGTTCCACTTCCTGATTTCCTAACCAACTCGCATAGCTTTGCACAAAGAACATGCGAAGTAGTTGTATCTCATTAAAGTAATAACTTAAAAAAGATGCCAGGTGCAAAAACTTAAGGGAGAAGCAAATTTAGTAGGTGTAACTTGATAAATCCTCTACAATCTGACATGACTATGTGACTTTCCTAATAGAAACTGCGAGAACTCAACTAGGATTGTTAGTTTAGGCTCAAAGTTTGTAGGGAACCAAAAATACATAAATTGTACATGAACCCTCTTCCCCCTCGATTACTGGCGGCACTGTGATTTTTTCGCAGGTGGCTCCCTCGAGTTGGAGAACAACATCATCATGCTGTCCTCGTGCTTGTCAGAGCCTAGGCCGGTCTCCTGCAGATCTCTTGAATACTATCGTGAGGTGAACTACTAAATCTTTCTTTCGTCAAAAGAGTCCTTCCACTTTCGTTTGACAACAACAGCAAAACATGGCATATTGTGATTATTGTAGGTAAGGTATGTCTCAGTTCTATAATGTACAAAGAATAGAAACAAAATATATATGGGAAACGTGTACAAACCTTGAATGTGAACGACCGTCCTGAGATTTTTCCAGCAGATTTCAAGGAATCCCTCCACTTAGGTTAATTCTCAACAAGCCCCTATTCAACGAAGATTACGAAATGGTAGTTTGTTTGGCAGGAATATAGTAACTCATATAGAACTCAAGTGATGAGACTTGACCAGAAAATTTGTTATTTAATCAGATATATACTGTTGTGAGATATATCTCTTCAAAGGTAAGGTGACATGAAAGATCTTTGGGAATGTAAACCACGAATAGTTTAACGGTTAAACTTTTGGAGAAATTTATGATGCTTGAAACTCAAGTTTTACAAGTACACAATTTTATATTTAGCATGTTTAATACCCTTTTCAAAATGGTCAAACCAATATGGTTTGTAGTAAATTCAAATGGAAAGAAAATAGTTTTACAAGCATGTATCTCCTTGTATCATAACATGTTCTTTTACTGTACTGGTAATATATATCTAGGTAAGTATGAACTGGTAATATATCGAACATACAATTGATAGAGCACTGATAGCTGTCCACAAGTACAATTTCACCAACCAATCCACTGGATTACATGTTTCTGCAAGGAAAAGGAAACCGTCACCATTGATTTGAAATTTATCTTTTCGTCTTTAGCTTCTGGTTTACATAAAAATGATAGCGTGTTCAAAGTGTTTTTGTTCGATCAGAACATAAACCTGTTAGTTATTCTCGGAGGACTGCTGGGGTATAACTACAGTTCATCCATTCCTTGGAGTCGGCTCGGCAACAGAGGCACACGATCCTTGCGCTCTCCACAACCAAGGTAGGTCTCCACCGGATATCATCTTCTTTGGCCATAATTTTTCTCGGGGTGGTGGCTCTGAACTGTGAGTTGTGCTTTCTGTTGGCCATGAGCTCTTACCAAAATCACTATAGGGTGAAAATGTATTCAATAGGTTCTTCTAGATTTAAGAATGAAATATTGAAGCTTTGCAGTCCTCTCTCCATGCAGCCATTTATCCAACATACTTTCCATAATTCAGGCTAAGATAGTTGGCAATTATGCACGATAGTAGACCAAAATGGCACAGCTACTTAATTTGCAACCTTGTGGAAGCCAAGACCTGAGAACTTAGATAGATTCATTTTTTTTATGTATCTTCTATTATTGGCCAATAATTTTGGCCAATTTTTTTTTAAAGATATTATTAAGTTATGTATCATCCTGTATATTATTCTTTCTATAAATACTCATGATGGTTCTGTACAACTGAATGGGGCATTTTAGAGGAATCATTAGAAACAAATTCCCACCATCAAGATGTAAGGATAATTGTGTAAATATTATTGATGAATTACAGGGCTGATTCTCGAGTGATGCATGACCCTACAATATTGAGATCAGTCTAGCATAATCAATTCTGATGTCATACTTTTTATGCATTTTATTTTATTTATGTCCATATAAGAGATAGAAATAGTTTGCTAGGTGCTTATTTCTTAAGCATACGATCTTTAATCATGTGAAGTGAAAATATTACATGCCCATCTTTCCTCTATTCTTGTACGGTGGTGCTGGACGGCCTAAAACTTCATAGAGATGCTTGATGTGCATTAGAATTGTAAAATTGCATGTCTGACACCTTTAGTGTTGATCCATTAGAAGATGAGCCTGAACTTTTCTTCTGTCTAAGTCCCTGACGTGCACTTTATTTAGATGTGCACCGACGAAAGAAAATTTTAAAACCCCGTAGCAACGCACGGGCATTCAACTAGTCATATATAGTGGTTGCCAGAATACCTCCAACACCACGATATAACGTAGTAGAGGCGGAAACTTCCCAATCTCCTCTTACCAGCCGTCCCTCTCACTACAGCTTGCACGCAGGTGCAGTTATCTTAGATGGTGTTGTTCCGCACACTCGTGACCTCGTTGTACGTGTCCATCCGGTTCTGCTTCTTGCCCATCCAAGCTCATTTTCGACGGATTCGCCAGTGGTGGATGTTGATTTAGGCATGGGAGGTCTTGCGCAATGTAGCATGTTTCACTTGGTAGGAGTTGTTCATAGCCTATGCACATCTTGTAGCGCGTATGGAGCTGCACGTACAACATCGTCTTGTGCCGACACCCTGGTGTTCCAATGGCGCAACAATATTGCTTTGAAATGTAGCTTGGCTGGGTGATCGTGCAAGGGCTGTACAAGAGCGACGGGCCCTCCCCTCGTGTGACCATACTCGTTCTGAGCCTGTTCCTTGAGAGAGCCTACAATGTTTCACTTTAGTGCAATGTTGTGTGTCCTTTTTGCATGTCTTATAACTTTTGATGGTATGCCTGATTATTATATTTATATATGCAAGCTATATGCCACACTGCGTCATCGGTTATCTCATTCTAAGTGTCGGTGCCCCACCGGAGGGTGTACCCTCTCTTGGCACGTGGGTGACAGACCATGCATCAAAGACCGAAGAATACTCGGCAAGAACTCGGAGAGGCGCCACGCGACGCGAAGCTCCCCCGGGGTGGAGGGCACTTGTAGGCTGTAGCATAGGGCCCACCGCCCTGACCATGGAACGACGTGTGGGAGGGGGGAGCGTTGCACTGTCCACTCTTCCACCACACCACACCCCCTCCCGACACGTATCCTCCTTCGACAGACAAGTGGAGGGCATGCAACAGCCTCACAGAGGAGGTGGAGCGGTGAGAAGGGGGCGGAGAAAGGAAGATTGAAAAGAAAAGAGCTTTGAACAGTCTCGGACCGGGACAAGGAAGATTTGAGGATGAGAGAAAGTAGAGAGGCCCGGGGACTGGGAGCAGAACCGAGAGCAAGAACTCTAGTACTGCCAATGTAACCAACTACACCAAAATAGAATTCCAGATTAGACATGCAGGAAGTAGGGTTCCATCTCGCGATGGACTGAACCTGGGTAAAAATCCATGTCCCGTGGAGTGCAAATCATCCCTTCTTCCTCTATAGTGTCATAGTTTGCACATCCAGAATTGCCCGCACCCCACAGTCAAATAAATCAGAAAGCTGGACATTGGTCACTCATAGTGTCCGCGTTCTGACACGCGGTATCTGGAGTGCCAGGTGGGGGGTGCATGCTCTCCTGCGAACAACAGCCCATCTGGCGTGGTGCTACATAGAATACATGGGGCCTCCTCCGCAGGAGGCCGAGCTATGCTCATCCTCTTCGACATCCAGCTCCTCTTGTTCGGGAATGTGGTGTGTGCCCGGACTAGGCGGAGCTGTTCAGGGGTACCAGAGGGCCTGCTCCGAGTCTAATCCCAAAGGCAGCGCACTGGCGGCGCTGCTCCTCCTTTCGAAGAACCTCTCACGACAGACGGCGGAAGATCCCTGTACCAGGGCATGGCTGGTCCGCCTGACCGCCACAGCTGGATACGCGCAACATTGCCAGAACAAGGCCATCGTAAGGACTACGTGACTCCTATGTGAACTTACTTTCTCGTTTGGGAAGTGAACTTCCATTTGCGGGCCACAAGGTATTTATTGCACACAGTTTTTACTTTTTATAACAAATTGAAGTGGTTTGTAAAAAATGTAGTGAACTTCTTTTCGCGATAAATAAGTTTAACTTCATAGGTTTCAATAAAAAATTGCAAACTTAATCGTTTTTCAAAATTTTAGAGAAAACATTTCTATTTAAATTTAAGTACTCATTTTAGTTTTATTTTGCCGATTGGACTGCCTCGGGTGGAGGAAGTGAACTGTCGAAACTGGTGTGTGTGTGTAACCAATTTTTTGGCTAAAATAGTTGGAGAAAAGTCAACTATATAAATATTGGTGAACAACTTTACTACAACCTTGTGTGTATTTCTTCAGAATAATTAGAGGAGTTAACATTTTTGGGGTAGTTCGCAAGAATTACAACATAACGAAAGACGTGCATCCTTCGCAATGAAGAAGTTAAGAAGAAGAGGTCAGATGAGCTTGCACCGGTTCATTTGATCTACGTCTAGCATGCAACACTGTCGCGGACTGCCCATGTGACTAAAGTTTATGATCCAATACATGGTTTATCATGGCGTTTGGAAAAAATCATTTTTAGGTACACAACTACCTATTTCATCAGAGATACACCAAGAGTTTCTCAATATTCAAGCCCTAGATACGAACGGTCATGCCCGCCGTCTTGACTTTTTCTCGAAACCGACTTAGAAAATTCCAGAAAATTTAAAAAACCCCAAAATGATGCAAGACCTTCGCGTGGTGTCATTATATATGTCCTAGTATCCACCAAAAATAATAAACTTCGAATAGACAGTTGTGTTGAAAATATGTTCACATAAATGAGCTATCTCCTACGAACATTCTAGGGTTTCGGGCCAAATGACGGGTGTAATGGCCAAATCCATGGCATAGTTTGTTTAAATATGCCCATATTCCACACAAACATGCATATTGGAAGCACGGACAATGTTCCGGAAGAAAGTTTTCCTTTTCATTCAATAAAAAAACCATTTTCCATCTTCCGAGTGTGAAAAATGGCTTTTTTGTGAAGCATCAACCACAAATATGTTGCAAAACATGGGAGCTGCATTTTTTGAATATACTAGACCATGTTATATGCACGAATAATCAATTATTTTCCTCTGAAAAGGTTTTCATCAACCTCTTATGAAGAACACAAGTTTCTGCCAATTCAGCTGGAAACGGGTCAAATTTGAACTACAAGTGCCTCGTAGTTTGCTCATGATTTTTGGAAAAAATCATTTTTAGGTACACAACTACCTATTTCATCAGAGATACACCAAGAGTTTCTCAATATTCAAGCCCTAGATACGAACGGTCATGCCCGCCGTCTTGACTTTTTCCCGAAACCGACTTAGAAAATTCCAGAAAATTTAAAAAACCCCAAAATAATGCAAGACCTTCGCGTGGTGTCATTATATATGTCCTAGTATCCACCAAAAATAATAAACTTGGAATACGATAATTGTGTTGAAAATATGTTCACATAAATGAGCTATCTCCTACGAACATTCTAGGGTTTCGGGCCAAATGACGGGTGTAATGGCCAAATCCATGGCATAGTTTGTTTAAATATGCCCATCTTCCACACAAACATGCATATTGGAAGCACGGACAATGTTCCCGAAGAAAGTTTTCCTTTTCATTCAATAAAAAAACCATTTTCCATCTTCCGAGTGTGAAAAATGGCTTTTTTGTGAAGCATCAACCATAAATATGTTGCAAAACCTGGGAGCTGCATTTTTTGAATATACTAGACCATGTTATATGCACGAATAACCAATTATTTTCCTCTGAAAAGGTTTTCATCAACCTCTTTTGAAGAACACAAGTTTCTGCCGATTCAGCTGGAAACAAGTCAAATTTGAACTATAGGTGCCTCCTAGTTTACTCATGATTTTTGGAAAAAATCATTTTTAGGTACACAACTACCTATTTCTCATGATTTTAAGGTCCACCTAGATTTTGGTTGGATTCAGACGCCCCACAATCCTCTCAGACGAAACTGTTAACCCATTATTGTTAGTTGCGTTATTTCTTATGATTTTTTTCTAATTATTTAGCTTTAACAATATGCATGATAATTTAGATATATTTCTCCTCTTCGAAACGAGCTAAAGAACGTCAAAATCCGAGTTGGAATGCAAAAGTTATGATCAAAACGGTGATTAAGTCGAAAAAAAAATTGAGCTTGGCTATGCCGACGGCTTTGCCGACGCCGTCGGCATAGCTCAATTTTTTTTTCCAATTTGGAATTCCCTCTTAGGGTCGATGCCGACGGCAGCCGTCGGCGTAGCTCAAAAAAAAAACAAAAAACAAAAGCCCGACGGCATTGCCGTCGGCATAGCAATTTTTTTTTCGCAATTTGGGATTTCCTCACTAAGCCTATGCCGACGGCCCCGACAAATTGCCGTCGGCATAGGATTTGGCCGTCGGCATATCGGCCGATTCATGTAGTGACTTATTGTGAATGTAGACAATTTACTTCACTTGGATCATTGGTTAATTAAAAGTTACCCTTTTCTACATGGGGATGGTATCGAAGCAAGTTAGTTCTTTAACAAGGCCTCTTTCATATATTTCAAATCCAAATCTGATCCATATTTTTTGTCCAAACATGTGCAGTTCTGAAAGGAAAAAACAATTCATGGGTTATTCGTGCTTTTGTAGTAGACTACGATCTTTTCTTGTCATGTACTCATGTTACCTATCTTTAAATATTGATCATGAGGGACCTGCGAAAGTAACATCCATGTCCACAACGATATATAACAGAGTGGATACGAAACCATCACATTCTTTCGGCGGCTGAGACTACATGTCCCCACCCAAAGTCCCAAACCATCGTGTTTCCCATTCATCTTATTCTTTCGGCGGCTGATTCTTCAGATCCGATGGCACACACCTACAAAAGGTGCGATTGATTCTCCCCCTAGTGATAAGAATTTGTTACTCGTTTCAGCGGATTGTCCAGCAGTAGACTCGAATTTAGGGATAGGAGGTCTCGGGCGTTGTATTATACTTAGCTTGCCTGCAATCGTTCGACTAACAAGAAAATCATGTACGTTACTATGTAGTGCAAGTGGGTGCGATTTGTACGTGGTAACCATAGTTCATTCCCGGGCTGCGTACTCGCCATGTTCAGCCGAAGAGAATAGAGAGCTTAGCGGTGGCAGTTTGGGGTTTGTTGTGACGACTTAAAAGACCGCTATGTTTTGGGATAGCTTATTACGTGTACCACGCGATTAAATGACCACTCTGTGAGTAACTGTTCTACCCTTCTTGTAATTTTCCCAATCTGAGAATGAAATCAACGCAAACACTTGTCAGTAGTGAAAAGTAGGCGGAATAATCAGAGCAATGGTTCACTGCTCACAAGTGTTCGCGCACGAATCGAAGCAGGGGGGAAATTAGAAATATTTATTTTACCGAGTGTAAAAGCGCTTCAGAAAGTATTAAAGTTGATGACAAAGACTGATTTTTTATATAAAATATAGCGGGAATATATAGCACAAAAAAATATTGGCTTGAAAATATAGTATTGTTTTGCCTTTGCCAATTGTAAAAACTCTCGGGAAATAATTAAATTAGGCGGGGAGAAAATAAAAATGAAAAGAAACATAGGTAGAAAATGGGCACACACAAAAAAGAAATTAGCGAAGTGTCCATTTCACGACACTCGGGAAAGTCGGCAAACGTTGCTTGTCATTTTTCCCGTGAGATGTCCGGATAGGGACACATGTCCAGGATCTTTGCCTATTGTACGTCGCTGCAAAATATTTTTCTCCAGTTGCGATAGCTTGAATTTGTCTCTAGCAGCAGATCTGATGTTACTAGTATCATTGATAAGTAGTGCTTGAACATGAGGCTCCCGCACCCAGTCAAACACCGTTTTCACGTCTACTCGAGAATCTTCATAATTACGTCCTTCGTCTTGATCAGGATGTCCTTCATCATGTCGCGGAGACTCTTCATCTTCTCCCCCGCCATCGTCTTTATTGTCCTGATACTACCCTTCCCCATTTCCTATCGTCCCATTGGCGTGTTCATCTTCTTCATGACTTGCCGGGTACGGAGTGCAGCCATCCCTCAATCCACGAAAAATAAGGTGCGACTCCAAGTCACCGCAATCGTATCTGATCAAGTGTTTCAATTTGAGTTTTCGACAAGGAAAGCTTATCTCCATTATGTTATTTTAAAACATTTCGGTTGTCGCGTGTTTCATAAATCTAGCAACGATGCCTAGGCTCATATGCATGGTTGCATACCCAGTAAAAGATATCAAAAGAAAATTTAAATTACGCAATATGAATGGTCGCAGACGGAAAAAATCGGCATGAACTTCTCTAAAAATAGGTCTTCCGCGGAGTGCATGATCGCTGAAACGGAAATAAATCAACATTTTGGCAAAATGTGGTAACTCATTTTTAAAACATCAAATTTCGATCAAAGACACACAACACAATTTTGCATGTATATATATAGTCGGGGTCCCACCATCACAACACAATTTCCCACGTGAAACACAACCTTCACACATAAATACATACAATCATATATGTAAATATACTCCAACGACTCACGCAATATATAACTTTCCGAGACGAGACCGAGAGAGTGTGTGAGACTCTAGGGAGTGGAACAGATGGTGGAGGAGGTATGGTAAAGTGATATGGGAGGAGAAGAGTGTTTAGAGAGATTTACTCACATATAGATCAAATAAAATAGATTAAACAAGGTCAAATATGTGAAAAAATTGGGAGAAACAGGGTGGTGAGGACATGGGGGACGACAATATCTGAAATAGAGATTAGAGGAGGAAATGAGAGGTGGTCCAAATACTTAAAAGGTAAAACGGATGCCAGGGTTAGTCGTGGCACACCAACGTGATGATGTGCCACGGGTATGCGATAAAGGTGTGGCCCACGAAAGTCTAGTGCGCCACGGCTATGTTGGCTACATGTATAAGTCATAGACATGGCGCATCAGGCTCTCGTGCGTCACGCCTAAGTCACTTACCCATGGCGCGCCGGGCGGTTGGCACTTCACGGCTATATCTGGGCACCCAGCGCACGTGAATCACCTTTAGGCGCGGCGCACGTGTAGGTTGGTGCACCAAAGGTAAGGCAGTAGGCATGGTGCACTAGTGTGTGGTGCGCCACGATTGGTCAAGCCTGGCCCTCCACCTCTAGACATTTTTTTAGTGATTTGTTTGAATGGTCAGATAGTTTGTACTGGATTCTTTAGAAATAACAAGCAATCCATGTACAAATTTAAAGAGAAAATATTTTAAAGTTAATTTGGAACACATAGTAAATAAAAGGAAAATAAAAGTTTAGTACTATACTTTTTATCAGCTCTCGAAAATATGATTCTTGATTGTAGGTGCCAAATTGGTCATATATTTGGTGACATCATTAGTCATTTATTATTCGATGAGAATGTGTAACTTGAGCTTGGCGAAACGTATTATTCCTCTCGAACGATGCCGATTTAGCTATGAGAGGTCTTGCATGATGTAGTGTTTTTCTTAGTAAGGATCATTTGTCCATTAGGAACATGCCGCATAAGTTAATTCCGAACACCGAGAAAAGGAAAAAAATAACTCCACGATCTTATCTAATAGATTGGCAAGTACAAAAAAATAGCTAAACGACATCAAATCATTCGAGACCTGAAGAATAGAAAATAAACCAACTAAAAAAATATTAGAGAAGAGAAAACACCAAAAGAAATCAAAGCGGGTTCGATCGTCGACAGTGTGGTTTATGGGCCCATCAAGCTTCAATTAGACATCTGCTGAAGCAGTGTTTTTTTTTCAAAAAGCAACAAAAGTCTTTTTTTTTTGGTAGTTGCCTATTTTCGGGCATACATTTGTGGTTTTCTAATCCTATTTTTGGGGTAAGATGCTCTAATTATTTTTATTTCATTTCATTTTTGAGGGGAGAAGCTCTAAGTCCTTCATACCTATTTTATTAGCACCGCTGTATAGCTGACCGAATGAAGAAATTTCGTGAAGAAAAACAAAGTTACAAATGTACCCAATAAAAGTGCAGGTGGTAAATGGCCCAAATAGACAAAAAAAAAGGGTCAACAAATTGCTGTCCACGAGGCAGCACGTAACATTCCCATTAATTCGTTTCACTCAGTATTTTTTTCTTTTATAGATTAATCATCTCACTCAGCTGAACGGAATAATTAGGATCCGCTCCCCTCCCGCAGCCACACGGCCTCCTCCCAATCCATAGGCCCTCTTTTTACATCGGTGCCGGGTCGGCTGCCAGACGTACCAACTACATTTTCCACCAACATTCATCTCTACTCTCTACCCACTCAACATATTCTCCATTCTCCTCAGAACCGATGTAGTTGCACCAAAGAAAAAAGAAAACAAATGGTACAATTGATTTGATTTCCAATCCGACGGTAGCATACCACACGATCGTGACCACGTGTATGTCCTTGTTCGTTTAGAATGTGCTATTCGACCTTGTTTTTTGGCGGATTCGCACAGAATTTAGGCATGAGAGGTCTCGGATGATGTAGTGCATTATGCTTACGAGGAGTTGTTCGTTCTACCGATATATCAGGTAGCCTCTCGGGAACTGCCCGTAGGGCACTCTCTTGTGCATACGCCTGCGGTTCGTGTGGTGTTACGCTCTGGTCTTCACGATTATGCAAGGACGGTGCCCAAGTTGTGGGCCTTCTGATTGCGTGAAGATACTCAATGTGAGAATGTTACCTGAGCCATGTTCTACTGCAGTTCAACACAACGTGACCTCTTTTGAATGCTTCATTAATGTATCAACAACGATATGAGAGGATCCCCTAGCAGTTTAATTAAGAAAAATGGTGCAACATAACCAAAATCGTGATTAAGAGTGATCGAACTCAGGTTGGGGGGAAGGCATCAACCTCTCCCCACCACTAGGATTTTTTTTTGACGTAAGCCTCGTCAGGGGGCAGGGAGCTCCCACGTTACATAATCGAAGAAGATAGTTGGTCCAGCTTATAAGGAAAGCCGGACCCGGAAACCGAACAGTGTGAGGTTAATTCATGGGAAACCGGCAAAAACCCCGCAAAAAAACCTCAAGGAACATCGTATGTCATAGAAACAAGGTCACCAAGACCAAAGGCCACAAGCCACACCCTGTTTCCAAGCCAGACGAGCTCCAAAAATACACACAAACTGTCACCACTAGAGATGCACCGCTGCGCATCCTCCCGACAAAAGAGATCATACATTGACCTCTAATAAAGAATGAATCACCTCAATCCTCTATATCTTGTGCTGCTGCTTGGTATACATCTGCAGATAAAATTGCATATTCTCATTCACGACGTCCTCGGTGGGTTTCCCCTTGCTCTTGATCCTTGGAACCTCTCGAAACGCCTCTGCACGCCTAAACTCGACACATTTGGCTGTTGGAATACCACAATCTTTGTTCTTCTTGTCCAAGTGAGAACCATCTTCCCCTCTCTTGTCACATCGCCGGAGCCGGCGTCGCCACCGCAGAGAAGGCGAAGGTGAGCCTGGTGCGAGCCTCGGCGAGCAATGGACCTAAGGGAGGGGGTATGGGGTGTGTCGGCACCGGGGGAGAACGAGGTGGTGCCTGGGTGAAGGGTTGTTCGGCATGGAGGAGGAGGAGGTTCGGGAGGCCAAGGCGGCCGCAGACGGCGGTGGCAGGCGGTTGATGTGGGGATGGAGCGTGTCTGGACTGTGGCGGCGAATCTTTTCTTCATCTTCTCTAGCAGGTGGCAGTTTCTTCCTCCTCACATCTTTTCTTCACTTGACTTGCTCTTCTTCTCCCCTTCCGTCCTAACAACTATTATAGATGTCTGAATTTCGCCCAGGGCGACAGTCACACATAAGATAGCTATGCCCATTACATTTTCCTTGCTTATAAATAGTTTTTTGAAAGTACAATAATAAAATTAAAAAAGGCAAGTATAGCTCGGGCTACATGTACCATGTATCTGAAATTTTTGAAACCGACATTTGAAAGTTTCAGAAAATCCTAAAATATTTCTTGATGTTCATTATGTTGTATTCTACCAGCATGTAACATGTTAACTCGAAACACCTTATATATTGAGCCACACAAAAAGAAAATCTGAAGTTTTTTGGAGGCTTAAATGTTGGCACTATTCACTACTTAAGATGTGCACTCTTATCATTTTTACACAACCAAAAATATAATGTATTTCGATTCGAAAATTTTCACTACGATAAAATACTGCATTGCCTAGATCTAGGAATTTTTTTTTAAGATGGAAAATATTGTTTCCATAATTTACGTAATAAACAACTACATGTAGCTCGTGATACAAAACGTTACACTCACTAAAGCATATGATTTCCGCCAAAAAAAACTCATTAGAATATGCAATTGGAGAATTCGTAAATCGGTTTGTATTTATTCGATTGCAGACTACATAAACTTGTAGAGAAAACTGATCATTGCAACTCTTTTTTCTGACATGTAATACCCACTGCAACGCAAGGGTATTTTTGCTATCTAATAGTAACAGGTGTAGAGACACGATTTGAAGGGTCGAAAAGCACAGGAGGTAAAGCGTCCATATGGACAAAAAAAAAAGGCCACATCCCTGTCCACGAGGCAGCAAGTAACGTTTCCATTCTTTCATCTTACTCGACTGAACGGGATAAATAAGATATCCGATCCGATCGCATTGGGCAGCCACACGATCTTCTCCCACTCCATATAGGCCATATTTGCTAGGCTTTCCTCATATATTGGTGCCGGGGCGGCCGCTCCATGCCAGACATACCACCAACCTTCGTCTCTACCCTCTCTTCAGATCCAAATTGTGTGATGGATTTGTTTTCCCATCTGGCGGTACACGTGCTCATCCTGTTAGAATGTGCTATCCGAGCTCTTTTTTATGCGGATTCGCACCAATTTTAGGCATGAGAGGTCTCGGGTGATGTTGTGCATTACGCTTATGAGGACTGGTTCGTTCTACCGACAAAGGCCGTAACACACTGTCTTGTGAATGGGAAAATAACCCTATACGACCCATGGTGGTACGACCCAATCCGTGGACCACATCTACGACTAGACACGTGGAAAATCAGATATTAATTGTGAATTAGAAACTACTTCCGAACATGCGCCATGAGGTTTTCTTTGACGTGTATGCACTTGGATTGGGTCCAGCGATAGGTCGCCCGGCCATGGGTCGTATAAGATTATTTTCCTGCGGTTCCTGTAGCGCTATGCTCTTTCGCTGGAATTTAGCTGGGCTTCGTGATCATGCAAGGACGGTAGCTAAGTGGTGGGCCTTCTGATTGCGTGACTATACTGAATCTGAGACTGTTACCTGAGCCATGGTCTATTGTAGTTCAACACAATGTGACCTTTTCTGAAGGACTCATTAATGTATGCCTGATTCTTTGTGTTCATATGCAAAAGATATGCCAAACTGCATTCATTGTTTTGCATTGCTTGGTGTGATAAATCACAAGCACGGAATTAATCTGAGCAATCTGCATCTTGAAAAAATTGCTCCTGATTACACATGCTAAAACTGATCATATTTTCCGAACAAAACATGCACAAATCTTAATTTTCACATCAATCAGTAAGCTGTTTGTGCTTTTCAACTAATCAGTGGGTTGCTTCATAATGCTGTTTGTGCTTTTCAACTAATCAGTGGGTTTCTTCATAATGTTGTTTGTGCTTTTCAACTAATCAGTGGGTTGCTTCATAATGTTATTTGCTTACCATATGTGAGTGTCAGACCATATTTGTTTGCAGTAATGAGTTAAAAGGAAGATACCTAAGTATGGTATCTCTTGAATAAGGTGCTCCTGCCCTGATAACACATCATAAATTGATCATATATTCTGAGCAAACAAATATAATTAGGAAATTAAAAGGATTTCTCTTGAATAAGTTCTTTGAGCTTTTAGAGCATACTGCTATCTTATCTTGTCATCTTGTATGTCTCGACTTTGCGAGCACAACTTTCTTGTTTCGTGTGATGAATCTACATTGACCATGTCTGAGTAAGGCACCTCTTCAAAAGGTGCTCCTTCATTGATTATACATGTAAAAACTGATCATATATACTGACCAAACATGTGCCGCTTGTAATGAAGATCTAGCAATATGTTTGTCAGGTACTTAGTTTTCTCCTTCCTTAATTACACATCCAAAAGTGGTCTAATATTCTTAACAAGCAAGTTTAAAGAATTAAATATACTATTATAATAACTAGTTCACAAGTGTGTAAGCTTCAATTAGAACAAGTAGATATTATTGCACGTCTCAGGTCATTTAAGAAGTCACATTTTTCTTTCCTTTTTTCTGCTTGTTGGATGTGATTAAACACAAGAAAGTTATCCGACAAAGATGGTTTTTAACATTAGTCGTATATAGGATTTCTGTGAAGTACTTCCTCAACGCCGCACCAATCAAATGCGTTGGCCTCGACTGCGAGTTCACCGACCCTCTGCGGAGACGAAAGATACAGTAGTACAAACATGGGCTTTTGTCCTGGTTTGTAAGGCCCATTCATCCCGGTTGTGCAATGGGGATGGGGCATCCGGGACAAATGCCCCCCCCCCCCATTGGTCCCGGTTGTGCCAGGACCCAGAACAAATGGGTCTGACCACGTGGCAGTTGCGCTGGAACCTGGCCAGGGCTATTCGTCCCTTCTGCCATGGCAGAGTTTTTATTTTTTGTGTTTTGCGATCCCCAGACCCAGAACTCCCGGTGGCCCATCCCCGGACCTCCCGGATCCCATGAGAAGAGAGGAGCCCCGGTGGCCCCTCCCCGGATCCCCGGAGAAGAGAGGAGCCCGGTGGCCCTTCCCCGGACATCTCGGATCTCACGAGAAGAGAGGAGCCCCGGTGGCCCCTCCCCGGACACCTCCTGAATCCCAGGAGAAGAGAGGAGCCTCGGTGGCCCCTCCCCGGACCTCCGGATCCCACGAGTGACTAAGTAGTGCATATATATAGAAAAAGAAGGAACACTTATATTACTGAATCAAAGTATATCGAGCAGACTACATGACCGATGGAATCAATTACAAAATCAAATTCTGTCCCAACCGGCGCTATAGTAGTCTCCATTTACATTTAGGACCTCTGCATCTCAGAAGCCCGCAATTTCCTCCTGAATTGCTCGTATGCGGTCCCTTGGTAGAAGACCGTCCTGGAGCCGTTCGATCTAATATAAAGAAGAGTGGTCAATATATATTAATAAAACTAAGTAACTAAAATAGATGGTAATAAGAAAAATTGATGACTTACGTACTTGAAGGTGCTTTAAATCTCTGCCCTTGGCACAGGTCGTCTGACGAATGAACTCGCACACGTAGTATCCACACAAGTGATTCCCGTCTCCTTGTTGCAAGCACTTTATGAGAACATAGTTTCAATCAAAATAATAATCAACCAGCCATGATAATGGTATCAAACACTGGAATCAAGGAGATATGCGGATCTAGATAGTAGTACTTACTTGCACAATATCAAATGTAAGCTCTGAGTTCCATTCACCAGGAGACTTTTTTGTGAACCTCTTCCAAACGCTGCCCGAGAAAGAAAAAGAACAAAAAGAGTTAGTAATTACTTGATATTCGAAAATGAAACAAAGTATTCGATATAGTGCCATATATATAAAGACTGGAATTAATAAAGAAATTACCGCTGGATCATTTCCTGCATGTCCGCCCACATCGCTAGGGGTTTTTGTTTTGGGTCCATTACCATTACTTTTCCTTTGTCAAATTGGAGGATTAGCAGAATATAGTGGAAGCTGCGCACGCAGAACTCATCAATTATACACTGAACCCGAAGTTGTAAGAAAATAGTATTTCCCGTCGGTGTTGATGAAACATTATTGCCCTCAGAATATTATGTTCTGTATCCTTGGGAGATAGCTCAAGAGTCTTATGATTAACAAAATGTGGGTCAATGAACCCAATATCATAGATTCCACCTTTTTTCCATTCGAGATTCTTTATTCTGCAATTATAATATAATGAGTGTACTATATATATATATATATATATGAATATGCAATGAACGAGGTGAGATAGCTAGAGACTTAATTAGATTAATATTAGATCTGTCGAGGGCCTGCTGCTGGAATAACTGAAACAATTCGTCAAATTGAATTAGAACCATTCCATCTCCATACCTGTAGTGCTCGTCTCTAACTGCGACACATATCCAGTGCTGAGATTTCTCAACGGCTTCCATATACCAACTATGCACTCTTCGCATTTTCGTTGGTAGATCCTTTATCTCCTCAGGTTTGACGAGAGGCTTCCCGTACTGGTATTTGTACGCACATTCAGCTTTGGGGAAGTAGTCTACTGTTTGCATATACTCAGCAATGGATACACCCGCAGCAGCTGCCCTTTCTCCGTATAGTTCTATAAACTCCCGATCAATTTGCTCGTCAGAATTAGTGCTCGGCCCCACCTTGGTATTGGAAATCACTTTGAGAGGGGAGATGTATTGTTTTTTCTTCTCACCGAGCTGGGCAACTGATTTCCCCCTTTTCCCGCTTGCGCTACTACTCTTCGTCGACCGCACCATTTCCTGGTGTGACTTTAGAATAGAGTGGTCATAGTCAGATGACAGACTCAGCTCGGGTTGATGAAGAGTCTTCACCATTTTCCAAGCTCGTTCTACATCTTCTTCGGTCTCAGGGAAATCTGCCTTTTTCTGCTCCTTCCGCTTCGATTTGCACGCCTCGTATTTGTCCCTTGCGATTTTTTGGGTTTTCTCTGGAGTATAGTCGTAAGGTAACTTGGGTACCTCCTTTGGTACCTTCGGGAGGGGTGAACGTTGACGTTTGGGTGATCTTTTACGTTTTCGGAGAAACTTAGTGGGCAGAGAAGGCTGACGCGGCGGCGTACGCGACCACGGTGGAGAAGGCTGACTCTGCGGCGAAGGCGACCGCGGTGGAGAAGGCTGACGCGGCGGCGTAGGCGACCGCGCTGGAGACGTGCACGGCGTAGGCGACCGCGCTGGAGGTGGCATGCATGGCGGAAACAACCGCGCTGGAGACTGTTGCGCTGGAGAATGGCGAGGAGTCGATGACCTTGCCATCTGATTTGGAAGCACAATGCATTCCTTTAGCCATAGAGTGGTCAAGTTCTTGGCTTCTCCGAGTTCAGTCAACTCTCCGTCTTCACCTTCAACGAAATCAAGCTTCACCCGCTCGAATCCGTTGACAACTTCATCGACTGTAACAACAGCGTAGCCCCGTGGAACCGGAAGACTATGGTGAGTTGGTTCGTTGCCAATTGGTAATACATAGCCGACCGCCACCTTGATGGTTATATTGAAGACCTTCACTTGGAGCTCACAGGTTGTCATCTCATTGATATCATCCAGCGGGTGAATCATCGGTGGTGCATCATCACCCGGGAGCTGCGTGGACGCAACGCTGCTTTTCCGATGAGAATGTGCGGCGCCGGTAGCCTCAACTTCACCTTCTACCATGTGTGGTACGCCGGTAGACACTATCTGCTGGCTAAGTGTGTTAATTTGGTCATGTTGCTTCTTTGCTAC
Source organism: Alopecurus myosuroides (assembly GCA_028641055.1). Taxonomy (NCBI): domain Eukaryota; kingdom Viridiplantae; phylum Streptophyta; class Magnoliopsida; order Poales; family Poaceae; genus Alopecurus; species Alopecurus myosuroides. The sequence goes on along the minus strand of CM054060.1, from coordinate 413,123,863 downwards.
ATCCTGCGTCCGCTTTATCTGGTCATGCTGCTTCTTTGCTACATCTTGCGTCCGCTTTATCTGCTTCTATCGGGGTATTTATTTTTGGTGTCGTAAAACCCAATACTCCACGGAGGATTGCCTTTTGCGCCCCGTATACGCCCTACGTCTTCCTTATTCCCGAGGGCGCATGTGAGCTCGTAATTCTCTCTATCTGGCACGAACTTCCCCTCTTTAACGTCCTTTATTGCGCTTCTCAGATTTTCTATGGGTAGAGGATTCTTGTTATGCCTTAGGTTATAGATTGCTTTTGCTTCGGCGTCCAACGTGCCCCCATGGTCGTAGAACCATGATCTTGTCCGCTCGACCCACAAGAATGGCTCGGGAGTGATCCCTTGCTCAAGCAGGTCATTCTCCCATTTCTCCCACTTGGGACTGGAACCCTTGTAGTCAGCTTGCCCCATAATATGGTGATATACCTTTTTGGCGTCGTTTTTCTCATTTGTTTTTTTCCTTTATAGTTCATTCTCTGACAGGTTGTACTTCATAAACTCTGCCCATAAGGGTTTTATTTTCTCATACCCTTAAGTGTAATCTGGAGTCTTGCCCTTCTTAACATAGTCAAGGTTCAATCTTTTCTTCAGTTTTTGAATTGCTCGGCCATCTTTTTCAGAGTCCACGCCTTGACATTTTCCCGTATCTCAATTTTCCTTTTAGTAACATCGGCCTCATTCACATTCGCCTCATTCTCGTCCACCTCCGGCAAGGGTAACTTGAAATTACACATGATCTTCGAGAAAAGATGCTATATGGCTTTTATGCTGACATATGAAATTCCTTGTCTCCGCGGATCTTTTGGCTCATTCCACTCATGAACAGTGATCGGGATGTGATCCCTAACTAGCACTCAGCATTGCTTCACAAATGTTTCGGCAACATCAGCGGGAAGCTTGGTTGCACCGTCTGCTGCGATCATGTCGATCCTATATCTTTCTGTATCTTTCAACTTCTTTGTTGCGCCTCGTTTAGTGTTTTTTCCGGTTGATATGCTTGAACCAGATGGCTAAAAATATAAAGACTGTTAATACATGTATATAGACAACGGATGCTTCATTAATTAACATATCTATATATATGCACCTTGGAGCTGGTGTTTGTAATTTGTACGGATCCACCGGAGCCGTCGGCTGCTCCCTTATCGGAGCCGTCGGCTTCTCCCTTACCGGAGTCGTCAGCTTCTTCCTCACCTGAGCCGTCAGCTACTCCCTCAGCAGAGACGTCTCCCCGGGTGAGCTCTGGATCTCCCTCACCGGAGTTGTTCATCCACTGGCTCACATGGGTCTCTCCGTCGGCCCCGCAGATTAAACCCTCGAGTAAGTTTTACGCATCTTCGTCTCTTGGATCCATACTATATATTATGAAAATACACAAAAAGGGTAACTATATGTTCCAGATCCATTTCATCAAAATTGCTTATAGATAATAACTAATGATACAGTAATTTCATCAAAATTGCTAATAGATAGTGCACAAAAATACCAACATATTCATGAAATATTTAAATGTATGATAATACACACCAAGAGTTACATAGATAGGGTTCATTTTATTTAACCCTAATACATCACGATCGAATAATATAACTTATACATAGTCTCATGACATCTTTCGAACTAATTAACTCTGACTGGGTCCTAAGTCGCGTGGTGCTAAGTCGCGGGTGCTACGCATCCATAGATAAGGAACCCTCACAGGGTCATGTCTCACGTGGTAAGGAACCCTACGAATAATCGACAAACTTATACTATGCTCCCTATCGATCAAGTACATTTAACGACGGACGTACTCGTCCTCCTCCCTGATACACTGTTGTATCACCTCCTCAGGAGTCGGCTCTCTCTGCACCGAGTGTGGCCCACGCAATGGCCACCAAAGAATATCCGGGTTGACCATGTCACCGGATTTCTCACCAAGCCGCGTGCCCCAGTACTAAGGAGCTCCCAGTGTCAGCCCGGCGGGGCCCAGTCCCGGACATCGCACGGCGGGTCCAACAGAGACATGAACTAAAAACAGGCCCGGACTAATAAATATTTCGTAATTAAGTAAAATGCCTTAGTGTTTCTAACTTAGTAAAAAATAGTAAATGGAGAAATATGACATAAATAAGATGAAAGTTAAACACAAAGCATGAAGACAAGGTATTCTGAGAAATTAAAGAAAATCACAAACGTAAGTGTTTGTGAGATCCAAAAAAAGTTGGACCATTTCGTGCACATACATACCGGTGATATTCTTCATAGCCCCGTCTGGGGCTATGAAAAATATCACTAGTATATGCACCAAACGGTGCAAACCAGTTCTTCTGATCTCACTAACACTAATATTACAAATGCGACGTTCCTTAGTTCCAACCGAAACCCTCATCTTCATCCATTCCCCAGAACTAGGGTTTCTGTACTTCAGTAAGGAGTATGACTAGCAGATTATATCGAGTCTTGCCGAATAACGTTGCGACTCGAACGGGACATAACAGATGTAGCATCCCACAAGAAGAGGAAGTGATCTGCAATGTTTTCACACATGACGGGATAATCTAGAATGATGTTCTGCCCCGTTTAAGTCGCAAGTTTATTAGGAAAGAGTCGATCTGTTCTGCTAGTCATACTCCTGCCTAGACCTTCACATTTTGTGCTTTTTACGAGGTAAGTACACGTGATGGAGATCGGGAAAAGGATGAAGACAAGGATTTTTTTGGAAATCTTTGAAACTAAACAAAATCATATATGTAATATCGTGAGATCCGAACAAGGTTAGACCCTTTTGTCCATGTACATAATGCGGACATTCTTACCAACCGCCGAAGGGATTTCTGAGGAATATAACCATTACGTATGTGGATAAAAGGGTTTAACTTCGTTCGGATCTCACGATATTACATATGTGACGTTATTTAGTTCCAAAGAAATACAGAAACCCTCATCTTCCTCCTTTCCTCGGATCACCACCGCCTGTAGTACCTCTTAACAGGAACAAGATGGTCATCGGGCCTTGATGTGAAGTTGGACCTTCAAATTTTGTGCTTGTAACGAGGTGAGTACACGTGATGAAGATGAGGGGAAGGAAGGGTTTCTAGACATCTTTAAAACTTAACAAAATCATATATGTAATAGTGAGATCCGAACAAGGTTGGACCCTTTTGTGCACATACATAACGGCGACATTCTTCTTAACCACAGAAGGGATTTCCGAGGAATGTCACCATTATGAATGTGCACTAAAGGGTTCAACTTCATCCGGATCTCACGAACCATATTACATATGTGACATTATTTAGTTCGAAAGAAATCTAGAAACCCTCGCATTCGTTCCTTTCCTCGGATCACCACCGCATGTAGTACATCTTAACAGGAACAAAATGGTCATCGGGCCTGAACATTTTGTGCTTGTTACGAGGTAAGTACACGTGATAGCGATCCGAAGAAGGATTAAGACAAGCATTTTTGGAAATCTTTTAAACTAAACAAAATCATATATGTAATATCGTGAGATCCAAACAAGGTTAGACTGTAACATCCCAAGTATGAAAAATAGCCATTAGAATGTTTGCTCTCTGTTATTTTATGTTTTGCATCATGACATCATGTTCATTGCATTTGTTTTGCTTTGTTTTCCAATTTTTTTCCTCTGTTTTCTTTTGTTTTCACTTGTTTTCTATTTGAATTGCAAACCAAATTTTAAATCTTTTGTTTCATCCTTGTGATGTTACAATTTTCCAAAATGATATTTCAAAATAAAACAATTGTTTGTTTCCATAAAAGTTGTGATTCCAAAACTGTTGTTTTGCTTCCATCAAAAATTCATTCACTATCAAACCCTTTTCAAATTCAGTTACAATTTCTTCCAAACAACAACCATGTTGAATTTATGAGAATTACAAACCAAATTCTAATCCTTTTTGTATCCATTAAACCATAAGGTTCAAACTACTTAAAAATTGGTTTAGTAATTCACTTAATGCAACTTGCATTCAAATTCAAATAAGTTTCCAAACAGCAACCCCTTTGAATTTTATGAAAATTACAAAACAACTAAACCATTTGTTTCAAAGAAACTTGATTTTAAAAACTCATTTGCTTAAGATCAAGTATTTCAATTAATATTAAATGTCATTCAAATTTTAAACAAATTACAAACAACACTTAAATTCAAATCATTTTGAAAAACCAAAAGTTGCACTTTGTGTTGCTGCAATAAATAAACAATCAACAAAATTATTCCCTAAAATTTCTAACCCAAAAACCCTCATTCTCTTCCTATTTCAATTCAGCAAAAAAAAAAATAGAACAAAAAGAAATAAAAAGGAACAAGAGAGAGAGAGGGGCAGCAGGCCCAGCCCAAATTTTTCCCCCTTGGCCCAATACCCCTTCCCTCTGTCTTCCTCCTCTGTACGGCTCACCATCCAGGGTGCACACGTAGCAGAGGGGAGCAGCAGACGGACAAGAGCTTCCCCCTCCCCCTATAACTCAAGCCCGAGTCCCCCTGCCGTAACCCTAGCGCCCTCTCCCTCCTTCTCCCTTTTCCCCGCCGTTTTCCTTCTCTCTTCTTCCTTCTGCTCTCTTCTGTGACGCCCCGAGATCGGGCACTATGCAGAATTCAGCATTCCCGCCAAAATCCACATAATAACCGATTCCAGGTTGCCACTTGTGATAACATTACAATAGTTCACGAATCTTTACTATTAAGATTGTTGTGGCGGTGGTGTCACACTTCAACAAAATTACGGAAGGAATGCCACCGCACAACTAAATATCCCACTTCTAGGTAATTACAGAGAATATGCCACCGTCCTAAATTATCTCCCATCTCTAACATCACGTGAAAAAAAACTTTTCACGCAATCACAAAAATCTCCTGATTTACCTCAACAAATCTTCGCTCTCTATCGAGTGGGTAAGTTGGTACATTCTCGCGAGCATCGTACGCTCGAAGGCTCCCGCTCGATGACTTGCGCGGTTGCGCCGACCGGTGGGACCAAACTCTCTATCTCTACCTCCCCTCTATCCCACCCATCGTGTCAACTCTGGATGGAAAATTGGATCTTGCAGCCGCCACAACCCTCCGCCTCCACCCCATCCCGGCCTCTACCGCCACCACCAAGGCCTCAACCTCTCCTTCCCCGACACCACGCTCTCTCTCGCAACAGCCGCCAGTCTCCCGTCCCCCACCGGTGCTCGCCCACCCCCACCGCAGCCAGGTATCGCCAATGCGTCGCCGGATCCCGATGCTCCGGGACGAATCCTTGAAGCTCGCCAGCGGGCCGCCTCCTCTGTTTTGTTGCCCGTCCGCCGTCGCCCCACAGAGAAAGATCGACCGCCGCCCGGTTCTCCTTCCGCAGAAGAGTCGCCGGCGCCCAGGAGAAACTCGCCATCGCCAAGGTCCTGGTCGACCTAGCCCCTCCACCGCGGTTCCAACCACGGGCACCAGCTGCGCTGGACATGGAGAACCTCATCCACAGTGTCCGCGTCGACATAGTAAGCTCCCCATCTCATCTCCCTCCACCGCCACACTTAGATTTCCTCAATCGTCTCAAGCTCCAGCCTTTGCCCGTGCAGATAACGACCACGAGGAGGTGGAGATACCACTGGTGCTTGTGCTCACATCCACGAGTAAGGAGATGCCCTTGAGTCCTTGACCCAGCTATAGCACACCCAAGCCTCGACACACATAGGGAGGAGCTCCAGCCCGTGCCCCTTCCGCTGCAGATAACAAGGAGAGACACTACTGCTGTCTGTCGCCCGCACGTGCAAGGAAACACCCCTGTTAGGTGCTGGAGTAGGCTGTCTCGACGCCGATGGCTACACACGATGGCCCTCCTTTTCTTCTCCCGTTGCTCTTCTCTTCATGTCGGATGATTATCAACTGAACCAATGCGCAACATTCGCCATTGACAGGTGCCAACCGACCGAGGAGACCCGCTGTCACCGGTGGCGTTGAGAAGACGGTGCTGGCGATACCGCTACCCAAACTGCCCGGCCTATGTCAGAGTGCTTCGTGCATGCTAGGCTCATGGTCTAGCTTACCTGCTGTAGTGCTGCGCCTTGGTACATCCAGGATACATGGCTGATTCAGCAGGGCGCCAAGCTGATCGAGGTTACTGACTGGTAGGTGCCTCAAGCTACTTCCCTTTATTCTAATGATGTCGTAGTCGAATGCACATGTATGCTTGGCTTACCAGAATTTTGCTAGGAGTGATATTCTTAATATTCTTGTCACAAAAAAATATTCGTAAATTTTGATTTCACTAGGAGTATTTGTCAATTTTGTGCTATATACTGTGGCGCTATTGGCTGATCAACTATCTACCTTTGTTGTTGCAGTGACTTGTAGACATGGAACACACAGACAAGGTATGGAAGTAAGTCTCCAACCGACTTCAGGGCTTGTTTGTTCTATGACTAGCAAAGATGTGATGCTATTTGCTGGCACGGGGGATAGTCACATCATGGCTTGGAAAATTCTTGTTAAGAGGCAATTTGTACCAGTGGCAATCCTCGTCAGTGGCCATGAGTATCAAGTGATTTCAGTTTCTTCCTCAGCAACAAGTGTAAATGTCTGCCTGTGGCCAAGATGATGCCATTTAGAGTGAGAACCGGCTGCAGTGGTCATATATTTGATATGCAATTTGAGGAGATATGTGCATTGCTTGACTGATTTTCCATGAAGGCGATTATTGCAAAATCTTCGAACCAACCGAGGATATAGTGGGGCTGAAGGAGATGAGTCAAGATGATCGATGTCTACAACAACGATCAGAACCATCTTGTGCAGGTTATAAGATTCTTTTATAGTCCAGCATTTTGCCAAATAGGGATCGCTTATGTCAGTCCAATTGGTTGTGACTACATTTAAATGGAATCACTGTGACATTTTTTTACGAAAATGCATACATGGCTGCTATGTCATTGAGAGTAGAAGGAGAAAATATAGAGTATAAGGACTCAAACAGGGAACCTATCTATCTGTAATTGGTCCAAGCACAGTGGCGAAAACAGAAAGAAGAACTCTAATCAGGTTCCATGGGTCTTCTCAGAATGGTCGCAGTGGAAGACCTCCCAGCTACACTCCATAGGCCAAATGCATGTCGAGCATTTTGCAAGCCCGTCGATTGAAGATACATGTGTTTGTTTCTTTCCATGTCAGCCACCATACCATTTGTGATTGGGAGAATTTTCTGAAACTTTTGTTTTTTTATGCCACACTTGTAATGGAAGCACATTTCAAAGCGAAGAGTCTTTGTTGCCAACTATTGAAAGATTCGAGTGAGAAATTTTGGTAATTCAGCCTGAATTATTGGTTTGTGTTTTACAGTATAGTTTGGGACTGAGCTTAAGAGAGTGTATGTACTTATGATTTATTTGGACGGCCTGCGGGCTTTAAAACCACAACACTAAATTGTACTAAAAGAATCAGAAGAAGACAAGAAGTGTTTGTATAGATGCTACACAGATGATTACAACAGTTTTATCTTTCGATCAATTTGTAACATCCTTATAGTAATTAAGTAGTGTCATAAGTGTGTTTTAAATGGATTAATACTCTTCCGATAGCATTGTGACAGACAATACATGTGTGAATACTGACGTCAAAATCATTATGTTTTTCTATTTTGAATGTGAGTAACTTGGTTCTTCTAGATCCTCACCATACCGATTATTGCATTCCGGATGATTCTAGAATGGTGATTGTTAGGGTGGGCATTTTCTTTGCTTCGTTGCTTAATTGCATCATACACCGTGTAGGGCTAAGCTTGCAGTCGCACTGATATTATGGCAAGAACTTATGAGTTATGGGTGACACCGTGTAGAACTGAAAACGGAGTTTCAATATGAATGCAGATGGGAATTACATTTTTCTGTGATTCTAATACATATCACTTGTCATTTTTTGTGTGCTCAAAGTGACATTTCAAATTATGCACACAGATGCTCTTTTGACACGTGAGGCTGAAGCTAATGAATTGGGGGGCTTTACTATTTTTTGGTATGGTTCTTCTAGAAACCAGAATTTAAAAATCTGTGAGGAGAGAACTGCTATTCTGACCAATAGATTTATTATGGCGTTTTGTATACCGATACAATTTGTTCCCTTATGAGCGCTGATCGCATTAGAACTGAATATGCTCATGTCCTATAGTTTGTGATTTACTAACAATTCTATTCTAGATAAGATTCATTTTGCCGGGGCATTCTGATATACTACATAGATGTGTTGTAAATGAAAAGTTTAAAAATATAATATTTTTTGTGACAGAAGATTCTTTGACGGAACAAAAAATCCCACCCATATAATGCCAAAAGGGATCTAGGAGACATCGAGAAGATAATGTTCACAAAAACATATAACTAGAGTTCTGCGTTGGCTTAAGAACTAGAAATAGAGGCTCGGGATACGGTAGATCAATGTTGCAAAGCAGTGAACTGATCAGGTTAATCACTAAAATAGAAATATATGTTCATTGTTTTTTAAAATATTATGTGTGTATCTACTTTTGTGTTCTTAAGAAATGTCATATATATTATGTTTATTGTAGACAAAAAATATGATGGGACCGTGGCAACGCACGGGCATTCAACTAGTATTCCACAATTACAACAGAAACAGATAGATACAAGATGACTCAAACGAGCCAGGGATACAACTGATACAATACAAAGATCCAAATAACAGCGGAAGAAACAAACGTCCGGTTACGGACAAAATACAAATTGGACTAAGAGTCCTGAAGATAACCGAGAGCGTCCAATCCCTGCCCAGGCCAAGCCGGAGGGATTCCCAAGCTAACGTCGTCAGACTTCAAACCTGTTGACTGCAATGTTGAATATGCAGCCACGAAAAAGGATTCGTGGGTCAGTACGGTTAAGTAACCAACTTTCTATCTAGGGTAACACCTCAGGTGTTACATCTTCTCTCTGTAATTCTCTGAACCCAACACCTCCACACCGAAATCCCTCCCTTCCCCTCCGGTGATCGCCGCTGGGAGACTTCTTCCTCGATGTTTGGGGCCGGGAATGGAAACTCCTCGGCCCCTCTTCCTCTCCACCCCCACGGCGAGGGCCGAGGAGCCCCGGAGCGCCGCCGCCGTGCCCATCTTCCGCCGGTCGTCTCCCTGCTGCCCGACCTGCTCCTCCATCTGTACCCCTCGAGCTAATCTCCCTCCCCTCCGTCTTCCCCTCGATCCTCTCCTCTCTCCCTTGGCAGCACACGCACCCGAGCACCCCCACGGACGGCGCCCTTCCGGCGAGTCGCGCACAGCAGCGGTTGCTGTCCGCCGGCGCCCTCCCGTTCGATCTGAAGAAGTTCAGCGAACTGAACTGTTCGCAGTTCAGTTAAGCCACGACCTCCACCTTAACCTCCCGAGTGCCCCCTTCCTATCACGAATCCAGCAGCCACCCCACTGGCTAGGGCCCTTGCGCGCGCACGGGAGGTCCCGAGTTCGAGCCCCCCCTCCTGCAATTAACCCAAAACTTTTATTTCCTTTTGATTTGTTACAGCAACTTGTCAGAAATCACAGCTAGGTCCCTTCTAGTTTCCTTCTATGCCCCTGTTAAATTTTTTTTCTAAGTCCCTAGTTCATAAAAAATGGCAGAATTACACCTTAACTTGTGAATTGCATAAATAAATCATTTCAACTCCAAATTCAACTTTTTAAATATGTTTTATGTACCAAATTGAATTGTCTATCCAAATATAATTTTTTTTACTGTTTTGAATATTTTAAATTGGTGCAATATTTGAAAACTTGTTTAATTCACTTAAATTTGCAAAATTCATAACTTGAGCATAAAAATTCCAAATTCAACAAACTAAATATGTTTTACAATCAACTTTTCATGTACTTTCCAAATATCACATGATCTTCGAGAAAAGATGCTATATGGCTTTTATGCTGACATATGAAATTCCTTGTCTCCGCGGATCTTTTGGCTCATTCCACTCATGAACAGTGATCGGGATGTGATCCCTAACTAGCACTCAGCATTGCTTCACAAATTTTTGGGCAACATCAGCGGGAAGCTTGGTTGCACAGTCTGCTGCGATCATGTCGATCCTATATCTTTCTGTATCTTTCAACTTCTTTGTTGCGCCTCGTTTAGTGTTTTTTCCGGTTGATATGCTTGAACCAGATGGCTAAAAATATAAAGACTGTTAATACATGTATATAGACAACGGATGCTTCATTAATTAACATATCTATATATATGCACCTTGGAGCTGGTGTTTGTAATTTGTACGGATCCACCGGAGCCGTCGGCTGCTCCCTTATCGGAGCCGTCGGCTTCTCCCTTACCGGAGTCGTCAGCTTCTTCCTCACCTGAGCCGTCAGCTACTCCCTCAGCAGAGACGTCTCCCCGGGTGAGCTCTGGATCTCCCTCACCGGAGTTGTTCATCCACTGGCTCACATGGGTCTCTCCGTCGGCCCCGCAGATTAAACCCTCGAGTAAGTTTTACGCATCTTCGTCTCTTGGATCCATACTATATATTATGAAAATACACAAAAAGGGTAACTATATGTTCCAGATCCATTTCATCAAAATTTCTTATAGATAATAACTAATGATACAGTAATTTCATCAAAATTGCTAATAGATAATGCACAAAAATACCAACATATTCATGAAATATTTAAATGTATGATAATACACACCAAGAGTTACATAGATAGGGTTCATTTTATTTAACCCTAATACATCACGATCGAATAATATAACTTATACATAGTCTCATGACATCTCTCAAACTAATTAACTCTGACTGGGTCCTAAGTCGCGTGGTGCTAAGTCGCGGGTGCTACGCATCCATAGATAAGGAACCCTCACAGGGTCATGTCTCACGTGGTAAGGAACCCTACGAATAATCGACAAACTTATACTATGCTCCCTATCGATCAAGTACATTTAACGACGGACGTACTCGTCCTCCTCCCTGATACACTGTTGTATCACCTCCTCAGGAGCCGGCTCTCTCTGCACCGAGTGTGGCCCATGCAATGGCCACCAAAGAATATCCGGGTTGACCATGTCACCGGATTTCTCACCAAGCCGCGTGCCCCAGTACTAAGGAGCTCCCAGTGTCAGCCCAGCGGGGCCCAGTCCCGGACATCGCACGGCGGGTCCAACAGAGACATGAACTAAAAACATGCCCGGACTAATAAATATTTCGTAATTAAGTAAAATGCCTTAGTGTTTCTAACTTAGTAAAAAATAGTAAATGGAGAAATATGACATAAATAAGATGAAAGTTAAACACAAAGCATGAAGACAAGGTTTTCTGAGAAATTAAACAAAATCACAAATGTAAGTGTTTGTGAGATCCAAAAAAAGTTGGACCATTTCGTGCACATACATACCGGTGATATTCTTCATAGCCCCGTCTGGGGCTATGAAAAATATCACTATTATATGCACCAAACGGTGCAACCCAGTTCTTCGGATCTCACTAACACTAATATTACAAATGCGACGTTCCTTAGTTCCAACCGAAACCCTCATCTTCATCCATTCCCCAGAACTAGGGTTTCTGTACATCAGTAAGGAGTATGACTAGCAGATTATATCGAGTCTTGCCAAATAATGTTGCGACTCGAACGGGACATAACAGATGTAGCATCCCACAAGAAGAGGAAGTGATCTGCAATGTTTTCACACATGACGGGATAATCTAGAATGATGTTCTGCCCCGTTTAAGTCGCAAGTTTATTAGGAAAGAGTCGATCTGTTCTGCTAGTCATACTCCTGCCTAGACCTTCACATTTTGTGCTTGTTACGAGGTAAGTACACGTGATGGAGATCGGGAAAAGGATGAAGACAAGGATTTTTTGGAAATCTTTGAAACTAAACAAAATCATATATGTAATATCGTGAGATCCGAACAAGGTTAGACCCTTTTGTCCATGTACATAATGCGGACATTCTTCCCAACCGCCGAAGGGATTTCTGAGGAATGTAACCATTACGTATGTGGATAAAAGGGTTTAACTTCGTTCGGATCTCACGATATTACATATGTGACGTTATTTAGTTCCAAAGAAATACAGAAACCCTCATCTTCCTCCTTTCCTCGGATCACCACCGCCTGTAGTACCTCTTAACAGGAACAAGATGGTCATCGGGCCTTGATGTGAAGTTGGACCTTCAAATTTTGTGCTTGTTACGAGGTGAGTACATGTGATGAAGATGAGGGGAAGGAAGGGTTTCTGGACATCTTTAAAACTTAACAAAATCATATATGTAATAGTGAGATCCGAACAATGTTGGACCCTTTTGTGCACATACATAACGGCGACATTCTTCTTAACCACAGAAGGGATTTCCGAGGAATGTCACCATTACGAATGTGCACTAAAGGGTTCAACTTCATCCGGATCTCACGAACCATATTACATATGTGACATTATTTAGTTCGAAAGAAATCTAGAAACCCTCGCATTCGTTCCTTTCCTCGGATCACCACCGCATGTAGTACATCTTAAGAGGAACAAAATGGTCATCGGGCCTTAACATTTTGTGCTTGTTACGAGGTAAGTACACGTGATAGCGATCCGAAGAAGGATTAAGACAAGCATTTTTGGAAATCTTTTAAACTATACAAAATCATATATGTAATATCGTGAGATCCAAACAAGGTTAGACTGTAACATCCCAAGTATGAAAAATATCCATTAGAATGTTTGCTCTCTGTTATTTTATGTTTTGCATCAGGACATCATGTTCATTGCATTTGTTTTGCTTTGTTTTCCAATTGTTTTCCTCTGTTTTCTTTTGTTTTCACTTGTTTTCTATTTGAATTGCAAACCAAATTTTAAACCTTTTGTTTCATCCTTGTGATGTTACAATTTTCCAAAATGATATTTCAAAATAAAACAATTGTTTGTTTCCATAAAAGTTGTGATTCCAAAAATGTTGTTTTGCTTCCATCAAAAATTCATTCACTATCAAACCCTTTTCAAATTCAGTTACAATTTCTTCCAAACAACAACCATGTTGAATTTATGAGAATTACAAACACAAATTCTAATCCTTTTTGTATCCATTAAACCATAAGGTTCAAACTACTTAAAAATTTGTTTTAGTAATTCACTTAATGCAACTTGCATTCAAATTCAAATAATTTTCCAAACAGCAACCCCTTTGAATTTTATGAAAATTACAAAACAACTAAACAATTTGTTTCAAAGAAACTTGATTTTAAAAACTTATTTGCTTAAGATCAAGTATTTCAATTAATATTAAATGTCATTCAAATTTTAAACAAATTACAAACAACACTTAAATTCAAATCATTTTGAAAAACCAAAAGTTGCACTTTGTGGTGCTGCAATAAATAAACAATCTACAAAATTATTCCCTAAAATTTCTAACCCAAAAACCCTCATTCTCTTCCTATTTCAATTCAGCAAAAAAAAAATTGAACAAAAAGAAATAAAAAGGAACAAGAGAGAGAGAGGGGCAGCAGGCCCAGCCCAAATTTTTTCCCCTTGGCCCAATACCCCTTCCCTCTGTCTTCCTCCTCTGTACGGCTCACCATCCAGGGTGCACACGTAGCAGAGGGGAGCAGCAGACGGACAGGAGCTTCCCCCTCCCCCTATAACTCAAGCCCGAGCCCCCCTGCCCTAACCCTAGCGCCCTCTCCCTCCTTCTCCCTTTTCCCCGCCGTTTTCCTTCTCTCTTCCTCCTTCTGCTCTCTTCTCTCTGTAATTCTCTGAACCCAACACCTCCACACCGAAATCCCTCCCTTCCCCTCCGGTGATCGCCGCTGGGAGACTTCCTCCTCGATGTTTGGGGCCGGGAATGGAAACTCCTCGGCCCCCTCTTCCTCTCCACCCCCACGGCGAGGGCCGAGGAGCCCCGGAGCGTCGCCGCCGTGCCCATCTTCCGCCGGCCGTATCCCTGCTGCCCGACCTGCTCCTCCATCTGTACCCCTCGAGGTAATCTCCCTCCCCTCCGTCTTCCCCTCGATCCTCTCCTCTCTCCCTTGGCAGCACACGCACCCGAGCACCCCCACGGACGGCGCCCTTCCGGCGAGTCGCGCACAGCAGCGGTTGCTGTCCGCCGGCGCCCTCCCGTTCGATCTGAAGAAGTTCAGCGAACTGAACTGTTCGCAGTTCAGTTAAGCCACGACCTCCACCTTAACCTCCCGAGTGCCCCCTTCCTATCACGAATCCAGCAGCCACCCCACTGGCTAGGGCCCTTGCGCGCGCACGGGGGGTCCCGAGTTCGAGCCCCCCCCCTCCTGCAATTAACCCAAAACTTTTATTTCCTTTTGATTTGTTACAGCAACTTGTCAGAAATCACAGCTAGGTCCCTTCTAGTTTCCTTCTATGCCCCTGTTAAATTTTTTTTCTAAGTCCCTAGTTCATAAAAAATGGCAGAATTACACCTTAACTTGTAAATTGCATAAATAAATCATTTCAACTCCAAATTCAACTTTTTAAATATGTTTTATGTACCAAATTGAATTGTCTATCCAAATATAATTTTTTTTTACTGTTTTGAATATTTTAAATTGGTGCAATATTTGAAAACTTGTTTAATTCACTTAAATTTGCAAAATTCATAACTTGAGCATAAAAATTCCAAATTCAACAAACTAAATATGTTTTCCAATCAACTTTTCATGTACTTTCCAATATCAATTTTGTTTGCTGTTTTGAATAATTTAAATTGCTGAAAACAACTGTTTCTTCATTATTGCATTTAAAATTGCCAAAATAATAACTTGCTCATTTTAAATCCAATTTCCACAAATAAAATATGTTTTCCATGCAAAATGAAACCACCTTTCCAAATATACACTTTGTTTCATGTTTTGAATAACTAAAATTGGTTAAATAATTTAAAACTTGTTTAAATCATTTAAAATTGCTAAATTCATACCTTGGTCAAATTAACTTCTTTTTGAACTTATAAAATATGTTTTCAAACTAGAAAAGTATAACCTTTTCAAATATGAATTTGGGTTAATGTTTTGAACAAATAAAAAATTCAAATAAGTTCATGTTTGAATTAAATTCATTTAAATCTTGTTTAACTTGTTTAATTCATAAGGAAATTATTCTAAATCCTTTTTCAACAAGTGAAACATGTAATCCACTCAAAATTGTGTGTTCTTTTAAAATATGAACTTTGTTATCTATTTGGAACAATTTAAAGTGGTGAAAACAACAAATGCTTGTGTGACACCTTTAAGAAGCACCTTTTCACAACTTAATAACTAAAATCCTAAACTTGGTAAACCTTATTTCAAATTTTTTCTATTGTTGTTTTCCTTTTGTTTTCCTCATCCATGCATCATACTAAACCACTTTCACCTGTTGCTTAGTTGTAAAACAACTATTTCAACCATAATTCATGGGCTTTCCATATGCAATCCAATTGCATGTGGGTCCATTTAATTATGTTATGTTACCATGTCAACTAGTTTATTTCTATGCATCAATTAAATGGTCATGCATCATCCCATGTTTGTGCACTATGCCATGTTATTGATTGTTTGTTCTCTGTGTTGTTTGTTTGCTTCTTCTCGGTTAAACGACGATGTTGAGACCGACGATACTTACGACACCCCTTCTAAGGAGTTAGCTCAGTACCAGGCTACTGGGTTTGCAGGCAAGTATTCACTCACATGAACCACTGTGTTCCTTTCAACATTGGATACCGATACTTTCCGTTGTCTTTTCTGCTAGCCCTATGAATAGTTGCTTCTGTTACGAACCTATCACATGTTATCCTTTAACCCTGATATTGCCTCACCTCCACACCTATAACCTTTTGCTTGTTGCCCGTGTCTTACTAGCATGCTTAGGGTTGTTTTGCTCGAGTCTGTTACCCGTTACTTTCTGTTACTATTTCTGTTATGTTCTGGGGCTCGAGGTTAAACAATGAATCATGTTAATGTTATGATTAATAATAATTTGATGATAAGGCACCGGCAGGAGGCCATGCGTGGTTTTGAGGCCTGCTAGTGTCACATCCCAATTTTGGAATACCTGTTAACACAGTTGTTTTGCTAATTGCTTTACTAATAAACCTTGATTGTGTTTGTTTGTGTTTGTTTAAGTGCAACTAAACAAACTTAAAAAGGATAGCAAAGCAGTAAACTAAAAATATTCAACATATTGTTCCAATGATAAAAATATTCAACATATTGTTCCAATGACTTTGGCAATATTTTCTAAAGTAAATATTGATCAAAGAGTTTTCCAAAAACATCTTATGAATCCAATACTGGTTGAATATTATTCCAAGACCCAAATTAAGAAAGATGAAACACTTAATAAATTTCCATAAAGGATTATCAGAAAAGAGGCATTCTTAAATGCTTCACCAAAATATTATCAAATGTTTTTCCAACCTTGCAAGATTAAAAACAAAGGTATTGGAGAGCATTGACTTGCTATCCCTAGTCACATAAATATTTTGGCAAAGCATTGCTAAAGAAAAGCCTAGTGCTTTATTAAATAGAAATTCCAATATTTCCAGAAACAGAAAACTAAAACAAGTTACTATTGGAAACTTGATTCAAATGATTTGAAATTCATACCATTGCTTCCTTATATCAAATAAGGAACACACACAAGAGGAGACCAAGAATTGAATCCATTAAAGTCCTGAAAACATGGTTTTTCTCTACAGCAACATTTGGGATTTTGAACAAGTTTGTTCTACAAACTTTTTCCAAATGCCATGAAATAAATACCACATGCTCTATATCATAAATGAGGATGAAAACCAAAAGGGCACAAGTTTTTGAATTGTTTAAGTTGCCAAAAACCCCTGTTTTCTTGACAGCACCTTTTTGAAATTTGAACAAGTTTGTTCTATGAAGTAACTCTAAATGACTTGAATTTTCTACCACATAAGGAACACATCAAATAAGGAATGTGTGCCAAAAATTATCATTTTTGGAAGCTCCTAAGTAGGTTAATAAATTCAATGTCCATTTATGTAAGATTTTGAATTTGAACAACTTTGAATTATAAAGTTTATCTAATTGAGCCAATTTTCATATATGTTGTGCATCTCAACTAATTAGAATTTTGGGCAAAAGGATTTAAAATTTTGACTTTGTTTGCTTAGGGAAAACATCCATTTTCAGAGAGCAAAGGACCTAATTGTAATTCTCCAGGGACTTAAATGTAATCCTAGTCACATGGTCTTCTTCTTCTTCCTGTAGATGACGAAATGGAGGGCATGGCTGCCCATGCTTCCTTTGCTTCGAGTAGAAGACTCTCTGATGATAAAAACCCCTCTGTGGCCTCTTACCTGCCCCCTCTCTCTCCCCCTTGAACTCACACTCTCTCTCTTAGATATTTTGGCCTAACCGAAACCCTAGCTAGTACGGTCGCCGTCGTTCCGGCCGATTCCGAGCTCGCCGCCGGCTGCCGAGTGTTCCATCACCTCCGCCTTGTCGTGGTGGCCCTCTCTGCCAAACGAATCGAGCTGAAGCGCTGCGAGGAGCCCGCGCCGTCCGGTTCCCTTCTGCGGGTCCGGCGGGCTCCGGCGAGCCATCCTCGCCGCCTCGAGCCTCCTACGCCCTCGCCGTGTGCTCCTTCGCGTTCTGGGTGAGCTCGAGACCCTCCCGGTCCACTTTCCCCTCTCCCTCTCCCTCCGAAACGACGCCGAGCCGAGCTCACCGTCCGGCCGCCGCCGCACGCCGTCGCCGCCGCTTTACGGCCACTCCCGGGAAGCGAGACTGCGCGTGTTAGGTTCCCCGTATAGTAGGCAACACGTAGGTGCCCTCGAATCGAAGAATGATGGTCGTTTGCGCCGTTAGATTGCTCGCCGGAGCTCCCCTCCCGCCGGCGTGACATCATGGTGACGCAACGCTCGCGTCACCGCCTCCTTAACCGCGCTTAAGAGTTAAACCTGCCTGTGGGGCCGCAGATCCGCCGCGTGGCTGCCCGCGTGGCAGCTGGCCCGCGAGTCAGCGACTCGGGCTTGCTCCCGCCGCGGTAGCAGCAGATCCGGCCGGCCCTTTTGTAAATCTGGCCCAACACAAATTGGTTTTCCATTTTAATTTTTGCAGAAAAGATGCATGTTTACTTTAGGCTCTAAAAGGCAACTTAAAATATTAATTTGACCAAACCAAATTTAACAGTGGTACACAAACTAATTCTAAACCATCTCCAAGTTGTAGATCTACATTTGGATGGATGAATTTGAAATGAAAAATGTTTTGGTAACAGCTACCAGAAACACCAAAATGAGCACCATTTTAATTTCACAACCCCAAATGAAGTGAGGCCAATTGCATTGGAAAGCCCTTGAAATTTCCTAACAGTAGCATTTAACCTCGTTTCCAAATTCATTGTATTTTTGAAATGGCATGCAATTTGGTAAAACACCAGAGAGCACTTTGGTGATTTTTATAAAATTATTAAAAATGATTTTTGATGCAAACTCAACTGGATGGTCTTGTATATGCTTAGGGCTATCCAAACCTAGAAGGGTTTAATTTTTAGAGCATCCTAGAAAATTTGGTGGACAGATCTTTGATTTGCTTATTTCTGCCATTTTGGCATTTTAGCTAATTAATTGTTGTGATTATATTTTTGTGTTGCAATATTGTTTTCTAGCATGTATAAGTTGTGTGAACTTGTTTTATAAGTGTTACTTAGCTATTTTAGCATGTTAGAATGTGTGGACTTGAGTGGAGAAGAAATAGGATTTATATTAGTAGCATATGTTTATTCTCTAGTTTAATACTTGCATATAATTTTGAGTGATAAAATTATGTGCAAACACTTGGGTTTGTTGATTGGATCCAGTACCATATTGGTACTGATTTGGTGTTGTTATCACCTCTGCTAGATTGCATTTGAGTTGGTAGAAAAGCATGAGTAGCTTAATCCTTACTATGAGAATGGTTATGGAAAAATTCCCTCATGTGTGGAATTTTGACATAATCATTTGTGGTTTTGTAGCCACATATTTTTGTGTTGTTTTCATAGGACCAGTAGCATTTTGATGATGTTATTATGAGTACTTGACTCCTAGATTTTTCACTTTTGTGAAAACAATAGCATGAGTAGCATTGCCTTGCTTATTTTAGCACCCTGTTATTTTCTGCTAGTATTGTTAATGCACTAGATGCTAGTTTAGTTTTTTGTTAATTTTTAGCAAATGGACCAGAGGCATTGTGACCTCTTAATGCTTTGTTATGCTAGTGGAGCACCCACTGGTTTCATTGCATTGTTGGTGGAAACATTATTTCCCCCACACTAGATGTGTTTCTTTTATATATGTTTTGAGTAGATCTTTAAATGCTTTTTAGGCTTATTGCTAGATTAATTCTCATGAAACCAGTACCATTTAGGTACTGTTATTTTGGTTATAGCACCTCTAGATACTTGGTGCTTGTGTTTGAAATAGATTTAAATAGCAATGCTTAAAGTCTAAATTTCATACTAGGATATTCATGTCTGCTTTTTGTCTTGTTTTACCCTAGGGAAAACTATGAATCTTTGGTGTGGAAACCAGAGGATGGAATGTCCTTGTGGCATTATTATCTTAGGGTTTTCACCTCTGATAGGTTTCCTCTTAAGTAGCATAAAAGCATGAGTAACACTTGGATGACTAGGAATTAATCTCCTCACATGTGTAGCATTTTAAGCATAGTTTTTCCTTGTTTCCTAGCTATGCTTTTTATGTTATTTTGTGGAATCCAGTAGCATTTATGGTACTGGTTAGAGGAGTATTTTGCCTCTGCTAGCTTGCACACTTGTGCATAAAATTAACTAGTGTAGCCTAAACTAGTCTAGTATTTTTCCTAAATTTTCTACTAGTATGAGTAGGAGTTTTTGGATGCTAGATTGTTTGTTTGGAGCACTTTCATAAAAATGACCAGAGGCTTATTAACCTCTTGGTGAGCATTTTTGCTAGTGGAACACCCACTGGTACTTTTGCATCATGGTGGAAAATAGGCTTGACTTGTTGTCATGAGCTTATTTCACCACTTGAGTAATTTAGCAAATTATGTGTGCTAGCCATAGAGATTGTTGTGGGAGTTTTTAGACATAAAAATGTGTTTTATGTGACACCCTACTGTCTAGTAACATGTGCTCTACCCCACTGGTCCATTATGTTCTTAACTAAAAATCAGTGAATTGGCCACACATAAACACTAGGAAAAAAGCAGACTTTTCAACTATAGTTTTTATGCCAATTTTTCTTAAGGGAAAAATTGAGAACTTGGGTGGTACTTCTTGATTGCTTGCTGTATGTATTACTTGTAGCCTTGTTTGTCTTGTTTGGTTCTGAATGTGTGTCCTTTATTCTCTTTTTACGGCGTTAGAAAAACGAAGAGGAAGGAAGTGTCGTGAAGCTCTGTTTCAAGTTCCAGTCACTCCAACAACCAGGGACACAAAGAGATACCAGGCAAGCATCCTGATTGCTTGCTGATACAATACTTATCATTATCTATCATGCATGTTTTACCTCTGAAGTTTTACCAAAACTTGATTATCAAAACTATTTTTGATGTGGAAATTACTACTATACTATATTATAGGTTACTATCATGCCAGTAGTTAAACTTGGTAATACCAAGCCCATAAGCCACCATATGGTATTTAATACCATCAAATATACTAGTCCCTAAGTGGACACCCTAAAATTGTGATTCTACGAAACAAAGGCTTTACGGAAAAACCCGGAGAAAAGGCGGATCCTTGTTCTCCGGAGGAATGTGGAAGTGGTCATTTTTGAGAAAGTGGTGTTTTCAAAAATGACACATAACCTAGTCTTCGCCGGACAACCTTTACCGTACTGCCACCCTACCCTAACATGGGCACGGGGCTTAACTTGAAGTTTGTTCTTATTAGTGTGTGCTATCTCACTTGCTATAAGGGGCGTCGTACCCTCGAACCGAATGTCGTCAAAACTCCCAATGTTGAGGCATATAAAGTGTGGGATTAATTTTCCCTCCGGTTGCATCGGTTGAGTCTCCTGTCATGGCGATGTGCGACATGGTGCCGAGGAGATTAAAACTGAGAGATAGGCATATTCTAGCTTGAACATAGTGGATGGTTATGATCAGATACCTGATGTTTACATACTGTTGTTACAGTCCGTGATTGTTCACGGGAGGTGTACTGGATCTGGTGGATGTGTACACCTCTGCAGAGTATAACTTTTTCGAAGAAGCCGCGTCCTCGGATATGGACAGTTGAATGGCCATGTAGCTAGCATTGTGTCAATGTTTTCAAAAAGAGTTTTTGAAAAGGAATTTTGGAAAGGAAGTGTTGAACTTGTGAAGTTCGGAAAAGAATGGAAACTTATACCGTGGAGGTATCGTCGATGATGAAAAGCCAGATGATGTTATACAAAACAAAATGTTTTGCAAAGAAAACCTTTTCTACTCTAAGCAAGAGTTCTGGAAACTGATTCCAAGAAGTTTTGCAAAGAGAAAATATTCTTTAACAAAACGTTACAAAACCTCTTGTACATGTGAGATCTACAAAGGAAATAAAACTATATTATTTTCTTCTGAAGTATCTTCTTCAACAAAGATACAGAATAACCTGACTGCAACTATGGTGTCATCATCCATGAACACCATTGATAGTGAACCCTATTTATAGACTACCTATTCCACCATATAAGCATATTTGCATGTTGGTAAGTGAAATGATGGATGTCTTGCTGAGTACATTCAAATGTACTCATTATGGTTTCGCCCCTGGTATCTACTTATCAGATTTGGAGAAGGAGCCTCCAAAGGATATCTATGAAGAGAAGTACGAAGTTGACGGCTTTGCGAACTAGGATCGTCTCCGGGTCAGCAGCCTGTAGGTTAAGGCGTGACTTGGGCTCAACTACGTTGTGTTTTAATTGTCTTCCGCTGTGTTTGTTAAGTTGCCTGCCTTTGTGGCAGTTGCGTTAAACTTGATCATGTGATCTTCCATGTAATACCTTTATGTATTCGTGTAATGGATGATGTATATCTGTGTGCCAACTGTGTATGTTGTTCACGACTGATCTTTCTGGGATCGTGAATGTATGCATACGTAGGGTTTCAGACTGCCGGTCTGGGGTCCTTACAGAGTTGGTATCAGAGCCATCCTGACCTTAGGAGACCTTAGTTAGCATGGACGTCAGATAGGAAAGAAAAGTATTTTTGAGTAAAAACCTATTTACTATCTACATTATTTTTATCTAAGGGAATTTTAGTATATTTTCCCCTCCTTCTGATCTTTTCAAAAGATCCTAAATGCATATTAAGGGCGTCCTTGAACAGTGGTTCGAAGGGCGGGCCTTATAGAGTTGGTATGTCTCTCGGTTAAGAGTCTATTTCTTACTTGTTTGCAACTGCTCCGCTCTGTTTTTGAAACATCTCTCGTATTTGAAGTTTTCTGTCCAGAAAATAGTTGGAGTTTCAAAAACAGATTGTTGCGTAGTTTACCTCTCTCAGTTAAAAGTTTTATCAAAACTTTACTTCTATTTATCTTGTTTTCATACAAAAACTTTTATACTTGCCGATGTCCCGAGAAGACCAAAATAATTGCCTAGCTCTACAGTGATGATGGTCAGAAGTAGATATAGTTCTTCAGCCACTTCTAGGATTTTGGATTAGTCTAGTTTGGAGTAATTTAGCGATAACTCCATGAGTCGCCTTCCCCGACGTAGCCCCAATGGAGTCTTGCTTGTGTGTTATGGCTTGCTTATGTGTGTCCGTAGGACTTTGTGCTATTGTGTGGTGTAGATTTTGATTCATCTAGGCTTCTATATGTTTGCGGAGTGCTCAAGTTTTGCAAATTTGTGATTGCCCCGCTCTTGTTTTTGAATCGCCTCGTGTTAAAGTTTTGCAAGCAAAAATGTTTGTATAGTATTCAAAAACAAGAATTTGTTGCTTAGACTTATATTTGTTTTCGCTTCGAAATGCCACCCGTCGTGAACCACCACCATTAATGAAAGCACCATTGGACCTAATAATAGAGGACCATCAAGCCACACGAGCTGATAGCGTTGCTACCGGTGATGCACTTCAACAGATAAAGCTCCAACAACGACAACCCTCAAAGAAGAAAAGGCGTGAATGAACCAACCAATACTGACCAAAACCTCTATGTTTGTGTGTGTGCAAAAGACTCTTTCTACCATGTTGGCTAAATGTTGCACTTGTTTATGTTCCCTCTTAAAAGTTATATACCTCCCTCCTATGGAGAAAGGTGAAAAAGAAGTCTTCACATGGCATGATGCGCAACCCCCTCAGAAAGCCAATCAAAATAGCACAATTCAATATTCGACGATGACACTAGTCGTATCTTGTCGAACAAACATTATTAAATAGAAAGCTAACAAGACTAACATGCTTTGCCTAATCTTAGGTTGACACCTAACCAAAACATGCAAACTACTGACAACTCTTTCCAAACCAAGAAATTAAGTGAATTACGACACCTTTTAATCGAGTTGGTAAAAAGGAGAAGTCACGAGAAAATAAGATGATGACCTATTCGTTTACTAGTCAATAGGATATCATGTGTATCTACTTTGGAAGCCAAACATTAGTAGACATTGTAGGTACTATGAAATTCGAGGTTTAGAAATAAAGTGAACGATGGAATGTTTATGGTAGACCTAGAAAACAACAGTTTTCCTGTTTTTGTTTCTTTGTGTGCTCTTGATTGAAATAAATTTGTGTTTTATTCAATCTTGCTTCCTAACTTATATGGAGTTGGTAGGACTTGTTATTATGTTATTTTCTTACAATGAATCTACCCTAGAAAGTGTGTGCATGATTGAAAACTCGAATACAAATTGAATAGCATTTGTTACCTTCTAGTTTATTATTTGGATTGTTGAGTGGGCAAATCCTTATAGATTTGATGTACCTAGATTTTTGTTATGGTTATGATAGGTCTAGTACCATTTTGGTACTGTTATTTATATGTTGTTATCTTCATTAACTTGCATGTGATCTTATAGCAAAGCATGAGTAACATTTGCTATATTTCCAGTTTTTTATTATTTGGAATTATTGTGAAAGCTAGATCTTTGTGTGAATGCTTTGATAAATTTTGTGCTATGTTTGCTTTGAGTCAAGTGACATTTAGGTACTGTTATTTTGATGCTTGTACCTATGTTAGCTTGCATGTCTCTTAATAGTAAAGCATGTGTAAGCATTACTATCAGTATGCACTAGTATTGCTTCACTAGATTAAATAGCCTTATATTTTTATCTTGTATGCAAAGTTTTTCATGAGTAATCAGAGGCTTAGTACCTATTTTTACTTGGTATTAGTGGGCCATAGCCCACTGGTCCCATTGTATTTTGGCTTGAGGATGAAAATCCCCAACCATACACATGTGTAAAAATAGCATGTTTCACTATGTGATTGATTTCTATTTTCCACTATGGAAAATATAATTGTTTCTTTTCACTTATGCAAGTGAGAAGTTTATTTTCTTATTAGTAAATACTAATATGTTTAGGTGTGATCCTTTTGTTAGCATAATATTCCTTAGGGGTATCATGTTAAGAAATGTTTCACTATCGTGTGCTGAAATTAAATTGTTCGCAAATAAAATAAATTCCTCTTGATTGGTAGATTGTTTGTGAATGATTTTAAATTGAGTGTATGGATTTTTGAGAAGGTTTAGATAACTTTTCATTACTTGAATAGCTACTGGTTGTGTGAGTTATACCTTGCTTGTTTGCTAGCAATTGGTTAAAGAAAAACATAAATTGCTAGAATAAATTTCTGCATGTTTAAGAGTTGTATCATGGAATTGTTTTGATGATTTGTGCTTACTAACATGAGTAAGTTTTGTGTACTGTTATTAGGTACTTTTATATTCATGACTTGCTTGTTTAAGTTTAAACATCATGATAGCATTGTTTGCTTCTCTAGGGTGAAGCTAGTTTCACCACTAGAAAATGGTGATTTTTGCTCTAGTATTACCCTCTTGTTATTTTATAAGTATATATGTTGATATACCATGTTTAGGAAGTTATTAATTCTGTTATCATGCCATGAATTATTTTAGTTTCATGTTCTATGGTTATAGGATATGATTATCTCTTATAGCATGCTGGTGTAGATTTTTCATACTAGTGTGTTATTTGTGCAGTCCTGAATTTTTATGCCTATGTAATAGGAGTTTTACCTTGTGTAAAGATGGTATTTTAGAGTACCTTTATGATTGTATTCATTGGTTTTTAGCTACTGGTTGTTTTCTAATTGTTCATGATTGATGGATTCCAAAACCTCTAATAAACAATAACCTAGTGATTAAATAGTCTATTCATCTGTTGTGTGGTTTGTTTTCTTATTGGATGTTTAAATGTTTTACCTTAGCATGAGTTTATACTCGTGTTATGATTGTGCTTAAGAGTATCTTATGAAACTAAAACATCCAACTAAAATCATGAACATATTTAAGTGATAGTTGCTTGTGGTGAGTAATATCCACTGCCATGGGTATTATTCTGTCTGTTTATTTTTACCTTAGCAACCTAACCTTTGCACCCACAAGCTATATTTTTAGCTTCATATATACCTTTCTATGAGAGTGGTACACCACTCCATATGTTGTATGTAAGATGTGGGATATAGCTAGGAACTCATGTAAAAATTTATGGTACATTTCCAGGTAGTTCTGCACTAAAAGGAACTAGTTGGCAGTAGTGATGTTATCAGAAAATTTTAAAATTTGGTGGTTGAGTAAAGTGATAGCTAGAGAAATTTTTAAAGTAAATTTGCTAATTTAGGGATGTACCCCACCTCCCAAGAAAAGTCAAAGGGGGGAAGCACCTGCACTCCAACACTAACATTCTGTTTGTTGGCCCTCCCTTAGTCCTCGCTTGTGAATCTCGGGGACGAGATTCTTTTTAAGGGGGGAAGACCTGTCACATCCCAATTTTGGAATACCTGTTAACACAGTTGTTTTGCTAATTGCTTTACTAATAAACCTTGATTGTGTTTGTTTGTGTTTGTTTAAGTGCAACTAAACAAACTTAAAAAGGATAGCAAAGCAGTAAACTAAAAATATTCAACATATTGTTCCAATGATAAAAATATTCAACATATTGTTCCAATGACTTTGGCAATATTTTCTAAAGTAAATATTGATCAAAGAGTTTTCCAAAAACATCTTATGAATCCAATACTGGTTGAATATTATTCCAAGACCCAAATTAAGAAAGATGAAACACTTAATAAATTTCCATAAAGGATTATCAGAAAAGAGGCATTCTTAAATGCTTCACCAAAATATTATCAAATGTTTTTCCAACCTTGCAAGATTAAAAACAAAGGTATTGGAGAGCATTGACTTGCTATCCCTAGTCACATAAATATTTTGGCAAAGCATTGCTAAAGAAAAGCCTAGTGCTTTATTAAATAGAAATTCCAATATTTCCAGAAACAGAAAACTAAAACAAGTTACTATTGGAAACTTGATTCAAATGATTTGAAATTCATACCATTGCTTCCTTATATCAAATAAGGAACACACACAAGAGGAGACCAAGAATTGAATCCATTAAAGTCCTGAAAACATGGTTTTTCTCTACAGCAACATTTGGGATTTTGAACAAGTTTGTTCTACAAACTTTTTCCAAATGCCATGAAATAAATACCACATGCTCTATATCATAAATGAGGATGAAAACCAAAAGGGCACAAGTTTTTGAATTGTTTAAGTTGCCAAAAACCCCTGTTTTCTTGACAGCACCTTTTTGAAATTTGAACACGTTTGTTCTATGAAGTAACTCTAAATGACTTGAATTTTCTACCACATAAGGAACACATCAAATAAGGAATGTGTGCCAAAAATTATCATTTTTGGAAGCTCCTAAGTAGGTTAATAAATTCAATGTCCATTTATGTAAGATTTTGAATTTGAACAACTTTGAATTATAAAGTTTATCTAATTGAGCCAATTTTCATATATGTTGTGCATCTAAACTAATTAGAATTTTGGGCAAAAGGATTTAAAATTTTGACTTTGTTTGCTTAGGGAAAACATCCATTTTCAGAGAGCAAAGGACCTAATTGTAATTCTCCAGGGACTTAAATGTAATCCTAGTCACATGGTCTTCTTCTTCTTCCTGTAGATGACGAAATGGAGGGCATGGCTGCCCATGCTTCCTTTGCTTCGAGTAGAAGACTCTCTGATGATAAAAACCCCTCTGTGGCCTCTTACCTGCCCCCTCTCTCTCCCCCTTGAACTCACACTCTCTCTCTTAGATATTTTGGCCTAACCGAAACCCTAGCTAGTACGGTCGCCGTCGTTCCGGCCGATTCCGAGCTCGCCGCCGGCTGCCGAGTGTTCCATCACCTCCGCCTTGTCGTGGTGGCCCTCTCTGCCAAACGAATCGAGCTGAAGCGCTGCGAGGAGCCCGCGCCGTCCGGTTCCCTTCTGCGGGTCCGGCGGGCTCCGGCGAGCCATCCTCGCCGCCTCGAGCCTCCTACGCCCTCGCCGTGTGCTCCTTCGCGTTCTGGGTGAGCTCGAGACCCTCCCGGTCCACTTTCCCCTCTCCCTCTCCCTCCGAAACGACGCCGAGCCGAGCTCACCGTCCGGCCGCCGCCGCACGCCGTCGCCGCCGCTTTACGGCCACTCCCGGGAAGCGAGACTGCGCGTGTTAGGTTCCCCGTGTAGTAGGCAACACGTAGGTGCCCTCGAATCGAAGAATGATGGTCGTTTGCGCCGTTAGATTGCTCGCCGGAGCTCCCCTCCCGCCGGCGTGACATCATGGTGACGCAACGCTCGCGTCACCGCCTCCTTAACCGCGCTTAAGAGTTAAACCTGCCTGTGGGGCCGCAGATCCGCCGCGTGGCTGCCCGCGTGGCAGCTGGCCCGCGAGTCAGCGACTCGGGCTTGCTCCCGCCGCGGTAGCAGCAGATCCGGCCGGCCCTTTTGTAAATCTGGCCCAACACAAATTGGTTTTCCATTTTAATTTTTGCAGAAAAGATGCATGTTTACTTTAGGCTCTAAAAGGCAACTTAAAATATTAATTTGACCAAACCAAATTTAACAGTGGTACACAAACTAATTCTAAACCATCTCCAAGTTGTAGATCTACATTTGGATGGATGAATTTGAAATGAAAAATGTTTTGGTAACAGCTACCAGAAACACCAAAATGAGCACCATTTTAATTTCACAACCCCAAATGAAGTGAGGCCAATTGCATTGGAAAGCCCTTGAAATTTCCTAACAGTAGCATTTAACCTCGTTTCCAAATTCATTGTATTTTTGAAATGGCATGCAATTTGGTAAAACACCAGAGAGCACTTTGGTGATTTTTATAAAATTATTAAAAATGATTTTTGATGCAAACTCAACTGGATGGTCTTGTATATGCTTAGGGCTATCCAAACCTAGAAGGGTTTAATTTTTAGAGCATCCTAGAAAATTTGGTGGACAGATCTTTGATTTGCTTATTTCTGCCATTTTGGCATTTTAGCTAATTAATTGTTGTGATTATATTTTTGTGTTGCAATATTGTTTTCTAGCATGTATAAGTTGTGTGAACTTGTTTTATAAGTGTTACTTAGCTATTTTAGCATGTTAGAATGTGTGGACTTGAGTGGAGAAGAAATAGGATTTATATTAGTAGCATATGTTTATTCTCTAGTTTAATACTTGCATATAATTTTGAGTGATAAAATTATGTGCAAACACTTGGGTTTGTTGATTGGATCCAGTACCATATTGGTACTGATTTGGTGTTGTTATCACCTCTGCTAGATTGCATTTGAGTTGGTAGAAAAGCATGAGGAGCTTAATCCTTACTATGAGAATGGTTATGGAAAAATTCCCTCATGTGTGGAATTTTGACATAATCATTTGTGGTTTTGTAGCCACATATTTTTGTGTTGTTTTCATAGGACCAGTAGCATTTTGATGATGTTATTATGAGTACTTGACTCCTAGATTTTTCACTTTTGTGAAAACAATAGCATGAGTAGCATTGCCTTGCTTATTTTAGCACCCTGTTATTTTCTGCTAGTATTGTTAATGCACTAGATGCTAGTTTAGTTTTTTGTTAATTTTTAGCAAATGGACCAGAGGCATTGTGACCTCTTAATGCTTTGTTATGCTAGTGGAGCACCCACTGGTTTCATTGCATTGTTGGTGGAAACATTATTTCCCCCACACTAGATGTGTTTCTTTTATATATGTTTTGAGTAGATCTTTAAATGCTTTTTAGGCTTATTGCTAGATTAATTCTCATGAAACCAGTACCATTTAGGTACTGTTATTTTGGTTATAGCACCTCTAGATACTTGGTGCTTGTGTTTGAAATAGATTTAAATAGCAATGCTTAAAGTCTAAATTTCATACTAGGATATTCATGTCTGCTTTTTGTCTTGTTTTACCCTAGGGAAAACTATGAATCTTTGGTGTGGAAACCAGAGGATGGAATGTCCTTGTGGCATTATTATCTTAGGGTTTTCACCTCTGATAGGTTTCCTCTTAAGTAGCATAAAAGCATGAGTAACACTTGGATGACTAGGAATTAATCTCCTCACATGTGTAGCATTTTAAGCATAGTTTTTCCTTGTTTCCTAGCTATGCTTTTTATGTTATTTTGTGGAATCCAGTAGCATTTATGGTACTGGTTAGAGGAGTATTTTGCCTCTGCTAGCTTGCACACTTGTGCATAAAATTAACTAGTGTAGCCTAAACTAGTCTAGTATTTTTCCTAAATTTTCTACTAGTATGAGTAGGAGTTTTTGGATGCTAGATTGTTTGTTTGGAGCACTTTCATAAAAATGACCAGAGGCTTATTAACCTCTTGGTGAGCATTTTTGCTAGTGGAACACCCACTGGTACTTTTGCATCATGGTGGAAAATAGGCTTGACTTGTTGTCATGAGCTTATTTCACCACTTGAGTAATTTAGCAAATTATGTGTGCTAGCCATAGAGATTGTTGTGGGAGTTTTTAGACATAAAAATGTGTTTTATGTGACACCCTACTGTCTAGTAACATGTGCTCTACCCCACTGGTCCATTATGTTCTTAACTAAAAATCAGTGAATTGGCCACACATAAACACTAGGAAAAAAGCAGACTTTTCAACTATAGTTTTTATGCCAATTTTTCTTAAGGGAAAAATTGAGAACTTGGGTGGTACTTCTTGATTGCTTGCTGTATGTATTACTTGTAGCCTTGTTTGTCTTGTTTGGTTCTGAATGTGTGTCCTTTATTCTCTTTTTACGGCGTTAGAAAAACGAAGAGGAAGGAAGTGTCGTGAAGCTCTGTTTCAAGTTCCAGTCACTCCAACAACCAGGGACACAAAGAGATACCAGGCAAGCATCCTGATTGCTTGCTGATACAATACTTATCATTATCTATCATGCATGTTTTACCTCTGAAGTTTTACCAAAACTTGATTATCAAAACTATTTTTGATGTGGAAATTACTACTATACTATATTATAGGTTACTATCATGCCAGTAGTTAAACTTGGTAATACCAAGCCCATAAGCCACCATATGGTATTTAATACCATCAAATATACTAGTCCCTAAGTGGACACCCTAAAATTGTGATTCTACGAAACAAAGGCTTTACGGAAAAACCCGGAGAAAAGGCGGATCCTTGTTCTCCGGAGGAATGTGGAAGTGGTCATTTTTGAGAAAGTGGTGTTTTCAAAAATGACACATAACCTAGTCTTCGCCGGACAACCTTTACCGTACTGCCACCCTACCCTAACATGGGCACGGGGCTTAACTTGAAGTTTGTTCTTATTAGTGTGTGCTATCTCACTTGCTATAAGGGGCGTCGTACCCTCGAACCGAATGTCGTCAAAACTCCCAATGTTGAGGCATATAAAGTGTGGGATTAATTTTCCCTCCGGTTGCATCGGTTGAGTCTCCTGTCATGGCGATGTGCGACATGGTGCCGAGGAGATTAAAACTGAGAGATAGGCATATTCTAGCTTGAACATAGTGGATGGTTATGATCAGATACCTGATGTTTACATACTGTTGTTACAGTCCGTGATTGTTCACGGGAGGTGTACTGGATCTGGTGGATGTGTACACCTCTGCAGAGTATAACTTTTTCGAAGAAGCCGCGTCCTCGGATATGGACAGTTGAATGGCCATGTAGCTAGCATTGTGTCAATGTTTTCAAAAAGAGTTTTTGAAAAGGAATTTTGGAAAGGAAGTGTTGAACTTGTGAAGTTCGGAAAAGAATGGAAACTTATACCGTGGAGGTATCGTCGATGATGAAAAGCCAGATGATGTTATACAAAACAAAATGTTTTGCAAAGAAAACCTTTTCTACTCTAAGCAAGAGTTCTGGAAACTGATTCCAAGAAGTTTTGCAAAGAGAAAATATTCTTTAACAAAACGTTACAAAACCTCTTGTACATGTGAGATCTACAAAGGAAATAAAACTATATTATTTTCTTCTGAAGTATCTTCTTCAACAAAGATACAGAATAACCTGACTGCAACTATGGTGTCATCATCCATGAACACCATTGATAGTGAACCCTATTTATAGACTACCTATTCCACCATATAAGCATATTTGCATGTTGGTAAGTGAAATGATGGATGTCTTGCTGAGTACATTCAAATGTACTCATTATGGTTTCGCCCCTGGTATCTACTTATCAGATTTGGAGAAGGAGCCTCCAAAGGATATCTATGAAGAGAAGTACGAAGTTGACGGCTTTGCGAACTAGGATCGTCTCCGGGTCAGCAGCCTGTAGGTTAAGGCGTGACTTGGGCTCAACTACGTTGTGTTTTAATTGTCTTCCGCTGTGTTTGTTAAGTTGCCTGCCTTTGTGGCAGTTGCGTTAAACTTGATCATGTGATCTTCCATGTAATACCTTTATGTATTCGTGTAATGGATGATGTATATCTGTGTGCCAACTGTGTATGTTGTTCACGACTGATCTTTCTGGGATCGTGAATGTATGCATACGTAGGGTTTCAGACTGCCGGTCTGGGGTCCTTACAGCTAGTGTCGACCCTAATTAGGAAAAGGGTCTTGTCTACTGATCCATGATGAGCGCACTAACCGCATGTGGGAAGCGTGTATGGGCGCCCCCCTCAATTTGACTCGATTCGCATCTCGTCCAAATCGCCTCATTTAGTTCGGGTTTTCCATTTGCCGCATGCATGTTTTTGCGAGCCCAGGCCAGGGTGGAACTTTTGTAGTCGGCATTTCGGGAGAC
Source organism: Alopecurus myosuroides (assembly GCA_028641055.1). NCBI lineage: Eukaryota > Viridiplantae > Streptophyta > Magnoliopsida > Poales > Poaceae > Alopecurus > Alopecurus myosuroides. The sequence goes on along the minus strand of CM054060.1, from coordinate 413,091,677 downwards.
ACGTTCTTAGAGTGCTATGAGGGTCCCCTTTTCTTCGGGGGCCCGATTAGCCGTGCGCTCACTGCATGGGGTTCTTTGGGCTTGATGCGAAGAAGAGTTGAGTTGTGTTGAGTGCCCCACTTGGTGGAATGGCCGTTCCATCTGGCGGGTTATTCTTACGTGTACGGCCAAATTGGTGCACCCCTGCAGGGATAAATCTTCTCGAGAAGCCGTGTTTTCCGCGGTTATGGATGACTTGGTGAAAGTACTGGCTAACAAGTACTCAGGACAACTTAAACCTAATGATTAACAATCTGACTAGCAATAGGCTTAATGATACACAATCTGAACCCTCACTAATCCAACTGTGTGAGTTATCCTTGGATTGCTTCTTTGGATAAGGGGCGAGATCCAGGATGGGTTTGTTTGGAGTTAGCTATAGTTGGTTCCGATACGCTATCTTATCTTCTTTCTGTTAGCCGGAAATGGTAGTAACTCTGTAGTTGGTTAGAGCAGCCAAGTTGCAGCATCTTTATATCCCCTTTCTTCCGTTGAACCCAAAGCATTTGTGCTTGGTGTTGACGGGTTACACTTTGGTGAACTGTGAGTCTTGCTTGCCAGTACGTTTATGTACTGATCCCTTTGGGGCTGTGGTTTCCGCAGACTACGTTTCCGAGGATCCCCATGGTGGCTACTACGTGGAGTATGACGAGACTGCTGACGAGTAGATAGCGGACCCGGGCAGGATCCGAGACTTCGTGGATGGGCTCCGTCTGTTCGTTTCCGGCCTCTTAGGCCTATTTGGATCTTGTCTGTACTCAGACATTTTGGATGCTTCCGCTGTGATGTAATGATGTATTGTTGGGACATGTGTCCTCTGGATGATTGTATTTGCTATCTCTGCTCTAATGAGAGCCCTTTGCAACTTATTTCAATCTTTTGTGTCGTAGAGATCTGTTGTGATATCACTTGTTCAAACGCCGTTGACGTACCATGTGTGTATGGTTTGAAGTACGTCAATGGAAGTATCCTGATTTCTATGGGATAGTTTACATCGACGGTGGATAGTAGAGATTGGTTGTCACACATAAGTGTTGGCCTACTCGTAAGAGGACGCGGGTGCAGATAAGCCCCGTAATCTAATCATCTACTATTCAGTTCGGCCCGGTGAGTATCCCCTAGAAGTCCGGGTGCGACATAGACCCTTTTGTCCACGTACATAATGGGGACATTCTTTATCGCAGGATAATCACAGCAGACGTTACCAGGGGTAACTTAGTTTGGGGTGAATCGACTCTGGTGTTTGGGAGAGGGTTTAGCTCAAGGGAAATCATGTTATCTGGTGATCTGGTAGCTCGAGCTGCGATGTCGCCGAAACTCCGATCTAGGGTTACAACTATCAACTCTCGTATTACTACATTACTCGAATCTCTAGAAAAAACGTTCTCCTCCTCTGTCCCAGGAGCCGGCTTATATATTACCCGGCTCTCTGGCTTCCTATACAAGACACATCCGGAATCCTTCCCGGAATACACACATAACCCTAGGTTTCCTAATCGTGACCCCAAAGGTACGGATCACAAGATCCACATCCCCTTTGGGCCTTCTAGAAACTCCTCCATCTTGGGCCGGGTCTTGTGTGATTCCCTTCTGGCCGGGTGTTCGACCAGGCATGGGCCTATCAGGTTATCATCCCCCCAACAGTAGTCCCCAGAATAGCTTGGGCATCTTGGAATCATCAATGAAGCGCACACTATTCTCTGCAAAAACAATAAACATTCATATCCATAGCATACCGGGTTAGATTGCTTTAAATATAGCTAGGCCTGCTCTTTAGGCGGTCGATATAATAAACCAGTTTTTCTCGAGCCAAGGTGTCAATTCCTGGGTTAACACTCCAAGGAAATATATTATGACCCGGCATCCATGCCTCTATCGGTTAGTACGGATTCACTCATCCAACATAACTTATCCGGATATCACGCAGTAATTATCCAGATTTTTATCCCAAAATTCTCGGGCCGAATCAAATTTTTCCGGGAACCGCCCAAACTTACCGTTAAGCCCTAGGGTTTTCCCCACGTCTATAAATAGGCCCGGGGGGGGGGGGGGGGGGGGTTAACCCTAAAATTCCTGGACGGTTCATTTCCCTCTTCTTCTTCCTCCCGCTCACTCTCGCCCAATCTCGCGGAAACCATCCATAGCCACCGGACTCACCGCCATGCGCGCTGCCAAGCTCACCGCCGGCCGCCGCCCACATCTACATCCGCACATCCGTCCGCGCCATTGGAGCTCGTGGTGAATCTCACCCCCGCCAACGAATCGCCATCGCCACGCCGCCGCCACGCACACTGCTGTCGCGGGCCGCAGCCGCCGCGCACATCTCCGTCAACGAGCCGCCGCCACCACGCTCCAATCTCCACTTTTAGATCTAGGTTTTCACTTTTTTCCAATCTTATGTTGGCGTTCATCATGAATCTTGTGTATGTTTCTCCGCCATTGCTCCACTAGCTAGATGCATCTCCACGAATCTTGATTTCATACTCGTTCATAGTCAATCTCACCTAGATCCATTTCCGTGATCCTTAGCTTCGTATTCCTTGCAAGCACTTAGCCCTAATCTATCTTTTATCGCTACACTGCTATATGCACTTTTCTTGAGATTTAGATCCGCACTTACTTGCAATCAATTTTATCTAGATCCACTTTCATGGCGCCTAAGGCTAGCATCAAGTCTAAGGGGAAAAACCCGGCCCTGAGGCAGAAACCGAGTCAATCAATCTCGGCTAACTCGGCCAAATCCACCGTTACTAAAGCTAAACTTGAGGAGATTGCCGAGTCTGGGGTCTTACCCGCAGAGTCGGACATTCACTGCAGGGCGCCTGGGGAGGAGACCCCGCCTTCACCCGGTCCAGGTGAGGTGGTTATCTTCCTTGAACACGTGATCTGGGGTTTCCGCCCCCCGGGTCATCCTTTTTTCCGCGACCTCCTAGATCATTACAAACTCCGGATTTTTGATATCGGTCCAAACTCAATGTTAAACATTTACCACTTCATAGTTCTTTGCGAAGGTTACCTCTGTATACCCCCAAATATCGCTTTGTTCTTGGAATTATTTCAATGCAAACCCTGCCGGGAGAGTACGGACGGGCCCCTCCTAGTTTGTGGGGGGGGGGGTATCCATTCAGAGACGTAAAACTTCTCCGATGCCGACTCTCAGTCTTCACACTCATGTGAAGCACTGGCAGAAGACCTTTTTCTAGTGCCAAGACACATCTACACCCAGCCAAAAGCCATAGCCGGGTTTCTGTGTCGACACCTTATCTCTTTCCGACAATCTCAAATCTTTCGCACCTGATGCCGATAGACAATCTATCCAGCCCCTCCTCCACAAGCTTTCTGTTTTCGCTGCCCAAGGCCTTATTGGGCTTAACTTTATCAAAACGTGGATCAGTTCCCGTATCCAGCCTAATAGAATACGTCCAAAGCTAATCTGCGAGTACTCCGGCCACCTCACTGATTCTCTCCGATACTCGGAGAAATCATACCCGGCTGCAGACGTAAACAAGGCCATGAAGAACTTCTTGGCTGAGAAAGTTGATGTCATTAGGAGCATCTCTGGTCTCGGCCCCTTTACGCGCTCTATGTCAGACCCCGGACCCAGAGATATACACACTCTTATGTGCTCCTAGCCATGGACTCACAAGGGCTTCAGGGTTACCAGCCCCGGCCCCAACAAACAACGGCAGGCAGACCGGATTCATCGGCACGTAGTCCGGATCCCCGGTCTACTACTCCTTGTATCCATGCTAGTCATAACCAATTATGCATACCCAAGCGTCCACGAGTCGGATGAAACTGAAGGAACGGGACCAAAGTTATACAGAGCTGCTATGTGTCCAGAAAGTGCAACAACAATCGAGGGTTACTGGGGTTACCTCGCCCCAGGCCGATCACATCGACAAGCGGGCTCGGACATGGATCATCGGCTCCACAACCCCTCGACTGCGACAACTATGCAGGCATAGCCAAAATTGTATATCAATGAGCTCAAAACCAACAACCAATCAAAGCAGTAATCTAGACATTGAAGTTGTATTAAACATGTGTTACTATAGTATAGTTTACAAACAGAGGTCACACGACCCAACATTACATCAGACAACGGAAGGCAAATTATGTTGCTAATCAACAAGAACCAAAAAGGCCTAAGAGGCCGCAACATAAGGAGACGTCCCAGCCCATAGATTCCAGGCTGCTACCTGGGAACCCCAAACTACTCGTCGATGTCCACGTTGAAACACCACCGAACCGAGGAACTCCACCTGAACCAAGTTGAAGCAAACATGAGTACGGGAGGTACTCAACAAGACTTAGTTAACCTAATATATATCTGTTTCTTTTAGAAAGAGTTATGAAGGTTATTTTGCGTAAAGCCATCTTTGTTTTCCAAATTGAGGAAGGGGTAGCACGTCTCATGGAGTATTTCGAAAACAGATGAGAAAGCTATTCAACTACGAAAATCATCATCTTTTTAATCCACCAAAACATTTTAGCACCTCGTGCTTCAAAGATCACCTCCTCCAGTTGTTCCGTTAACTCATGCTACAAGGTAACCCCTCTCGGCATCTCCGAGGAGGCATCCTTCATTCGTTATCAGCAAGTTTTAATCATTCTGTTTAAGTTGTCTATGATCACAGAATCCGTCACCAAGTCGTCCTTAACCGCGGACACGGCTTTTCGAAAAGATTTATCCCTGCAGGGGTGTACAACTTTAACCACACGTATCAACTGACTCTTAGTGCCACCGGGTTAGCACTAGTCCGGGAAGCGCCGGCAGAGGGTGGTTGACCACGACCTTTCCCTGACTTCGACTATTCCATGAGTCGCTCCGAGTAGAGATGGACCGCAAATAGGGAGTGGCCATCTCCTGCCAGGTCTCTATCGTTGTGCGCGATGCCCGACGGTTACCTACCCGCAGAGCGCCGATACATCCCCACATCCTAGTTTTGAAAGTGTTTTGATATCCCTGCAAATCCAAATGGAAAGCCCGAACTAGGCAACTCATGGAACAAACTAGGCAAGTTGAGATCGAGGGGAATCTAAGCCCCGTGTGGATGCACGCTCAGTCTTGGATCGAAGACGAGAACTCGCTCCTAGGGGCATGAACGAGACAACCACCACAGACCCTCTGTGGTCTCGTCATCCACACCTTTAAATCATGTTAACCAAATATCTCTTAACTTACCACAACATCCTATCATACTAGATTCATTCGCAACTATGATTCATCAATCGGATGGAGCAGAGATAACAAGCATGTATGACTAAGCTCAGCATATTTAAGGCTTTGGCGATGAACACAATCAAACCTATGGCTGCTAGGAGTAGTGGATCAGGATAAGTAGGCTATGCATGGTATAGGAGAACTCTAACTACTAACACAAGATACATTGGAATCGAATGCAATGTACGAGAATCAAAAGCCTTTCGAAATCATATATGGGCAGATAAGAGGGTATGCTTGCCTTGCTTCAAGAAAACCAGATAAAGTCTTCGGGAATAATTGCTTCATTTGTCGGTTAGGATCAAGTATTCACCATTGGATTTGTTGGCCTTCTCTTCGGAGTCACGTTCTACCGATCAGAAACAAAATACCGAAAGAGAAAACAACAATCAAACATGGCATCGATGCAATGCGCAATATGTATGCATGAGCACATTAATGCACTGAAATAAATCCCTAGACATGAATAAATGGTTGCTAGGGTTCGTATGACAATTATGCAATTTTACTGAAATTAACCCGAAATAGGCCCGGAGGGGGTTTCAGGCGATAATGAAAGTGAGTACAATTTTAATTTCTCAAATGGGTTTGAAAATATCATAAACAAGTTGCATTTGTCGTTTTGAGAAATTCGATATATAACTTTTAATTTTCTAATTTTGGTGAATAAAAACTTATTTTTCTATTTTTAAATGAATTAAAAACATTAAAATAACACTCATTTTTCAAATTGGTCAAACATGTATGAAAATGACATAATTGGGTAGAGAATAATTTTCTGAATATTTTGGTACCTCACTTTTATTTTTCTGAATTATAAAACAGAAGTTATTAATTACTCAAATTTATTTCCTTTTCTGGAATTCCTGAAATTATTAAAAAGGGAGGAAAAATGATGTCATGATGACATCATGCTTGCCTCATCCAGAGAAGAACTTCTCTGTTGAACTCAAATTCGAATGATTGCTTGAGGGATTCGTGGAATTGAATGGTGCACTGGCTAGACGGCTTCACGGTGAGCCTTTAGGTGGTGGCGCCCCTTTTTTGCGTCGCCGGAACTACGCCGGCGAGGAGCTGCAGCGGCGGACGGACAGCGGTTCACGGTGACGAGATCGAACAGAGGGAGAGGGAGGAGATGGAGGGCACCAGCAGGTATATGAGCTCACCGCGAAGGTGTTTGGGCAGACGAGGAGGCCGGAGGTTGGCGTATTCGACGGTGACAAGCACGGCGGCCCTCGGCCAGAGAGAAAGAGGGTGCCAATTCCGGCGATTGACGCGATCCCGGCAAGCGTGGTTCCATGAGGAGGTAGAGGACGGCCGTGCGGAGCTCGCGGGGCAAACGCTAGGCCACGGGGTTGCTCGAGGAGACGACGCTCGCCGGCGGCCGCCTCGGTGTAGCGCCCTCACATTTAATAATGTAAGAACTACTGTGTTAAGTGCTAGTCCCTGGATCAATGCTAGCACCACAGAACAAAATGTAAAGTATCATTGCAGAAGTATCAAAACTATTACAAAAGATCCAAAATAGCCAAGTATAGCTTTATTTCAAAGTGCATAGTCTTGGAAGACTAGCAAAACTCAGAGTTCTAAACAGCAGAAATAAGATAGCAATGAGCCTCCATCTTCAATCATGCGCCACAGGCATTACATGTTGGGTGTAGACTCGAATCCAAACACTTGATTAAACTTCATCCTCAGCATTTCCTGCACGTTGGAATATGCAGCCCCCGAAGGAGATTCAGTACAAACAATGTACTGGCAAATGACACTATGGTGGATATAAAATGGCAAGTCTAAACTACATGCATATCTGGCTTGGTGGAGTTTAGGCTATTTGCAGAAAGCAAGTTTTTTTTCCCTAACACTTTTGAAAAAGAGTTTTCTTTCAAAGATTGGCACCATGGGACACACCCATGAGCACCACAACTAATATTTCCTTATCCAAATTTTACTTCTTCAAAACGGTGTTGAGATTCTTCTGTCCATCCTTGTCCAGCTGCTCGAAGTTGTCCTTTCCGGGAACACGGCTATGATCATAGTTTCTAACTCTTCAGAGGTTGTGCACTTTCACCCTTTGTCTTCAATTAGCCCAAACATCCTATACACCCGGAGTGCATCAAGGAAAGGAGAGAATTGAGACGAGATCTTTCAGAAGCAAGAATTCAACCCATCCAGCAAGACCCGTTCCACCTATAATTCTGCTACATCTTCATGTCAAGCAAGGGCTGAACTCTCACAACTTAGTTGATCAAGACAGAGCCCATATGTCAAAGGGCTGCACGGAAAGCTACTAAACTTAGAGGACTTGGTAATCTCTTTGTTTCCTGGGTGGCAATCCACAAATGAACTCCATAGGAGATTAAAGGCCCTAAGGAGACACTCAACTCTCGACAACCACGCAATACCAAATCCACCCAGGTGGTTCATTGAAATTTATACTTAGAATTTTTCCACAACATTGAGTAAAACAAACTTGTAGCAAGGCTAAGCATCTACTAAGTATAAGTCTCCAAAATAACAAGTATAAAGGATGGCTACACACTACTTGGAATTTTGCATAGCATAGTACTAACTTTGTAAAATTCCCTATCATGCATGCTACTCAAAAACACTAGTAATGCATAGTAAAATATGGGAGATTTGATGGTGTGTCACTTGCCTTGGCAATAGGATGAACAATCACAACAAGAATAACAACAACAAGAGTATACTTGCTCCTCTTCACAATCTAATACAATCAAAACAAGCCACACATAAACATACAAAACAATCATAACATAGAAAACAAAATAACAATACAAAAACATGTATGCATGTTATGCAATGATCAAATTAATGCACAAAGTTCATAACTAGTAATAACTACTAACAATGATGTTCTCTGATGTTAATAACATGGTTATGATGCATGTAAAACAAATTTATTATCAAATTATAATTATTAGTATTGCTAGGGTTTTATTATAGGCAAATATCAACATTAAAAGAGTTTCTGTTACAAAGTTGTATAAATAATTTTTCCAACGCATCTACTGGATAGAGGACATCAAAACAAAACCGTAGCAATTGATTTCACCTAAAAAGGATTTGTAGATTAAAAGTTATGCCCAAATTAGTGATTAATAGAGATCTACAAATAACATGTGATTGCACGTTTCAAAATTAAAATTTGAATATCCTAGATTAATCTACACAATGTGCTGATTCCAAAAAGTCCAAAATCATCTAAATCGGAGTTACAGAACAAAAGTTATTGATTTTTAAAGTTTGGAAACAAATCTGTTTTATTTTGTTTTAAATCAAAATATGATCGATCCGGGGGACAGGCAAAGGAGCGCTCTGATTGGTTGATACCATTTCGCGCAGATCGGTGATGTGAATCGTTAGATCTAAAAGACGATGGACGCACTAGATTGCAAGATACCTTTTCGGTAAGGCATCTATCCTAGGCCCTAGGATTTAGATCTAACGCTCGAGATCGAAACGCGAGGGGCGGCGGCGGTGGACTCACCGGAGAAGGACGACGACGGCGGCGGGCGGCTCGGTGGCGGACGGTGGGGACGTTGCAGCATGTTCCCGGCTTGGAGAAGATGTTCGCGAGGCTCAGCGGAGGACTGCAGTGACGATGGTGGTCCCTGCGACTGCTCCCGGTGTCCTGGACGGCGCCGGCGTGCGGTTTCTCGTCGCGGCCTCCGGCGGTCTTCGGGTGGATGGCGCGGTCGCGGTGGTGTCTCCTTGGTGATTCTGAGGACGGTGGCGGGTGCGGAATATCACGGAGGTGATCCAGGAGTCCTCTTCTTCTCCTCCCGAGGGTCGTAGCGGCGGCGCCAAGTTCTCCCGAGCGTGCCAACAATGGCGCGGCGGCGACGAGTGGAAATTAGGGTTTCGGGGTGAGATCGAGGTGCGGGGAGGGCACGGACGTCTAGGCGACCTTATATGGAGGGAGGAGGCGTGGGAGAGGGGGCAGAGAGGCGGTGGCGACGTCGTGTCCGAGAGGAAGTCCCAGGCGGCGAGGACTCGAGCGGGAGACGGTGTCCGTTCGCAGGACGAGGAAGAGATGACGTGTGCGCGACGTCAGGATCGCATCACGGGTGGGGCCGCGTTGGAAGTGAGATAGAGTGAGGGGGAAACGGGGTGGGCTGTGCGCGGATTCCTGTTGGGCTCCTCGGTGGGCTCGGCCTGCTGGGGCTGCGCTGCGCGTGCGAGAGAAAGAGAGGGGTGAGGGGATGGGCCAGGCCCGAGAGGGATAGGAGAGGGTCTGGGCTGCTGCGCTGGTTTTGTTTTTTTTTTCTTTTCTGTTTTTTTTTTCCTTAACAAATGATTCAGAACATATCAAAACCCAACCAAAATAAAACAGAAAAATACATAAAAGTATGTTTTGAAAAACTTAGGAAATAAGGAACATTTTGGTACTATTGTTTCCCAGAAATAAAATATTTTTTTTTTGAAAAAGATTTATAGTTCAAAAAGTGGTTTAATAGGTAATAATATCTAAATTTTTGTGTCTAGCAAATTAAAACCAAATTTTTATGCAATCAAAGTGCAGATATGCTATGATGCTTATGAATGCATGATGGTTTTGAATTTTTCAAAATTTTCAAAATCCTGGGATGTTACAGACTACCCCCCCTTAAAAGGAATCTCGTCCCGAGATTCGAGATGGCTAGCAATTAGGTTAGAAAAAGTTTATGAGGTGGGCTATCCCCCTTAAAAGGATATACTGAGATTGAACTTCCACCATGCAATTGGGGTAATGGAATATGTGATGGAATAAAATGAGTTAGGGGTTACCATTCACTAAATCCATGTTGATATGATTCACATGCCCCTTCTTGAATGGGTTGGGCTTGGCAGCTTCTGCAGTCTTCTGCTCTGGGCAATCAGTTGCATAATGTCCCTTGTTTCTGCACTTGAAACACATCACTTGACTAAGATCCTTCTTCTTCTCATGATTGTGGTTGTGGTGTCCATTGCCATTTGAGTGACCATTGTTGTTACCATTGGTTTCCTTGAGTCCTTCAACATGATCATGACCATTATGAGTGTGTCCATTCCCACCATTGTGATGGTTCTCATGTTTATGGAAATTGTGTCCTCCATTGGATGTGTGCCTCTTATATGAGGGTCCTGAGTGGTATTTTCCACCATTACTGTACTTCCTCTTCCTGTTTTCCTCCTTTGTCATGTTGTTATCCAAGGTAATGGCTTGATCCAACAGAGTTTGATAATTTGGGGCATATGCTACAGACAAAGGTATCTTCAGTTCTCCTTTAAGTCCATTGAGAAATTTTTCCTTCCTCTTGGCATCAGTGTCAATGTCCTCTGGTGCATACCTTGATAAAGAATGGAAATCATCCATATACTCCTTCAAAGTTCTACCTCCCTGCCTCAGACTACGAAACTCCTCCTTCTTGAGGGTCATTATCCCAGATGAGATATGTGCATTGCGGAATCCCTCCTTGAAATCATCCCAAGTCATGCCTTCCAGTGGATGAGTCACTTGGTAAGTTTCCCACCACATTGCAGCAGTTCCTTCTAACAGATGTGCGGTGAATCTCACCTTCTCCGCATCAGTGCACTCACAAGTTACTAAGTCCTTGTTGATTGAACGAAGCCAGTCGTCTGCCTCAATAGGATCAGTAGCATATGAGAACTTGTTAGGCCTAAGTCTCAGAAATCTTGTAAGTCTATCCATTGCGGGTGGTGGTGGAAGATTGTTGTTGTTGTGATTGTTGTTGTTGTTGTTCATTGCTGCTACAAATTGAGTCATCATCTGTAGAAGTTGGGCTTGGGAGGTGAGCATCTGCTGCAGGGCATCATTGTTGTTGTTGTCCTCATTGTTGTTGTTGTTGGGGTCGCGACGAGGAGGCATCTGTGGGTTTTCAGCATAGATGAGGAAAAGATAGAGAGAGCTATGAGGAGAAAATTTTCCTACCCATGCACAATACAGCAAGACAAACAATCAATGGAAAATAACAACATAAAGTATTTTACCAAATTTCGAAATTTAGACTTAATTTTTGAAAAACTTAAGCAAAACCACTTAATTGCAAGCCCAAAACACTCTAGTATTACCATATCACAAGTTGACAGGTCAATACTCAAACAAAAATTCTAGCTAACGCATTCTGCCATGGTGGTCAACTACTGGGATGGATCATAACTCTTCACAATGATTTCTATGTTTTTATACATCTTCAACTCCTTTTCAAGGGTGTTGATCTCTTCTTCAGCTTCTTGGAGATTCTTCTGAGTGTGATAAAGTCTCCACGTGAGTCTTTCTCCAAGTTCTGTGATTGCCTCCCATGCAGCGCATCTAGCTGACTCGAAGAATGATGTGTATTGTTGTGGGTTGGTGAAGATGTAGTCCCCTTCTGTCTTGTGGTCATACTCCTTGCTTCTGTATAGGTGAAGTTGAACCCACCAATACTCTTGGCCATCTTCCATGAAGGGTAAACCTTTGTAGAGTGCTTCTCCTCCAAATCCTAATTTTGTCATTAGGTTCTTCAATGCCTTTGGGAATTCAGTCTCACAATCTAGAGTCATGGTCATCAATGGGCCCTTCTTGATTGATTCAAAGAGGTTGGTCATCTATCAGGGGACAAGGCATTAGAAGATTGAACAAAGGTAGAAGTCCTAGAAGAAGGGTTGTTAAATGGTCAATCCTAGGGTCCTTGAAGTCCTTGGTGGTGGTGAAGTTGCAGCTCTTCATCTTGGAGTTGGTAGTCCTTGGCGGTTGCGAAGTTGAAGTTCCATCATCTTTGAGTTTTGAAGTGTAGGGGAAAATATAGGTAATAGAAGCATAAGGTAAGGAGGTACTAGATACGAGATGAGTAAGAGTACTTTGAAAATATTAAGTCTTCTTCCATGGTGATCATTAGATCATTAACAACTTATTGAAATTTGGATATTCACTATAGTGAGAGATACTGGCACCCGCAAAGCCAATCAGGGAACCCGTCTCATGTACGTGGACATGTAACGTTGGTCCGGGCCGCTTCATCTCACTATGCCGCTAGGATCCAAAAATACTCAAAGGAGTTAATAGATTTTGATCAAAAGGGTTTTCCAATCCTAAGGGCTCGAATCTACAGGCAACACTTTGCTCTGATACCATTTTGTAGCGCCCTCACATTTAATAATGTAAGAACTACTGTGTTAAGTGCTAGTCCCTGGATTAATGCTAGCACCACAGAACAAAATGTAAAGTATCATTGCAGAAGTATCAAAACTATTACAAAAGATCCAAAATAGCCAAGTATAGCTTTATTTCAAAGTGCATAGTCTTGGAAGACTAGCAAAACTCAGAGTTCTAAACAACAGAAATAAGATAGCAATGAGCCTCCATCTTCAATCATGCGCCACAGGCATTACATGTTGGGTGTAGACTCGAATCCAAACACTTGATCAAACTTCATCCTTAGCATTTCCTGCACGTTGGAATATGCAACCCCCGAAGGAGATTCAGTACAAACAATGTACTGGCAAATGACACTATGGTGGATATAAAATGGCAAGTCTAAACTACATGCATATCTGGCTTGGTGGAGTTTAGGCTATTTGCAGAAAGCAAGTTTTTTTTCCCTAACACTTTTTAAAAAGAGTTTTCTTTCAAAGATTGGCACCATGGGACACACCCATGAGCACCACAACTAATATTTCCTTATCCAAATTTTACTTCTTCAAAACGGTGTTGAGATTCTTCTGTCCATCCTTTTCCAGCTGCTCGAAGTTGTCCTTTCCGGGAACACGGCTATGATCATAGTTTCTAACTCTTCAGAGGTTGTGCACTTTCACCCTTTGTCTTCAATTAGCCCAAACATCCTATACACCCGGAGTGCATCAAGGAAAGGAGAGAATTGAGACGAGATCTTTCAGAAGCAAGAATTCAACCCATCCAGCAAGACCCGTTCCACCTATAATTCTGCTACATCTTCATGTCAAGCAAGGGCTGAACTCTCACAACTTAGTTGATCAACACAGAGCCCATATGTCAAAGGGCTGCACGGAAAGCTACTAAACTTAGAGGACATGGTAATCTCTTTGTTTCCTGGGTGGCAATCCACAAGTGAACTCCTTAGGAGATTAAAGGCCCTAAGGAGACACTCAACTCTCGACAACCACGCAATACCAAATCCACCCAGGTGGTTCATTGAAATTTATACTTAGAATTTTTCCACAACATTGAGTAAAACAAACTTGTAGCAAGGCTAAGCATCTACTAAGTATAAGTCTCCAAAATAACAAGTCTAAAGGATGGCTACACACTACTTGGGATTTTGCATAGCATAGTACTAACTTTGTCAAATTCCCTATCATGCATGCTACTCAAAAACACTAGTAATGCATAGTAAAATATGGGAGATTTGATGGTGTGTCACTTGCCTTGGCAATAGGATGAACAATCACAACAAGAATAACAACAACAAGAGTATACTTGCTCCTCTTCACAATCTAATACAATCAAAACAAGCCACACATAAACATACAAAACAATCATAACATAGAAAACAAAATAACAATACAAAAACATGTATGCATGTTATGCAATGATCAAATTAATGCACAAAGTTCATAACTAGTAATAACTACTAACAATGATGTTCTCTGATGTTAATAACATGGTTATGATGCATGTAAAACAAATTTATTATCAAATTATAATTATTAGTATTGCTAGGGTTTTATTATAGGAAAATATCAACATTAAAAGAGTTTCTGTTACAAAGTTGTATAAATAATTTTTCCAACACATCTACTGGATAGAGGACATCAAAACAAAACCGTAGCAATTGATTTCACCTAAAAAGGATTTGTAGATTAAAAGTTATGCCCAAATTAGTGATTAATAGAGATCTACAAATAACATCTGATTGCACGTTTCAAAATTAAAATTTGAATATCCTAGATTAATCTACACAATGTGCTGATTCCAAAAAGTCCAAAATCATCTAAATCGGAGTTACAGAACAAAAGTTATTGATTTTTAAAGTTTGGAAACAAATCTGTTTTATTTTGTTTTAAATCAAAATATGATCGATCCGGGGGACAGGCAAAGGAGCGCTCTGATTGGTTGATACCGTTTCGCGCAGATCGGTGATGTGAATCGTTAGATCTAAAAGACGATGGACGCACCAGATTGCAAGATACCTTTTCGGTAAGGCATCTATCCTAGGCCCTAGGATTTAGATCTAACGCTCGAGATCGAAACGCGAGGGGCGGCGGCGGTGGACTCACCGGAGAAGGACGACGACGGCGGCGGGAGGCTCGGTGGCGGACGGTGGGGACGTTGCAGCGTGTTCCCGGCTTGGAGAAGATGTTCGCAAGGCTCAGCGGAGGACTGCAGTGACGATGGTGGTCCCTGCGACTGCTCCCGGTGTCCTGGACGGCGCCGGCGTGCAGTTTCTCGTCGCGGCCTCCGGCGGTCTTCGGGTGGATGGCGCGGTCGCGGTGGTGTCTCCTTGGTGATTCTGAGGACGGTGGCGGGTGCGGAATATCACGGAGGTGATCCAGGAGTCCTCTTCTTCTCCTCCCGAGGGTCGTAGCGGCGGCGCCAAGTTCTCCCGAGCGTGCCAACAATGGCGCGGCGGCGGCGAGTGGAAATTAGGGTTTCGGGGTGAGATCGAGGTGTGGGGAGGGCACGGACGTCTAGGCGACCTTATATGGAGGGAGGAGGCGTGGGAGAGGGGGCAGAGAGGCGGTGGCGACGTCGTGTCCGAGAGGAAGTCCCAGGCGGCGAGGACTCGAGCGGGAGACGGTGTCCGTTCGCAGGACGAGGAAGAGATGACGTGTGCGCGACGTCAGGATCGCATCACGGGTGGGGCCGCGTTGGAAGTGAGATAGAGTGAGGGGGAAACGGGGTGGGCTGTGCGCGGATTCCTGTTGGGCTCCTCGGTGGGCTCGGCCTGCTGGGGCTGCGCTGCGCGTGCGACAGAAAGAGAGGGGTGAGGGGATGGGCCAGGCCCGAGAGGGATAGGAGAGGGTCTGGGCTGCTGCGCTGGTTTTTTTTTTTTTTCTTTTCTGTTTTTTTTTCCTTAACAAATGATTCAAAACATATCAAAACCCAACCAAGATAAAACAGAAAAATACATAAAAGTATGTTTTGAAAAACTTAGGAAATAAGGAACATTTTGGTACTATTGTTTCCCAGAAATAAAATATATTTTTTTTTGAAAAAGATTTATAGTTCAAAAAGTGGTTTAATAGGTAATAATATCTAAATGTTTGTGTCTAGCAAATTAAAACCAAATTTTTATGCAATCAAAGTGCAGATATGCTATGATGCTCATGAATGCATGATGGTTTTGAATTTTTCAAAATTTTCAAAATCCTGGGATGTTACAATCGGCTAGGGTTTGCTTCCGCAGAAGAAATAGAGAACGGAGGAGCTGCGGGTGGGGGATTCCGGGGGATGTGAGCTCGATCGAGACGGCACCCGGGGTCATTAACTCTTCACGCGAGGGAAGCAGGAGGTGGCAAGCCACCTCGACGTCGCTCTCCCGTCCTTCTGGCCAGAGGAGGATGAAGACAAAGCACTTTTTGCGAAAACCCCCAGAAGTTGCTGGTTTTTACGACGAGGTCCATGTGAAGCATAAAGCTGAACATAAAACATTATTTTGAGGACCTTTTTGCAAACAGAAAAATTAGCAAAAATAGTTTTTGGAAAACTCATAAAATTTCCAAGAAAACCATATCTTGGTTTGACAAATTTGAAAATGTTTTTAATTCAAAATTTGGGTGACCACTTTAAGTGGTTTTTGGGCAAGTTTTAATTTAAATTCAAAATTTAAATTGTTTTAAAAATTCTTTCATGCATGAATGACATGAGCACAACACAACAAACCCTATTGTAGCAAAACCGGGATGTTACAAATCTACCCCCCTTACAAGAATCTCGTTCCGAGATTCTCGAAGGAGAAGAAAGAAGGAACACCGGTTTGAACGATCTTCTCGAACCTTACGGTTCTCTTCTTGAAGAGGTTGATCCGTAGCACTTGCAAAGATATCCATCGGCTACACCTTAGATGAGAGGGAAAACTCTTAGAAATTGATCTTCACGAAGATCGAGTATTTCATGGCTAACTCCGGACAAGAATGTTCGTAACAAACTTTTGAGTTAACAGGCATGAAACACATCAAGATAACAGAGCGAATAGGAGATGGTTTCAAGGTTGCGGACGATTGGTCTTGAAAGGATTTAGAATATGAGCTTTGCACAAGACTTTAAATCCTTTTGGAAAACAGAATTTGAACAACTTGTGGCACCGAGGTTTCTTCCAACAGGATACCAAGATGGATAGGGTGGTCTTGAACATCACAATGTAATATCCATAGACGAGGAAGAACACGAGAAAACACTGTAATTCGTGCGTCAGAGAGAATTTGATACATGGTCATGTTCACTCTTCGGAAGTGACACGGAAGATGAAGGAACTTTCGACCATTCCATAACAACTTTCTTGAAATCCTTATCAGGGATCGGGATGTTACTTCACGGCAGAAGATTAGTAACCAAAGGATGTTGGAACACCGTAATGAAGGAGGTATTCTTGGTCACACCATAAGAATGGATAACCAACGAGGATTGAACACCGGAAGGAAGAATAGGGAATCTCTTTCCAATCGTGGGTTTGACGTAGCAATACGTTTACCACATGGTTAAGATCCCATGGCTGAAGTAACTGGCAAATTCACACAATGTGTGAGAAAACAGAACTTCAAGTATAAACAACTCGAAAAAGGGAATAGATCAATGGCGGTTACAAAACACCACGAGATGTTCTCATGATGAACTTGTTTCCGCTGGAACAAAGGTTTTGGAGATTGACATAGGGACATTGGACAATACCACTGACAAGTTCTCCTGATGTTCTAGATACCAATATCAGGCTTATGGAAGCCTTTTGTAGGCAATCAAATGAATTTGGAACTTCGGTTCGAAAGAACGGTAAGAGAAACTTGTTAGAGTTAGCCACACAAGAATTCTCACAGAGAGTGGTTGTTTTTGCAGACTCAAAGATATATGACATTAGGCCTTCCGGCTAATTGCGTCAACCACAACATCAACCATGCCGGATTCTGAAAAGACCTAATTCAATACCCTTGAAGGAAACACCAACCATCGTTGCTGCTTGAGATTCAGCTCTAGGTAGTGGGTTGATAACTCAGACTCGGTACGTTTGATCATAGAGGTTGCACCGAGTACCAACAAGATACATACGCTAGATTCTCAAGATATGGACTATGATGCCACGCTCAAGAAGATGAGCGAGATTTTGGAACTCATGTATTAGCAACTTAGGAAAGACGGTTGCACCTACATGAATTACTTGCAACAAAACACATCGGAGTCCTTGTTGGGTAGATGATTGCAAAGATAAACTTCTTCTCTTTCACGAACGATCAGTCAGTGGCTTGGTGTGGATGCAAACTTATGGAAGATACGGAGGCAACAACCTACCATCTCAAGAATGGTCCACACCCGCATGACCAACTTGGGATTATTCCCGAAGGAACAAGAAACCTTTACTCGGATCCACGGCGACAACTTTCACCGAAAGAACATGAACCAGAGTAAGTCACTTCGAACATCGAGAACACAAACTTCGTAATGACACAAAGATGGTTCCCAAAAGTTCCCAACATTGTTGCCATTTGTTCAACATGAGCCTCTCGCAACTTGGAGAAAATAAGAATGTCATCGATGGGATCGAAAACACACTTATCGAAACGCTCTGAGAAGAGGGATTCATATGATATATGAACAAGGCAATACATTGGTCAGACCAAAGGACATAAGGTATACTCGGCCAAACACCATGAGTGAAAACACCATCAAGATAGTCTTTGAATCTGGACTTGATCTGACATAGCCCAAATCAGGTCAAAGGTAGAATGGCAGCATGTCCATTGAAGAGATACCATCATGCTTCAACAGGATGAGAACTAGATATCCCATTCTAAATGAACAAGTTAGGATGAGCTTTTGTCTTTCAACTCTCCAAGTTAGTGCTTAAGCTCAACCAACTAGTCCAGGATATCGAGTAGGGTTCCTTGGAGAAAGGAGTGGTTCAAACTACCCCTTGTTGAGACATCACGGTCAGGTAACAACCTGGTGATACTTCTAGGAAGACAACCAGAATATCAAAACCTACCGGTATGTCTTAGAGTTTAAAAGGAATCTTTCTTTTCGGAGCAACCGATATGATCTTGAGAGCTTTGGCATGAACCTAACTCTTTGACCAAGAATGTGCACCGGAATGAACGAATTTGGTAACACAGTCAACTTTAAGTAGATACCGGTTGACCAATAGTGCTAAGAAGGATACAGATGTTTCTTAGATTTTTCAAAGCAAGAAGAATTGCTAGGAATATCTGATACACATCTCATAGCACATACCCATCATACTCAAGCAATCAAGCTTGGAGGAAGGGGAGTGAAGATGTGTAAGAGCATCACTTCATCATTAGGGCCATGAAACTTAACACGACCTCTTGATATAAAAGAGTGTGATACTCGAAGGTGGAACAGAACAGAAGCTAATGAAACTTCTTGAATCTGCGAATTACAAAACTTTGACCTGGTCCTGGAGAGGAACGAATTACTGGAGTTTGTTTCTCCTGACATTCCAATATGGAATGTTCTGACGGAACATAGGAGCAATTGCATTGCAAGACTCGGACACACATATGCAACTTATGTTCCAGAACAACCGATGGAAATTTGAGAGCAACTGGAAGATAGGAACATGCTCCGGAAAATCCAGAGGCCATGGGGGGTGCACAGGTGATACTCTTTTGTAAAACCCATGCTAGAAGATCGATATAGCTGAATTAAGAACGAAGATGTGTATTTCATGATGACCACTCTTGTTGTGATCCCTTCTTGATTACAAGGGAAAACCTACGGCTATTGGAGTTGAAACTACCTAGCCATCCTGAGCTAGAAGATATTCCTCAGGGCCAACAGAATGGATCTTGGGTTAAAGGTCAGCATCCTGTACTGGTAGCGTGAGCACCACATGGTTACCAAACCACGTGATTCAACCCACCACCATTCAGCACATTCCGGGACCTTCGGTTCAAGTCCAAGGGTTAGAAACCGAAACAAAGGAGTAACTACTCTCTTAGTGTCTTAAAGGACACTATGAATAGAAATCACGAGGTATCTTTCAAAAGACAACTTAACTCCGGAAGAATTTGACCAGAGGCTAACGGATACATTCGAGATGGAAAGCAGATCTCGAGGTTCAGGATTTTAGAACTTTGAAACATGTGAAGAATATGGAATCCACACAACTCTGAGATACTAGGATGGAAAGGAATCTCCGAGTTGAAACGAGAAACAACGGAGTAAGGAACACACACGACTCTAGAAACTTTAACACTAGGTCAACTTGGTTAACAACGTCCTTGCCAAAGAAGTCACCTAAGTTTCAAATAACTGAAACCTTTTCAAATCAAAACAGGTAAGGTGACCCAGAGTTAGAGCAATACCAGATAAGGAGTAAAAAGAATCCTAAGAAGGTTTTCACAATCCATTTGAAGTTTCAAACAGTTTTTACAAACACTAGACCCGACATCGACCAAGCAGTAAGGTTTTCCTACAGGCAGTCCTGCTCTGATACCAACTTTTGTCAGACCCCGGACCCAGAGATATACACACTGTTATGTGCTCCAAGCCATGGACTCACAAGGGCTTCAGGGTTACCAGCCCCGGCCGCAACAAACAACAACAGGCAGACCGGATTCATCGGCACGTAGTCCGGATCCCCGGTCTACAACTCCTTGTATCCATGCTAGTCATAACCAATTATGCATACCCAAGCGTCCACGAGTCGGATGAAACTGAAGGAACGGGACCAAAGTTATACAGAGCTGCTATGTGTCCAGAAAGTGCAACAACAATCGAGGGTTACTGGGGTTACCTCGCCCCAGGCCGATCACATCGACAGGCGGGCTCGGTCATGGATCATCGGCTCCACAACCCCTCGACTGCGACAACTATGCAGGCATAGCCAAAACTATATAACAATGAGCTCGAAACCAACAACCGATCAATGCAGTACTCTAGACATTGAATTTGTATTAAACATGTGTTACTAGAGTATAGCTTACAAACAGAGGTCACACGACCCAACATTACATCAGACAACGGAAGGCAAATTATGTTGCTAATCAACAAGAACCAAAAAGGCCTAAGAGGCCGCAACATAAGGAGACGTCCCAGCCCATAGATTCCAGGCTGCTACCTGGGAACCCCAAACTACTCGTCGATGTCCACGTTGAAACACCACCGAACCGAGGAACTCCACCTGAACCAAGTTGAAGCAAACATGAGTACGGGAGGTACTCAACAAGACTTAGTTAACCTATTGTATATCTGCTTCTTTTAGAAAGAGTTATGAAGGTTGTTTTGCGTAAAGCCATCTTTGTTTTCCAAATTGAGGAAGGGGTAGCACGTCTCATGGATTATTTTGAAAACAGATGAGAAAGCTATTCAACTACTGAAATCATCATCTTTTTAATCCACCCAAACATTTCAGCACCTCGTGCTTCAAAGATCACCTCCTCGAGTTGTTCCGGTAACTCATGCTACAAGGTAACCCCTCTCGGCATCTCCGAGGAGGCATCCTTCATTCGTTATTAGCAAGTTTTAATCATTCCGTTTATGTTGTCTATGATCACGGAATCCTTCACCAAGTCGTCCTTAACCGCGGACACGACTTTTCGAAAAGATTTAACCCTGCAGGGGTGTACAACTTTAACCACACGTATCAACCGACTCTTAGTGCCACCGGGTTAGCACTAGTCCGGGAAGTGCCGGCAGAGGGTGGTTGACCACGACCTTTCCCTTACTTCGCCTATTCCATGATTCGCTCCGAGTAGAGATGGACCGCCAATAGGGAGTGGCCATCTCCTGCCGGGTCTCTATCGTTGTGCGCGATGCTCGACGGTTACCTACCCACAGAGCGCCGATACATCCCCACATCCTAGGTTTGAAAGTGTTTTGATATCCCCGCAAATCCAAATGGAAAGCCCAAACTAGGCAACTCATGGAACAAACTAGGCAAGTTGAGTTCGAGGGGAATCTAAGCCCCGTGTGGATGCACGCTCAGTCTTGGCTCGAAGACGAGAACTCGCTCCTAGGGGCATGAACGAGACACCCACCACAGACCCTATGTGGTCTCGTCATCCACACCTTTAAATCATGTTAACCAAATATCTCTTAACTTACCACAACATCCTATCATACTAGATTCATTCGCAACTCTGATTCATCAACCGGATGGAGCAGAGATAACAAGAATGTATGACTAAGCTTAGCATATTTAAGGCTTTGGCGATGAACACAATCAAACCTATGGCTGCTAGGAGTAGTGGATCAGGATAAGTAGGCTATGCATGGTATAGGAGAACTCTATCTACTGACACAAGATACATTGGAATCGAATGCAATATATGGGCAGATAAGAGGGTATGCTTGCCTTGCTTCAAGAAAACCAGATAAAGTCTTCGGGAATAAGTGCTTGACTTGTCGGCTAGGATCAAGTATTCACCATTGGATTTGTTGGCCTTCTCTTCGGAGTCACGTTCTACCGATCAGAAACAAAACACCGAAAGAGAAAACAACAATCAAACATGGCATCGATGCAATGCGCAATATGTATGCATGAGTAGATTAATGCACTGAAATAAATCCCTAGACATGAATAAAGGGTTGCTAGGGTTCGTATGACAATTATGCAATTTTACTGAAATTAACCCGAAATAGGCCCCGGAGGGGATTTCAGGCGATAATGAAAGTGAGTACAATTTTAATTGCTCAAATGGGTTTGAAAATATCATAAACAAGTTGCATTGGTCGTTTTGAGCAATTTGATATATAACTTTTAATTTTCTAATTTTGGTGAATAAAAACTTATTTTTCTATTTTTAAATGAATTAACAACATTAAAATAACACTCATTTTTCAACTTGGTCAAACATGTATGAAAATGACATAATTGGGTAGAGAATAATTTTCTAAATATTTTGGTACCTCACTTTTATTTTTCTGAATTATAAAACAGAAGTTATTAATTACTCAAATTTATTTCCTTTTCTGGAATTCCTGAAATTATTAAAAAGGGGGGAAAATGATATCATGATGACATCATGCTTGCCTCATCCAGAGAAGAAATTCTCTGTTGAACTCAAATTCGAATGATTGCTTGAGGGATTCGTGGAATTGAATGGTGCACTGGCTAGAGGGCTTCACGGTGAGCCTTTAGGTGGTGGCGCCCCTATTTTTGCGTCGCCGGAACTACGCCGGCGAGGAGCTGCAACGGCGGACAGACAGGGGTTCACGGTTACGAGATCGAACAGAGGGAGAGGGAGGAGATGGAGGGCACCAGCAGGTAGATGAGCTCACCGCAAAGGTGTTGGCGCAGACGAGGAGGCCGGAGGTTGGCGTATTCGACGGCGACGAGCACGGCGGCCCTCGGCCGGAGACGAGAAAGACGGTGCCGATTCCGGCGATTGACGCGCTCCCGGCAAGCGTGGTTCCATGAGGAGGTAGAGGACGGCCGTGCGGAGCTCGCGGGGCAAACGGTAGGCCACGGGGTTGCTCGAGGAGACGACGCTCGCCGGCGGCCGCCTCGGCTAGGGTTTGCTTCCGCAGAAGAAACAGAGAACGGAGGGAGCCGCGGGTGGGGGATTCCGGGGGATGTGAGCTCGATCAAGACGGCACCCGGGGTCGTTATCTCTTCACGCGAGGGAAGCAGGAGGTGGAAAGCCACCTCGACGTCTCTCTCCCGTCCTTCTGGCCGGAGGAGGAAGAAGACAAAGCACTTTTTGCGAAAACCCCCAGAAGTTCCTGGTTTTTATGAAGAGGTCCATGTGAAGCTTAAAACTGAACAGAAAACATTATTTTGAGGACCTTTTTGCAAACAGAAAAATTAGCAAAAATAGTTTTTGGAAACCTCATAAAATTTCCAACAAAACCATATCTTGGTTTGACAAATTTGAAAATGTTTTAATTCAAAATTTGGGTGACCACTTTAAGTGGTTTTTGGGCAAGTTTTAATTTAAATTCAAAATTTAAATTGTTTTCAAAATTCTTTCATGCATGAATGACATGAGCACAACACAACAAACCCTATTGTAGCAAAACCGGGATGTTACACTCTAACCCGTCTCTTCCGATAAGAACCGACTGTCACCTCTATACCGATTAATCTTTCTTATGCACACATACTAACTTTTGTGTGTTGATTCTTACTCAGGAAAACGATGAATTCTGGAAGATTGTTACCCCTCCCCCTTATGAAAACTCGGAGGAGGAGGAGGAACCGGATGATAGCGATGAAGGTAATTCCGGGTCTCTGCTTAATAGATACTTTGTTAGCCTTTTCGACCAAAATTATCCTTCTTCCGACAATGCCCCACAATCACCAGCGTTGGTCGATAAAACGGCTCTCAATCGGAGGAGAGCTAAGCAGAGCCGGAAACTGAGGTTGGCCAGAGGAGGAAACCCAGAATAGTTGCTTTCAAGGTGTCGTACTCCTCCATGACCTCAGAGCCATACACCTATGCCAATATGTGCAAACTTAACAGGTATCTAACCACTTCATCATCTCTGAAGGACACGACCCGGCCAAGCGACGGGCAACCCGGACTTCTCCGGGTGATGATCCCCTTAACCCCGGGATCCCTATGTCGCCCGCTCGCCGAGCCGGTACTCTTCTAACTCATCCTGTTCCTCGAAAATATCCATCTCCGAG
Source organism: Alopecurus myosuroides (assembly GCA_028641055.1). NCBI lineage: Eukaryota > Viridiplantae > Streptophyta > Magnoliopsida > Poales > Poaceae > Alopecurus > Alopecurus myosuroides. Next base: position 413,067,647 of record CM054060.1, on the reverse strand, counting down.
TCATCCATTAGCCGGACAGCTCCGGGTCTCACTTTCCAATTCTTTGTCAGCATCTTCCGGGTCCAGCAATGATCTTCCAAGCGACTTTGTCGTGAATGCCGGGTAATTTGCATGTCTTATCCTTCATTATCCCTATACTTTCCGTGTTTCCCATGTATTGCTTACTAACTTTAAGTTTTTCATTCCACAGAGCCAAGGTCACACTTAGTGACCAAGAGGAAACCTTTGACGATAAACCGGCAATGGAAGACCCGGAGAGCGCCACTAAGCCCTCATATGTTGAAGAACAAGAGATAAAAATTATAGTAATTCCAAGAACCGAGTGTCCCCCACCCACGCATCAACCGGATGATCTTGACATCGAGTATCTTGGGACGCAGAAGGCAGCTCCTGCTCCTAACACCCACGCAAACCAGATCCGATCCGCTCAAGCAGGAGGCAACCCCACCACCGGGTAATCAGAACCCTAGCTCCTCCAGGCCGAGTCTCAGTGGCCTTGATTTTGAAAAGATGCTGGAGGAGTATTATTCTCTAAAAGCCACTGATAAAGATATTATCGAGTCTCTGGGAGCTGAGCATCAGGTAATTTTAACTGATCATTTTACATACTCATCCTAGTTCCCAAGTTCCGGGTGAACCGTCAACAGTTTACTCGGTACTTCCGTAACTATATAATTTTTTGCTCGCAACTTTTACCATGCTGCTGACTGATACTTCTTTGTATGTTTTTTAGGCTTATGTGACCCGGACGGAGGAGATGTTGGCGAAAACCAACGAACTCCTGCAGGTTCAAACCAAACTTCGAGAAGAACTGGAAGCCGAGGTGAAGGACCTTTCTAAAGAATGCAAGAAGTACAAGAAGAAATTCCATAACGCTGAGGGGCTGTTGAAGAAACTCTCAACCTTTATTACCCATACTTACAGCTCTATCTTTGGTAAAACACATCTAACCTCCTGTTTATCACCCAGATTTTTTATTTTGTAGGGTCTTTTAACCCGAGTCTCGCCACTTTGCCTTTCTATTTTGTTTTGCAGGTCCGGGTGAAGATGTTGATGATCATGATGACATCGAGAAACTGAAGACCCTTAAAGCTGTTATCCGGCAATTCTCGGTGGGGACGAAGTGGACCCTTGAGGCTGTTAAGTGGACCGGTACTTATGGCGGCATATCCCAGATGCTTGATGCATGCTCAACGTTTTATTCCTGGGTCAATCTGTGGAAACGCTCGGCGTGCCGGGTTGGGGTGATTTGTGGCCTTCCGTTGGCCAAAGCCTACTATCCAAGACTTGAGCCGGCAATGCTTGTGAATGGGTTCCCCGAGTTTAACACTGACGGCTCAAAATTATCGGGGAAGGACTTCAAGGCCCTCCACACTCAGATTCATCACTCTGCCAGCTTGACTGCCAAGAAGCTCGATGTCAACAAGCTTACCCCTTCATATGATGCTGAAGATAAGCCGGTACGCTCTGCTCTCCCTGCTCCTTTTGATATGTTGGCTCCGTACAAGGAGGAAGTTGCCAAGAAGAAGGTCGATGCCGACTCTGTGCCAACATCGTCTACTCCAGTTGTCCCTCCTCCATATCACGCTGATGCCGTAGCTCACCCGGATACAGAGGCGGGGAAAACTGCAGAGGGGACCACTGAAGACCCGCCTGCCAAGACCACCATTGATGACTCGGCTATGGATGCCGAGTAAAGTTTATCGTCCTCACTAGTAAACACTCATTCGGCCAATAGGCATTTTGTAATATGCCTGCTACACCTATTCATTTGATAGTGCGCCTGTGCACTTTTGATACTACTCCCTTGGTCTGTAATACGCTTAAACTCTTATGGCTTTGATGGCCCTTCTGGTCATCCACTTGGTATGCACTTTTTTGCCTTAATGTTTGCATATTTTTGGTTTTCTATACTTTTTACAACAGATACCGATTCTTTTGGTTTTGAGATAAGGCAAAGTTTTCTTCCAAGTTTCCAAGACTCGGTTTCCGGGTCTTAGGTTTTTCAGACTGGGTGAACTTTGTTTCTTAAGTCCCCAAGTCCCCAAGACTCGGTTTCCGGGTCTTAGGATTTTTAGACGGTGAACCTTGTTTCTTAAGTCCCCAAGTCCACAAGACCCAAATTTCTGAGTCTAGGGATTTGTGGTTTTAAGAAAACTCCCTGTTTCTACTAATGCTCAAACTATATAGTTTCCTTTATAAACTTTGAAGTTATGCTCCATACATGGTGAGTTTCCGGCTATTTCCTTGTACTCCACATAACTTATGGTTTAGATGACCCTTTTGATCCTCTTTGTTGTAAGCTGTCTTTCGCGTGGATACTTGATGTTGCTATAACTCTATAAAAACAGGGTCAGGCAAGTCCCAATGGGCATCATGACTGATTGTATTTATATGTTGGCAAAATACGCCACATTATTGCGAGTCACATCAAGCTTAAACAAGAAAAACCAAGAAAAAGTTTGTATGTATCGTCCGATTATGAGATTGCAGTCGTACTTATTGTAAGTAATCGGTCCTCATAACCTAATGGCATCGTGGCCGGGTCTCTGATTAAAACTATGCTATTCAAGAAATCAGCCCCCCAAGACCTATGTATACAATCTATGCAAATTTTAAACTTTGTACCTTGTAACTAAACAGTACATACTTACCTGATATGGAGTGCAATAAAACATAAAGAAAACTCAAAATAAACTGACATAAAAAATATGAACAAACAATATCATAGTTTAATCATGTCTTTATTGATATGAAAAGTTAGGTCAGCAAGCCGCCTCATTAAAAACCATCCAGTCCCCTTAGGTACCCTGCATAGGAAAAGAGTGCGTATGAAACCTGCTGCCTGTTACATCGTCTAATTCAACTTGTAAACTGAGTCTATGCTAAGTGTAGTAGGGGCGCAGCTGAGCCATGTTCCATGATCTTTCCTGTTCTTGCATAGATGAAGTGGTATGGGCGGTATCATTGACAGTATCTGATTCTTCCCTTGCATCTACCAAGTAGTATGATCCATTGTGCAAATTCCGGCTGTTGATGAATGAGCCCTCCGACGGTGAAGATAGCTTGTGCTTTCCTTCCTTTGATTGTACTAAGCGTAATACCAGGTCTTCTTCCTGGAAAACACTAGTTTTGACTCGGCGACTGTGATACCGCCTCAAGTCCGGTTGATATATGGCTGATCGCTCCAAAGCTTGCTCCTTGTGCTCTTCTAACATGTCCACGGCGTCTTGCCGGGTCTTCTCGTTCTTCACCTCAACATAAGCCGCCACTCGGGGCGAGTCATGGATAATGTCACTCGGAAGAACTGCCTATGCACCATAAACCATATAAAACGGGGTCATCTGAGTAGATCTGTTAGGTGTAGTGTTAATTCCCCACACCACCGACGGTAAGTCCTCAACCCATGCTCCAGTAGCTTTAAGGCACGGAAGTCGTAATCAGGGTTTCAACCCACGAAGTAACTCCTGGTTTGCTCTCTCCACCAGTCCATTAGCTTGTGGATGGGCTTCTGAGGCTACATGAAGACGGATGCCGTTGTTTCCACAAAACTTCTTCATCTCACCGAAGGACATGTTGGTTCCATTGTCTGTGATTATGTTGTGAGGGTATCGAAACCGATAGATGATTTTTTTCAAAAACATGACAGCTGTGGCCGCTTCAAAATTTGTAATTCGCATAACTTCGACCCACTTGGTAAACTTATCAATAGCCACCAAAAGATGAGTCTTTTTGCAAGGAGACATGTGAAATGGACCTACCATATCCATACCCCAAACTGCAAACGGCTAGGTCAGTGGGACTTTTCGCAACTCCATACCCTCCACATGGGTTTGGCGAGCGTACCTTTGACATCCATCACATCTTGCCACCAAGCGTTCCGCATCCGCCAATGCCGTCAGCCAAAAGAAACCGTGTCGATATGCTTTAGCCACAAGGGATCTGGTGGAGGCATGGTGCCCACAATCACCTTCGTGGATCTCCTTCAGTATCTGTCGGCCTTCTTCTGGGGTTACACAGCGCAAAAAGACACCTGTAGCACTTCTCTTATAAAGCTCACCGTTAATGATAGAATAGCCCTTTTCTCGTCTCAGGATTTTCCTGGCTAAAACTTCATGTGGTGGTAACTCGCCCCGTGACAGATAAGCCAAAAACGGTTCAGTCCATTCCGGGATAGCACGTACTGCGGCCACAAACTCCAATTCTCGGTCTTAGCTAGACACCTCTTCTTCAGATTCGGTTTTGACAGAGGGCCGCCATAACTCGTCCAGAAAGACATTAGGCGGAACTGGCTCTCGACGTGAACCGAGTCTTGCGAGCGCGTCAGCTGCCTCGTTCTTCCGCCTATCAATGTGTTCCACTTGATGCCTGGAAAAAGATCCGGCTACCCTGTCCACCTCTCTACGATATGCTGCAATTGTTGCATCCTTTCTATCCCAAGTTCCTGGGACCTGCTGTACCACGAGGTCCGAGTCTCCATAACACCTTATTCGCCTGATATTCATCTCCTTTGCTGCTCGTAGTCCATGTAATAGGGCCTCATACTTGGCCACATTGTTGGAGCAATCGAAGTGAATTTGCAACGCATAACTCAACTTGTCTCCTTTTGGTGATGTAAGTACCACTCCAGCTCCTGACCCCTCGTATTTCTTGGAACCATCAAAGTGCATCACCCAAGACTCGGAACTTGGCGTCATTATGGGCATCCTTGTGTGAGTCCAATAATTGCCAAAATAGACTAATGCCTGGTACTTGATCGCGGACCGGTGCTCGTAGTTGATGTGATAATCTCCCATCTTAATGGCCCACTTGGCTATTCTGCCTGTCGTGTCCGAATTTCTGATAATATCTTCCATTGGTATGGAACTTACCACCGTTATGGGGTGTTCCTGAAAGTACGACTTCAATTTCCGGGTGGCCATGAAGACCCCAAAAACTAGCTTTTTCCAATGCGGGTAACGCTGTTTTGCTTCCGATAAAACCTCACTGACATAGTAAACCGGCCTTTGCACCGGGTAATCCTTTCCATCTTCCTTGCGGTCAACCACCACCACTGCGCTGACTGCCTGGAGCCCAGCCGCAACGTATAACATCATGGGCTCTTTAGGACCCGGTGCAGCTAGAATCGGTGCCTCAGATAACTGCTTTTTTAGAGCCTCAAATGCATCGTCCGCCTCTTGATCCCATACTAATTTTTCGGTTTTCTTCAAGAGTCGTTATAAGGGTATCGCTTTTTCTCCAAGCCTAGATATAAACCGGCTCAACGCTGCCACGCATCCTGTGAGTTTTTGGACGTGTTTCAGCCCTTCCGGGTTTTTCAGGCTCTGGATGGCCTTGATCTTTTCCGGGTTTGCCTCAATCCCTCTCTCAGAAACAATAAAATCGAGTAACTTTCCTGCAGCAACCCCAAATACACACTTTGTGGGGTTAAGCTTCATCTGGTATCTCCTTAGATTCTTGAATGTCTCCTTTAGGTCATCGATGAACGTTTCGGCTTTCCTTGTCTTAATCACCACATCATCAACATAAGCGTGAACGTTGCGCCCAATCTAATCCTCAAAGCACTTCTGAATGCATCGTTGGTACGTTGCGCCAGCATTTTTGAGTCCAAAGGTCATGGTCTTATAGCAAAAGGCACCAAAAGGGTGATGAACGAAGTTTTCTCACAATCTTCCTTTTTGAGCTTGATTTGGTGATACCCGGAATAGGCATCCAGGAAACATAATAGGTCTCATCCTGCCACTTCATCTATGATCTGATCTATCCTTGGAAGAGCAAATGGGTCCTTTGGGAAATGTTTGTTGAGACTCGTGTAATCTAGGCACATCCTCCACTCATTATTCTTTTTCAACACTAGAACCGGATTAGCCAACCATTCCGGGTGAAAAACCTCCATAATAAACCCGGCTTCTAGAAACCGAGCTATCTGTGCTCCTATTGCCTTTCTTCTTTCCTCATTCATCTTTCTCAAGCCTTGCTTTACCGACCGAGACTTGGGATCAACGTGCAAGCTGTGTTCGGCAAGCTCGGTTGGGATACCCGGCATGTCACTAGGCGTCCAAGCAAAACCGGCCTGATTATCTCGGATAAACTCGACAAGTGCCTCTTCCTCCTTACTATCCAGGTTGGACCCTATAGGAAACTGTTATGAATCATCGCCCTCAACAAAAGCCACCATCTTTCTGTCCTGGGCCGCTTTAAACTTTGCTCTCTAGTCCTCCGTATTCGGTCTCTTCAAAGCGATTCTATCCTCCGGATCTACCTGAGACCAGTAATACTTGAGCTCTTCCTTCCTGCAAGCTTGTTCTGGCATTGCCGCGCCTCCTTCGTCACACTCGGCCGCCACGGCCCTAGTCCCATGTATAGTGATGGTCTGCTTAGGACCCGGGATTTTCAGTTGTAAGGAAACATAACACGGTCTCGCCATGAATTTGGCATAAGCCGGCCTTCCAAACAGCGCATGATAGGTATTGTGTAGTTTCACCACTTCAAACGTGAGCCATTCTATTCTGTAGTTGTCCTTGGACTCTCCGAAAGCGACGTCTAGTGTTATCTTTTCCTCAGGGCAAGCCGAGTGTCCAGGCACAATTCCATGAAAAACTGTGGAGCTTTTCTGCAACTGAGACTCCTTGAGCCCCATGCGCAAAAAGGTTTCCCAGTACAAGATATTGATGCTGCTTCGGCCGTCCATTAGGACCTTTTTAGCTCATAACCATTGACTTGTGGGGCCACCACCAGGGCCAACACACCCGGATGTTCTATCGATTCTGGGTGATCTCTTCTGCTCCACGTTATTTCTTGATCTAACCATCTCAAATACCTCGGAACCCCTGAAGAAACCGAGTTTACAGCCCTTCTGAGTATCTTTCTCTCTTTGTTGGAAGTTCCGATAGTGTGGACGTGGTATTGCCCTAGCTGCTTGGGGTTAGCCGGGAAGCCACCTGCGCCACCCTGGTTATTACCCGGATTGCCTCCTCCTGTGTTGCCGGCTGGGGGTGGCCCGTTGCACGGGTTTCCACCCGGACCCGGTCCTCCTACTTTGCCAGCATGGGGTGGCCTGATGCCCGGGTTTGTGGCATGCGTCCATCAGTTCTCCCATTGTAACCTTCGAAGCGTGACGAATGGTTTTCATGCGCGTCAGTTTTTGCAACAAGGGTATATATTTGCATGTTTTTGCCATAGCTTGTAACGCATCTTTTGGCTGAATATTAGTGGAAGAGTGGAGAATCTCCATGACCCGACGCACCCAGCTGCGCGCCGACTCTCCCTTTCTCTGGACACATCTTTCTAAATCATCAATTGTGAATAACTTCCGGAAGGATCCGTGAAAGTGTTTGATGAAGGCTCTTTTCAACTAACTCCATGAATTGATGGACCTTTCAGGTAGGTTATTGAACCATAAGTTTGCTGCTTTCTCGGACATCATAAGATACATAAACTTGGCCTGAAGCCTCTTCGATGCGTTGCGAATTGACATGGCCATCTCGTAACTGCTCAACCAGGTCTCAGGGTCCATGGTTGGCTCATAGTTAACCACTTTACCCGGTTCCTTGAATTTATCTGGGTAAGGCTATGCCCTGATGGCATCTGATAAACACTTAGGCCCGGCTAAATTTGCCGGTACTGGCCTTACCCGAGAGACGTGTGATCCCTCAGCGGGTGCGGCGGGGGGTGCAATCGCTACCGGCCCTCTTACCACAGACCCGGCTGCGGCACGGCTTGCTCGAGAGCTATCCACAATGGCTTGCGCCGCTGAAACCGCAGGAGTTGCCGGTATACGGGAGGAGGCGGCATTTGCTGCTGCTCTGCCCTCCGCCGTGCCGAGTTTGATTAAATATTGCCGGTATTCCCGTTCTGCCGACTAACATATGGCGTCCCATGCATGCCACTCCTGTTTTTTCGGGTAATTGGCCTGCTGAGCAACCGCGGTTCGTAACAGGTCTATTGCCCGCCGGGTCTCCATTGCATGAGGTGATTCTCCCACCGGGTGCGGTCAAGTGCCAGTGTTGCAGCATACAGGTTATCCACGGGGTTATTGAAGTGACCTGGTGGGGTATGGAATCGTGATGGTGGTGGTACGGCATTGCCAGTGGCTGCCCCAGTTTGCAGCACGGGTAACCCAGCTTGCACGTTTTCCGGCTGTCCTCCAAGGGTTGCAGCCTGATACCCGGTTTCATGATTTATAGCCGGAATAGGCTGATCTCGGGGGGTGATGAACAACGTGGCTAGTTGTAAAATTCCACCTGTTGCAGGTAATCTCGTCTGAAGCCTCTGATTGTATATCCTAGTCGTTTGAGCCTGAATACGATCCTCCAATTCTTGCAATTTGCGCTGGCGCTCGGCCATCCCTTGTATTTCAGCTTCCACATCTCTCCTCTGTTGCTCCAACGCGCGGCGAGCCACATCCAGATCTCGGGCGCGTGCTGCCGCATTTTCTAGAGTTATTACCGTTGCCAATACTGTAGGGTCCAAGATTAGGTTATTGTTGAACAGGGTCGGACTTCGAGGGCACGAAGTTCCTTCTCCTGGTGTCCTGTTTGCCGTGAACCCGAACATGTTTCTGTTCTGCTCGCTTTCTCCTGTTGCACTAGTGACAGAGGCCGGCTCTCCGTCGACCCGAGCTATAACCGGGTTTCCGTGAGCCGGTGCTTGTTTCTGGGCCAGCGCTAGCGCCGCTCCAGCCGCGGCCGTCGTCACATCGCCCTGGTTAAGATTGGTTGCGGGGGCTGTGTAGACCGTGACTCGGCGCGTGATGCCTGGTGATGATTCGTACTCTTCCTCTTCGACGCTATCTTCTTCGTACCGATCTTCAAGTAAGTGCAAGATAGACTCGGTATCGTCTTCTCCCATAACCCGGCCACACGGGGTCCATACCGGCTCCTCCGGCTGTTGCCTCATCGTGGGGGGTTCCTTCTCCGGGTCCGCCGTACCGACCGACTCTTCTCCGTCCGATTGAACGCATGTTGCTTCTACTGATACAGAATCATATTCATCATTGTCAGGAACAAAACCGGACGCACGTACCATACCAATGAAGACCTCGACCCCGCCGATCGTGACGACAGATCCGGTTTCCAGCAGATCCGACTCTGGCCCCCAGCCAAAGTCGTCCATGATCTTCTCTCCTTCAGGGTTGGTGGTGATCTCGCCGATGACGAGGTTCTTCGTGCTTTCCCGAGCTTCTCCCGTGATGTAACCACCTTTGGACGTAGGCCCCACAGTGGGCGCCAACTGTCGCGGGATAATCACGGCAGACGTTACCAGCGGTAACTTAGTTTGGGGAAAATCGACTCTTGTGTTTGGGAGAGGCTTTAGCTCAGGGGAAATCATGTTATCTGGTGATCTGGTAGCTCGGGCTGCAATGTCGCCGAAACTCCAATCTAGGGTTACAACTATCAACTCTCGTATTACTAGAACACCAGAATCTCTAGAAAAAACTATCTCCTCCTCTGTCCCAAGAGCCGGCTTATATATTACCCGGCTCTCTGGCTTCCTATACAAGACACATCCGGAATCCTTCCCGAAATACAAACATAACCCTAGGTTTCCTAATCGTGACCCCCAAGGTACGGATCACAAGATCAACATCCCCTTTGGGCTTTCTAGAAACTCCTCCATCTTGGGCCGGGTCTTGTGTGATTTCCTTCTGGCCGGGTCTTCGTCCAGACATGGGCCTATCGGGTTATCATCCCCCCAACATTCTTTATAACCCCGGAAGGGATTTCTAAGGAATGTAACCATTACGTATGTGGACAAAAGGGTTTAACTTTGTTCGGATCTCACAATATTACATATCTGACGTTATTTAGTTCCAAAGATATCCACAAACCCTCGTCTTCCTCCTTTCCCCGGATAACCACCGCCTGTAGTACCTCTTAACAGGAACAAGATGGTCATCGAGCCTTGATGTGAAGTTGTACCTTCACATTTTGTGCTTGTTACGAGGTAAGTACACGTGATGGAGATGCGGGGGAAGGAAAGGTTTCTGGACATCTGTAAAACTAAACAAAATCTAATATGTAATAGTGAAATCCGGAAAAAACTAGATCCTTTTGTACACATACATAATGGAGACATTCTTCATAACCCCGGAAGGGATTTATGAGGTATGTCACCATTACGCATGTGCACTAAAGGGTTCAGATTCATCCGGATCTCACGAACCATATTACATATGTGACATTATTTAGTTCGAAAGAAATCCAGAAACCCTCGCATTCATTCCTTTCCCCGGATCACCACCGCATGTGGTACCTCTTAACAGGAACACGATGGTCATCAGGCTGTGTGCCACATATTTAGGGTGGACACATACAAACAGCCTTGGTGGACCCGATGCGCCAAGTGGGATGCACATGATCCTAACTTTGTGAAAATCACAAGGCGCACCGAACCAGCAAGGCCATCTGAGTGTGAACCAACTCTTTTGCATTTATTCAAAAGATCGAACGAACATCACAAGTAAAACTGCAATAACAGCTCCAAATTTCTAACACAAAGTAAAAAATTCCAATTTAGTGAAATTTTCTAACACTAACTTAGTGAAAAAATTCTAACTTAGTGAAATTATTCTAATTAACTCAGTGAAATTTTCTAACTTGGTGAATTTTTTGTAACTTTGTGAAAATTTCTAACTTAGTGAATTTTTCTAACTTAGTGAAATTATTATAATTAACTTAGTGAAATTATTCTAACTTAGTGAAATTTTCTAACTTAGTGAAATTATTCTAATTTACTTAGTGAAATTTTCTAACTTAGTGAAATTATTCTAACTTAGTGAAATTTTCTAAGTTACTAACACTAAAAATTCCTAAGTAAAAATTTCTAACACTAAAATTTATAACCAAATTCTAACTAAAATTCTAACTAAAATATTTCTAACTCTAAAATTCTAACACTAAATTCTAACTAAATTGTTAACACTAAAAAATTATAAAAACAAAAGCACAAAGTAAAAAAAAATTAAGTTCCCTGTTTTGATGATCTTACCTACGGGGCGGTACGGCGTGTACGGGCGCGGGCACGGTCGCAGAGGCGCGGGCGGCGCGTCATACGGGCGCGGGAGACCGACATCGTCCGGGATGGGGGCGCGGGCGCGACGGAGGCGGGCGGGCGCAGGTGCGGCCGGATCGACGACGGCGAACTCCTCGGGGCGACGACGGCGCGGCCTTGCGGCGTCTCCTCGTCAAAAATCCTGCGAGCGGTTATGAATTTTGGGGGACGGAGACGACGCGTATATATAGCCAGGGGCATCCGTCCGGGTTCGTAGGAACAGCCAGGACGAAAGGGTCTTCCGTCCGGTTGTTCCTTCGAACCGGGACGGATGCCTCGATTTTTTTTCCGCAGGGGTACGTGTAACGCGCTTCTTGGGGGGGCATCCATCCGGTTGTTTGGAAAAACCGGGACGAATGCCCTATTTTTAATTATTTTATGTTTTCTATTGTTTCTTTTATGTTTTTTCTTGTTTTCCTTTATGTTTTATTTTGTTTTTTTGTTTCCTTTTTGTTTTCTTTTCTTTTCTATTGTTTCCTTTAGGTTTTCTATTGTTTCTTTTATGTTTTTATTGTTTTCCTTCATGTTTTATTTCGGTTTCTATTGTTTCCTTTATGTTTTCTATTGTTTTCCTTTATGTTTTCTATTGTTTTATTTTGTTTCCTTTTAGTTTTCTCTTGTTTTATTATGTTTTCTATTGTTTTCCTTTATGTTTTCTATTGTTTTCCTCTATGTTTTATATTGTTTTCTGTTGTTATCTTTTTGTTTTCTATTGTTTCATTTATGTTTTCCATTATTTCCTTTATGTTTTCTATTGTTTTATTTCGTTTTCCATTATATCCTTTATGTTTCAAATAATAACTCCACACGTTTCAAATATAGAACAAGGTACTTTAAATTTATAATAAGTGCACTTCAGACCAGTTGATCCATGCATTTGCATAGTTTCGTCGCATACAAGGCATCAGGCTGATTTGTCTTCGGTCGATGAACCTTCAAGGGTGGATGTAGAACAACAATCGGTATCGCGATCATACAACCCGAACGTGGCTATTGGGTGCATATATGCATTTCAAAATAATGGTCGGACATATGATGGCGAATCCGAGTGATTTGTATTTGGTCGATGAATTGAATGATGTATCAAACCTTTTGTCAAACCTTCAAGGGGGGATGTAGAGCAAAACAATCGGTATCACCATGATAGAGCCCTGCCGTGGCTACTGAGTGCATAAATGCATACCAAATGCATGGAAAGACGTATGATAGCGAATCCGGATGGTTTGTATTTGGTCTAAGAACTAAATGTTGTATCAAACCTTAAAGGGGTGATGTAGAACAAAACAATCGGTATCGCCATCATACTGCCCTGCCGTGGCTACTGAGTGCATATATGCATACCGAATGCACGACAGGACGTATGACGGCGAATCCGGATGATTTGTATTTGGTCTATAAACTGAATGATGTATCAAACCTTAAAGGGTGGATGTAGAACAAAACAATCGGTATCGCCATCATCCAGCCCTGCCATGGCTACTGAGTGCATATATGCATACCAAATGCACGGCAAGACGTATGATGGCGAATCCAGATGATTTGAATTTGGTCGATGAACTGAATGATGTATAAAACCTTAATGAGGGGATGTAGATTAAAACAATCGGTATCGCCATCATACAGCCCTGCCGTGGCTACTGAGTGCATATATGCTTAGCAACTGCACGGCAGGACTTAAGCTGGCGAATCCGGATGATTTGTATTTGGTCGATGAACTTACCGGTGTATGAAGGTGGGATATATATAGGGTCGTCCGGCTCACAAAGTGTTGTGCTAGGGTTTTGATCCAGCGGTTAAGAAACACCCCTGATCCAACGGCTCATAAGCTCTTGAACGAAACACACGATCCATGTGATTCTTTCTGATTGGTCCGAACATATTAGTTTACCGAACTTTAGGCGTGTCCAATGGACTTAAAATATGCCATGTGTGTTCCATGGAAATGTAAAGAATGCTCAGGGGTCTGTTTCCACAAAGCTTATCCAAAGTATGCCGCTTTTCCGAACCCACTCTATGCATGTATGCCTCATACATCAGTTCTCTTGGTTTGTTGCTTCGATAGCTGAATCATTTTTTTTGCTTTAGGAGTATAGGTATAGGCTATGCCTTATTGGCAGTGATAGCACTGGCAGTGCAAAATTTGTTTCCTTCAACCATGTTGTTCAGAAGCTGACTGGAAAACTTTGATGTCGCTTTTTAGATCCCCAGGCCGGCTTGCCACCTGAAATTGCCGATGTGGTTTCTCTGAAATATACGCCGTGTCTGTCACCCAGAAAAGCTTGTCACAGAGAAGCATTTCTTTCCAGGTGAATGCGATTGAAACTTTCTTTGGTAGAAAGAATTTTGTGCCACATTATACCCGTGCTCAACCTACACTACCCATATCTATAACCACGGTGGCTGGACTTGATGACGTTCTTGCTGATCCTATTCCTGGGCTTTCGGCGACTATTAAAGAAATACCCAGAAAAATACCCTGTTCGCAAGGTACACACGCTGAATGCAAAATTACTTTAGTGTCATGATTAGTGCTGAGTTATCTCACCTGCATTTTTCTCTGTGATCCCACCGTGAGAGGCACTTGCCATCTTAAAAGGAAGGAAGCTGAAAACACCTCCAGGTTATCTCCTTTAGCCTTTTCATGCACTTCTTTTTAGTTATTTTTTTTTGTTTTCCATGCTGCTGATTTCTCTATTCTTTCTCACCGAAAAAAATGTCCATGCAGATGTAAGCCCTTTCGCCAGCAATGCTACGACTACCTCTTCTGTTGCTCCTCTGGAACTAGCTGAAAAAGTGTAAGACATTTATTTCCACCGCTGAGTTATTATCTTATAGCGTCTGTCATTTAAATTTTGCATGCGGAATCACAATCACTTCATAAAGGTTTGTTCAGATTGCTAATTACCATGCTTGTCGAGAACATTTACTGGGCTAGGCTTTATAACAGGATTTGCGATGCTTGTGTACTATATTTGAAATCAGCAAGTGGAAATTCTATTTACTTATATTATAGACTTAGACTATTTGTGTCACCAAAAATAATGGCGATATTTTTCTATTTAAAACCGATGTTGGTGAATATACATCTGTTTGATTAATAGTATGTCACATTATGTTTCTAAATATTAATTTCCACTTTTGGCCCATCGTTTAGAACTATGGAGCAGATTAGTAATAAATTTGACGCTAAGCTTTCTTTAAGGTATTTAAGATAATCACTTATTTTGAGGAAAAGGTAATCCATATTGTCATATACTTCTGAATAAGTTTGGTGAGTTACTTTTTACTTTGATGCAGTCTGTACTGCCTTGTTGATCACCTTGTTTATATTGCATATGTAGGTAACCAAAACTTCACTGAAGTGCGAGCACACTTTATTGACAGTGGACAATGCAGGAATTTCCGGTAGCAATTAATGATGAAATTGTGTTTGTCTATGCTAATTGTGAATGTTATACATCGTTTGCTGGATTTTACCATTTTTACATGGAACACTGAGTTATCCTCATGGAATGCTTCGTTGTCATGGTTGTCTTGATATTTTCAACGGAGGGGCCTTATTCACGCAACTGTATCCTGGTATGTTTTTTTTATAGGATGATTTATAGATTACTTTCGGTGAATGTTCTTTGACACTGAAGCAATAACCGGGTCGAACAGGAGAATGTCGGGTATCTTAGTTACCAAATAAGGTTGGCTTGTATTATGTCTGCCCAAAAAATTGAGGAGCGCCTAGCGGGCGGAGGAAATGGTTGCAACCGGTTATGCGTTTGAGGAGCGTGACTAGAAGCGATGTGTTGGTTTCTTAGGTGGCAGTGATGGCGCATCTTCCCCCTTCTCGCCTCAGACTTATCGGTCAGTTGGGAGAATTTTTTTCATGACTGCTTTCCTTCATCGATGAATCAGTGGAGGTCATTCTCAAGGTAAGCATAGCCTTCTCCAACCCTGGTTCCCTTGTTAACAGGTAGACCTAGGTTATGCAACCTATCATGTTTATGTGCTATGAAATTTCTATTACATCTACCAGTTCTATAATTAGTTGCCGATTTACTGAATCAATTTGGTTATGGGAAAAATATTCTAGCTGATAACATGTGTTTCTCTAATTATGATTAGGCTTTTCCAGGATTAATCGTGTATGCAAGTATACCGAGGAGTTGTAGAGTAAATTCTACAGCATGTGATATTTTTGCAAGGAACCATTACATGTTCTCATTGCAATCGATGACTGTTCATTTCTGTTATAATCAGAAAATATTTATGCCTGAATAATTCAGTCTCAAGCGATACCCAGTGTCTGCTCAAATGGAGTTCTAACTCAACAAAATATGTTCCTAGACTTGGAAAGTAATACCTTGAGAGAAAGTCTCGAGACCATAGCTTAGGAGCGACTAATTAAACATGGAAATTAATTGATTTTGCCCTCTTAAATTTTGTTTCTTGTCTTGAGAGTTCTTCTCTCCATTAAACAATCATTTAGACAATATGATCAAGATTTCAACATTAATAGACTTGGGGTTTATGCGTATTTTCTGTATTTAGCATACAAATTTTTCTGTGAAATATGATGTCTAATACAGTTCAAGTTTCGGGAGTTTATAACAAATTTTGGTTGCTCATGTAATACAGTCGGTTGTTGAGACTCTGAGGATTTCGATTTTTTGATTTACAGACATCTTTTGGCTGCAAGATCATTTGGTGTGCTCTACCAGATCAGCGGGTACACTGGAGAAACGCCGACCGGCTGTGTTCATGGTTCCCTTGGAAACGTGACTGGCTGGAATTTGTAACAAACGACAATGAGGGCTTGAACATCGGTCAGTAGCCAAGATCACACCCACATTTTCTTAAATTGTATCATGGTGTTAATTTCATCTAATCCATCTCTTAGCATTTTTGCCTAAGCAATTCGTATACTCCTTTTTGTGAACATATTGTGTATACATATAAGATAGGGGTCTCATGAAAATAAATGTGGTTTTGTATGATTTTTTAACCTGTGTAGAACTTTGCTTGTAATGTTTGACTCATATGAAGTCCGAGTTATTTGGGTTATTACATACTATATAATTCTATGAGTAATTTAAATGCTTAATTATGTATTCCAATCTATCATGTAAGTTTCTACCCTAACACTTAGTTTCTGCCTTAGCTCATACTGACATGATGTGTATATATTATTATGGCTATATATCTCTGATTCATGTAATCCGACTCTTATTGTGTGCATGAATGGTCATTGTTCTTTTTTCCCGAGTTAAAGAAGCGGATAAAAGACATTCACGTCCTGATAACCAGCCCGTTCCACCAAGCCTATGTTACTGCACGATCAAGGAGGCAAAGAACTTTGAGCTGTTTCTCACTGCAAGAATTGGATTAGATCATGGTTATTTGTGAGCTCATGCTTCTGCAGGCTTCACTGTTACAGAAGTTACTGGAAGTAACATAGTCCCTGTGGCAGAAGATGAGCTGAATTTCTTGCATGGCTAACATGTCATATCAAGGAGAATGGAATGTTACAGGCATTGCCCACGTAGCTTATTGTCTTGCAGGAAAGAGCGTCGGAACTGCCTGGTCTCATCGTATTGGCATGCTCGTACTTCAGCATCTTAAGGCCTTCAACTGCAACCTGCACAACCATGATGCACTTCAGATTAACCCAGAGGTTGAAAAAGAAATCGGGGCCACATTTGAAGATTACTTGTATGCTGGCAATTGGGTACAAAGATGTTTCAAGCATGACATTGTCTTCTGCAATGACACCCGCAACGAGAAGACAAAAACATGCTCAAAATCAGTTCCTGTCATAACTGAATTCATAAGCACTATGGTCACATCAAAATCAGTTCCCGGATAGGGAAACGAGCCCACTTGACAATTCTGAATGTCTTTTGTACTTTGAATGAGAAGTGATGTGATAAAAATATATTAACGATGAGAAAATTGTAGTGCTTATGTTTTCTTAGAGTTAGTTGTTGAGTGTATCCTAAATAGTGTATACCATGGTCTTGCTACATTGAAAAAGAACCAAATGTTTATATTATTGCTTATTAATGTATCTGTGTATGTATAAAGAAGTTCGCATGTACCTGGGTGTGTACTTCGCTGCACCTAACCGGCCAGGAGACGCCCCAACGGGCGGCCCAGCCTCTAGTAAGCATATATAGAAGCGACCGTCTGGCGGGCGTGGCTACAGTTCGCTACAGAAGCTAATATGGAGCTGCTGGGTGCTGGCTACCTCCGGCTACGTTCCTAATTTCTATACTAATTGTGGGGGCGAGGATGTTAGCAGCCCTACTGACCAGGCTACACAGCGGGCGCAAGACGAGGGCCTCACCCAGCGCCAGGCTCGGCCCAGGAGGATAGCGCAGCCCAACCGCCGACACGTGGGACCATAGTGGACCAAGCAGCGCACCTACCGCGTCGTTGTCTCGATGGCTATAAGAGGGCACGGAAGGCTAGGCAAAGATCATCCTTGGGAACGCGGACGAACATTGGCGGCAGGGTTGTTCCCTGATCGAGTTGTAGCTACCTGAATATTTCCCCCTGTAATCGCTACTCTGAACCCTATTACCCTACTGCAATCGAGTACCATCTAGATCCTTACATCGTGGTATCAGAGCAGCCTTCCGATCCCCACGACCACCACCACAATTCCGGAAACCAGAAGCGCAACCGTGGATCGGCGGCGCCTACTAGCCACCATGGATCCTGCCTTGAAAGAGTACCTCGATGCCATGAGGAAGGACTCCGCCATCGCCTTCCACAAGCAAGAGCAACATCAGGCGGCGATGTCCAGTCAAATCGCGGTACAGACGGCACAACTCGCCGATCTGTGCGGATGGAAGCCAGATCTGGAGGCGCGATTTGCGCAACTCCAGTCGGCGGTGACTGATCTGCAGCGCGCGCAAGCAACACCAGCAGCGGCTGCGAGTGGATTGGTGGCGGCTCATCTCGCCACCGCGCCCCCCTCCCACGACAACGGGGCAGTCCACGGGCAAGGCCACGGCATCGTCCAGCATCCCGGGGGTCTCCCGGCGGGGGCGCCAACGTCACCGTCGGAACTCCCGGTCACGGGTATTACTGTTCTCCAGACACCCATGACTACCTCTTCTGAATTGGGCATGTCAAGTCAAATTCTGTCCGTGGGGATGAACGCACCCAATTTCCCGTTTCCAGCGTTCACGGGCGATAATCAAAACCTCTGGATTACGCTAGCAGAGCAATACTTTCACATGTTCGCCATTATTCATGAATCATTTTGGGTCTCCATGGGTATCCTGCATTTTTCGGGGGCCGCGGGTATCTGGTTACAGTCTGTCAGGGAAAAGCTAGCCAATCTAGATTGGCAATCCTTCACATCGCTGTTATGCACACGATTCGGGAGAGACCGCCACCAATTGTTAATTCGTCAATTTTACACCATTAAGCAAACTACCTCAGTAGCAGATTACATTGAACGATTTGACATTGCCATGAATCACCTCATCTCTTATTCTGACACCACTCACCCGTTTTATTTTCTCACTCGTTTTGTGGAGGGTTTGCGATCGGACATTCGTGCAATTGTGATGGTACAGAGACCAGCAGACCTCGATACAACATGTTCACTTGCTCTGCTCCAGGAAGAAGTCAGTGAAGGGGAATCAAATTCACCACCAAGACAAGCAGAACAGAGGTTTATCAAATACCAACCAAAAATGCTTGCTCTACCAGCACCACATGTTCCAGCGCCACAACCAAGCAGAGCAGCAGATAATCGAGGTTTGGAAGCGGCCAGGAAACCAACAGACGATAAAGTCACTCAGCTCAGGAATTACAGACGCGCCAAGGGTTTGTGCTTCACGTGTGCAGAAAAGTGGAGCCCCACACACGCATGTCCAGCAACAGTACAGCTTCACATAGTTAAGGAGTTGCTGGCTCTTTTCTCTCCAGAAGAAATGACAGGCAGCAACAATTCTACATCCACACCGCAAGAGGAAGAGATTGCTTGTTCCATCTCTGTGCACGCAATGACAGGAGCAACAACGACAGTGTCAGGGGTTATACAGTTGCAGGCTTTTGTGGCCAACCATGAAGTGTTGATACTCATAGATTCCGGCAGTTATGCATCATTTATTAACCAACACCTGGCTGCCCAGCTCCCTGGCGTTCAAAGACTTCCACGGCCGTGCAAAGTTAATGTGGCCGATGGATCCAAGCATCTGTGCTCTCAAGTCATTCTTGGTTGTCAGTGGTCTTCTCAAGGGGAACAATTTGCGACTGATCTGAAGGTACTACCATTAGGGGCTTTTGATATCATTTTGGGGATGGACTGGTTGGAAACACATAATCCCAGTATCGATTGGATCACCAAAACACTGACAATTCAGTCTACAAAAGGGACAGTTAAACTGCAAGGGCACAGAAACAACAAGATACAGTGTGCTGTGATATCACCTGACGAGTTGCATTCAGTTTGCAAACAAGGTTCTGTAGCCCATTTGATTCATGTGTACTCACTGAATGGCACTATCCACACAGAGGAGATCATGCCCGGGGAAGTACAGACAGTGATTGAGCAATTTCCTGATGTTTTTGCAGAGCCATCTGGGATGCCACCAAGAAGAGCTTGCGACCACACGATACCCCTTATGCCTGGGGCACAACCTGTTAACACCAGAGCATACAGACACAAGCCTGAGCTCAAGACAGAAATAGAACGACAAGTGGCAGAATTGATCGATTCTGGCATTATCCAACGCAGCACTAGCAATTTCTCTTCGCCTGCAATTCTGGTCAAGAAGAAGGATGGCACCTGGAGAATGTGTGTTGACTACCGTGCATTAAATTCCATGACTGTCATCAGCAAATATCATGTACCAGTGATTGATGAATTATTAGACGAACTATCGGGTGCCAAATGGTTTTCCAAACTGGATCTTCGTGCAGGCTATCACCAGATTCGACTGGCGCCAGGAGAGGAACCCAAAATGGCATTTCAAACACACTCAGGACACTGGGAATACAAAGTGATGCCTTTCGGGCTTGCAGGTGCTCCAGCTACATTTTTGGGGGCCATGATTGCCACCCTGCGGCCACTTCTGCGTCAATGTGTAGTGGTGTTCTTCGATGATATATTATTATACAGCAAGAGTTTGTCAGAGCATGTGGCACACCTCAGACAAGTATTGTCGTTGCTCAGGCGTGATCAGTGGCAAATTAAGAAAAGCAAGTGTGTGTTTGGGCAAACGAAGATACCATACCTTGGCCACGTCATTGACAAGAATGGGGTCTCATCAGATCCAGAAAAAATCAGTAAAGTCCAACAGTGGCCAGTACCAGAATCTGCAAAGGACGTGAGAAGTTTCTTAGGCCTCGCAGGGTACTATCGCAAATTTGTCAAACATTTTGGCATCATTGCTAAACCATTGTTCAATTTGCTCAAAAAGGGGGCACCGTTTGTGTGGACGATAGAGACAAACACCGCATTCCAGTTGCTCAAGAAAAGCCTCATCGAAGCACCAGTCCTCAAGCTTCCATAATTTGACAAAACGTTTGTCATTGATACAGACGCTTGCGACACTGTAGTAGGTGCAGTTTTGCAACAAGATGGACACCCAATTGCATACATGAGTAGACCTTTGGGCCCCAAAAACAGAGGTTTATCTACGTATGAAAAGGAGTGCCTTGCAATCTTAATGGCTATCGAGGAGTGGAGGCCATATGTGCAACATCAAGAGTTTGTGATTCGCACGGATCAAAAAAGCCTGGTGCACTTGGAAGAACAACGGCTCACTACAGTTTGGCAACAGAAAGCATTCACCAAATTGCTTGGGCTGCAATATAGAATCTGCTATCGCAAGGGGCCCGAAAATAGAGCAGCTGACCCTCTCTCGAGGCGTACACATTCAGACTTGGCTACAACTTGCACCATCACGGAGTGCCAACCTGTATGGCTGGATGAGGTTCGTGACAGTTACAAAAACAATGAGCATGCACTGAAATGGATACAGAAATTGCAGCAGAAACCTGATCCCAAAGGGCGCTTTGCATGGAAAAACAACATATTGTATTTCAGGGACAGAATATGGCTTGGGGGTTCAGAAGAAATACAACGTAAAATCCTGACAGCGTTTCATTCCAGCAAAATGGGAGGCCATTCGGGGTTCCCAGCTACTTATGCTCGTCTCCGACACCTGTTCGCATGGCCCAAGATGAAGCAGCAAACAAGGGCATTCGTGCAAGCCTGCATGGTCTGTCAGCAGGCCAAACCTGAACGCGTGAAATACCCCGGCCTTCTAGAGCCACTTGAGACACCTGATGCTGCGTGGCAGATTGTCACCATGGACTTCGTGGAGGGATTACCAACATCGGCCAGTGCAAATGCTATCATGGTGGTCGTCGACAAGTTCACCAGATATGCGCATTTTATACCTCTGCGCCACCCATTCTCTGCAGCTACTGTCGCCACGCACTACATCGACAGTGTGTTCAAACTCCACAGCCTACCCAAGGTCATGATATCTGACCGTGATCCCATTTTCACGAGTCCTTTCTGGCGCGAGCTATTTGAGCAGCTAGGGAGTGAGCTGCGCATGAGCTCGGCATACCATCCCCAAACAGACGGACAGTCAGAGCGGGTGAACCAGTGCCTGGAGGTCTATCTACGATGTTTCACTCATGCTTGCCCCAAGAAATGGATTCGTTACCTGTCGCTCGCGGAATATTGGTACAACACTTCTGAGCACTCAGCCATCAAGATTGTCGCACCCGGACTTCTAGAGGATACTCGCAGTTCCGTTGAACAGTAGTTGATTGGATTACGGGGCTTACCGGCACCCGCATCTCTTACGAGTAGGCCAACACACGTATGTGTGACAACCAACCCCTACTGTTCATCGTCTACGTAAACCATCCCATAGAAATCAGGATACTACCATTGACGTACTTCATACCATACACACATGGTACGTCAACGGCGTTGAACAAAATGATAGCACAACAGATCTCTAAGACACAAATAAATAGAAATACAATCATCCAGAGGACACATGTCCCAACATAGCATCATTACATCTCAGCGGAAGCATTCAAAGGGTCTGAGTACAGACAAATCCAAATAGGCTTAAGAAGCCGGGAATGAAAAGGAAAACAGAGCCCATCCATGTAGTCTCGGATCCTGCCCGGGTCCGCTATCTACTCGTCAGAAGCCTCGTCAAACTCCACGTAGCAGCCTCGTCAAACTCCTCGTCAAACTAAGCGTAGTCTGTGGAAACCACAACCCCAAAGGGGTCAGTACAACAACGTACTGGCAAGCAAGACTCACAGTTCACCAAAGTGTAACCCGTCAACACCAAGCACAGATGCTTTGGGTTCAACGGAAGAAAGGGTGATACCAAAGATGCTGCAGCGGGCTGCTCTAACCAACTATAGAACATACTACAACTTCCGGCTAACAGAAAGGAGATAAGATAGCGTATCGTAACCAACTATAACTAACCACCAAACAAACCCATCCTGGATCTCGCACCTTATCCAAAGAAGCAATCCAAGGATAACTCACACAGTTGGATTAATGATGGATCAAGTTATTGTGACAATAAGGCTATTACTAGTCAAGTTATCATTAGTTAGGTGTAAGTTGTCCTGAGTACTTGTTAGCCAGTACCTTCACCAAGTTAACCATAACCGCGGAAAACACGGCTTCTCGAGAAGATTTATCCCTGCAGGGGTGCACCAATTTGGCCGTACACGTAAGAATAACCCGCCAGATGGAATGCCTCCCAGCAAGCGGGGCACTCAACACAACTCAACTCTTCTTCGCATCAAGCCCAAAGAACCCCCGTGCAATTGAGCGCACGGCTAATCAAGCCCCACGAAGAAAAGGGGACCCTCATAGCACTCTAAGAACGTGTCTCCCTAAATGCCGACTATAAAAGTTTCCGCCCTGGCCTCGGGTTCGTACCTGCATATGCGTGCGGCAAATGGAAAACCCGAACTAAATGAGGCGATTTGGACGAGATGCGAATCGAATCAAATTGAGGGGGGCGCCCATACACGCTTCCCACATGCGGTTAGTGCGCTCATCATGGATCAGTAGACAAGACCCTTTTCCTAATTAGGGTCGACACTAGCAGGCCTAAAAACCACGCCGGGCCTCCTGCCGGTGCCTTATCAGCAAATTATTATTACCTCAAAATTAACAGGTTGTTGTTTAACATCGATCCCCAGAACATGATAGAAAATATAGTAACAGAAAGTAACGGATAACAGACTCGAGCAAAACAACCCTAAGCATGCTAGTAGGACACGGGCAACGATCAATGGGGTGATAGGTGTGGAGGTGAGGCTATATCAGGGTTAAAGGTAACATGTGATAGGTTCGTAACAGAAGCAACGATTCATAGGGTTAGCAGAAATAGGCAACGGAAAGTATCGGTAACCAATGTTGAAAGGAACACAGTGGTTCATGTGAGTGAATACTTGCCTACAAACTCAGCAGCCTGGTACTGAGCTAGATCCTCAGAAGGGGTGCCGTAAGTATCGTCTGTCTCAACGTCGTCGTCTATTCGAGAAGAAGCAAACAAACAACGCAGAGAGAAACAATCAATAACATCGCATAGTGCACAATCATGGGATGATGCATGACCATTTAATTGATGCATAGAAATAAACTAGTTGACATGGTAACATAACATGATTAAATGGACCCACATGCAATTTGAGTTGCATATGAAAAGCCCAGGAATTCTGGTTGAAATAATTTTTTTACAGCTAACCAACAGGTGAAAGTGAATTAGCATGATGCATGGATGAGGAAAACAGCAAAATAACAACAATATAATCAATTAGAAATAAGGTTTACCAATTTTTGGAATTCATTTATTAAGTTTTGGAATTTTGGTTTCTTAAAGGTGTTACACAAGCATTTGTTGTTTTCATCAAGTTTAATTGTTCAAAACAGATAGCAAAGTTCACATTTGGAAAGAACACACAATTTTAGGTGGATTACATGTTTCAAATATTGAAAAAGGAATTACAATGATTTAATTATGAATTAAACAAGTTTAAACAAGATTTAATTGAATTTAATTCAAGTATGAATAATATTTGAATTTTATTTGTTCAAACATAAATTCAAATTCATATTTGAAAAGGTTATACTTTTCTAGTTGGAAAACATATTTTATATGTTCAAAAATAATTTAATTTGAGCAAGTTATAAATTTAGCAAATTTAAATGGTTTAAACAAGGTTTAAATTATTTAAGCAATTTTAATTATTCAAAACATGAAACAAAATTTATATTTGAAAAGGTGGTTTAAAATAGCATGGAAAACATATTTTATTCGTGTTATTTGAATTAAGTATGAATTATTTATGCATTTAATCAAATTGGAAATGATTTGTTTGAATTTGAAATTTGAATGCATTTGAATTATTCAAAACAGAATACAAAAGGTTTAACTAGGTAGAGAATTAAATTTGGTTCAACAAACATATTTTATTTTTATTATTTGGATTTATAAAATAAAAGTTATTAGCATTTTAGTGGCAGGGACCAATCTGTAAATGAAAGGATTTGTTTTGAAAAAGAAAAAGGCTGAAAAACAATTTGCACTCTGCAGTGGCTAGCCCTAGCCACTGACAGAGGGCCCCTGGGCCACGGTGGCACGCGTGCGTGCACAGCAGCTGACGGGGGGCCACCCTGTCAGTGCCCTTCGCAAATAAAGGTGGGGATTTATTCGCGAGCGCAGGGCTCGAACCCTGGCCGCGGCGCTGCGTGCAGTGGTGCGTTACCACTGCGGTAGCGAATCGTTCTTATCAGTATAGCATGCGCAAACAGGTTGAGGCTCAGGTTCGCTACTTAACTGAAACTGAATTTCAGACAGGTGAAACTCGACAGAGAGGAACGCCGGCGGTGAGCTGCTCGTGGCTGTTGCTGGGCTCGTGCGCGTGTGCAAGGAGGGTGGTGCTGCGTGTTTGCCGCGGATGCGTGCATGCAGAGAGAGAACAGGGAGGAGGAGGATATGATGCTCACCCTCGTTGCAGGTGAGCAGAGGCTCGAGGAAGAACAACGGTGGCGACAGCGACGAGGTTGGCGGCGGCAATCCAGGCTCCCTCGGGGCTCGCTGAGGTGTCGAGGACGTAGAGTAAGATGCGGGGGTCTGATCCCTGTGGCTAACCAGGGAGGAGGAGCACGGCAACGGCGACGAGCGCCATGGATTCAGAAAGGGAGCTCGGGTGGTGGTTCAGAAACGGAGGAGATAGGTGGCAGAGAGAGGGAAATTGGCGGCGCTCTGCGAGGGAGAAGGAGTGGTAGGTGGCTAGGGCAGCTCGGGGGGGGCCTAGGGTAGGCTATATAGGCATAGGGGCGCGAGCTCGGCCGTTCGCTGTGCGCGCCGTCGACGTGGAGGTGCTCGATGCACTGCCGTACACGGAGAAGAAAGAGGCGAGGGGGATCGAAGGGGTACCGGACCGTGGAGAATGGGCTGGGCCGTGCTCCTCCCCTCCGCTGTGCGTTTTTTTCCTTTTTAACATTTTGTTCTGTTTCTTTTTCTTTTTTTTTGCAGAAAAAAATAGGAAGAAATATATAGGTTTTTGGGTTAGGAAAAATTTAGAAAAATTTGGTATTGCTTAACTATGTGACAGCAACAATTTCCAATTTTTGTTTTTCCAAAAAGTTCAAAATAAAATGCTGTTTGTAAATTTGATTCAAATTTGAAAGAATTTTGAGATTAAGTGACTTATTGAAAACAAGATTTAAATAGGGTGAACCCTAAAGTTTAAATGGAACAAAAGGATTAGAAATGTGTTGTAATTTTCATTAATTCCAAAAGGTTGCTGTTTGGAAAATATGATTTGAATTTTGAATGCAATTTGAATTAAGTGGATTATTAAAGAACAAATAAATAGTTGACCTTTTTATTTTTCATGGAAACAAAAGGATGTTTTATTTGAATTTTTTTATTTGGAAAAATTGTAACATAACAAGTATGAAACAAAGGTTTGAATATTGTTTGAATTTCAATTGTGAAAACAAATAAAAACAGATGCAAACAAAAGGAAAACAAATGCAATGATTAAGATGCCATGATGCAAAACAATAATAAAGCAAGAAACAAACATTCTAGGGTGGTTTTCATACTGGGGATGTTACAAAACGCCCCCCTTGAAGGAATCGCGCCCCGAGATTCCTTACTGAGAAGAGAAAAGGTCCGGATACTTCTTGCGAAGATCCTCTTCGGTCTCCCATGTTGCCTCTTTATCGGAATGATGGGACCACTGCACTTTCAAGAACTTGGTGCTCTTGTTGCGAGTCTTACGCTCGGTCTCATCGAGAATACGAACAGGGTGCTCCTCATAAGATAGATCTTCTTGCTGTTCAATGGAATCATGATCAACTGCACGATCTGGATCTTTGAAACACCTCTTGAGCTGTGACACGTGAAACACATCGTGCAACTTGGATAGTTTTTCTGGAAGTTCAAGACGATAGGCATTTTCCGCACGCCTTGAGAGAATGTTGAAAGGACCAATGTATCTTGGTGCAAGTTTTCCTTTCACACTGAAACGATGAGTGCCTCTGAGGGGAGTTACACGGAGATATGCCTTGTCACCAGGTGCATAGATCATATCCCTGTGCTTGCTGTCATAGTAGATTTTCTGACGAGACTGAGCAATCTTGAGATTGTCACGAATGATACGAACTTTCTCTTTGGCTTCCTTAACAATGTCAGGGCCTAAGAGTGAACGTTCACCAGCTCCAGACCAATTGATTGGACTCCTGCATCTGCGGCCATAGAGAGCTTCAAATGGTGCCATTCCTAGGCTTGCTTGGAAGCTGTTGTTGTAGGAGAATTCAGCATATGGAAGGCAATCCTCCCATTTCATGCCAAAGGAGAGACCACATGCTCTGAGCATATCCTCGAGAATCTGATTGACTCTTTCGACTTGCCCCTGAGACCGAGGATGATAGGTTGTGCTGAACAGAAGTTTGGTGCCCAATGCTTCTTGAAAGATTTTCCAGAAATGAGAAGTCAATATGCTTCCACGGTCTGAGCTTATTTCCAATGGAACACCATGAAGAGGAACAATCTTTGATGTGTAGAGCTCTGCTAACTGCCTAGCTGAGATTGTTTCTTTGACAGCAAAGAAGTGAGCTACTTTAGTGAGACGATCAATAACAACGAAGATTGCATCGTTGTCCTTCTTGGACTTTGGAAAACCAGTGATGAAGTCCATTTCAATCATGTCCCACTTCCACTCATGAATTTTCAGAGGTTGGAGAAGACCGGCTGTTTTCTAATGGACTGCCTTAACACGTTGACAAACGTCGCATTCAGAAACGTATTGAGCAATTTCACGTTTCATGCCAGGCCACCAATACAGTGTTTTGAGATCCTGGTACATCTTTGTACTTCCAGGGTGGATGGAGAGAGGAGTTTCATGAGCCTCCTGGAGGATGATATCTTTGAGACTTTGAATCTGAGGAACTGCAATGCGTCCTTCGAAGAACACAGTTCCCTTGTGATCAATTGAGAAGGACTTAAATTTCTCTTTGCCTTCTTTGATGCGCTCTACCATCTTCTTGATTTCAGCATCACGAAGTTGTTCAGAACGAATCTTGTCCTCGAGAGTTGGACTGGCTGTCAAGCTTGCAAGATAACCTTGAGGAACAAGACCAAGGTTCAGCTTCTGGAATTCTTCATGAAGTGGAGGTTGGCTTTCCATGATCATGAGATTATTGCAATATGACTTGCGACTGAGAGCATCGGCCATAACATTAGCCTTGCCTGGAGTGCAAGAAATAGTGAGATCAAAGTCTTTAATCTTTTCAATCCATCTCCTTTGCCTGAGGTTTAGATCTGGTTGAGTGAAGATGTATTTCAGACTCTTATGATCGGAGAAGATTTCAGTGCGATTACCCAACAAGTATTGCCTCCATTTCTTGAGGCCAAACACAACTGCTGCAAGTTCTAGGTCATGAGTTGGATAGTTTTGCTCATGTGCATTCAACTGATGTGAAGCATAAGCCACAACTTGACGTTCTTGCATAAGAACTGCACCTAGACCTTGGAGAGATGCATCACAGAATATCTGGAAAGGTTTGGTAGTATCTGGGCCAACCAGAACTGGGGTAGAAGTGAGTTTAGTCTTTAGTAGATTGAAACTTTCATCACATTGTGGAGACCAAACGAACTTCTTGTCCTTCTTTGTGAGATCAGTGAGAGGTTTGGCAATCTTGGAGAAGTTTTGGACGAAACGACGGCAATAGCTAGCCAAGCCAAGAAAAGTTCTTACTTGCTTCACCGTCTTAGGAGGTTTCCAATCAACAATTGCTTTAACCTTTTCTGGATCAATGGCTATGCCCTTGGCAGAGATGATATGACCAAGGTAAGCAACTTCTGGAATCCAGAACTCACATTTGGAGAACTTGGCATATAGAAGATGCTCACGAAGTTTCATGAGAGTGAGACGAAGATGTTCTCGATGCTCTTCCTCAGATTTTGAGTAGACAGGAATGTCATCAAGATATACCACAACGAACTTGTCGAGGTATTCATGGAAGACAGAATTCATGAGTCGAGAGAAAGTCGCCGGTGCATTGGTGAGACCAAAGGACATGACGGTGTATTCATATAGACCGTAGCGAGTGGTGAAAGTTGTTTTTGGAATATCCTCTTTTCTGATCTTTATTTGATGGTAACCCATCCTCAAATCCAACTTGGAGAATATTGAGGCCCCAGCAAGTTGATCAAAAAGATCATCGATATGAGGAATTGGATACTTGTTTTTGATGGTTTTCTCGTTGGGAGGGCGATAGTCAACCACGAGTCTCTTTGTGTGATCCTTCTTCGCAACGAACAGAGTTGGGCAACCCCAAGCGGAGGAACTAGGTTGAATGTAACCTTTTTCCATGTACATATCGATTTGCTCCTTTAACAGTTTCAGTTCAGGAGGAGCTATCTTGTATGGATGCTTAGAGATTGGAGCAGTACCTGGTTCAAGCTCGATCACGAACTCAACTGCTCTGTCCGGAGGCATCCCTGGCAACTCTTCTGGAAAGACGTCAGGGAATTCACAAACCACCGGAACATTTTCAATTGCCGGAAGAGGTTTTGCATCCAGGTTGCATAGCTGAACAGAACTTGATTCATTTGGAGAATAGACTATCTGGCCAGAAGGGTGGAGCAGAGTTATTGACTTTTGAGCACAGTCAATTTTTGCTTTATTGGCCTTCAACCAATCCATGCCAAGAATGACATCAATGTCAGAATTTCCCAGCAACATGAGAGAAGCAAGGAAAATGTGGCCTCCAATTAGGATTTGATTATCCTTACTTATCTTGGAAGTCAACATTTGAGATCCCGGAGAGTGAACGGTGATTTGATTGCTTAGTGGAACCACACATAAGTTGTTTGTTGCGGCAAAAGTCTTTGACACGAAAGAATGTGATGCTCCGGTATCAAACAACACTTTAGCTGGAATAAAGTTTACGGGGAATATACCGAGAACGACGTCAGCAACTTCCTCAGCTTTGTCGGCCTTGATATGATTCACCCTCGCGGTCCTCCCGACAGGCCTGTTGTTGGAGTTGAAGGCTTTAGCCGGGGGAGCACGCACCATTGCCTGGATAGTGTTGGGACGAGGTGGTGGTGAAGGTAGCTGCCTCTGAGTGCACTTGTCAGCGTAGTGCCCCGTCTGCTTGCACTTGAAGCAAGTGACGACACGAGGAGGATCTGGCCTTGGCTTCCCCATTGAAAACCTCTGACCATGCATCTGAGGTGGGTTGGGTGGGCGGGGAGCAAAGCCTGGAGAAGCTTAGGCATATGGAGCCCGAGTGACAGCACCATTTGGCACCCAGATGCGGCGCTTCTGCGGAGGGGTGGTCATGTTGGAGGAGGAACCACCCTCACGCGAGTGCTTGCGAAACTCCTCGAACGCCTTGCGCCCATTTTCCTCATTGAGCGCGGTGTTAAAGAGCTCCTCGAAGTCTTTGGTCGTGATGTTGGTGAGGGCATACTTGAGCTCCGGGTTAAAACCTCTGCGGAACCTTGCCATCTTCTTAGCCTCAGTGGACACCTCATCACCAGCGTATCGAGCGAGGTGATTGAACTCACTCTGATAGCCGATGACGTCCAGCTTGCCTTGCTTAAGAGAGCAAAACTCCTCACGCATCCTTTCCATGAGACCATCTGGAATGTGGTGCTTCAGGAAGGCTTCCTTGAAACAACCCCAGGTGATTGGATAGCCAGCTCTCATGGTCTGGTAGTTCTCCCACCAAGTAGCTGCCAGACCCTTCAGCAGATAGGAGGCATACTTGACCTTGTCTTCCTCAGCAACGTGAGCAATGTCCAGAGCCTTGGCCATCTCACGGATCCAGTCATCCGCATCCAGAGGCTCGCGTGTTGCCACGAAAGCTCTCGGGCCCAGACTGAGAAACTCCTTGATACTGACTCGTGGAGCGTTCTGGTTGATGTGCTGATTAGCCTGGAACTGGGCCATCTGCGTCACGACTTGAGTCATCTGAGTCCACAGCTCCGTGATTGGCGGTGGCTCAGGCGGGGTGTTCCTTGTTGGCGGCATCCTGAATGAAATGCATTTTAGCACAACAACAGAAAAGGATAGACTTGTAACCGAAAGAGAGATTATTCCGACGCATGAATAGATACCCAACAGGTACATCATCACATGTTCAAATACATCAGAATATCCAACACACCTTAAATGGTTCGAATGCCAAAGGATAACTAAACATAGCTAGGAATGGATACATCGGTACTCCCATGCTCATCACGCAGGACGGCGGTGAGTATTACAACGAGAGGTACGGTGAGGAGGATGCCCACGAAAGTAAGTAGAACGACGATCCACATAGATCTGACGTGGTCTGAGCCCGACTCTCGGTGTGGTGAAGTACATAGCATCGGCTCCCTGTGCTCCAAAGCGGGGAATCCCAGTGTAACCAGCACCAAGGTTGAGGAGTGGACCTCTGATCGGCTCGTAACCTCCAGCATCTGGCAGAGGACGACCAACTGGCTGCTCGAAACGTGCAAAGCGCTCGTCTCCAACAAAGTCTGTGGTGTACGTCGCCAGATGAGTCAACGCGAGGTAGAGCTGCTCTCTGACTGAAGCCAACTCCTGAGAGAGTGTGCGGGCAACTGCGTCACTGTGCCTCACAAACTGAGCGGTGGTGTGCAGCCTGGAGCTATCATGCTCATAAACATCCAAGTTGTCGTAGAGAGTGAAGTGAGCTCCCTCCTAAGTGATGTAACCACGGGGAATGTGGCGATAGATAGAATCGTCAAATCCCGAGTAGTCAGCACGAAGGACGGTGAGACTCACATAAGTTGCCTGCTGCACGGCCATATCCACTGTGGAACCTACTGCCTCGTAGTGGTGGACAACGCTCATGCCATCATCTGATAGAATGTAGACGATAGCCTGGTAGTAGGTCTGGTCAAACTCTCGCTGCTGCTCGTAGACCTGGTACTCTGGTGCCCAACGGAACCCCAGATAAGTGACCATGTCTCTCAGCATCTCCGGATAACCGGCGGTGCTCTCACAACGAGTCATCCGAACCACCTGCGGGTAGAACCTGAGATCCATCTGCAGATGATCGGGGAAGTTTTGATTAGACGCCGGTAGAAGAACTGAAGTGGAAAGCAACAACAAGGTTTCAACGGACGAAAAGGATGTTAAGAAGAACAGGATATCGAAGCAACAACGGGAAACACGAGACCAAAAACTCCTAAGGTACTACGGAAAACCCATCCGGGCTTCTAAAGGATCAATATCTACTTCTTAAGGAATAGAGGATTTGCTTCCGTGGCTTACACGCCTCCGTTCTCAATCGTGAGTAGGCAACATGATGAATCATGTCACAACCACCTCCATTCCTATGGTCTAGTAGATATATCTATCCTAGAGAAACCAGGATTCGTGAAATCCTAACTTGAAAGTTTAGGTGATAAGAGAAAACAACGTTGCACTTCCTTACTATAAAAGGGAGGGTGGGTGGGGAAAGAAATAAAATGGCAGAATTCCTACTCTCACGTTCATTTTTCCTATATAGCTACAAAAATAGTTTCTAGACTCAACTGCGACCAGTAAAAGGGATCCCACAGGCAGACAAGCTCTGATACTATTTGTCGCACCCGGACTTCTAGAGGATACTCGCAGTTCCGTTGAACAGTAGTTGATTGGATTACGGGGCTTACCGGCACCCGCATCTCTTACGAGTAGGCCAACACACGTATGTGTGACAACCAACCCCTACTGTTCATCGTCTACGTAAACCATCCCATAGAAATCAGGATACTACCATTGACGTACTTCATACCATACACACATGGTACGTCAACGGCGTTGAACAAAATGATAGCACAACAGATCTCTAAGACACAAATAAATAGAAATAAGTTGCGAATAGCCCTCACTATAGCAGAGATAGCAAATACAATCATCTAGAGGACACATGTCCCAACATAGCATCATTACATCTCAGCGGAAGCATTCAAAGGGTCTGAGTACAGACAAATCCAAATAGGCTTAAGAAGCCGGGAATGAAAAGGAAAACGGAGCCCATCCACACGTAGTCTCGGATCCTGCCCGGGTCCGCTATCTACTCGTCAGCAGCCTCGTCAAACTCCACGTAGCAGCCATCACGGGGATCCTCGTAAGCGTAGTCTGCGGAAATCACAGCCCCAAAGGGGTCAGTACAACAACGTACTGGCAAGCAAGACTCACAGTTCACCAAAGTGTAACCCGTCAACACCAAGCACAGATGCTTTCGGTTCAACGGAAGAAAGGGTGATACCAAAGATGCTGCAGCGGGCTGCTCTAACCAACTACAGAACATACTACAACTTCCGGCTAACAGAAAGGAGATAAGATAGCGTATCGTAACCAACTATAACTAACGACCAAACAAACCCATCCTGGATCTCGCCCCTTATCCAAAGAAGCAATCCGAGGATAACTCACACAGTTGGATTAATGATGGATCAAGTTATTGTGGCAATAAGGCTATTACTAGTCAAGTTATCATTAGTTAGGTGTAAGTTGTCCTGAGTACTTGTTGGCCAGTACCTTCACCAAGTTAACCATAACCGCGGAAAACACGGCTTCTCGAGAAGATTTATCCCTGCAGGGGTGCACCAATTTGGCCGTACACGTAAGAATAACCCGCCAGATGGAATGCGTCCCACCAAGCGGGGCACTCAACACAACTCAACTCTTCTTCGCATCAAGCCCAAAGAACCCCCGTGCAATTGAGCGCACGGCTAATCAAGCCTCACGAAGAAAAGGGGACCCTCATAGCACTCTAAGAACGTGTCTCCCTAAATGCCGACTACAAAAGTATCCACCCTGGCCTCGGGTTCGTACCTGCATATGTGTGCGGCAAATGGAAAACCCGAACTAAATGTGGCGATTTGGACGAGATGCGAATCGAATCAAATTGAGGGGGGCGCCCATACACGCTTCCCACATGCGGTTAGTGCGCTCATCATGGATCAGTAGACAAGACCCTTTTCCTAATTAGGGTCGACACTAGCAGGCCTCAAAACCACGCCGGGCCTCCTGCCGGTGCCTTATCAGCAAATTATTATTACCTCAAAATTAACAGCTTGTTGTTTAACATCGAGCCCCAGAACATGATAGAAAATATAGTAACAGAAAGTAACGGGTAACAGACTCGAGCAAAACAACCCTAAGCATGCTAGTAGGACACGGGCAACAATCAATGGGGTGATAGGTGTGGAGGTGAGGCTATAGCAGGGTTAAAGGTAACATGTGATAGGTTCGTAACAGAAGCAACGATTCATAGGGCTAGCAGAAATAGGCAACGGAAAGTATCGGTAACCAATGTTGAAAGGAACACAGTGGTTCATGTGATTGAATACTTGCCTGCAAACTCAGCAGCCTGGTACTGAGCTAGATCCTCAGAAGGGGTGCCGTAAGTATCGTCTGTCTCAACGTCGTCGTCTATTCGAGAAGAAGCAAACAAACAACGGAGAGAGAAACAATCAATAACATGGCATAGTGCACAATCATGGGATGATGCATGACCATTTAATTGATGCATAGAAATAAACTAGTTGACATGGTAACATAACATGATTAAATGGACCCACATGCAATTTGAGTTGCATATGAAAAGCCCAGGAATTATGGTTGAAATAAATTTTTTACAGCTAACCAACAGGTGAAAGTGAATTAGCATGATGCATGGATGAGGAAAACAGCAAAATAACAACAATATAATCAATTGGAAATAAGGTTTACCAATTTTTGGAATTCATTCATTAAGTTTTGGAATTTTGGTTTCTTAAAGGTGTTACACAAGCATTTGTTGTTTTCATCAAGTTTAATTGTTCAAAACAGATAGAAAAGTTCACATTTGGAAAGAACACACAATTTTAGGTGGATTACATGTTTCAAATATTGAAAAAGGAATTACAATGATTTAATTATGAATTAAACAAGTTTAAACAAGATTTAATTGAATTTAATTCAAGTATGAATAATATTTGAATTTTATTTGTTCAAACATAAATTCAAATTCATATTTGAAAAGGTTATACTTTTCTAGTTGGAAAACATATTTTATATGTTCAAAAATAATTTAATTTGAGCAAGTTATAAATTTAGCAAATTTAAATGGTTTAAACAA
The DNA here is from genome assembly GCA_028641055.1 of Alopecurus myosuroides. NCBI lineage: Eukaryota > Viridiplantae > Streptophyta > Magnoliopsida > Poales > Poaceae > Alopecurus > Alopecurus myosuroides. The sequence continues at coordinate 413,032,933 of CM054060.1, read as the reverse complement.
GGTTTAAATTATTTAAGCAATTTTAATTATTCAAAACATGAAACAAAATTTATATTTGAAAAGGTGGTTTAAAATAGCATGGAAAACATATTTTATTTGTGTTATTTGAATTAAGTATGAATTATTTATGCATTTAATCAAATTGGAAATGATTTGTTTGAATTTGAAATTTGAATGCATTTGAATTATTCAAAACAGAATACAAAAGGTTTAACTAGGTAGAGAATTAAATTTCGTTCAACAAACATATTTTATTTTTATTATTTGGATTTATAAAATGAAAGTTATTAGCATTTTAGTGGCAGGGACCAATCTGTAAATGCAAAGGATTTGTTTTGAAAAAGAAAAAGGCTGAAAAACAATTTGCACTCTGCAGTGGCTAGCCCTAACCACTGACAGAGGGCCCCTGGGCCACGGTGGCACGCGTGCGTGCACACCAGCTGACAGGGGGGCCACCCTGTCAGTGCCCTTCGTAACAAAAGGTGGGGATTTATTCGCGAGCGCAGGGCTCGAACCCTGGCCGCGGCGCTGCGTGCAGTGGTGCGTTACCACTGTGGTAGCGAATCGTTCTTATCAGTATAGCATGCGCAAACAGGTTGAGGCTCAGGTTCGCTACTTAACTGAAACTGAATTTCAGACAGGTGAAACTCGACAGAGAGGAACGCCGGCGGTGAGCTGCTCGTGGCTGTTGCTGGGCTCGTGCGCGTGTGCAAGGAGGGTGGTGCTGCGTGTTTGCCGCGGATGCGTGCGTGCAGAGAGAGAACAGGGAGGAGGAGGATATGATGCTCACCCTCGTTGCAGGTGAGCAGAGGCTCGAGGAAGAACGACGGTGGCGACAGCGACGAGGTTGGCGACGGCGATCCAGGCTCCCTCGGGGCTCGCTGAGGTGTCGAGGACGTAGAGTAAGCTGCGGGGGTCTGATCCCTGTGGCTAACCAGGGAGGAGGAGCACGGCAACGGCGACGAGCGCCATGGATTCAGAAAGGGAGCTCGGGTGGTGGTTCAGAAACGGAGGAGATAGGTGGCAGAGAGAGGGAAATTGGCGGCGCTCTGCGAGGGAGAAGGAGTGGTAGGTGGCTAGGGCAGCTCGGGGGGGGCCTAGGGTAGGCTATATAGGCATAGGGGCGCGAGCTCGGCCGTTCGCTGTGCGCGCCGTCGACGTGGAGGTGCTCGATGCACTGCCGTACACGGAGAAGAAAGAGGCGAGGGGGATCAAAGGGGTACCGGGCCGTGGATAATGGGCTGGGCCGTGCTGCTCCCCTCCGCTGTGCGTTTTTTTCCTTTTTAACATTTTGTTCTGTTTCTTTTTTTTTTGCAGAAATAGAAATAGGAAGAAATAGATAGGTTTTTGGGTTAGGAAAAATTTAGAAAAATTTGGTATTGCTTAACTATGTGACAGCAACAATTTCCAAGTTTTGTTTTTCCAAAAAGTTCAAAATAAAATGTTGTTTGTAAATTTGATTCAATTTTGAAAGAATTTTGAGATTCAGTGACTTATTGAAAACAAGATTTAAATAGGGTGAACCCTAAAGTTTAAATGGAACAAGAGGATTAGAAATGTGTTGTAATTTTCATTAATTCCAAAAGGTTGTTGTTTGGAAAATGTGATTTGAATTTTGAATGCAATTTGAATTAAGTGGATTATTAAAGAACAAATAAATAGTTGAGCTTTTTATTTTTCATGGAAACAAAATGATGTTTTATTTGAATTTTTTTATTTGGAAAAATTGTAACATAAGAAGTATGAAACAAAGGTTTGAATATTGTTTGAATTTCAATTGTGAAAACAAATAAAAACAGATGCAAACAAAAGGAAAACAAATGCAATGATTAAGATGCCATGATGCAAAACAATAATAAAGCAAGAAACAAACATTCTAGGGTGATTTTCATACTTGGGATGTTACAAAGATGTCCCAGTTCAAAGCTCTGTACGACAACGATCCACGACATTGGGGGATTGACGCCGCAGCAGCTTGCTCAGCACCAGCACTAGAGGAATGGCTGACCGAACGCAAAGAGTTGCAGGCACTCATCAAGCACAATCTTAATCATGCCAGGCAATACATGAAAGCCCAAGCAGACAAGAAGCGAACGGAACGCACGTTTGAGGTGGGGGAAGAGATTTTCTTCAAGCTACAACCTTATGTTCAGTCCACTGTTCTTCGTCGCAGCAAATACAAACTGTCATTCAGATTCTTTGGCCCTTTCACAATCCGTCGCTGCATAAATCAAGTCGCTTATGAAGTAAACCTTCCAGTGGTTTCTCGTATCCATCCTGTCTTCCACGTATCCCAGCTGCGCAGAGTCCTCAAAGAAGGTGTGACTGCATCTCGCTCCCTCTCTGTCAGTACTGATGTCGTTTTTGCTCCTGTGGAAGTTCTAGCGCATCGTTGGCGTCACGAACCAACGGGCCGGCGCGAGCAAGTTCAAGTGCGCTGGCCTCCCGACTGCGACAAGGACATCACCTGGGAAGACAAGATCGAGCTGGAACAACGCTTCCCGGACGTCGTCGCTTGCGGGCAAGCTCAGTCTCAAGGAGGAGGGGATGTTAGCAGCCCTACTGACCAGGCTACATAGCGGGCGCAAGACGAGGGCCTCACCCAGCGCCAGGCTCGGCCCAGGAGGATAGCGCAGCCCAACCGCCGACACGTGGGACCAGAGTGGACCAAGTAGCGCACCTACCGCGTCGTTGTCTCGATGGCTATAAGAGGGCACGAAAGGCTAGGTGAAGATCATCCTTGGGATCGCGGACGAACATTGGCGGCAGGGTTGTTCCCTGATCGAGTTGTAGCTACCTGAATATTTCCCCCATGTAATCGCTACTCTGAACCCTATTACCCTACTGCAATCGAGTACATCTAGATCCTTACAGAGGAGGACGTGACGCGCACGCTCAGAGGTCGTCCGCCTGCATCCCTAGCGGCTCCTAGGGTATTGGATTGGTTTCAGTTTTCCTACAAATACAGCGCTTTTTTTACTCCTTATAGTACCCCCTAAAACCGACTATATGTATTTACCCGAAGGTGCAGAACCAATATAATTAAATAAATACAATGATCATGAGGGTCCTGTGTGTAAAATGCCCATTTCCACCACTATATAAGGCCATGAGACGGAAACAACTTTCCCACACTCCTCTTAGCCACAATCCTCTGCCTCTTCCGCCTCTCTAGCTTGAACCTATTCACATCCAATGGGCGTGAACCTTCACAAGGTGCGACTGCTTTGATTTCCCTCGGATGGTATTTCTACTGCAAGCTTCCGCACGCTATCGGCGGATTCGCACGTGGTAGATGCAAATTTTAGGCCTGGGAGGTTTCAGGAGATTTAGTGTGTTTCATTTGGTAGGAGTCGTTCGATACTAGGATACAGTATGTAGCATACATCGAACATCTTGTATCCTACCGTCTTATCGAGACAATCGTAGTTTGTCTGGCGCTACGCTCCGTGTCTGGGCTACTGCCCGGCTTAGTGGTTGGGCAAGGACGGTAGCTGAGAGACGGGGCTTCCTCTCGCGAGATTATACTATCTTTGAATCTTTTTCCTGACTGATTCAAGGATGTGGCACTCCAATTAAATATAATGCGAGCTTTTTTTAATACCACGTAACTTTTATATGCCCGAATCTTCTTTTATATGCAAACGATTATGCTAGACTCGGTTCATTGGTTATGTGAGTTGTAAGTGTTCAGTGCATTGGAATAATGATTTCTCTATTGGCTCCTGAAAAGGGGCCCCTCCCTTGATTACGCATATCCGGAACTGATCATATATTCTAAGCCTGAGCTATTCTATGGTGCTTGGCCAGGTACCTCCAGTACCTTTAGGTACCTCTGTGTGAGCCTCACTAAGGTTCAGGTTTCCATTATCACCAAATCGAGATACAAGTGGCAGAATTCAGATTACAGGAAGGAGGAAGGGGACTGGGAGATAGACGAAGGGGAGAGGGAAGCCAGAGTCGTTTCAGCCTGATCCTTCTGGATGCGTCCTCTTCCTGTGCGCCTAGCTTAAGTACCGCTTCACGATGTCCACGCCGGGCCGTGAACTCTGGGGTTGGGCTGAGCGGCCCTAGTAGACCGGCGTGGGCCTTGTAAGGAAACGCGACCACCAGTGTCGCATGTTCCCTGTAGCGCTTCCGGGTCAGCCTTTGTAGGTGCGCTGACACCCCTCCTTTCTTCAGAAACAGCTTGTCCCCAAGCTGTTGCTGCTGGGAACCTGCTTTGGAGCTCGACCTTGTCCTCCCATGTCGCCGAGGCCGCATCTCCTGTCGACCATTGAACCAAAGCTTGCTCCACTGTCTTGTTGGACTTCTTACGCCACCTGGTTGACAAAACCTTAACTGGAACAGCCATAGCATCAATATCAGTAGGTAGAGTTGCAGAAACCTGGACGCCGTTCGACAATGCTTGCCGCAGAAGCGAAACATGGAAAACCGAATGCACGGTTGACCCTTCTGGCAATTGCAGCTTGTAGGCCGTCTCGCTGACACGCTCCAGGATTGTAAACGGGCCATAGTACTTGAACAAAAGTTTGTGGTTTGCTCTAGGTGCCACTGACGTTTGTATGTAAGGCTGCAGTTTCAGGAACACTCGATCCCCCACTTTGAACTGACGGGGCGTGCGGTTTTTATCAGCGTATTTTTTTATCAGTTGTTGAGCACGGAGCAGATGCTGCCGAAGAAGGTCTTGGACCACTCTCCGTTCTGCCAGCCACTCGTCCACGTTTGATATCATGCACTCTCCCGGAGCCTCGAGCCCCCAATGTCGTGGTTCGTGACCATAGAGCACCTTGAATGGGGATGAGCCCAACGTTGAGTGGTGGCTTGTGTTATACCAGTACTCGGCGAGCGAGATCCACTGACTCCACTTCTTAGGACATGCATGGACGAAGCAACGCAAGTACGTCTCCACGCACTGGTTCAAGCGCTCTGTTTGCCCGTCTGTTGCTGGATGGTAAGCTGAGCTTAGATGCAGTTCCGATCCGATTGCTTTGAAGAGATCTTGCCAAAAGTGACTTGTAAAAACTGGATCCCTGTCGGATACGATTGTCTCAGGGAGGCTGTGGAGCTTGTATACGTGGTTGACAAATAGGTTGGCCACTGTAGCTGCAGTATATGGATGGGACATTGGGATGAAATGGCCGTACTTTGAAAACCTATCGACCACGACGAGCAAGCAGTTGAATTTCCCAGATTGTGGAAGCCCCTCGACAAAGTCCATTGCAATACACTGCCATGGTTTTCTTGGTACTGTTAATGGTTCCAACAGCCCAGGATATTTGATTCTTTCGGGCTTAGCTTGTTGGCAGACTTGGCAGTTTTGAACCCACTGTTTTATCTGTTTTTTCATGCCTGGCCATGCGAACAACATCTTGATCCTCTTGTAGGTGACCGGCGCGCCAGAGTGGCCACCCAAAGTACTGCTGTGAAATGCACAAAAAACCTTGGTTTGAAGTGCCTGATTAGTTCCCAACCAGATTCGTCCCTTGTGCCTGATAATGCCCTTGTCAATACTGAATGAAGATTGGCTGTCAGTACCCACTGTTAACTGCTGTAACAATTTCTGAGCAGATTCATCCGAGGAATACCCTTCAATCACTTCTTTCAGCCACACCGGTTGCACAGTGGAGATAGCTGCTACTGCCAAGACTTTGTCGTGCACTTTACGAGATAGAGCATCAGCTGCTGCGTTCTCCTTGCCCTTGTGGTAAACAATACGATAGCGTAACCCCAACAACTTAGCAAATGCTTTCTTCTGCCACGGAGTATGCAATCGTTGTTCCTCTAAGTGCACCAAGCTCCTCTGATCAGTCCGGATCACAAATTCATCATGTTGTAGGTACGGTCTCCAATGATCGACCGCCAATAGTATGGCCAGATACTCCTTTTCATATGTTGACAAGCCCGCATTCCGTGGCCCCAAAGGTTTACTAAGGAATGCCACCGGATGCCCTTCCTGTTGTAACACTGCCCCGATGCCAGAATCGCTGGCATCCGTCTCCACAGTAAACACCTTAGAGAAATCCGGAATTGCTAGGACAGGTGCCGTGACCAATGCTTGTTTCAGGACTTGGAAAGCGGTATCTGTCACTGAGTCCCATTTGAAGTAGACATTCTTTTTCAACAGTTGTGTTAAGGGCCGTGCAATCATGCCAAAATGCCTTACGAACTTGCGATAGTATCCGGCTAGCCCGAGAAATCCCCTCAGTTCACGCACATTCGACGGCTGTTTCCAGTTTTTGATCTCCACTACTTTTTCTGGGTCAGTTGAGACTCCTTGGTCGCTGATTATATGTCCCAGATACACTAAGCTTGACTGCGCGAAGGAGCACTTCTTTAGCTTAACTTGCCAGTGATCGCGTTTGAGCAATGAAAGCACGGCGGTCAGGTGAGTGACATGCTCAGACATGGATGGGCTGTAAATGAGAATATCGTCAAAAAACACCAACGCAAACTTCCGGAGAACTGTTTTTAGCGTTTCATTCATTGCGCTCTGGAAGGTAGCAGGAGCGCCCGACAAACCAAAGGACATGACTTTGTATTCAAAATGCCCTGAATGCGTATAGAAGGCTGTCTTGTGTTCTTCCCCAGGGGCCAGCCGAATCTGGTGATACCCAGCTCTTAGATCAAGTTTCGAAAACACTTTAGCCCCTGTTAGTTCATCTATCAGCTCATCTATCACCGGTACAGGGAACTTCTGAGGAGCCGTCATCGCATTTAAGCGCCTGTAATCAATGCATAGTCGCCAGGTTAAGTCTTTCTTCTGTACCAAGATTGCTGGCGATGCAAAGGCACTTGTGCTCTTCTGAATTATACCACTTTGTAATAACTCAGTCACTTGTCTCTCAATTTCATCTTTGACCGCCGGTGTATGCCTGTAGGGACGAATATTGACCGGTTGAGCTCCCGCGATTAAGGGTATATGGTGATCACATGCACGTCTGGGAGGTAACTCGGCTGTCTCTGCAAAAACTTGCTGAAAGTCTTGCAGTACCGACTGTATCTCCGCAGGTAATTCACTATCACTGCTTACTAAATCAGTTACAGCTCGCACCACCAACACCTGTTCGATATCACCTTGGTGTTGTAACCCTGACAGCTGCTCCAGAGTAATGGAATGGCAAATCACGGATTTAGGGCCCTCTCCTTGCAGAAATATGTCTTGGCCTCCGTCCTTAATGCATAATCTTTTTGTAGGCCAATCTATATGCATAGGACTATGCTGACATAACCAGTCCTGTCCCAATATAGCGTCAAAAGCCCCTAGCTGCAGAATCTTGAAATCTGTAGTAAACTGGTGGTTATTGATCTGCCATGGACAGCCCACAATCTCCTCTGTGCAAGATAAATTTCTGTCATCAGCCACCTTCACTCTGATAGGTACAGTCACCGGTGTAATGCCACTCAAGGAAGAGCACAAGCGCTTGTTGATGAAGGACGTTGTACTCCCTGAATCAACTAAAAGCAACACTGGTTGGTCTTGTAACATTCCTGACAATTGCAACACTGACGGCGTCCCTGTGTCACCCAAAGCCTTTTCAGATAGAGCCTGCAGAGAAATTGCACACAACAACTCTGAATCTGTTTGAGCAGCAGCTTGTTCATCTATCATTCCCAATGCCTCAGCCCCTAACAGCTCTAACAATTCCTCGACAATATGTAGCTGGATAGTGGCGGGACATTTGTGCTCTGGGCCCCACTTTTCCCCACAAGTAAAACACAGCCCACGGGCTCTTCTAAATGCCTTGAGCGTTGACAATTTAGAATGCACATCCCCTGTAGAACGAGCAGATTCTTGTCCTCTCTTGTCTGTGGCAACTGACGTTCCATTGAAACCGGGAACCCGGGACGGAGGAGTAGGCAGTGGCAATGGCTTGGCCTTGTGCATATGGTCAGAGTGGCGATGTTGGAAAGGCCTTACAGTGTCAGCAACTTCCTCTTGCAACAGCGCCAGAGCACATGCAGTATCCAGATCAACAGGTCTCTGTACCATAACCACCGCTCGAATATCGCTCTTCAAACCCTCGACAAAACGTGTGAGAAAATACAAAGGATGGATGGTGTCAGAATAGGCAATCAGGTTGTTCATCAAATTTTCGAAGCGATTAATATAATCAGTAACAGTATCTACTTGTTTGAGAGAGTAAAACTGTCTAATCAACATTTGGTGGCGATCTCTACCAAACCTGGTGCACAGCAAGGCACAGAAAGAATTCCAATCAAAACTCGCTAACTTTTTTCTAACCGAGTGTAACCAAACCTTAGGAGGACCCGAAAAATTCAAAGTGGCCATTGGCACCCAGTAGGATTCATGTATAGCAAACATGGAAAAGTACTGCTCAGCTAACGTTTGCCACATTTGGGGGTTATCACCGTCAAACAAAGGAAATTGCAGAGACGGGTTCGCTTGACCCCAATTTGCAAACACTTGTGCTGCAGAATTGTCCGAGTCCAGAGCTGAAGAACGCAGGTGAAGAGGTGTTTGGAAATTGTTCTTACCCGCGACCGGGGTTTGCAACGAGGAAGTCGAATTCCCCGCCGCGGAACCCCGGTGAAGTATGACGTCGCCGTGGCCTAGCCCGAGATCGGTCCCTGGCGGTGGGCGACCGTGGAACGACGAGCCCACCGACAAACGGGCGCCAGCGAGATGAGCCGCTGCCAGATCTCCATGCGGTTGCGCGGAACTCGCGACGAGCGGATCGGTCCCCGGTGGCGGTCGTCCTAGCAGGGATGTAACTGCCGACGATGGGGCGCCAGCGAGTTGACTCGCTGCCTGATCCGTGGTGCCGAGAGGCGCTGTGATGCCTGCGGCCTGGTGTGTCGCTTGCTGCTGCAGAGCAACGACGGCTTGCTGCAACTCATCCACGCGAGTCTCCATGCGCGGCCGCCACGCGTGGAAATCGGTGGTGAGAGTACTCAGGGTCTTCTCGATTCCCTCCGAGCGCCGATCCTGCTTCTCAGCTGCCTGGACGAGGAGCTGCAGCTGCTTGAGCAGCTCGGATCCGCCTTCCTCCATCTCGTTCGCTTCGCGAGCTTGCTTCTGCCGCCGAGTTTCAATAATCGACCCCAGGTTTGAAGAAAAAAATTGGAGTGGAAGGGTGGAGGGATGGCTCTGATACCAGGTGTGAGCCTCACTAAGGTTCAGGTTTCCATTATCACCAAATCGAGATACAAGTGGCAGAATTCAGATTACAGGAAGGAGGAAGGGGACTGGGAGATAGACGAAGGGGAGAGGGAAGCCAGAGTCGTTTCAGCCTGATCCTTCTGGATGCGTCCTCTTCCTGTGCGCCTAGCTTAAGTACCGCTTCACGATGTCCACGCCGGGCCGTGAACTCTGGGGTTGGGCTGAGCGGCCCTAGTAGACCGGCGTGGGCCTTGTAAGGAAACGCGACCACCAGTGTCGCATGTTCCCTGTAGCGCTTCCGGGTCAGCCTTTGTAGGTGCGCTGACACTCTGGGCTCTGGCTGTGATTTTTTTGGATCGTTGATTTAAAAAATTAAGAAGAAATATTAAGTTTAATCTCAGGGGCATTATTGTCCTTCGTATATGTAGTTAGCGGAACCCGTTTTCACCGGACGAAAATTTATCGGACCAGGTCCGAGCTTGACTCCACACGAACCAGGCTAGCCTGCAGCCCTGCACATACTTGTCTCTCTGCACACGAACCAGGCTAGCCTGCACGTACTTCTCTGACGAGTCTCCCAAGAAACTGCCGAGGGGATTGGCTAGCCTGGTTCGTGTGTTCTTCGGAGACACGGCCGCGGCACCTCCGCCTCGAGTGTATCGTTCCCAACTCTGGCGCTGCTCTCGGCCGCGGCACCTCCGCCTCGAGTGTATCGTTCCCAACACCGGCGGCGCCTGCGGCCGAAGCTACACCCACCGCTGAGAAAGACACAGTGGTTGCCGACGAGGCGCGGCAGGAAATCCCTGCGGACAAGGCGATGCAAGAATTCCAGCGGCGGCGCCGCGCAAGCTCTCGGGTGAAGCTACCCCCAACGTTGAGGAGGACACAGTGGGTTCCGACGAGCGCCGCCGACAAGGTTCGGTAGGAGATCAACCAACGACGCGATGCAAGAATTCATGACCGTGCCTACTTAAAGTCATCTGTCAGCACCGTCTGCTCCGTCGGCGGCCGCTCGAATCTGGAACTGGAACACCGACGAGATTGTGCAAAGAGTCCAGATAATTGGCATGGACAGAGGATAACCATTTGCTTGTCCCTAATGTTGTATGCCATGCACAAATTAGTTTAGCTCATAAGTTTATATGATGCTTATCCTTTCTCCACTGTATAATGTTGATTGTATGCATGATGCTTTTGTAACAAGAATAGAATGGTGCTGACTACTAGTAACAGCAGAAATTCTACAGGAAGCACTAACAGTTTCCTCATTTCTTGTCGCTCTTATTCATCGTCTTGAGGAGTCTGAGGCACCATGTCTGGTATCGGACCGCACATCACCACTTTCTTCCCCTGAATTTTCATCAAATGGACAATTGCATCTCTACTCTCAGTAGTATAGTGACAACCTATTATTGCAGCATGATTCTCTGACCTTATTGCGTATGAGAAGTAGACATTGCTTTATTCTTCAGGGAGTTTGAGCAGAAAAACTTTAAAAGATAATAAACAATTAACCTTACACGTATCATGTACACAGCTACAGCCTACATGTGAACCTGAATACTATGATGATCCTGGGAAATGATTCTCCAAGGTGAAAGAGACACTTGAATTTAGAAGTTAGGAGTAGCACGAGCTTGGGAACTTGCAGAATACAGAGTAATGTGCAGAGAAAACAGAGTGAACTTGTCCTACATGTTCAGTTTGGTTCCTAGGCTCTGAAGACGAGAGCCTTGAACTTGTACAGAACACTTTCATGCGTCTTCCTCGTACGGCTACGGGTCCTCCTCGCGGTTGGTTGCCAAGGGCTGTCGATGGCGCCCGCGACCACATGCTACCGGGAAGGTGGAAAAGTCCGGCGACCGGGCGACAGCGCCCGCGCCCGACGATTGGTACTGGCCAGGAGGCCAGGGACGGCGCATGCGGCCGGCTTCTGCTGCTGTCCACCGACTTGGGCAGTTTGGACACCACAAGCTGATGCTGTTGCCGTCGGGGAGGTGGGGGAGGGAAACATTGCCGATTTGGGTGGCCACGGCTAGAAAGCTGCCACCGGCGCGGATGTTTGGGAGGGACTTGGGGCCGGCTATGAAATTGGATCGGCAGAGAAGTGGGAAGAGAGAGAGGGGAGAAAGAGGATGGCCACTTACACGTGGGGGAACCAGAAACGAATTTACCTAAACGCACTTTTATATTAGATAAAAATAAAAGAAACTTAGTACTTTCAAGTACTTTGTGGTACCTCTAATCTAGTACCTCTTGGTACCTCCTATTTTATGATTGTCGGATTAAGTTGAATAAACGGTTGCTAAAAATGCCAATCACTATAAAACTTGTAGAGCTCTTGGTATTTTAGAACGCTCCAGTTCCATCATACCATTTTTTCTAGCAGTATCACTTCATAGGAAGAAACTAACCACCCCGCAAAAAACAAAGGAAGAAACTAACCAAAAAAAGGAAATATCGTGCAAAAAGAACACTGGTAGAAAAAATGCCTTCCATACGCCCACATCAGTCCCCAAACGTTGCGCACCTTGACTAGTGAGTCTTTAGTCCCGGGTCGGGAGGAGACTCGCGACAGAAGGTCATACGTCGCGGGTTGGGAAGCGCGTTGAGGCGCGTGGAGGGCATTAATTCCGGTTGACCTGGCCGCCCGGGACTATTGGTCCTTTAGTCCCGGTTGGCGTGGCCAATCGGGACTAAAGATCAAACTGCTCGTCTCCCGCGCGGCGGTTTTTATTTCGCGAGCGAGGCAGAAGGGCGCCATTCCACAGTGCGCGTCGGAGTCTCTCTGTTTCTTCCTCTCTTCTCTGTGTCTTCCATCTTCGATCTTCACCAAGCACACCACCATGGCTGAAGTTTGGGAGACATACCGTGGTCCCACACCATGCGGCAAGCTTCTCGACGTGTGCTACACCAACAGTTGCGAGAGGCTGGCCGGTGCTCTTGGTCATTTGACCAATCTCTATTTCTCCTCTCCCGATGAACACCGGTTCTTCGGGCTTGGTCTGGAGTATACGGCAGATCAACGGGATGTTGCCGTCATCCAGATTGCGTTCAAGGAGTCCGTTTTGATCTTCCAATGGTCAAGGTACGCACACGTTCAATCTTGCATCTTCGATTTGTTTGTTGCATGTGAAGAATACATGTGTTGCAACATATCTAACACATATCAAATTTTTGTTGTTGCAGTAGTTCAAAGCATTCTCCGGCCCTTGTTGATTTTCTTGTCAACAACCGATATGACTTTTGCAGCGTTGACATCACGCAAGACCGTCCGAAGTTGATGCGCTTGGGTATTGTGATACCTGAAGATCACTACATTGATCTTCAGGATCTTATCCAATTGAACGGGCCAAAGACCGGGATGGCTCGCATGGCAACTGCCTTCATCCACGAGGGCTACGAAACCATGAAGTCTGGTTTCCCCTCGAGGAATCACTGGTATTGGGAGAAGACCCCACTTGACTTGACGAACATCAAGTATGCAGCCATAGATGCATATGTCTCCTACGAGTTGTTCCGCATCTACTCGACGGAGCCATAGATGTATGCGTTCGATATATATGCATGTAATGGATATCTTAGTATATATGTAATGGATATCTTAGTATTGTGAGATTTATGTTTGTGTTATCTGTGATCGTAAGACTCTATGTTATGAATGTGATATGATTGTGTTCTATTCATGATTGTGATGTCTATTTTACTTGTGATTTAAATTATCACTTGTATTTTGTTGTTCATAAAACTATTTTTGTTTCCTAGTTTTAAATGACTTGTGATTTCTATATTATGTCAAACACACGTTTCAAAACAAGCAAAAACAAAAACACATCAAGAAAACAAACAAAAACACATCAAGAAAACAAAACAGAAAAACTACAGTTTCTATATATCTGTTCACCAAAAAATAGTATTATTAAGATTTTAAAATGAATTAGTATTATTTTTCTTAATTTTTTGATATATTATTTGTATTATTAAGATTTTAAAATGAATTAGTATTATTTTTCTTAATTTTTTGATATATTATTTGTATTTTTAAGATTTTAAAATGAATTAGTATTATTGTTCTTAATTTTTTGATATATTATTTGTATTTTTAAGATTTTAAAATAAATTAGTATTGTTGTTCTTAATTTTTTGATATATTATTTGTATTTTTAAGATTTTAAAATGAATTAGTTCTATTTTTCTTAATTTTTTGATATATTATTTGTATTTTTAAGATTTTAAAATGAATTAGTATTATTGTTCTTATTTTTTGATATATTATTTGTATTTTTAAGATTTTAAAATGAATTAGTTCTATTTTTCTTAATTTTTTGATATATTATTTGTATTTTTAGAAATAATACAAATTAAAAAGTTAATGTTTATTTATTTATTAAAAATTATTAATTACATCATTACTTTTGTTTATTAAAAGATTTATTTGAAATTCAAACAATAAAAAATGTGGCATCGACCAACATGTTAATAAGATTGATATGATACTACTATCACATACATGCGTGCAAAACATTTGGATGCGGGATGGTATGGAAATCGGAAGTTAAGCGTGATAGTGCTAGAGTAGTGGGAGGATGGGTGACCGAGCGGGAAGTTTGACCATGAGTAAATAATTTGACTAGAGATAATTGTAGTTAGACACTAAGGAAATAATACAAATTCTGAAAAAAAAAGAGTGAAAAAAGGGAGAGAAAAAAAGGGAGAGAAAAATTGGTGTGAAAAATAATTAGAAACCCAAATGAATTAAGTAAATAAACGAAATAAAGTTTAGTCCCGGTTCATGTGGCCAACCGGGACTAAAGGTCCTCCGACCCCGGCTCCGCCACCCGCCCACGTGGCCGGACATTTAGCCGCGGTTCGTAAGCCCGCGGGACTATAGGGCGGGGGGGTCTTTAGTCGCGCATAGCTAGTCCCGGTTGCGCGGTCGGGACTACTGGCCCTGGCGAACCGGGACTATAGCCATGTTTTCCACTAGTGGAAGATCAAAGGAACAAAAACGCCCAGAAAAGCAAGGGAGGTAACAGGCCTAAATAAACAAAGAAAGAGAGACCATATCACTGTCCAGGAGGCAGCACGTAATGTTTCCTTTCCTTCATCTTACCGGACCAAACATGATAAATAAGCAACCCGATCCGCTCCCCGGGCTCAGCCACATGACATCCTCTCACTAACACACCATATCAGCCATCCCGGCTTGATGTCGGGGCGGCCGCCCAGCTCGCCCACCTAACTTTGCCACAACCCTTCGTCTCTACCCTCGACACAGCTACTCGAATCTTCTCAGAACAAGCACGTTTACACCTGCAAAAACTAAAGGTGTGATGGGTTTTCTCTCCCATCCGACGCTACCATATCGCACGATCTTGACCTCATGTACGTACTGATCCGGTAGAATGTGCTGCCCGAGATAGTTTTTGGCGGATCTGTTCGGTAGGAGCGGATTTTAGGCATGAGAGGTCTCGGGTGATGAACTGCATTATGTTTACAATGTTGGGGCGCGTAGAGATAAACGAAAAAATTTCTTACGCAATTCTCCCAAGATCTAGCCGAGGTAGAAGACCACGAGTATTACCACTAGACGCGCAGGTGCGGATTATCGGTGCAGCGCGTCGGGGTAGTGCAGTCCCACGATCCGGTCCGGCCGATCCAATCCCTCGAACGTCGAAGTGCTGAACGTACAGCACCTCTGCCGGTATCCACACGTACGAGGAGGAGCTCCGACGGCGGACTGCTAGGTCCGGTGCGGCGGCTGGACTGAGTGGGGCTAGGGTTCCCAACGCATGGGAGAGTGCACTAACTTGCCCGCTAGGCAACCTGCGCCCCTCTTTATATAGCGTATGGTAATGGGCTGCACAACACTTGTGGCCCATTCCCTCTGTGAGTCCGACTCACTAATTCAGTCCATTTCCGGTTCGGGTCCAACCCAACCAATATTTGCTCCCGCTCTTAAGTGTGTGACCCTGCAGGCTCATGGCGACCTGGACACGATTGGAGTCCGACTCTCAATCGATCAATCGGTAGCGGCTCCTAGCAGAACGTGCCGACTCCCAAGTCCCATTGAGTCATGACGACATACCTTTCAATGTGATATTCATCTTAGTCCCTTTTGCCTCACGATATACCTTGTCGAACTATAGGCGATTTATCGTCATCCCTTTAATAGCTCTACTCTCTTCTCGATCCGTGATATGTGATTCATCTGACTAACTATTAGTCAATCGACACAGTTAACACTTAACTGAGTCGCGCATGGCCATGCTTCCTGAATCATATCACTCGAGAGGGCCCAGAGAATATATCTCCAACCGGAGGGGCAAAATCCCATCTTGATTATCCACATCACACAGCTTGCTTCTCATTCGACCCGAACTCTGCCTTTATAGTTGCCTTGTCACAGAACAACGTTTGACAGAAACTAAGTCGGTGATCCACAACTCGGATTGTGCGACAACATCAGGTCTAAGGATTACATTGATTGAGACATGCAAATGACGACTTGATCGTTGCATCTCAATGTGGTTTAGTCCGACTTGCTAAACTCTTTAGCCAAGTCCGTGAACGTTGGAATGGCATCACCATGCCCATGACAAGTGGAACCGTGTCATCAGCCAACAGTCACATTAGTCTAGGAT
The DNA here is from genome assembly GCA_028641055.1 of Alopecurus myosuroides. Lineage (NCBI taxonomy): Eukaryota > Viridiplantae > Streptophyta > Magnoliopsida > Poales > Poaceae > Alopecurus > Alopecurus myosuroides. Next base: position 413,017,165 of record CM054060.1, on the reverse strand, counting down.
GTGTGTCCAGCACAACCTTAACAACCAAGGACAATTAGTATGAACAACATGAATATATAGTTCCACAACCGAATCACATATTCAATGACATATATCAGATGTTCAAACCAAAGGACAACTCAATAACTTTATGAATACAGTGGGAATTACATCATACATGATTTCCTCTAGGGCATATTCCCAACAGTCTCCCACTTGCACTAGAGTCAATCATCTTGGCATCATATGCCTAGGCATCTAATGCCCATACCTCTCGTGTGCGCCTCATGCTTAGGCTGTGGTAGCGCCTTTGTCAACGGATCTGCAACGTTTGCATCCGTGTGTACTTTGCATAACTTGATATCACTTTGTTCGACAAACTGGCGAATGAGGTGGTACCGCATGAGTATATGTTTGTTCTTCTGGTGTTGTCTAGGTTCCTTGGCTTGTGCGATAGCACCATTGTTGTCACAATATACGTCCAATGGATTGGACGCGCCCTGAACCACACCAAGATCTATCAGGAGGTTCCTGATCCAAACAGCTTCCTTTGCCGCCTCTGAGGCAGCAATATACTCAGCCTCTGTTGTAGATGCAGACACCGTATCTTGCTTGGAACTCTTCCAGGTCACAGCTCCTCCGTTCATTACGAACACGTATCCCGATTGCGAACGAGAATCATCTGAGTCGGTGAGATAACTCGCATCCGTGTAACCCTTTACACTGAATTCCTCATCACCTCCATAAATCAGGAACATTTCCTTAGTATTTCTCAAATACTTAAGGATGTTTTTAACCGCTGCCCAGTGGGCTTCGCCAGGGTCAGCCTGGTATCTGCTCGTAACACTTAGAGCATAGGAAACATCTGGCCTAGTACAAATCATGGCATACATGATGGATCCGATTGCCGAAGCATACGGGATCACACTCATCCGACTTCGCTCATCAGTTGTCGACGGACACTGAGTCTTGCTAAGTTTTATGCCATGGGACATCGATAAGAATCCCTTCTTGGACTCTTCCATTTTGAATTTCTTCAAAACCTTGTCCAGATAAGTACTCTGACTCAATCCAATGAGCCGCCTGGATCTATCTCTATAGATCCTGATTCCTAATATGTAAGTTGCCTCACCCAAATCCTTCATTGAGAAACTCCTTTCCAATGACTCTTTGGTTTCTTGCAACATCATGACATCATTTCCAATCAGTAATATGTCATCCACATATAAGATTAGAAAGTTTACTTTGCTCCCACTAAACTTCTTGTATAAACAAGAATCATGATCGCTCTTGATGAAGCCAAACGATTTGACTACCTCATCAAAGCGAATGTTCCAACTCCGAGATGCTTGCTTTAACCCATAAATGGATTTCTGAAGTTTGCATACCTTGTCAGCATTAACTGGATCGACAAAACCTTCGGGCTGTATCATATACACGTCCTCAGTTAAATTTCCATTAAGGAAAGCCGTCTTGACATCCATCTGCCATATCTCATAGTCGAAATAGGCTGCTATAGCTAACATGATCCGAACTGATTTAAGCATCGCTACGGGCGAGAAGGTCTCGTCGTAGTCAACTCCTTGAACCTGTCGGAACCCCTTCGCGACAAGTCGTGCTTTATAAACGGAAATATTTCCATCCATATCAGTTTTCCTTTTAAAGACCCATTTTCACTCGACGGGTCTTGCACCGTCAGGCAGATCAACCAAATTCCAAACTTGGTTTTCATCCATGGACTTTAACTCGGATCTCATGGCTCCAAGCCATGACTTGGAATCAGATCCCACCATCGCTTCCGAATAAGTTGCTGGCTCATTACTGTCTAACAGTAAAACATCTCGAGCACTCTGTAATCTGGCAGGTCTCCGTGGTTCAGGTGCTGTTACCGGTGTAGGTACCACGACCGGCTCAGCCTCCAAGGCGTTCGCCGACTCGCCCCTAGCCGGTTCCTCTCGAATTTCTTCGAGTTGCACTGTGCTCCCACTGACTTCCCGACTGAGAAACTCTTTCTCAAGGAAGACACCATTCCGAGCGACAAACACTTTGCCCTCTTCCCGGTTGTAGAAATAGTACCCCAAGGTTTCCCTCAGATACCCCACGAAAAAACACTTATCCGACTTGGGCGTGAGCTTGTCCGACTGAAGTCGCTTGACAAATGCTTCACAACCCCAAATCTTTAGAAAAGACAAGCTTGGATTTTTACCAGTCCACATCTCATGTGGTGTCTTCTCTACTGACTTTGATGGTACTCTGTTTAGTGTGAACGCTGCAGTTTCTAGACAATAACCCCAAAATGATAAAGGTAGATCTGTCCGACTCATCATTGATCGTACCATGTCCAACAATGTCCGATTTCTCCGTTCCGATACACCGTTTCTCTGCGGTGTACCCGGCGGAGTGAGTTGAGGAACTATTCCACAACTCTTTAGATGGTCATCAAACTCATGGCTCATGTACTCCCCTCCACGGTCCGACCGTAGAAACTTTATTTTCTTGCCGAGCTGATTTTGTACTTCATTCTGGAATTCCTTGAACTTTTCAAAGGCTTCCGACTTGTGTTTCATTAAATAGATATATCCATACCTACTCAAATCATCAGTGAAGTTAATGAAGTACTCATAACCACCTCTAGCTGTCGTGCTCATTGGTCCACATACATCACTATGCATTAGTTCCAACAAGTCGGACGCCCTTTCACAACTCCTTGCAAAAGGTGTCTTGGTCATCTTGCCTAGTAGGCATGATTCGCATGTCTCGAATGACTCTAAGTCAAACGAAGTTAGAAGTCCATCATCATGGAGCTTCTTCATGCGCTTCCAACTTATATGACCAAGCCGACAGTGCCAAAAGTAAGTCATATTCAGATCATTTGGTTTCAACCTTTTAACATTTATGTTATAGACCGATTCACTATCAAGATTTAAAATAAATAACCCGTTCTGAACGGGTGCAAAGCCATGAAACATATCTTTCAAATATAAAGAACAACCATTATTCTTAATATTCGACTCATAACCTTGTCTCATCAAACATGAGGCGGAAATAATGTTTCGACTAAGCGCTGGAACATAATAACAATTATTTAGTTCCAAAATAAATCCTGAAGGTAAATGAAGTTGCATCGTGCCGACTTCCAACGCAGCGACTCTCGCCTTGTTGCCGACCCGAATATCAACCTCTCCTCTTGCCACGCTCCTAGTTCTTACCAGCCCCTGCAACGAGTTGCAAATGTGAATGACTGATCCGGTATCATATACCCAAGAACTATTAGGTGCATCAGCAAGATAAATGTCTATAACATTGCACACAAGTGTACCTGAGTCGGAAGTCATACCTCCACTCTTGGCCTTGTCAGCCAAATACTTGGTGCAGTTCCTCTTCCAGTGGCCATCCTGCTTGCAATAGAAGCAATTGGCTCCAGCTGCAGGAGAAGGCTTAGTCTTTGAGGGAGCACTCTGGACAGGGCCATGGGCGCTACCTCCTGACTTATCCTTCTTCTTCTTAGTCCAAGAACTCTTCTTGAACTTAGCCTTATTCTGCACCATCAACACTTGACTGGCGCCTTTCTTGATATCAGCCTCTGCCGTTTTGAGCATCCCATGTAATTCAGTGATACTCTTATCCATACCATGCATATGGTAGTTCGAGATGAACGGACCATACGCACTAGGAAGAGAGTTCAGAATTATATCAGTGGCGATCTCTTCGTTAATTGAGAAGCCCAAGCGATCCAAATACTGTATGTAACCAATCATCTTGATTACATGCGGACTCAGTGGATCGCCGTCTTTCAGCTTACAGCCAAGCAAAGCTTGAGAGACTTGATACCTCTCAGTCTTTGCTTGAGCCTGGAACATACTTTTGAGGCTTTCGGTCATATCGTAGGCCTCAACATTCTCGAACTGCTGCTGCAAGTCCGGTTCCATGTGTGCAAGCATAAGACAGCTAATCTCCGTAGACTCATCTCTAGTCTTACGGTAGGCATTCGTGACTGCGACAGTCGCATCGTCATCTGGCTCTTCTGGAAGTGGAGTTTCTATAACATGTTCTTTCTTGTCATGTTTGAGGACTATCCTCAGATTACGATACCAGTTGGTGAAATTAGTTCCATTAAGCTTATCTTTCTCTAGGATTGACCTCAACGTAAAAGTGGACAACTGAGGAAGGTTGCTAGGTGTCATTGATCTACAACAGAAAATACGCAAAAACACTTAAGACATGTATTCATAAAAGAGCAGGCATATTAAACGCTTTAATACTTATGCTCCCACTAGAACCAACATCCCTCCGATGGTTGCTAAGTGATTCAAGATCCTAAATAAGCAAGCCGACTAGTGAGCTTTAGCATCACCGCTAGCCGTCAAGTGATCTAGGTAGGCAACACCTTGCCAATCGTATCTCTATACGACTCCTGTTAGTTGGGTGACATCACATGCCCCGGCTCCCAACCTACCTCGTCCCGAGCCCCACAACCGTTGTGATGGACTCGTCTAGATTACCAAGTGCTTCTGCTTGTAAGAGTCCGACTCAAACCCACCTAACCGGAAAGAATTGGTAGCACCTCAATTTTATGAGCCCACTACCAAGAATGTCCGACTTGTGATGGTGCAGCACTGGTGGGGCGACCGACTAGACCTTCTTTGAGGGATTAAAGAATCTACCAACTATCTAAATAGAGGTAAATAGAGACATAACAATAACACAAATAAAGCAATTATAATGTGAAATGGTATGGCTCTCTTCATGGTGATCTCCATCTCCACAAAGCTTGTAAGTCGACTCGTGCCAACTCTTGTCACGTGCCATCTTACTCCATGTAGCCGACTTATACGTCGACTTGCATGCCACCGGGTTCTCCAACAAGCTACACTAGCTAGTAAATCAAAGATTACATAGAGAATCCGACACGCAGGCCGGTATACAATAAAATGACAGCACCTAGGCTCCAGCCGGCTGACAAAAAACATGATACGCAGATCATGTATGGATTACACACATCACATGCATATAAGCCATACCATTCACAACTTCCTGCAAAAACAAGTTATGCATAGATACGATATCTACCGGCGTTGTGAACTCGCAACAACATCTAAGGCGCTACGACAGGGCGAAGCCGGCGGTCCCGGATCATGGATTTCTTCATCGGATAAAACGATTTTACCCGAATCTGATCCGTATTCCGATTCGACCAAACTCTTTGATTTTCGATCACCGCAACTGGATTTATGTGTCACGGTATACCCCGATGGCGGAAACCGACCGGTAGGGGTAAGTTGTTCCACGACCTTAGCAGTATGATCACGGAAACCTGATCATCCATTAACCCCGAGTACGATTGATCCAATCAACCTTGTACCAAACCGATCTATCTCATAAACCGACCACCTAAACAGCAATTAGATCACATCTAACGCTAACTACATATCACATATGTACGGATCTCGGATCTAATACCAGAAGCTACCGCTCTGATACCACTGTTGGGGCGCGTAGAGATAAACGAAAACTTTTCTTACGCAATGCTCCCAAGATCTAGCCGAGGTAGAAGACCACGTGTATTACCACTAGACGCGCTGGTGCGGATTATCGGTGCAGCGCGTCGGGGCAGTGCAGTCCCACGATCCGGTCCGGCCGATCCAATCCCTCGAACGTCGAAGTGCTGAACGTACAGCACCTCTGCCGGTATCCACACGTACGAGGAGGAGCTCCGACGGCGGACTGCTAGGTCCGGTGCGGCGGCTGGACTGAGTGGGGCTAGGGTTCCCAACGCATGGGAGAGTGCACTAACTTGCCCGCTGGGCAACCTGCGCCCCTCTTTATATAGCGTATGGTAATGGGCTGCACAACACTTGTGGCCCATTCCCTCTGTGAGTCCGACTCACTAATTCAGTCCATTTCCGGTTCGGGTCCAACCCAACCAATATTTGCTCCCGCTCTTAAGTGTGTGACCCTGCAGGCTCATGGCGACTTCGACACGATTGGAGTCCGACTCTCAATCGATCAATCGGTAGCGGCTCCTAGCAGAACGTGCCGACTCCCAAGTCCCATTGAGTCATGACGACATACCTTTCAATGTGATATTCATCTTAGTCCCTTTTGCCTCACGATATACCTTGTCGAACTATAGGCGATTTATCGTCATCCCTTTAATAGCTCTACTCTCTTCTCGATCCGTGATATGTGATTCATCTGACTAACTCTTAGTCAATCGACACAGTTAACACTTAACTGAGTCGCGCATGGCCATGCTTCCTGAATCATATCACTCGAGAGGGCCCAGAGAATATCTCTCCAATCGGAGGGGCAAAATCCCATCTTGATTATCCACATCACGCAGCTTGCTTCTCATTCGACCCGAACTCTGCCTTTATAGTTGCCTTGTCACAGAACAACGTTTGACAAAACCTAAGTCGGTGATCCACAACTCGGATTGTGCGACAACATCAGGTCTAAGGATTACATTGATTGAGACATGCAAATGACGACTTGATAGTTGCATCTCAATGTGGGTCAGTCCGACTTGCTAAACTCTTTAGCCAAGTCCGTGAACGTTGGAATGGCATCACCATGCCCATGACAAGTGGAACCGTGTCATCAGCCAACACTCACATTAGTCTAGGATGTGTGTCCAGCACAACCTTAACAACCAAGGACAATTAGTATGAACAACATGAATATATAGTTCCACAACCGAATCACATATTCAATGACATATATCAGATGTTCAAACCAAAGGACAACTCAATAACTTTATGAATACAGTGGGAATTACATCATACATGATTGCCTCTAGGGCATATTCCCAACATACAAGGAGTCATTCGTACTGTCGACACAACAGATAGAGTACCAGGACTTGCTCGTAGCGTAACGTCTTGTGCATACACCTGCGGTTCATATGGTGCTAGGCTCTTGCTTTGACCTTAAGCTTTTTTTCGTAACTGTGCAAGGACGATACCTATGCCTTGCCATCCCATGACGGTACCCAATCTGGAACATTCTAGTACAGTTCAACAGAATGTGACCTCTTCTAGAGTATCCCAGATACGTTTTTGTTGCTATGAAAAAATTATGCCAAAGTGCTTTCATTGTTTATCTGGGTTGTTAGTGTTGAGACCATCATATGTGTCAATTATATAGTTTTGCATTGCCTGCTGTGATGAATCACAAGGACAGATACAATATCTGAACAAGGTGGCTCTTGAAAAAGTAGCTTCTGCGTTGATTACACATATTAAACGGATCATATTTTCTGAGCAAACATGCATAAATCTTAATTTTCAAATATTTCAGTAAGCAAAATATATCGAGCATGTTACTCTCCACCTACGTTTAGGACCTCTGCATCTAAGAAGCCCGCAATTTCCTCCTGAATTGCTCGTATGCGGTCCCTTGGTAGAAGACCGTCCCGAAGCCGTTCGATCTAATATAAAGAAGAGTGGTCAATATATATTAAAGAAACTAAGTGACTAAAATAGATGTTAATAAGAAGAATTGACGACTAACGTACATGAGTTGCTTTAAATTTCTGCCCTTGGGACATGTCGTCTGACGAATGAACTCGCAAACGTAGTATCCACACAAGTTATTCCCGTCTTCTTGTTGCAAGAACTTTACAAGAACATGGTTTCAATCAAAATAATAACCAACCAGCCATGATAATGGTATCGACACTAGAATCAAGGAGTGCGCGCGGATCTAGATAGTACTTACTTGCACAACATCAAATGTAAGCTCTGATTTCCATTCACCGGGAGACTTATTTATGAACCTATTCCGAACGCTACCCGAGAAAAATAAAATAAAAAGAGTTAGTAATTACTTGATATCCAAAAATGAAACAAAGTAGTCGATATAGTGCCATATATAAATACTGAAGTTAATAATGATTGAAATTACCGCTGGATCACTTACTGCATGTCATCCCACATCACTAGGGGCTTACGTTTTGGGTCCATTACCATTATTTTTCCTTTATCAATTTGGAAGATTAGCAGAATATAGTGGAAGCTGCGCACGCATAACTCATCAATTATACAGTGAACATCGAGTAAGCAAAACAGAATGTTTACAACAGAGTAACACTAACCCGAAGTTGTAAGGAAATAGTATTTCCCGTCGGTGTTGGCGAAACATTAATGCCCCCAGAATATTATTTTCTGTAACCTTGGCAGATAGCTGAAGAGTCTTTTCATAAACAAAATTTGGATCAATGAACCCAATATCATAGATTCCACCTCTTTTGCATTCGAGAATCTTAATTCTGCAATTATAATATATGAGTGTAATATATATATGAATATGCAAATGAACGAGGTGAGCTAGAGAAATAAGTACTTACAGACAATATGATGTACCACCGATGATAACTATCCTCCCAATTACGTGAGCAATACACGCAACCTGAAGAACTCTGATAAATTTAGGCGAGCAACAAGGTGATGAACACCACGCCTCACGCCAAGCTCGACAACCCTTGATCGCTCAAGGACCTTCTCGCAAACGCACGATAACCCTTGGCAGATCCAAGAACACTCATGCCTCAATTTCAAAGATAACTTGATGAACGTCCGAGACGGCGTCTACACGCCGATCCCCGAGGGACGGTGGTAACCTGAACACGTGGTTCTACATAACTCGACTATGTCTAAAACCCTAGGCCTTGTCTCTCTTTATATAAGAGGCCAACCCCTAGTCGGTTGGACAAACCCAAACCGAAACTGACTCGAATCTAAACCTAGTTGGACTCAAACTGGATACAAACCGACCCATTTAGAAGACTCGGCCAACACATGCGGCTCGCAGGGATTAGACATTATACATCATAGTTTATTGTCCTAGCGTGCTAACCAGTAGATGCCCATATCATCCTCCCTTTCTTCAAAAGGCGTTGTCCTCAACGCCAGAAGGTCTTCTCCGGCGCTTGTGGCGTCAAATTATCATATCACCACGCTTCTACATCCTCAAGTCTTGCTTGTCTGCCACACCACATACTCCCTCTCGGCTAGCTAGACCTGTTCTTGGCGTCATCCATGTTTGGCACCACCAACATGATTTAGACACATAATCTGTCAAATTACATTTGTAAACGCACCAGGCAAACCACCCCTGACACATTAGGACAGACTCCTGTACCCCAAGGATCCAAGTAAGCTGAATACGCTGACGGATGCAATCTGAATTAGTGGAGATCAACTAAGTGCGTCACCCAAGACAAACAGGACAAATTCCTGCACCCTTGAATCCAAATGAACCAAGTTCACCGCCTGTAAAAAAATATAAACTAGTGTCTTTTCCACTTTTTGTACTTTCCGGTCATGTGCATGTACGTGACCAAGCTAGCAATCCGATTCCTTTCCTTAGTGCTCCAAGCACGTAACTCCTTTTCTTTTTGTCGTTTCATGTACCCGCGTACTCCTACCAAGGAAAGAAATCTGCACGTACACGTGCAGGGTAATTTTGTCCAACTTCCTCTCTTTTTCCTGCAAAAAGCTGCCCAAACCAGTGACAATCCCGTAATGAAAGGAATCGAGCCGTTTGTGCTGGACTCCCACGTGATGTCCAAATCCAAGAAATCTCTTTGCCTTTTTTTTCTTTCTATGTTGTTCCGTACATCATACGGTAGGCAATCTCAACTTTCCTTTTTTTTTCTGCTCCTAACAAATCCGATCTGCATGCATGCCGTGATGCGCTTCCACGATCGCACGAACAATCGCTTCACGCTCGATAGCTTTCCACGCGTAACGTGCTTCAACTCATGAATAACAGATCGATCATGGGAGCTGCCTCGCCGCCAACCTCGACAAGCTGCCACAACGTACCAACTCGTCGTCTTCCACCAAACAATTCTAATAAAAACAGATCTACCGATCCATACATACATGTAGATCGATCTTCAACTGACCAAACCTTGCGGTGATCAACCTGGCGCTCTGATACCACATGATGTAAGCGTTTGCCTAATCTTTCACCGCAAGAACCACCAATGATAACTATCCTCCCAATTACGTGAGCAATACACGCAACCTGAAGAACTCTGATAAATTTAGGCGAGCAACAAGGTGATGAACACCACGCCTCACGCCAAGCTCGACAACCCTTGATCGCTCAAGGACCTTCTCGCAAACACACGATAACCCTTGGCAGATCCAAGAACACTCATGCCTCAATTTCAAAGATAACATGACGAACGTCCGAGACGCCGTCTACACGCCGATCTCCGAGGGACGGTGGTAACCTGAACACGTGGTTCTACATAACTCGACTATGTCTAAAACCCTAGGCCTTGTCTCTCTTTATATAAGAGGCCAACCTCTAGTCGGTTGGACAAACCCAAACCGAAACTGACTCGAATCTAAACCTAGTTGGACTTAAACTGGATACAAACCGGCCCATTTAGAAGGCTCGGCCAACACATGCGGCTCACAGGGATTAGACATTATACATCATAGTTTATTGTCCTAGCGTGCTAACCAGTAGATGCCCATATCATCCTCCCTTTCTTCAAAAGGCGTTGTCCTCAACGCCAGAAGGTCTTCTCCGGCGCTTGTGGCGTCAAATTATCATATCGCCACACTTCTACATCATCAAGTCTTGTTTGTCTGCCACACCACATCCTCCCTCTCGGCTAGCTAGACCTGTTCTTGGCGTCATCCATGTTTGGCACTACCAACATGATTTAGACACATAATCTGTCAAATTACATTTGTAAACGCACCAGGCAAACCACCCCTGACACATCAGGACAGACTCCTGTACCCCAAGGATCCAAGTAAGCTGAATACGCTGACGGATGCAATCTGAATTAGTGAAGATCAACTGAGTGCATCACCCAATACAATCAGGACAAATTCCTGCACACTTGAATCCAAATGAACCAAGTTCAGCGTCTGTAAAAAATATAAACTAGTGTCTTTTTCACTTTTTGTACTTTCTGGTCATGTGCATGTACGTGACCAAGCTAGCAATCCGATTCCTTTCCTTAGTGCTCCAAGCACGTAACTCGTTTTCTTTTTGTCGTTTCATGTACCTGCGTACTCCTACCAAGGAAAGAAATCTGCACGTAGACGTGCAGGGTAATTTTGTCCAACTTCCTCTCTTTTTCCTGCAAAAAGCTGCCCAAACCAGTGACAATCCCGTAATTAAAGGAATCGAGCCGTTTGTGCTGGACTCCCACGTGATGTCCAAATCCAAGGAATCTCTTTGCCTTTTTTTTTTCTTTCCATGTTGTTCCGCACATCATACGGTAGGCAATCTCAACTTTCCTTTTTTTTCTGCTCCTAACAAATCCGATCTTCATGCACGCCGTGATGCGCTTCCACGATCGCACGAACAATAGCTTCACGCTCGATTGCTTTCCACGCGTAACGTGCTTCAACTCATGAATAACAGATCGATCATGGGAGCTGCCTCGCCGCCAACCTCGACAAGCTGCCACAACGTACCAACTCGTCGTCTTCCACCAAACAATTCTAATAAAACCAGATCTACCGATCCATATAGACATGTAGATCGATCTTCAACTGACCAAACCTTGCGGTGATCAATGTCGCACCCTGACTTCTAAAGGATACTCGCAGTTCCGTTGAACAGTAGTAGATTGGATTACGGGGCTTACCGGCACCCGCGTCCTCTTACGAGTAGGCCAACACACGTATGTGTGACAACCAACCCCTATCTGTTCAGCGTCTACGTAAACCATCCCATAGAAATCAGGATACTACCATTGACGTACTTCATACCATACACACATGGTACGTCAACGGCGTTTAACAGAATGATAGCACAACATGTCTCTAGGACACAAAAGATGGAAATAAGTTGCAACTGGCTCTCACTAGAGCAGAGAATAGCAAATACAATCATCCAGAGGACACATGTCCCAACAATTCATCATTACATCACAGCGGAAGCATTCAACATGTCTGAGTACAGACAAATCCAAATAGGCCTAAGAGGCCGACAATGAAAGGAAAACGGAGCCCATCCACGAAGTCTCGGATCCTGCCCGGGTCCGCTATCTACTCGTCAACAGCTTCGTCATACTCCACGTAGTAGCCACCATGGGGATCCTCGGAAACGTAGTCTGCGGAAACCACAGCCCCAAAGGGGTCAGTACATAAACGTACTGGCAAGCAAGACTCATAGTTCACCAAAGTGTAACCCGTTAACACCAAGCACAGATGCTTTGGGTTCAACGGAAGAAAGGGGTGATATAGAAGATGCGGCAGCGGGCTGCACTAACCAACTACAGAAACATACTACAACTTCCGGCTAACAGAAAGGAGATAAGATAGCGTATCGTAACCAACTACAACTAACCCCCAAACAAACCCATCCTGGATCTCGCCCCTTATCCAAAGAAGCAATCCGAGGATAACTCACACAGTTGGATTAATGATGGTTCAGGTTATTGTGTCAATAAACCTATTACTAGCCCAGTTATCATTAGTTAGGTGTAAGTTGTCTGAGTACTTGTTAGCCAGTACTTTCACCAAGTCGTCACATAACCGCGGACAACACGGCTTCTCGAGAAGATTCATCCCTGCAGGGTGTGCTCCAGTACCCGTACACACTCGAGCCACCAACTAAAACTCAGGTGGACTCAACACGACTCGAACCATCTCTACAACCTGTCTTAGGAGCCACGGAGCTATAAGGTCCCGGCCAGTCCGACCTAACCTAAGCGCAAGGGTGAAAACCACACCCCCGGCACCACAGGCCTCGCCCTATATGCATCATCATCATCATAATAATCACCAACAGTAACCATGGGAGCGACCCATTCATGCTTATGCGCAAATGGAACACCCGAACTAAGTGTGGCTCTTCGGACAAACTGCGGATCAGGTCAAAGTCGAGGGGGGTTCCATACTACCACCCGGATGCGGTGAGCACGCTCATCATGGATCAGTAGACAAGACCCTTTTCCTAATTAGGGTCGACACTAGAAGGCCTCAAAACCACGACGGGCCTCTGCCGGTGTCTTATCATCAAATTATTATTACCCATAACATTAACAGGTTGTTGTTTAAACATCGAGCCCATAGAACATAATATGATAACAGAAAGTAACGGACAACAGACTCGAGCAAAAACAACCCTAAGCATGCTAGTAAGACACGGGCACAAGCAACGAGGTTATAGGTGTGGAGGTGAGGCAATATCTGGGTAAAGGTTACATGTAATGGGTTCGGAACACAAGCAACGATACATAGGGCTAGCAGAAATAGACAACGGAAAGTATCGGTATCCAATGTTGAAAGGAACACGATGGTTCATGTGAGTGAATACTTGCCTGCAAGCTCAGCAGCCTGGTACTGAGCTAAATCCTCAGAAGGGGTGTCGTAAGATCGTCTGTCTCAACGTCGTCGTCTATTCGAGAAGAAGCAAACAAACAACGCAAGGAGACAAACAATCAATAACATGGCATAGTGCACATTCATGGGATGATGCATGACCATTTAATTTATGCACCAAAAATAAACTAGTTGTCATGGTAACATAACAGGATTAAATGGACCCACATGCAATTTGGATTGCATATGGAAAGCCCATGAATTAAGGTTGAAATAATTGTTTTACAACTAGTCAACAGGTGAAAGTGGATTAGTATGATGCATGGATGAGGAAAACAGAAAAATAACAACAATGGAATCAACTGGAAATAAGGTTTACCAATTTTGGAATTTTATTTATTAATTTTTGGGATTTTGGTTCCTTAAAGGTGTTACACAAGCATTTGTTGTTTTCATCAAGTTAAATTGTTCAAAACAGATAACAAAATTAATATTTGAAAAGAACACAAAATTTTAGGTGGATTACATGTTTCAATTATTGAAAAAGGAATTACAATGATTTAATTATGAATTAAACAAGATTAAACAAGTTTTAAATGAATTTAAATTAAGTATGAATATTATTTGAATTTTATTTGTTCAAAACATTAACCCAACTTCATCTTTGAAAAGTTTACACTTTTCTAGTATGAAAACATATTTTATAAGTTCAAAAATAGTTTAATTTGAGCAAGTTATGAATTTAGCAACTTTAAATGATTTAAACAAGGTTTAAATTATTTAAGCAATTTTAATTATTCAAATCATGAAACAAAATTTATATTTGAAAAGGTGGTTTACTTTGACATGGAAAACATATTTTATTTGTGACATTTGGATTAATATTGAATTAGTTATGGAATTAAGCAAATGTGAAAAGTATTGTTTGAATTTGGAATTTGAAAACATTTGCAATGCTCAAAACAGGAAACAATTGACTTAATTAGATAGAGCATTAAATTTGGTTCAGAAATCATATTTTATTTATATTATTTGGAGTTGGGATTCAAAAGTTATTGGGGTTTTGAGTTTAGGGACTAATCTGTGAAAAACTGGACTTAAATTAAAGAAAATTGGGCAGAAGGAAAACTGCACCGCGCAGTGACCCAGAATGGGCCACTGCCAGCGGGCCAGGGCTTGCGCAGCGCCCAGGTGGCATGGCTGGGGGTCGACGTGGCCCCCAGGGCCACTGACGCGCGGGGCCCACAGGCGCGCGTGTGAGGGAAAAAAGGGGGAGGCAAAATGCCTCCCGCGGGGCTCGAACCCGCGATCCTGGGCGAGCGAGCGCGCGTGTGTTGCCAGTGCGGTAGTTAATCGATTCGTGACAGGTAAGGACTACGTCGACGGATAAGGTTCAGATACTGCACTAACTGAATTTTCCTTTTGCAGGTTCAGGTTACTGAATCTTCAACGGAGGAAAAACAGCGAACGCCGCCGGTTCGCTGCTCGCTGCCGCTGCGCGCGGGTGGTGGCCGTGCGAGTGCTTGCAGGCTGCCGTGCGTGCGGTGCTGCGTGCGCTCGTGCGGTGGCCGTGACAGAGAGGGGGAAGGGAACGAGGAGGTGAGGGGCGGCTCACCGAGGGAGAGGAAGGTGGCGATCGGTGGCGACGGGCGGCGAAGTCGGGGATGGCGGCGGTGCTCCGGTGAGCCTCCGTCTCCGACGAGTGGTCGAGGAGGTCGAGGGGGGAACGGGGATTCCGTTCCCGGCCCTAAACTGGCCGATGTTGCAACGGTGGCGCGGCGATCGCCGGAGAGGGGTGGCTGCGGTGGAGGAGCTCGGTGGATACAGAGAGGAGAGGCCGGAGGGAGATAAGAAAGGAGGAGTGGCGGCGCTCGAGGGAAAAAGAAGAGGGAGAGGTTAGGGCGCAGAGGGGGAGCTCGAGGGCAAGGATATAGGGGAGGTGGAGCTCGGATCGCCGTCGCTCCCTTCTGCTGCCGACGTGGGCACCCCCGATGGGGTGCCGTACGAAGGTTGAAGAAACCGTGAGGGGTACCAGGCCTTGGGGCAGTTGGGCTGCCCAATTGGGCTGACTGCCCTTTTTCCCCCCTCTCTTTTCTTTTATCCTTTTCTTCCTTTTTTTTTTGCAGATTTGGAAAAAGAGAAAGAAGAGATGGTTTTAGGGGTTAGCAAATTTTTGGGATAATTTTTATTGATTAGATATTGTAATAGCAACAAGTACACACTTTGGTTTTCCAAATTTTTTAATTTATGTTGTTGTTTGGAAATTAAATGATTTTAAGTGAATTTTGATATTAATGAATAATTGAAACTTAATCAATGTAAAATGTTTAATTTCAAGTTTTAATGTAACAATTTATTTGCTTGTTTGTAGTTCTTATTTGAAACATGTAACATAACAAGTATGAACAATAATTTGAATTTTTGTTTGGAAATCATATAGAAAACAAATGGAAACAAATGAAATCAAATGCAAAACAATTGCAAACAAAAAGCAATGACTATGATGACATGATGCAAAACAATAACTTAACAAGAAATAAAACATTCTAAAGGGAGATTTTCATACTTGGGATGTTACAAAACGCCCCCCCTTGAAGGAATCGCGCCCCGAGATTCCTACTGAGAAGAGAAAAGGTCCGGATACTTCTTGCGAAGATCCTCTTCGGTCTCCCATGTTGCCTCTTTGTCGGAATGATGCGACCACTGCACTTTTAAGAACTTGGTGCTCTTGTTGCGAGTCTTACGCTCGGTCTCATCGAGAATTCCAACAAGGTGCTCCTCATAAGAGAGATCTTCTTGCAGCTCAATAGAATCATGATCAACTGCACGATCTGGATCTTTGAAACACCTCTTGAGCTGTGACACGTGAAACACATCGTGCACCTTGGATAGTTTTTCTGGAAGTTCAAGACGATAGGCATTTTCCGCACGCCTTGAGAGAATGTTGAAAGGACCAATGTATCTTGGTGCTAGCTTTCCTTTGACACCAAAACGATGAGTGCCTCTGAGGGGAGTTACACGGAGATATGCCTTGTCACCAGGTGCACAGATCATATCCCTGTGCTTGCTGTCATAGTAGCTTTTCTGACGAGACTGAGCAATCTTGAGGTTGTCACGAATGATGCGGACTTTCTCTTCGGCTTCCTTAACAATGTCAGGGCCTAAGAGTGAACGTTCACCAGCTCCAGACCAATTGATTGGACTCCTGCATCTGCGGCCATAGAGAGCTTCAAATGGTGCCATGCCTAGGCTTGCCTGGAAGCTGTTGTTGTAGGAAAATTCAGCATATGGAAGGCATTCCTCCCATTTCATGCCAAAGGAGAGACCACATGCTCTGAGCATATCCTCGAGAATCTGATTGACTCTTTCGACTTGCCCTTGAGACTGAGGATGATAAGCTGTGCAGAACAGAAGTTTGGTGCCCAATGCT